>BSBK01004178.1:0-1200000 GCA_027943335.1 Chamaecyparis obtusa
ATATATATCTATATATATATTAATATATTATATATATATATATATATATATATATATATATATAATATATATATATGGTTCCCAATAATCCTTAAGGATTACATACAAACTTATTGAATAGATATCCATGGTTTGGCTTGTTGGTTGTCCTCACTCTCTTGCCTTCCATCAACCAAAAACAATATTCTAAACAATAATTTAAAATTTTATTTAATATTTCCAAATTTGTATAGTGCATATGAGTAGTGATGATAGCATTGTAGAATCTTGTCAATTTTCTATGCACTACTAAATCACCAAGAGTAAGGTTCAAAAAAAATATAGATTTCAATATTTGGTTTGTTCTTGGAACCTTCCTCAAGACCTTCCATTTTCATTAGCTTTGTTATTTCAGCTTGAGGAAATCAGAAGTCTTTTGCAAGGTTTCAACTATACTAGCAAATAATAAAAGCTTTGTATCTTGTCCTTTGGTTGGTATTGACAACCTTTATGGGATCACATAATATGGGTGGTGATTTTATATATATATATATATATATATATATATATATATATATATATATATATATATATATATATATATATATATATATATATATATATAATGAACATATATCCATGGTTTGGTTTGTTGGTCGTCCTAACTATCTTGCCTTCCATCAACCAAATACAATATTTTGAACAAGTTTTAAAACTATTTTAACATTCCCAAATCTGTATAGTGCATATGGGCAATGATGATATTATTTTAGAGTCTTGTCAGTTTGCTATGAACTAATAAATCACCAAGAGTAATGTTCATATTTAAAAAATATAGATTTCTTAGCTTTGTTGTTTCAGCTTGAGGAAATCAAAATTCTTTTGCAAGGTTTCAACTATACCAGTAGATAATAAAAGCTTTTCATGAATACGGTATACAGAAATATGTAACAAAATACACATGTTTATTTAAACAACATTGTATTCTCCTCTATAAGTATGCTAAAGTTTTACCTCTCAATTATTTCCTTTATATTAAAATAATACAACATGCTCAAAAATATATAAACTTGTGATTTATTCAAACACTCTAGAACACGTCCCAACATCCTTTTCAAAACCATTGCATTCCATTAAATGCACATCATCAATTGTTACTTAGTGTATGCTACAACTTTGTTTGAAAATTTATTTATTTATCACAAGTATTTTCCATTCATTCATCCAAATATCCATGGTTTAGTTTGTTGGTCATCCTCACTATCTTGCCTTCCATCGACCAAATACAATATTCTAAACATCAACTTTTAAATCCATTTTAATATTCCCAAATCTGTATAGTGCATATGGGTAGTGATGATCGCATTTTAGAATCTTGTCAGTTTTCAATGCACTACTAAATCACCAAGAGTAAGGTTCATATTTAAAAAATATAGATTTCTCAACTTAGTTGTTTTAGCTTGAGGAAATTAGAAGTCTTTTGCAAGGTTTCAACTATACTAGAAGATAAAAATAGGCTTTTCATGAATACAATACATAGAAATATGCAATAAAAACATGTTTATTTAAATAGCATCATATTCTTTGTTGTAAGTATGCTAAAGTTTTCACCTCTCAATTATTTCCATTATATTAAAACATTACAACATGCTCAAAAAAATATAAAGTTATGATTTATTCAAACAATCTAGAACACATCTTGGCATCCTTTTCAAAACTATTGGATCCCATTAAATGCACATCATCAATTGTTACTTAATGTATGCTACACCATCTTTTTTGGATATTTATTTGTTTGCCCCAACTATTTTATATGCATTCACCCTAGTTTTATATTCATGGAACACTCAAAGAGTTAAGCGTTCACAAACAAATACATTAAAATTTGACAATAAACAAAATTACATATTGAACACAAAGTGTGGCTCCAACAAATCTGGATCTCATGGATATGATGGGTATGTAGGCAAACTGGAATACAATCATAGCTTCCAGAGTGCAGGCATATTGGACATAGATCAATTCTTTTCCATTACATATTTTTGTGCTTCACAACATCCATTCCACTTGATAGATTTTATCTCTTGGCCATGCTCTTACACTTCACCATTTTGTTGTTTGGAGTTATTAAACCACAATAATTGGTGGTTCCTAACCACTTTCTACTTTCACATGTTTCTCCACCCCTTAAGGGACTACATACAAACTTATTGAACGGATATCCATGGTTTGGCTTGTTGGTTGTCCTCACTCTCTTGCATTCCATCAGCCAAATACAATATTCTAAACAACAAAATTAAAATTTATTTTAATATTTCTAAATTGGTATAGTGCATATGAGTAGTGATGATAGCATTGTAGAATCTTGTCAATTTTCTATGCACTACTAAATCACCAAGAGTAAGGTTCATATTAACAAAATATAGATTTCAATATTTGGTTTATTCTTGGAACCTTCCTCAAGACCTTCCATTTTCGTTAGCTTTGTTATTTCAGCTTGAAGAAATCAGAAGTCTTTTGCAAGGTTTCAACTATACTAGTAGATAATAAAAGCTTTGTATCTTGTCCTTTGGTTGGTATTGACAACATTTTGTGGGTGGTAATTCACCACCCATATTATGTGATCCCATAAAGGTTGTTCAGAATATATATATAATGAACAAATATCCATGGTTTGGTTTGTTGGTCATCCTAACTATCTTGCCTTCCATCAACCAAATACAATATTCTGAACAACTTTTAAAACTATTTTAATATTCCCAAATTTGTATAGTGAATATGGGCAATGATGATATTATTTTAGAGTCTTGTCAGTTTGCTATGAACTAATAATTCACTGAGAGTAATGTTCATATTAAAAAAATTATAGATTTCTCAACTTTGTTGTTTCAGCTCGAGGAAATCAAAATTCTTTTGCAAGGTTTCAACTATACCAGTAGATAATAAAAGATTTTCATGAATACAATATATAGAAATATGTAACAAAATACACATGTTTATTTAAACAACATTGTATTCTCCTCTATAAGTATGCTAAAGTTTTTACCTCTCAATTATTTCCTTTATATTAAAATAATACAACATGCTCAAAAATATATAAACTTGTGATTTATTCAAACGCTCTAGAACACGTCCCAACATCCTTTTCAAAACCATTGCATTCCATTAAATGCACATCATCAATTGTTACTTAGCGTATGCTACAACAACTTTGTTTGGAAATTTATATGTTTGTCACAACTATTTTCCATTCATTCATCCAAATATCCATGGTTTAGTTTGTTGGTCGTCCTTACTATCTTGCCTTCCATCGACCAAATACAATATTCTAAACATCAACTTTTAAATCCATTTTAATATTCCCAAATCCGTATAGTGCATATGGGTAGTGATGATCGTATTTTAGAATCTTGTCAGTTTTCTATGCACTACTAAATCACCAAGAGTAAGGTTCATATTTAAAAAATATAGATTTCTCAACTTAGTTGTTTTAGCTTGAGGAAATCAGAAGTCTTTTGCAAGGTTTCAACTATACCAAAAGATAAAAACAAGCTTCTCATGAATACAATATATAGAAATATGCAACGAAAACATGTTTATTTAAATAGCATCATATTCTTTGTTGTAAGTATGCTAAAGTTTTCACCTCTCAATTGTTTCCATTATATTAAAACATGCTAAAAAAAATATAAAGTTATGATTTATTCAAACAATCTAGAACACGTCTTGGCATCCTTTTCAAAACTATTGGATCCCATTAAATGCACATCATCAATTGTTACTTAATGTATGCTACACCATCTTTTTTGGATATTTATTTGTTTGCCACAACTATTTTATATGCATTCACCCTAGTTTTACATTCATGCAACACTCAAAGAGTTAAGCGTTCACAAACAACTACATTAAAACTTGACAATAAACAAAACTACATATTGAACACAAAGTGTGGCTCCAACAAATCTTGATCCCATGGATATGATGGGTATGTAGGCAAACTGGAATACAATCATAGCTTCCAGAGTGCAGGCACATTGGACATAGATCAATTTTTTTCCATTACATATTTTCGTGCTTCACAACATCCATTCCACTTGATATATTTTCTCTCTTGGCCATGCTCTTACACTTCACCATTTTGTTGTTTGGAGTTATTAAACCACAATAATTGGTGGTTCCTAACCACTTTCTACTTTCACATGTTTCTCTGCCCCTTTAGTTTTACATGTTACTGAACTCCATTCTCCACAGCTTCTATTTGCATGTCTCTACCCCTTCAGTTTAACATGTTTCTAGTCAGCTCCATTCTCCAACACTTCTATTCAACATTTCACCATATGTACTAATCAATATACAACAAAGACTAGTAGACAAGAAATCTCAAAGTGAATACAACAAATGTCAATGACGGGCACCAAAATCAAAAGCACTCAATAATTAGGGAAGTTGTAGAATCTTAGGAGAATAGAAAGGCTTGTCAAGCACAACTTTCTATACAAATAAGATTATAAATAGTTGTTTATCTTTTGGAGCTCCTTAGGTGATACTAATTAAGAAGAATCAACACAAATGTAGTTGACATGAACATAATTGAAGATATGGAAGTTGTTGCAAAAAGTTTCGATTATAAATTGAATATTAAAAATAATTTTCTTTTAGTAGTTGTTAATTATGCGTTGTGTGTGCTACACACTCATTCCTCTGTATTTGTTTCAAAGTTTATGAATGAGTCAAATGAACAAATGGTGTTGTAGATGTACAATGAGCAAAAAAAAGGCATTTGTTTCTAGTCATGCATAGATACATTCAATTTTCCGTCAGGTTTTCTAAATTTGTATCAACTACTCTAGTGTGGCTATGAAAAAATTCCATTGGTGGTTAAGTCATGGAGGTGGTCCACAAACATAGCTGATTCTTGTGACATCATTCATTTGTCTAGTTGTCCATTTACGCTTTTATCATGCACTGTGAAACAAATGTTGGTGGAATGCATTGTAGTACACACATTGTACAATTATCTACTGTTAAGAAACTATTACTTTCAATATTTTGTTTATATCTAGAGCATTCTTTTACACCTATCATTTCCTTAAACTTTGTTGGTGTCAACTTTCTTTCTTTTGATTCTTCTTCACTATCAATCACTTGTTGAGCCCGAAAACCGCAAGCATTATTCATAACCCTTTCTGTATTTTTATTTTAATGGAAAATTATGACTTACAATCCATTCTATTTCCTAGGTATTCTACAACATCCTTAATTATTGGGTGCCTTTCGATGCTTGATCCCATGGACTTGATGTGTATGTAGGCAGCTTGTAATACAAGTAAAGCTTCCAGTGTCCAGGTGCGTTGGATATAAATTCACCTTTTCTCTGTCAATCTTTGATAAGCCTTGCATTCCATTGGAAACAAAACATATATTCAACCTATCAAAACAACCACTATTTCTAACTTGCAACATCTTACTCCCATATTTTTGGCTCCTCCCCTTGTTTTTAGTTTTTCTTGTAGGTTTCAATATAAAAGTTGTGACCACAAATCTGATCACTTTTCTTTGTCGATCATTACCAATCCTCCCTTTCTCTAAGAACAAAACATATATGCAACCACTCTGAGCAACTGTTGTTTCAAACTAACAACATCGTGCTCCCACGTTATTTCCTCCCCCCCTTGTTTTCAATTTTGCTTGCACATTTCAATATAGAAAGCCCATAATAAGTATATTATTCTATTGTTTACTAAAACAACATTTGCATAGGGAAAACTATCAATGCTTATCTA
Organism: Chamaecyparis obtusa; assembly: GCA_027943335.1. NCBI lineage: Eukaryota > Viridiplantae > Streptophyta > Pinopsida > Cupressales > Cupressaceae > Chamaecyparis > Chamaecyparis obtusa. The sequence continues at coordinate 5,763 of BSBK01004178.1, forward strand.
TAATCATACATTTATAGAAAACCTATTCCTACTTATTTGAATGCCAATAACACCCTTGGACTTTTGTGCTCTCCAAACACTTGTGTTAAACTCAACATAAACAAAACTACATTCTGATGTCAGAGTGTGTCTCCAACGCACCTTGGTCTCATGGATTTGATGGGTATGTAGGCAGTCTAGAATGCAAGTAAAGCTTCCAGTGTCCAAGTGCATTGGATATGGATTCAAATTTTGTCTAGAATTTACATATTCATTCTTGCACTGTAACTACTTCCTCTATTATACTACGATGAGTCCCTCTCTATATGATTTTGTACAAAGAAAAAATATTTCAAGTAACAAATTTATTTAATGATGTTTATATTTTTAAATAATTTTGGGGTCAAATTTTCGTTCTAGACTACACCACTGTACATTTAAATGAGATTACCAATAAATAGGATGCTCAACAATTTTGGGAGACTATTGATAGTAATATTGAATTGTGACTTGAATTTATAATTCTCTGCCATTCTTCATTGTTACTTTGGGTAGTCCTCCAAAATTACTCAGAGCCTTTTTCTCTTATCCAAACATTGACAATTACAACAATGGCTTCAATGACCATATTACTCACAAAAGGGCAACATCAATTCAGGTTAACATTACCAAATTTTCATATTGTTTTCACATATTCAATGTATCAGAGGAGCCAGTATTTGTAACTAGCAATGTATCATACTCCCACGTTTTTGCCTCTTCCCCTTGTTTTTAGTTTTTCTTGCAGGTTTCAATACAAAATTTGTCATCTCAATTTTGATTGGTGCAATACCAACTCCAATCTATGCTTTGTTTATTTGCTTGCACTTTCTATCGATCCCTGTCATTTTCTTTACTTTACTATTGCATTATTGCCTCTTCACATCATAACTCCTTTCTCTAGGGCACTCTTTGCTAATTATATGATGGTTGTTCTTGCTCCTTCAAGGTGTCATTGCTTCCATGCGCTACACGTGTTTATAAATTCACTCCATTGATCAATTATGACAAATGACACTATATATGCCAAACTATTTCCAAGAACTGTTTCTAGGTATATAACATATTTTTTTGTATTGTTTTTCTTTCTAGATAATACTTGGTTTCTTAAATACTTCTCTACAATTCATTACTTCAATTCCTCTTCTTAACTATGGAATTCTTATAGAATTTTTCCAATGTTACACTATTTTTTCAAGTTTTTATGAACACTTCCATAGTCAAAGCCATCACCTAAAAATGTTGAAGAGAAAGACAATCAAGAAACAAATAATAAATTAAATTGAGAGGAGACTCCCACAAATAGATGCAATATTTATAACAATGTCTATAAATCCAACCACAAGTTACTATTAAACTATTATGAAGATGGGGTGCTAATAGCCCATCCCTTGTTTTGGCAAATAAATATAACTCGAGCATCAAGAATTGTTGTAAAGTTCAATGCAGCATGACAATCTCCGTGGTAGAAAAAGTAAAAGTAACAAACAAAGAAAATCAAAGTTGAAATAACTAAGCATACATTTTATGTGGGAATTGCTATTTTGATTAGTATTTTCAACTCTAAAATGAAACAACAATTAATTTTTGTTTCCATTGTTGTTGACTATAGTAGAGAAGAACATCTTCATTAATTTATCGTAGAATGGAACTTGAAGGGTTTTGTTTGTCATGATTGTTGTTCATTTACTCTGCAATGCTCTTTGTTAATTACAAAGAAGAGCTTACTACCCCATGTTAGATGTCTAATATATACTCTAATTTTATTAAAATAAAGTTGGATCTTTCATTTTATTGCATGACTACAATTCTAGAAATGTCTTTAGACCCTCAAAGCAAGTCATTTGGAAGACAATGGGAAACTATTTGTAGACCTTGGAAGAAAGTCATTTGGAAGAAAATGAGAAACTATGGTTTCCACATATTATAATATATGGCATCATATTCTAGCAATAGTTCAATAAATCAATACCCTCTTACATTTCTTCTTCATTATATCAACAATATGAGAGGTAAAAACATATTTTTTGTAGAACTTAAAATCACCTATTAATAATAGTAAAAAGCTCAACTAATTCTATTTACTTTATTCATGCTAATTTTATATTGCAAGCATTTAATCATACAATGGTTTGCTTTCATGACGGTGATGGCTACGTTGACATATTATAAACTAAATGAATATGCAAATCTAGTATTAATAATTAAATGACTATTATCTATACTTATTTGATCATTTCAAGATCTTTTCTAATATAGCGGTTACTAATTAATAGAAATTAACCACAACTCACAAATTAATAACAAAAGTTATTTGTCAGATGTCAATATAATTAATACAAATTTACCATTGTTTCAATTAATCACTTTCTAGCAAAATACCATTAAATTAATTTTATATTAAAGATATTTTCTAATTTATTGATTATTAAAAAATTACCATAAGTAATAGATTTATAACCAATAAATATTTCTCCTACCAATAATTATTTTCAATAAAAATAAACAAATATTTCATTGAAACAATAACAAAACATTTACTAACACCATACTACACATTCCCACAACTTGTATTATTCTACCATCCATATTTTCATTTGTCCCTTAGATTATAAAAAAAATACCTTCGAAATAATTTTATATTGAAGATATTTTCTAATACAATGATTATTAATTAATAAAAATTACCACAACTAACAGATTTATAACCAATTAACACTGCTCTATAAATAACCATTTTCAACAAAAATAAACAGATATTTCATTGAAACAATCCTAAAACATTTACTAACAACATATTACACATTCTAGCAACAAGTATTATTCTATCATCCAGGTTTCCAATTTGCCACTCAATGTGTCAAAAAAATCTTATTTTGAGAATCACTTGAAGATCAAATGTCAATTTTAGTCAATTCTAGAAGATGCTGCAATTCTGGAAGATACAAATCCTGAAAATGATTTCTGGAATATGGGCTGACCCGTTTCATTCACCCGAAAGATGACTAAGAAAATGCTTAAAGAATTTTAATTTCTTTAAATATGGTGTGTATATGTTTGTGATGAAGGGTGCTCCTCTTAATACCACAAACACATAACAAAAACAAATAAACAACAACAATATGCAAGAACAGAAAATTGGCTTCTTATTATCTCCACAAATGTGGAATTACAAACTTTTAGAATCACAATATGCAAAGCCACGTGGGCATTCCCTTACAATATTCTGTAGGACAAAGCCTCAAATTATTACCCAGATCTACCATCCACAACTGCCTAGACAACACTACGGGCCTTCTTTATATAGGCAATTTCCACCGCCCAAGAAGGTTCCAGAAATTTAGCCCTTAAGGCCGACTATACATAGAATTAATTTATTTTCACAATTTTTACAATAGGGTCAGCTCAAAAGAAATACAAAATATGATTTTAGGTAACTCAACTTTCGGAGGCTATAACTTTCTAACCGTAGCTCTATTTTTCTATTGCAACCACTTTTCAGAAACGTCATGACGAGATCTACAACACTTAACAAGTGCTAACGCTAGTTAGTTGAGGGTCGATCGCGATTCGGAGCCTCTAAGGCCTTCAAAATTGACCTGAAAGATTTCATACCCAAAAACGTCAATAACTTCACCAATACTGATGATGTGGCAATGAAACTCAACTGGTAGGCTGAAATGACTAGGATAAACTTCCAACTGTGAAATCAAAACATTCTGAGATCATATGACCAACTTACTAAAAATAGTAAGTTTCCATAAATAGCAGCTCTACACAAGATAGCCCTTATTGAAAAGCAAACATAAATATTTTTGGGTGATGCAAGATTGCTCTTAGACCTAGGATGCTCCTGCATCAGACACCTAGGGTAATTTGAGAAGTGACCCTATCACGACTCAGGTGTGTAGAGGAAAACTAAGATAGTTAACCTCCTCCTTTACTAGCCATGATGAATCTTCAACAAGTCATCCTTTCCATTTGACCATATACTCTTCATATGTCATGTTCCTTGTGCTTCTACCAACATGACTATCCAGTATGTCTTCAATCTCCTTGATATCTGAACTGGTTGCTGGAATACTCCACTGTGCTGTTGTAACTTCATCTTCAACACTTCCTTCATGATACTCTGTTAGATCTGAAACATTAAACACTGGTGAAATATTCAGCTCAGTAGGCAACTCGACCTCATATGCATTTCCTAAATCATGCTTCTTCAGTATCTTACATGGCCCAAACTTCTTCATTTTCAACTTGTTATATGTACCAACTAGAAATCTTTCCTTTTGCAAATGAACCATGACTTCATCTCCAACCTGAAATTCCTTATGCCTCCTTTTCTCATCTGCCTTAGCCTTATACTGTGCATTCATCTTGGTAATGTGCTTCCTCACCTCCTCATGGATGTTTTTCAAATGTTTTGCAAAATCTTTAGCTTCAGCACTACTTATTTCTCCTTTATTTATCTTTCTCAATTCAGATACATTTCTTGGACTACTCCCATATACAATCTGTAATGGTGATTTACTAGTGCTCTTGTTGATAGAATTATTGTATGCAAATTCTGTCTGTGGTAAAATCAAATCCCATCCTATTGGCTTATCTCCAACCAAACATCTCAGCAAATTTCTCAAACTCATATTCACCACCTCTGTCTGTCCATCAGTTTGTGGATGATGTGAAGAACTGAACTTCAAATTTGTCCTCAACTTCTTCCACAATGTATGCCAGAAATATCCAACGAACTCAGTGTCCCTATCTAAAACTATACTCTTTGACAAACCATGTAGTCTCACCACTTCTTTGAAGAATAATTCTGCTACATGAACAACATCATTGGTCTTCTTACAGGGAATAAAAAGTGTCATCTTTGAAAATCTGTCAACTACCACAAAAATTGAATCATGTCCTTGCTGTGTCCTTGGTAAACCAAGAACAAAGTCCATACTGATATCCTCCCAAGGCTTCTCTGGTACAGGTAATGGTTGATACAACCCTGTATTCTGCTTCACTCATTTCACCATCTGACATACTCTGCAACTCTGTACAAACTTCTTGACATCTTGCTACAACTGTGGCCAATAATAATTCTCATTAACCAAAGCAAGGGTTTTATCATGACCAAAATGTCCAGCCAATCCTCCGCTATGCTTCTTTTTGATGAGATTCTCCCTCATAGAACTTCTTGAAATGCACAACTGACTCCCTCTAAATAGCATATCATCCTGAATGATGAAATCCAACCACTTCGTTCTGTCTAGAGTAACAGGTTCTTTACAAGCTTTTCAAGCTTCACCAAAATCAGAATCCTCTAGATACAAATTCTTGAGTTTCTTGAACCCAACCACCTCAATCTGCATCTCTATCAGCAATAGTTGTCTTCTGCTAAGCACATCTGCAATCCTATTAGACTTTCCACTTCTGTGTTTCAAAATAAATGTATAACTCTGCAAAAACTCAACCCATTTCAAATGTCTTTGATTCAACTTTTCTTGACTATTCAAATATTGCAAAGCTTGATGATCAGTATACAAAACAAACTCCTTAGGAAGCAGATAGTGTCTCCACTTCCTCAATGCCTAAACTATAGCATAAAATTTATGATCATAAACAAAATATTTTCTCTTGGCATCATTTAACTTCTCACTGAAATAAGCAATAGGTTTACCTTCTTGGCTCATAAGAGCTCCTATTGCAGTTCCACTAGCATCACAATCTACTTGAAACACCTTATTAAAATCAGGAAGTGCTAAAACAAGTTGTTCTGTAACCTTTTGTTTCAACAGTTTAAAACTCTTATCTGCCCCATTAGTCCACTTGAACTCTTTTCTATCCCCTCTCATTGTTTCAGTCAAGGGTCCACAAATACTGCTAAATTTTTTGATAAAATTTTTGTAAAAGCTAGCCAAACCATGAAAAGACCTTACCTCAGTAGCACTCCTTGGAGTAGGCCATTCAAGGATAGCCTGTACCTTCTCTGGATCCATTTTAGACCTTCTACTGAAACTACAAATCCCAAATACACTAACTCTTTCTTCACAAAACTGCACTTCTTCAAATTAATCAACAATTTCTCATCTCTTAACTTCTCAAACACCATACGAATATGCATCATATGCTCTTCCAATATCTTACTAAAGATCAAAATATCATCTAGGTACACAATGACAAACTTACTTAAAAATTCTTTCAGAACCTCATTCATGATCCGCATGAAAGTGCTCGGTGCATTGGTTAGCCCAAAAGGCATGGCTAACCACTCATACAGTCCTTCCTTTGTCTTGAAGGCAGTCTTCCATTCATTTCCTTCTCTGATCCGAATCTGGTGATATCCACTCTTCAAATCTATTTTTGAGAAATACACAGCTCCACTCAAACAATCCATAATATCATCCATTTGTGGCAATGGAAACCTATACTTGATTGTGATCTTGTTTATTGCTTTGGAATCTGTACACATCCTCCATTCTCCATTCTTCTTTGGTGCTAATACTGTTGGTACAACACATGGACTTAGGCTCTCCTGAATCAATCCCTTTCGTAACAACTCATGTACTTATTTGTTCAACTCTTTATTTTCTGCTGGTATCATTCTATGTGCTACCTTGTTTGGCAAACTGGCTCCTGGAATCAAATCCATCCGATGATTGATCTTCCTTACCGGTGGTAATCCATCAAGTACATTATCAGATACAATATCATGAAACTCATTCAACAAATCTGCAACCTTTACAAGTACATCCTCTACTTCCTCTTTACCAACTTTTGGAATTAAAGTAAAACACACATGCTCATGCCTCATACCATCTAGGAATTTTCTTCCATCAACAAAAGTTATTCTTGCATTACCACATACCTTTTCTTTGGTCTCCTTCAATGACTTTAACTTATGTCGCACTCCATCATTTGTTATGGAATAGGTATTTGCATGACCATCGTGTGCAGCACATTTGTCAAACTGCCATGGCCTACCCAACAACATGTGACATGCATTCATAAGTATGATATCACATAGTACCTCATCATGGTACCCGCCAATCTTGAATTTTACTAGGCACTGTTCACTGACCATGACCTTGTGGTCATCCTGCACTTAGGCAATCCAATATGGATGTGGGTGTTTTTGTCTCTTGAGCTTCAACTTTGTCACCATGTCTTCTAACACCAAATTGTCAGTGCTTCCACTATCAATAATCACATCACAACATTTACCCTCACATTTGCATCTAGTGCAAAACAGGCTCCTCCTTTGTTCAGGTTCATTCTCACCACTCAACAGGACTCTTCTGTTAATCAATGTTTCTCCTTTTTGAGCATCTTCAGAATTTGATGATCTGACATCTTCATTTACATGTGCAACTCTAGCCTGACCTTCATTCCTCCTATCCGTCCTTCCTTGGCGTTGAGGACATTCAAATGCCCTATGACCTTCTTCTCCACAGTGAAAACATGTTTCCATGGAAGCCTCCTCTTCCTGAACCTTGTCCTCTTCCTCTTCCTCTCTGATCTCTATTGTTCTGATCTTGGAAACGATTGAAATTATTTCTTCTCTGATTTTGATTGCTACTGGCCTCATCCTTCTTTTTCAGATCTTCATTTCGGCCTCTATATGACCGTCTACGAGATCATCCACCGCAACCTCTTTCATTTTGTCTACTCTCGAACTTCTTGTTCAACTTTTCCTCTATTTTTAGGGCAAACTGGTATGCCTCTTCAATACTATTCATTCGAATCAAATTTAGCTCCTCCTGAATGCTTGGCCTCAACCCATTAAGCTAACGAGCAACTTTCTTCTTATCAGCTTCCACATGGCCTGTTCTGATGAGGATTCGATAGAACTCCTCTGTATACTCCTGAACAGATCGTCCTACTTGCTTCAAACTTTGCATTTTCTTTAGTAGGTCAAGCTCATAATCAACAGAGATGAACTGTCGCTTCAATTTATCCACCATCCGATCCCATCTTGTGATTTTATCTTCCCCTCTTCTATTTCGCTCCAATTGAATCTCTTGCCACCAGATCTTCGCATGACCTTTCAGTCTCGCCTTCGTGAATTTGACCTTATTATGATCCTCAATATCTTCATACTCAAAATATTCTTCACATTCATTGATCTAGTCGATCAATTCTTCTGGGTTAAGATTTTTTAAAAATGCAGAAACCTCGATCTTAGGTCTTTTCCCGATCTTGGAAATGGCCTGGAAAAGCCTTTCTTCTTCTTGATTCAAAATTTCACCTTCTTCTTCTTGATCATCATTTTCTTCTTCGGCTTCATCCTCATTTTCATTTTTGACATTAAGATTCATTCCTTTGCGAATCTCTTCTTGCAATGCTCGCACTTGTTTATGGAGTGCTCTAACCTCAGGTGTTACAACACCAGCTCTTCCGCCACGTTCCCTTTGTGGAGGCATTTTCGCGATGCGTGCAAAAACCCTAACCACAGTCTTGGTGCAAACTGTTTCACAGTCGGCGATCTGTTTACACACTCAGGAACTCCCGCTCTGATACCACTGATGAAGGGTGCTCCCCTTAATACCACAAACACATAACAGAAACAGAGAAACAACAACAATATGCAAGAACAGAAAATTGGCTTCTTATTATCTCCACAAATGTGAAATTACAAACTTTCAGAATTACAATATGCAAAGCCACATGGGCATTTCCTTACAATATTCTGTAGGACAAAGCATCGAATTATTACCCAGATCTACCATCCAGAACTGTCTAGACAACACTACGGGCCTTTTTTATATAGACAATTTCCACCGCCTGAGAAGGTTCCATAAATTTAGCCCTTAAAGCCGACTATACATAGAATTAATTTATTTTCACAATTTTTACAATAGGGTCGGCTCAAAAGAAATACAAAATATGATTTTAGGTAACCCAACTTCCGGAGGCCATAATTTTTTAACTGTAGCTCCATTTTTCTATTGTAACCACTTTTCGAAAATGCCACGACGAGATCTACACCATTTAACAAGTGCTAGCACCAGTCAGCCGATGGTCGATTGCGATCCAGAGCCTTTAAGGCCTTCAAAATTGACCTAAAAGATTTCATACCCAAAAACTTCAATAACTTCACCAATACTGATGATGTGGCAATGAAACTCAACTGGTAGGCTGAAATGACTAGGATGAACCTCCAACTGTGAAATCAAAACATTCTGAGATCATATGACCAACTTACTAAAAAATAGTAAGTTTCCATAAAGAGCAGCTCTGCACAAGATAACCTTTATTGAAAAGCAAACAAAAATATTTTTGGGTGATGCAAAATTGCTCTTAGACTCAGGATGCTCTTGTATCAGTTTGTATATACACACACATGTGTATATATACACATACACACGTATATATATGTATACATGTGTGTGGATGCTTCTGCATCAGTTTGTATATATACACACATGTATACACATATACACATACACACATGTATGTGTATATGTGTATACATGTGTATATACACACATGTATACACATGCACACGTGTATATATACACACATGTGTGTATACACACATATAAACACATGTGTTTATATATACACGTGTATATATATACACATGTGTGTGTGTATACACACACACATATATATACACATGTATACATGTGTATATATACATGTATACACAAATATACACACGTGTATATATATACATAAATAATACATACATGTATACACAAATATACACACATGTGTGTATATTTGTGTATATATACATACATGTGTGTATATTTGTGTATATATACATACATGTGTGTATTTGTGTATATATATATACATGTGTGTATATATAAACACGTGTGCGTGTGTATACACATGTGTGTATATATACACATGTGTGCATATGTGTATACACACACATGTACACACATGCGTGTATGTGTGTATATATACACATGTGCATGTGTATACATGTGTATATACACACATGTATACACATTGCACACATGTATATATATACACAAATATACACATACACACACACGTGTATTTATATATACACACGTGTGTATAGATACACATACACATATACACATACATATGTGTATATACACATGTATACACATACACATATTTGTGTATATATATATACATATACACACGTGTGTATATATACACACACATGTATATATACACATCCTTAAAGCAATATAATATACATCCTTATAGTCATGGATCCCACAAAATATTAAATTTGGTTTTATAAAAATTGGAATTCTAATTCCACCTATTTGAGTAGAAGATGAAATGCCTATTTTGGGGGCAAAATTAGAATTTCGAAATTCCAATTTCAATTTTTTAGATGGACACAAACATGAAATTGACATTATCCGGAAATCGAATTCCAAAATATCGAATCTAATTCCAGCACCCAAACACCCAAACGGACCCTTATTTATTTCTAAATTAGCATTGAGACATTAGAAGATGCATAAGCTTTTAGGTTGCTTTACAAAGAGGATAGATAGATAGATAAAATTTTAACTTTAGGGTTCATTAAAATAATCTTCTTCTTCTACTACTATCTGCAGTACAAGTAAAGAATGCTAACTGTACTTTTTCAAATCACCAAGACAACAAATTGGTATACAAAACAATAAATTAAAAGAAAGAAATGCATTTTCATTCTACGCTTCGTTTCTAAGATTTGATGAGCTCTTCCCTTCCACGAGAGTTGGGCGAAGACAATGATTAGAATCAGTTGCAGTGTACAACATGGTGAAAAATGAAGTCCTTTCTAGCTTAACCTCCACTTCTCTATTGGCGAGTAAGTCTTCTCATGTTTGTTTGTCTTTCACACTGATTTCATTCTAAGGCAGACAAAAACACAGGGAAATAATTCAGAAGTAGGTTTTCGCATAAGAAATGGCAAAAGGAGGAGGGGGCATGAGCAATGCAGTGAATGTGGGTATAGCAGTGCAGGCAGATTGGGACAATAGAGAGTTCTCCAGTCAATTGGCGCTCAATGTTCGTCGTCTCTTTGAATTCCTCGTACAATTTGGTATGTGGGTCTTAATTTATGTACCCTGAGGCTGTATTTTATTTCTGAAAATTTGCCCCTTTTTCGTCAATAGATTTATTCATGCCTGTTTTCATAAGGATTTTCCTTTAGGCAGATCCCTATTGGTTTTCTCGTAAACTGTTGAAGAATTTTAACCTTTGCATTGGATCTATATAAGCTTGGTAAAATGTAAAATCTACATCCATTTGATGGCAGACAGCGGTATTTGTTGATTAATTGTATTTGAGGGTGTAAAATGATCAGTATTTTCTTTTGTGGGAATGAATTAATTAGTATTTGCGTTTGTCAGTACGAAGTGATCTTTTGTAATTTACATTTTTTTTCGAATAATGGGTACGAAATGGGTTTGGTGCTAAAGTATTCAAGGGATTAATCTGAACTTTCTATTTCTAGACTCTACGGAGCCTGGCTTCTTGTGGATTTTCTATTTCTTATCTGATTTCCTTATAGTTAAGATAAAAGAATAACCAATTTTTATAATTTAGGAACTTTTTACTAAATTTCAGCTTCTTTTGGTGGTTGAAACTTCAGATAGCTTTCAGATTTGTGGTCCCATAGGTCATTGGATTTAGCGACGTAATCAAAAGTATCAGTTTATTTCCGCATCCTCTTCTGGTGACCAGGCAATCACTGCTGAACCCAATGTCATACTAATAACCTCTCAAAATGAAAGATTCTGTTTGTTTATCTCTTGATAGTTTGTAACTAAAATGTTTGGCAAGGTCCAATTTGTCCTGGGTTTGTCCACAATGTTGAAAACTGAACGATATGAAATTTGAACAATTTATACAAGGGAAAGTGAAAATTTTGCTTTCTTCCTGTACATGCGGGAGGCATGTGGTTTAGGCTAGAACCTTAATGTTTTTTAGGCTCAGTCACTATTTGCTTGTTCGCTAGCATTTGAACATCAAGCTTAGAGATCTTTAGGTATATGAGCCATGTCCGGGAGGCCTCTGCGCTGTCAAATGTGTGTAATTTGCACCGTACCTCATTGAGATGTGACTACATTAAGATGGGGATCATACCCTGCAGAGCTTGAACCTAAACTGGAGATATGAATGAACTGTATGGAGGACTTATTTTGAATGCGTCTCATGTCAATTTGTAGTTTCAATTGAGAACATAAGTGCTAGTTGAGAGATTTACTCTATTGCAGCATCATGAAATATTTACATTACAAATTTAGGCAACGTGAAAATATCCATTCCTAACAGAGTTTTGTAAAACACAAGTGTTAATTTGCACCCAAGCGCTTGTTTGATTTTATGTGTACCACAAGAAGTTATATTTTCTTTTGTTTTTTATAGATTATAATATTGGAGGCTTTATTAGCTAGCATGTGTGGTTTTCTCCTTCAATGAGTCCTTGTCGTATTCCATATCTCCAAGCTTTAGCTTGACAGAGTAAAAAATTCATGACTACAAGTTGCTGAATTTGGAAATAGATTAATCATTTTGTTTCCTTCTAATGGAATTTTTATTAACGAAACTGAACTACCCATTTACAGAGGCCACTACGAAAAGCAAGTTAGCAGGATTGAATGAAAAGCTTAGTTCATTGGAGCGTCACCTGGAACTACTTGAAGCCCAAGTTAGCATTGCATCTGGTTCTGCCACATTGACTTGATTCATAGCAAGATCAGGCAAAACTTATTTGTACAGACCAGAAAGCTTAAATAGCACCTCAATATCATATAAATATCAATCAGAGCTACCTCAGGCATGATTCGGCACTGCAAATGAGAAAAATATGAGACAAACAGACAGGGATCTGCCTCCATGGTCCATTTTATTTTCTGTAAAGATGTTTTTTGGCATTTTGCTGATAAGTATAAAACCAACCACTGAATTTTTACTTTCCTGAAGCAGTAACTTACAATTACATTTTCTTTGTTATTTAATATTTTATAAAACTTGGAGCAGATATGTTGAATCATGATATTGTAGCTTATTTATTCGTGAATTCTAAAGTGATCCAAATGATGATCTTGCTCCTTTTTTTGTTTTCATGCCTTGTTTTGCTTGTTTGCTAGAATTTGTCTTAGTCAACGTAGCACCATAATGAGGAAGCACTAGGGAAGATTCATTGTTATTTGTGCAAAAAGAAAATCCAAGATTAGCTGGGATATCTTGTGTTTAATAAATAAATAAATTCTGTTAGTATTAGTTAGGCCTCAAGAATCATACATCCGTGTAAATGTTAATTCAATCAAACTAACGTCTGTTGTATTACAAACTCAACTGATAATATCTGCCTTATTTGTATGAATAGCTTTGCCACAAGGTTGTTAATAATGGCATTGGTTCTTTGAAGAGAAGAATGAATTTCATGAACTGAGTGTGAGTTATAAAACTTCTCTGAAAAGAGATCTGTTGCTGCATATTAAAACAGTCAAATTCTCATTGGCCTCTTGTTGCTCTTGAGTGAACTTCATTTAAACCCTATTGATATTCTTATGGATCGCCACAATTTTTTTGTAAAGGGATGTGAGTTTATCCGGTATACAAACAATCTTGCATAACCCCCACAAAAAAATAAAAGGTGACTGAGAAGATTTTGGATTTGTGTGCAGATTTTTGGTGAATTAGCATGAAGGGATGAGTAAAAAGGTCTAAAGAATGCTTCAGTTAATGTCAGCAGCAATATAGAACATAATTGCATCTTCAACAACAAACTATGGCACTTTGGCTCACTTCGGCAGCACTTTTGGCAACACTTAAGCCCCATCTTTTTGGGTTATAGCTCCCTCATATGGATTTCAAATGCAACCCTTTTTTTCAAAAGTTGCATATAAATTTTAGAGAGGAATATGAATATGTAGGTCTCACTTCAATAGCTACACTTTTTCACTTCAGCAACAACTATGACTTTGGTAGCACAGGAATGACTTACGCAGCAAAAATGAAAATGATAGTTGACGAAGGCAATATATGAATGTATTGACCCTAGGGGGATACCTAGCATTGTTTTTGTGTAGAGCAACCTTCTTTTATGCTTTCAGCCCGTCAAAAGAGGTTGCATGTTCTGAGGGGGAAACTCAAGGGGGAGAAAAATAATTGTTATCAAATTGTAGAGAAAGAAGTCAAATTGATTTGGAAGGTGAATGGTCAAAGTTTAGTGATTGGAACCCTTTTTCCAGTCATTCATTTGGCATTTACCACCATTACAACAAAATCAAACATTTGCTTATGAATGTCCAAAAAAGGACGAAAACAGACGGTGTAGGTGCATGGACAATGTCAAGATATTTTAGAACAAGAAAAGCATTGGTCAACCATTGTGAGAGATCAAAAATCAAGGTAGAAAAAGAAAATGAGTTTTTGGTGGATTTTCCTATATAGGTAGGATGGCTTAAGCATCCATATTGAGTTGACTGGGAAAAGAATGACATGGAGAATGTGCAGAGATTAGGAAAAGAGGGATAACTCAAATTGAGGAGATTTCATCCATCCTAGGAGTAGATGAGCTTATTTGTCAATTTTTGTGTGTGTAATCAATTTTAGTCTCTTTTCAACTTGTTGTAAGCTTTGAAAGAAGAGTTTCAATATTCTAATAATGGTAGTGTTTTTTATGATTATGCTTTGCATGTGTCCTGTTGTTGATGTATGTGGCTGCTATGTTTGGGTGGTTGTTCAGTTGTCCCCCTACCCAGACTACATCAAATGGCTTTAAAGAAAGGCTTTTCTTGCAGAGTTTTCTTGTGAAGCTCTGGTAAATTTATTGCGGGTGCGAGAAGATTTTGCAATTGCAGAGAGCAGTGAGAGGAAATGGTGTCAGCAAAGGAATGTCTTGAATGGGAGTGTGCTTAAATGTCCTTCAACAAAAAAATATTAGGGAAAGGTGTAGGAACATGCATGACAAAGTGGATATCAGTTAGAGGAGGTTTTGAGCATTTTCTTCTAATGAAAGTGTTGGCTAAAGGACATGTGCAATCTGTTTGAAGATAAACTAGTTGCAAGTCAAAGGGAGCATGAGAGCATCACTTTACTTTTGTAAAGTGTGAGTGTGTGAAAATGTTTTCAAAAAGAAGAATTGATGTGGTCTTAAGGAAGTCTGAGATTTGCATTCATTGAGAGAAGACAGAGGGGTTATGTGAAGAGAGCTCTTGAAGATTAAATGTGTTGAGAGCAAGGATAGATGTTCTTGAGGGTAGGAAGTTGGTATCAATATAAAAATAGGAGAAAAAGGTGGTGGTAGATGTTTTCGATCCAACACATGATAAACACATGGAGACATCGGCAAAGAAAGGAGAATATGTGCAGTTCAGTGAAGAAGAAGAAATCCTCTTGGTGGAAGACATGGAGTTGTAAGTTATTGATCTAGAAGAAGAAAAGGAAAAGGTAAGTATGCCCTTTATTGGACATGGAGGTGGTTAAGGATTTCGAGCGATTCAATCCACAACAAGAGGGTAGAACAAGAGCTGTAGAGACCTAAGAAAAGAATGTGGAGTATATCAATCCACAAGGAGAGGCAGAACAATAGTTGTCGAGACTTGAGAAAAGGATGTTTGAGAAGGTTTGAGTCAGCATGAAATTCGAGTAGTGATGGTAGTGGAGATAGATGGACAGGAGTGAAAAGGAACTAATGGAGGGATTGTTTGAGTCCATCATGCAGATAGAGTTGAAGTTGGAAGAAGATTTCACACTTCGAAAAGGAAATGATATGTCAAATTTTGAGTGGAGAGAGTGGAGTCTGAGTATGTCTAGTGGAGGACTTGGACGTGTTGGTGATTTGGTATCATTGAGTGCACAAGAAGAGGACGTGAACGGGCTATTTTAGACAGAGATCCACAAGGGGAATGAAAGTGAATGGTCAAATTTGGTAGAGGACGGGATATGGCCTAGCCAAAAGTTGGAAAAGATGAAGGAAGATGCTTCTTGTGATACATCTAAATTCAATGTAGTGTGTTGAGGATTGAGTGCATTCCAAAAGGGTTCTATTTCTCAATTCTAGTTTGTGAGCACCACAGTCACAAACTTCTTACCAGCAAGTACGATACAAGGGCATTTTGGCCCATGGGTAATCTGGCGTTCCGCAAGAACGAGATAGAAGTTGCTTAGAATTTGGTTGTGTGCATGTTTTTAGCGAATTGACATGAAGGGATGAGTTAAAAGGTCTAAGGAACATTCCAACTGACTTAAACCATATAGAACACAGTTGCATGTTTGCAAACTGTGTCACTTCGGTAGCACTTTTGACAACACTTCAATAACTACTTCCTACTGCCATAACTTGTTCATAAGAATTTGCAATACAATTTTTTTTTTGAAGTATAATACTTCACCAGGAATGTGAATATATTGGTCTTCAACAACAATTGAGACTCTGCCAGCAAAAATGAAGATAACAATTGGCGAATGTAACGACCTTGGTGGAGTCCCTGTCATGGTTTTATCTGTAGATCAACTTATTTTTTGATATCAGCATATCAAGATGTGTGGCATGTTTGAAGGTTAATTTGAGAAAAAACAAGTGTTTGTTATTTTAATGGCCTAGCAAGAAGCTGATTCAATTTGGAAGGTGAATTGCTGCAGTTTAATGATTAGAATCCTTCACCAATCATCCATGGGGGCATTTTAGAATCAAGTAAGAAAAATGAAATTTTTGCTTGAGCCTGAGGCATGAACAATTACACAGACAAGCCAGTTTTGGGCAAAAATGATGCCAAAATATCTGAAAAGTCAGAAATTAATAGCCAAGAAAGAAAGAAAACAGCTGCAGCAAGTGTATGGACAAACAGTCTTTTTTGAAACAAGAAGAGCTTTAGAAAACCATCAAGAGGGATCAGAAATCAAGGGAAAAAGAGAAAAAGAGTTTTTTATTTGACTGGGTTGATTGGGAAAAGAATGTTATGCAACCCAATTGGCAATTTCTATGTGACTGTAATCAGTTTTAGGCTTATTTCAACCTGTTGTAAGCCTTTGAAGATAGATGTTATATAGTCTAATGAAGGTAGTGTTTTTTTTTTGCTTCCACTTGGCAACTGTTTTGTTGCTGATGTGTGCAGCTTCTAGGTTTAGGCGGTTGTTCAGTCAGTCCCCTACATAGACTGCACCATAAAGGGGTCCTCTAATTGTGTTTAAACTTCAGTCCATGGTCACCACAATGTCCTTCAGCTATTGAAATTGCTTGTATGGGGGGGTTGGTAATTTTTGGCCTTTTTATATTCCTTGAAGTATTTTCGTTGTTCATCCATGTGCTTTTTTGGTACAGCATTAACGTGGTGGTATGATTCTTGTCTTTGCTTTGAAATGCTGAAGCTCCAATAATTCTTAAATTCCAGTTCCTTTGCTGAAATTGCTGCCTCCGTTTTGTGATTAATTTTTTTTCTTATTTGTATTGTTTCACAAAGCTTTGCAGATATTACATAAATGATGAGATTGATGAGAAACATCATTGATATTTTTAAATCTCCCTTGACAATTTCTATAATTCTATCCGAGGCTTTTCTTCCATGCTTAGCGGAAGAGAATAACAACCTATTTAAAGAGGCAAACAACAAGCTTCTCAGGGAGAAGGAAAACAAAAAGAAACAAAGGAATTGTAATACCATCCACAGATGATCAAGAAGATGTGAAAAGAGAACTGTTAGGGTAAAGGGACCCTCGATTGCGATAAAAACTAAGCACTAAGGAAACATAAAAGTATAGTTACCAGGAGATGTGAATACTTGGAGATGCTGGAGACTGGTACCGGTACCGGTACAGTCAGTTTTCAAAATTAGGAGACGGGGATTACTTGGAGATAACATTTTTTAATATAATTTAATATTTCTGGAAAATATCATGATAGAGAACTTTGAAAACAAGAATAGTAAATCAGTCATACAAGAACAGTAAATGGTCAAGGCAATTTCTTTTTAGACCATTACAATGAAACAAAAGCAGTCATGCAACTATTTATGTCCCTCTCACAAAGTCTACACTGTCAAGTAGATCTGATCATGCTTTGCATGGATTTTGTGTGATATTTTTATTTGCCTTCCTTTTTTGCCTTTTATTTTTGACTCATTTTACCCTAAGTCTTCTGGCAGGTGTCATCAATTTCTGGTCAGGAGACTTCAGAGATGGCAAGAGAGGCAGCCGAAAGAACCCTGTGCATAGAGAAGTTTCCAAAGACGTCTCCGGTACTGGAGATGTGTCTCCATCTCCAAGACACATCTCAAGGGGTTGGAGACGGTTCTCCAAGTAACCTTAATGTCAATGAGGTAAACCTAAAACATTTAAACCTCCAAAAACAAGAAAAGCCTTGTTAAGGAGGAAAACAATCATAGAACCAACATCAAGAGCATCAATCAAGGGAGATTACAAGAGTCACAGAGAAGATGTGACTAGATAAAATGTAGATTACATGAAAGCAGAGAGACAATTAGAGAACAGAAAAAGAAATGACAAGTAGCTGACTGAAAGCAAGAAGTGTCTGGGTGAAAGACAATGTTCCAGTGACAAAAAGGAAAGCAATTGGGCATTGGGAAGGAAATGAAACAACCACCGAAAAGTAAAACAGAGATTGAAGGTAATGGAAGTTGATGTTTTTTACTGCATTTATGATAAAAAACTCTTATGTTATAGAAGAGTTCAAGCAGTATTTGTTGGAGCAAGACTTTTAGCATCTGGAGTCTGGAGAGATCACCAATCATAGAAAACCTTTACTGGACAATAATAAATGGGTAAACAAATAAGAACATTTTAAAATTGGAATTCAATATAACAACGGATTCAGATTCTTTGTCCCACCTACCCACCTACATGAGGTGCTGGCGATATTAATGCTTGAACTTGATGTGGAAGATGAGAAGTTAGATGATCTTGTTATTGATGAGAGAATTGCTGACATGATAGTAAGTACAAATTCTCAGATGATATATATTTTTATTATAATTGTAAATTTATTGTACCCAATTCTTGGTTAAAATAGGTCGTTGTTCTAACTTCTTCAATACTTATAACTAAACAAGGGAAACATTCATTTAGAAGGGGCTTAGAAATGCAAATTTTGACACTGAAATTTGATATAAGGAGATTATAAATGATGTGGTTTCAGAATCCTCAACACACCTACCCTAGTCATCGGAAATATCTGTAGTTGAACCTGGTCAGAAAGATGAGATATTGGCTGAATAAGCCCATGGACAAAAGAGTTGTTGTTTTGCTACAAGATTGTGAAAATGCATTTAAAGTTGGTAGTAAATACAAATTTCCGGGTGATACAATAATAAATTTATGTAACAATTGCACATTCCATGTACCAGTTCAGATTAAAATAGAAGATGGCATGAACTTGTATCAACCTTCCTGCTTTTATGGGGAATTTTCGCTGGTTTTAACTTATAATGGAAGGTTTAGGGATAATATAGCTTCAGTAGTGATATCCCAGATCTTCTGGGAAGCTAAATTTAAATTGAAACGGCTGAAAAAAAATTCTAGTTATTTTTTAGGAATGTCAATGATTCTGTCATTAATAATAAGAACTACTCAAAGTTATTTTAAGTGTGTTGCACAGGTTAGTAAATTAGTGTGGTGTGTATCCAGAATTATAGCAAATCAATTGCCAACATCTTCTACATCATTTTCCTACCCTCACAATTCAGCTAAGTATTGCATTGTAATTAAAGTCTAGACCATCTAAAATGAACTTCCAACCTATAGTAAGACTTTATTACAGTAACCTTTGAGTTAAAACTTATTTATAAATTTAAAGTTCGCAGTGTTAAAAAATGCACACTATTTTATAACATATTGATGAATATAGTGCCCAAATGTAAAGGCACAATGCCCTATTTGAAGTCCAAAAAAACAATGGCATTGTAAATTTATGTACTAGACAGGCCCATTTGCAAATTCATGCAAGTGTCATAGAAATGATTTCCATCAGATTCTTTTTGGTTTTTGGCATTCGGCAACCTAGTGACTACAGAGGCTCAGCTTGGACTGGGCAAAATAAATATGGCAAATGATTCATTTATTCCCAATGAGGCATTTCACTTGCAAATGAGGTTTTTGTATTTGCTGTTTTTTCAGCAGCCAAATATTATGCTCGTACTCAGAGGATTTTGCCCACACTCTGCATGTCCTCTGTTCAGAGATTCTATATGGTATGACTTGTTTGTTTTTTTGCAGTCATTGCTTGTTCGCATGAATTTTATGACTGACTTGGAGAGTCATACAGCCATGGTGTAAGAGAGTTAAGGAATGGGATTCAACAGAGGCACGTATAATGTATTGGTGCTATGTTTTTATAGAAATGGTGGTGATTTTTCAGATTACAGTCTTAAGAGTAGAAATATATTTGTATTGTTTCTGTCCTGAACAGAAATTATCTAAGGGCTATTTTGTTATGGCAAAAAAGAAAATTGATGTCGTGGGTTCTGAATTGGTGAGGCCTATATGAAGTCTTAGGAAGTTCTAAAAGTTACCCCTTGTAGGCCTAGTTACAGTGGGGAAAGCTTGACTTAGGATGGCACATTTAGGACCCAAATTTTTAGGATTTTCTGGGTTTGTATCTGATATGCAACCTGTCATGACATTCCCCCCATTTGTTTTGGTCTATATATTTGAATACATTGTTTTATGATTAATAGAAGATATTCTCTCTTTTTTTAACGAGTGTACGAGTTAGGCATAGCACCCCTATAAACTGCATGTGCCTGGTAAACTTTTTAACGTGACCGGTGATGCTGGTGCAACACGTCCTCTGGTACCACGTGGGCTGGGGGGAGACTGGACGTGGTGATCTCGCGCTTTACCACAGGAAACGCTCACCAATCAAGCCAGGCCCAGCCCAAAGATGTTTCTATTTTCAAACTAAAAGCAAATTGCTGTTTTATGAATTTTGTAATTATTGAAGCACCACAGAGAAGCACTTGATAGTAAAGGTGCAAAGCATGCATTCATAGTAACTTTTCCTCACTCATTAATGCCTCAAACTAATAATGGTGTGCAGTAGTTCGTTTATGATTATGGAAAGATAAATTATAGACAAGCTATTTCAACGTCAAGGCACTTCTGAAGTTTTGACAGTTACACAGATAAGTTGACTGTATGCTAAGAATCTCATAACGCTGTGCGGAGATTAGTGGGAGAGGTGTATGTCAAGAGATCTTCAAAATTATAACAGTGTGTGGAGTTAAAAGAACTCATTGTAGCTTGTAATTTATTGCATGTAATTGAATTGAGTGGAAAGTGTGAAAATTAAGCACAGTGGATCAAATAAGTCTTTTGGGGCAGTAGTAGTAAATACAATTGTTGCTTCCAATAAGTCTTTGAGTAATTTGTTTCTTACAATAAGTCTGTTGATTTCAATGAGTGGCTGCACGATTAGGACAGCTTCCATCTTAGCGCACATATATTTAACTTTAAGTGCAGTTGTAACTCAAAATCAAGAATCACTAATTAGTCAGCTTACAACCTTCACAATTCTTGATTATAACTCATGACATAATCCACTAGAATAATGTTTACATCATTTAATTTTTTAAACTCTTATATTTATTATTCAATAATATTATGAAATCATATATATATATATATATATATATATATATATATATATATATATATATATATATATATATATAATGACAATTCAGTATTAAATTATTTATTTGACATGTCTGTAGTATTACTAGTCTTAGCTATATTATATTCTTCTATGTGTTCATGGTTTATCTATATATAATCACAACATAAGTTTTTGATAAAGTAAAACAGGTTTTGAAGGGGCCCCGAAACCCTGTACATTTTGGTCAAATAAGATTTTCAATACAACGCTCTAAAAAAATAGTTCAAGACCACAACGAGGGTTTTGCAACAGACTCCCACAACCTGGATAGAGAATGGTGCCAGATAAAAGATACTGGGACCCATACTAAAGAAACCGTTGCTTGAAAGATAATACAATTTTTATCAGCAGCCCAAAGACTATTAGCGGTCAGTAGAGAGCCTACCAACCGCAGAGAAAAAATCATTTCTTCCCCTTCTGGGAACGGAGGGACATGTTGAAGGAGGGTAGTATAGTTAATCACAACATAAGTTAATCCTAGTATAGTATGGATAATTCTTGACAAAGATATCCTAGCTTTACAATTTTGTTCAATATTACAAATTTTGTTTTTGATTGAGTTGAACAGCCTAACAAGGGGTTGACCCTTACAACACCACAAGCTAGGGGCTGTCAAAGAGTCAACAACACATTAACAGTGGTGCTAGATGTTACAAATCAAGGCCATAGGTGGCACACTGTCAGCATATTAACATTGTTCCTTGCACAGTCCGCTTCTAGAACAAGAGGCCACAATTGACCACTTACAACATTGATGCCAAAAGAGGCCATTAACAACACAACAACCCATAGAGTGGGGCAAAAACCATCTTAAATCCAAGCGGCCAGCGAAAGGAAAAGACCACTTAAAGTTATCATCAGCTTCCATCGCAGAGCAGGGTTGATCAATGACATCACCAAGTGCAAGCCTCTTACCAATAACTACAAATATCCTTAACCAAAAACAACATAAGCCTAGAACGTGCCCTTGAAAACTAGCAATAAATGTTTAGTTAATGGGAAGAAACCCACTGACTATGTAGACAAAGATAGATAGCCTAACCAAAAAGGCGAAACAACTAGTGGAGTTGGCAATAATCGCCACAGACCAAACCAAAAAAGAAAAAAAACCTAATAATAGAGATCAACATAGGCGCCAACCACATGAAGCCATCAAGAGAGAGAAGCTACCTATCAACCTTGGTAGGTTCCAAACTGTCCATAGGGTCCAAACATTGCCAACCATGAGCTGAATCAACACTAACCCTGCATTTGAGCAACTACAGTCAAAAGAATACCACATAGAACAATCATCATCCTACATCCATAAGTAAATCCCCACCTCTATAGGAGATGTTGCCACCTCGATAAGGCACACGAGGAAGGACGATAGGAGCACCGTGTGAGAAACTCGCAATTGAGGTGAACTCAGAAACCCCACCTCAATAGGGATTGACTTCTCCATAGAAGTCATGCAAGAGAGACCAATCTAGAGGAGGCCAGCCATCCAAAACACAACCTCCACTACAGATCAGCAAGGCACGCCAAAACCACACCTCGCAAAGGGCTAGAAGACCCAGGCACAATAGAGATAGAATCTCCATCCAAACCAAACACAAACCCTTAAGGAAGAGCAATGCCAACAAACCGAAGGCGACAACAACATAAACCACATGCAAGGACAACATCTTTAGAGCTTCGAAAACCCCCAGGACAAGACGAGTTTGAAAGAAATGGTAAAAACCCCAAGGACTAGGCACAACCTTACCACAAGAAAATGAACCACCACTGATCTCAAGTAAGGCAAGGAGCTAGAACCACCACACAAACACTCAAGCTAGAGAGGTAGAGATCCCAACACTCCGATCATAACATCAACACAAGTGAAGTATAGGATGGCGAACCACCAACCCAAAAACAACAAATCACCATAGGAATCCCCAACATCCACCATAAGAGGGAAAAAGCATTTGAACAAACCCCAACAACTCAAGGCAGCATAAAAAAACAAGCCTTGTGGTAGAATAACACAACCATAGGGGTTGCCTAGTAATCCATACCCTGCTACCCCGTGCATTCTCAAGGGCCCTTTGACCATTGTACCATTTTTCCATGGGTGACATCACCAAATGCAACACCACCAAACCCTCCCTAAGTCATCGCCTTACAGAGGCACACATCGTAGGCTACAAAGACCTAAACGCAACAATGCTGACAACTTGATCATTACTATTGATCTTGGGTTGGCTTGATATCCATCTTGATCTATTGTTGCAAACCAAGTGACAGACAATAATGCAAACAAGTTGTGAGGCTTGGCTATGCTGCAATGACGATAGCACAAACCATGTGATAGAGTTTCCAACAGATCTCTCACCAAGTATGCCATCATTCATAGAATGGGCACCTATAGATCTCCAAGTAGCGCTTGCATCTTTCAAGAAAGAGGTGCCCACCCTCCTAAAAATACCATATGTAGACATACAAGTACAGGTCTTCCAAACAACATCACAAAAGCTTTTGAAAAGAGACAAAGGAAGCAAGGGGTGAAAACTTCCCATAGCAGCAATACTCGAGTCATCCACTCCATCCACTAGCAAATGACCAACACAACCTTTATTGGCGAAAGAAGCAGGTATAGCATGAACCAAATCCCAATCCACACCAAACACAAATGAAAAAAAGACATTTCTTAGGCACCAAACGGCCTAGCAGAAAACAAGAACCGCACTACACAACATCAAATACACCCAACAGAAAAGAAAAGGCCCCAGAACAACCAAGACCCCCAAACCACACCAAAAAAGAGGCAAAAAAATGAAAATGGGGGAACCTAGCAACCAAGAGAATACACCAAAACCAGTCCAACCATCCTCATCATCCTCAAAGGCCCCCTCACCCTCTACTGTAATATCCCCAACTGGATATTTTTCCAAATTACTCAAAACACAACTTAGAAATGTAACAACAGATTTTGCATGCAATTTCTTTCCAATTCATTCAACAATTTTACAAATACCCAGTTGAAATAATATTGTATTAAAATCTCCAGCAGAATTGAAATTTCAGATAAAATATGGCATTTAAATTCTTCAACAATACAATCACAATAAGCCAATCTTAGTTACAAAAATTACAACAAGATTGGATGCCAGAAAAGAACCTGAAAGACAATGTGAACTCCGTTGGGAATCTACCTCAAAAATGAATTGCATTACCATCCAATCCACCAAAAAAGCTAGAAGCTTCCCAATTTTATCCGAGAGAAATCAGAAATCAAAACATAGTCCAAGCTTCCTGAAATGAGCTTATCTTTCTTCTTTTAAGCACAACTTAGCGACTCTTAGAAGCCTTAAAGCCACAACAAGATATTTAGTCCATAAACTCCATCAAAGTCATAATCACAAGAAATAAATGCATTGTATCATCTAAGATTATAGAAATGATCTCTGGGGATCAAAGCACATAGTCTAGATGACATACTCAGCTTCAATAAGTGTAGTAAAGACATGATTAGGGACACATTTATAAAGATATATTGATTTTCCTTATAGCAAAGGAAAGACATAGATCCATGCATCGAAATAGCTAAATAATTATTCAAAAAGCTTCATCTAAGTTAGGCAAGCAAAATTTGTTGACACATACATAATAAGATGGTAAAATATACTAAATGGTAAATTTGGTTGTCACGTTGGACAATTTTAATCTTTAGCTAATCTGGATGTGTATGTACAATATTATTACAGCCACTTGAAATAACACGTAAGATAGGACAAGTTGATGCAGGTTCCATATAGATAGTAGGAGATAAGATAAATTTATTAATGTCTAACAGAAGACCAACAAGGGTCTATGGGACAGGAATCATACAGCCAAAATAGCAAGAAACTAGCAGACCACCAAACAGTGGTTGGGAGAAGAGGGTTACCAAATATTGAAAGATAAATTATGAGAAAAATTAACTAGTTCCATAAAACCTTCAAGTACATTGGGATAAGATAAATAAGTAATAAAAACATTTTTTAAGTCCATATTTCAGTGATAACATAAGCCAGATGAATCAAACCATTGTAATTTGTACTATTGAATTAAAGTCTAAACTCACTAGGCAACAAAACCATTTGAATACTCATAACTAGCAATCAACAAATTTATCACATCTAAAATGCATTCGCATAACCATTATATAATAAGGTTAAGTACTTGTGACATTCTTAACTTTAATATTTTCATATGTATTAGTTTTAGTTATTTCCTTGTGTTGACTTATTTAGGATTAAGAGTTTGCCCCTACACTGTTATGGTTGTAAATAAGGAAGATAAAGGCTTTCTCTAGACATCATAAGTTATACTATTGAATTCATATCATAATATTTTGATTTCTAGAGGTTAGTCTCTTGAAGTGATTAATATTTTATTGGTTTTTACCTTTATTCCTAAGAAATATTGTAACAAAACTAAAGCATTTTAACAAAAGAGATATATGCATATAAATAAACTAGGTAAGATGGCCTATTAGAATCAATATCTAAGGGGGTAAATAGGATCAAATAGGTATATGAATATGTATACTTGAACCACAATCAATATGTGATAACAAGATGCAAGGTCCAAATGATAATTAATAATGATATAAATATTATGAAATTAAAAATTTTGGATCTAAAAATGAAATGCAGAGACAAAATAAGGATGGATTAGTTGGGTCTCACATAATGTATCACAAACCCTAAAAACCAAAACACTATAAAACAATAATATAAAAGAAGAGTCAAATCTTGATGAGATATGAAAATAGAATAAAGACTTTTGAAAAATTAAACTTTGAAAAATGTAATTATAAAGGAAAAAACTTAATGTCAAGTCATAGATTGCAAATGTCAAGTTTACCGAAATGTGAAGGAAAAATACCTCTAAATAAAATAATCTTGACTAATTGAGTAAATGTGATCTTGGTTAATCTAGACTAAATAGCTACAAGTGATGCTCAAAATTCATAGAAATAGAATGGTCATTCAAGTGTGATAAAATAAATAAATAAATTGTATAAGTACCTAGCTCTAATTTTGTTGCAAAAGGTTCTATGTAGGTGTTAAAAATGCATTTATGAGTTAAAAATCTCCACATGAATATAAACATGTATTCATAGAGATGATATGATAAATCTTCATAGTTTGTAACATGTTTCACCTTGTTATCTACTATATGAATATAGTAAGGTCAATCAATATTTATAATACCTTTGAAGTTTTTTTCAATTGAGATTGTCACGTTTCTCTTGATCAAACCCTTGGTGGGCTAACTTCATGATTTTGAGACAAAAAAAAGATTGAAGACAATAAGAAAACATGCAATAATCTTAAGACGATGTGATGTCGAAGTATATTTATTTTATCAATTTCAAAGTCAAACCTTATATTTCTTTTTAATTGTTCTCCTTATCAAATCTTAGATTCTAAATATGCACTAAATTATTTATTTCAATTTTGGTTAGTCTTTAAATGCACCGCCTTGAAAAGTAATTTGGTGCAATTCACATTTTAGTCAACTTATAATATCTAGTGAAAAGGGAAAGAAAGATTGTGAATTCAAATTTAAAATTTATTGGTGAATTCAATGGGCCCTTGGTCTACTTGTGAAGTTGAATGGTTCCAAATGAGCCTACCAAGGATCAAGTCCTGTTGAGTGCAAGGCTTCGACATCATAAGGGATGAGGTTGGGATCATGCCCCGAGTAAATTTGGTGAAATGGATACCCCTTAGTCCTTGGCTCTTAGCCAAAGAGGTTTCAACCTATAGGCTCATGCTCCTGTATCCGGTAGCAAAAATACTTCATAGTGGCCCTCGCTAGGTTGGTTTGCTCACAGGCTTCGTACCTCTTTTGGTCAATTGTGCTCGCGGGTTTAAACCTCCATATAATAATAATAATAATAATATATAAATTTTTTTAAAAAAAATAGAAATGTGTGGCTCAAATTTACAAGCATTGAGACAATCTAGACCACTTCCACATACACAGAGTTAAATTAAGTCAATAGATAGCAAAATTAAAGTATAAGATGAATATATCTAGATGAATAAAATTAAGATTAAGAATAGATAAGATTGCTTACCATCTTCCATTCAAAATAACCAATTTATATACTAATCGACACAATAAAAACAGTCATTTTTTTTACTATAAGAATTGGGTAGCCCCTCTATAAACTGCAGTGTGTGGATAAACTTTTTAATGTGATTGGTGAAGTTGGTGCAACACCTCCTCCGATGCCACTTGGACTGGGGGAGATTATTCCTTTTGACCGTATGCTTTACCACAAGAAACTTTTTCCAATTGAAACAAGTCCTCATCCAATAAAAATAATATAATTATTATACACTTAAGACATTAAAAAATACATAAATATAAAAGTTTCACCCTTCCTAATAGACCATTGATTTGAATGTTCCAAATAAAATTATAATTCTTGTCACATGCCATACTCATTGTCTTCAATTAAAAAAGAACAAATTAAGGGATATTACACATTATTTGTCCTAGACTAACCCCTGTTTCCACATAAGAGAGGTTTTAAAATTAAAAAGTCGTCGTATTTGCAAATTTGTTTAATTAAACGGGACCCTAATTGTCGTGAGACTCGTCACTACGTCGGTCCTTGGCCACGGATTTCATGGTCAATTACCCTTCAATTTTTAAAAGTATTTTTTGAGGGCCCCACTTTAAATAAAAGACATTTGAAAATTTGGTCGAATCTTATTTAAAAAACTCAAATAATTGATGAACTTAGGGCGCAACCATTAGCAAGGCGTTTTTGCTTAGGCTAAGAAATATATGCCATTTTACACCATTGCTGACATCACACATTTTTAAAAAAATAATAAATTTGTATTTTAGTTGTTTTTAAAAGAATAGATTGATAAGTTTTCATCTCCTGGGATGCTTCCTTTAAAATTGTGTTTCAAATTTTAAATGCTTCTATTTTTCCCACTTAAGTAGTATTTGTGTGAATGAAATTGAATTGTTGTTTAAGTTCTATTTAAATTTTGATTAGGTATTGTTAAATGATGATAGTTTGGACACATAAAATGCTGCTAATTGTAATTATCTTAAAAATGTTAGTGTGAAGGTTGCATGGTAGTTTGAGAGGGTTCTGAAGGATGTTAAGATCAAAAGCAAGTTTTGTATTCGGTCTTGAAGGTCTATGATTTATATCTTTTGTCTTTATGAGATTAGTGTCTCAAATCTTGGTGTGGGAGATTGGTGTCTCTTGTAGGTTAGTGCCTGCAAATACAAATGTGGATTGGTGTGTTTGGTAGGTTGGTGCCTACTTCATATTGTATTTTCTACATTATTTTGAGAGGTTGGATTTGGGCAATAGATCCAAGCATCCATTCTCACCATGATTTTTCCCTTCTAAGTTTTTATGTACAATTGTTATTCTTAAGTGTTGATGTGCAATTATGCTTAGTACTTGCTTAATTGCACTAATGATAAAGTTAGATCTGGGAATTGTTCTAGTGGTTTGGTTGAGAGATTGGTTGTGATGCTTGGAGAAGTTATTAATGGTAACAAATGTTTAATTATGTGGAATTTTCTATATAGTGATTCACTCCCCAACTTCACGATTGAAGAATAATTGACATTGTTGAAGATTCTAGAACTACACTAATATTGTTCAAGAAATGTGATCTCTTCATAAGTGAAATCACTTGGACCATGCATTGGATATATGTTTTGTCTAAGGTCAAGTCATGATCACAATATGCTTGAAATCCAAACTCAACCTATGTAATGAAGAATTTTTCTCCGTGACTTGCCTAATAAACATTTGTTTTCTCTACTCTTTTTTATATCTATGGATTGGTAGTACTTGGAAATATATATTATAATTTTGCAAGATGTGTTGTCCTACATCAACCCTTAGAAATGTGTGAAAATTTTGAAGACTTTATCAAAGTGCCCTAAAATATGCATTCAAATATTTTTCTCCTTTTAAAGCACCAATCTAAATGTGTCATTGTTAATTTCTCTTTCGATGCTTTAGGATGAGAGATGACGTTTGTGAGAAGAAAGATCATAAATGAATTGTAATAAACACCAATAAATACTAGCACACAACAATAAATTTTGTAAAATGTGTTCTTGGTTGGTTTAGGGTGGGAAAATAAAGTGCAACAATCAATCATTTTAATTTTTGGAATGGTAGAAAACAAGACTATGAATGAAAAAATGACCACTTATCAGAAAAATAGTCAAATTTGTGTTGATAATGACTACTTGGATGTAGGTTTATAGATAGGTCTAGTAAATGCTTAGATAAAGTGAACACACTGGAGTAAATGCATGTAAGAATAAGGAAGGGGCTAAGTACACGAGGTTATGTTGTATAGGGATGGATAAAGACTAAAGGAATGATCCCAAATTTGCAAAAGATTATGTCATTCGTCAATAGGTACACATATAAAGGCACTTCTTAAAATTTGACATAAAACCAAACAAAAAATAGTATGGGCTACAAATATATTAATTATATTTTACCCTTACTTTGAGGTGCATGTGAATATGAGAATGATCATGCATCTCAAAGTAGGCAACACTCAAAAACATGCAAGCAAAATAAAAATTCAAATATCAAGGATGTGAAAGGAGGGTCCATATTACGTAATATGTCAAGTCCAAGGCATCATTATGTAAGTGTATCCATGCAATAACTTCATATAAACCTAAAAAATAGAGAAAAAGTATACAACAAGTATCATCTATCTCCCAGTTGAAAATTAGGTACAAAATAGGATCTTGCCAAGTGCTTAGGAAATATGAGCAACAAGAAATGAGAAGAGCTAGGAAATTCTACCAATTTAGAAAATGATAATTGTATGTTTGGATTAGTGGATATATAATGATGAGGTGCATGAGGCACAAGGCATACTATGTTATAGTACTTCATCTAGTCATAGTAGCAAGTCTCTTATGAACCCATCACTATCTAAAAAATTAATATGAGATTGTTAATGACAATATATGAACCCTTCAAAATTGGTTGTATCCATAAGATGTAAGGAATCTAAGGAGAAAAAAGCTACACATAACAATAAATATACTCTATATATAAGTGTGTAAGCATGGACTCATAAAATACTCTATATATAAGATATAAGGAATCTAAGGAGGAAAAAGCTACACATAAAAATAAATATACTCTATATATAAGTGTGTAAGCATGGACTCATGAAATACTAGCAAAAATGTATACTTTGTGCACATGCAAGCATGTGTAAATTCTAAATTGATAATGATTGATAAAAATATATGATTTGGAGATAGGATCAATAAGCTAGCTATGCCCTCAATATTGAGAAAGATAGGTAAAATGGTGTTGTGACCCTCAATTGTTAACAACACCCATGTAAATTTATAAGTCACATGTGCCCTAATGTGGCATCCAAGGGCATGAAAACACAATAGTGTGGGTAATGTGATAAGTTTAATGGACATGGGTAGTGTAGCATGGTACATTGTACACCTTTAATTAGGGTGTCTGATTTAACATTCTCCTAGCACTCATTTTAGTATTTCTCATTCCTCTATGCATTATAAGAGCTCTATTGATTTAAATTAATATTATGATTCATATTCCACTTTAATTCATCAACACTCTATTATTTGGGCCTTTAATTCTAGTTGCGCTCTTTATCTTTTATCATTTTAATTTATTATAAGTCTTTTAAAATATCAAGACATGATTCCCCCATCTAAACATTATATCTTTTCATGAAAATATGTTTTGGGCATGTATAGACCCTATGATCTTGCATCACTAAAATTTTGAGCCAATTTACTTTGGTCTACATCACTCAAAGTGATGTAGACCTTTTCTTCTAGCTAAAATATTGGAACAGCTTCCTACACTAACCCTAAGGGGAGAATAATGTAAAAACTTTATCAGATCTTTTTATTAGTTACAAAAACTTAACAAAAATAACACAAATAACATTCATATGGAAAGACAACAATTTATGTGGAGAAAACCCTTTTGGGAGAAAAACCCCACACTCCAAAAGCAGCCCAATACATTATTCAACAATCAATAACAAATTACAATATACTTGCAGAGAAAGCTTCTCTCAGGAGTATCGCCAACTAGAGAGCCATAGGTAACTTGAAAGCTATAAGACTCTTACACAAAATCTCCATCTCATGCATCTAATATATTGGGGATATAATACAAAAAATTGTCAAACAATATTACAAAATTATGAGTTAAAAACACCCCAAAAAGAGGCGCTTGTCTTACCTCCAATCAAAGATTCCCTATGGTATGTCAATACACACACCATCACATATAACTCCCCTTTATATCTCATTTACAAGTTTGACACATTTTTACATTTCACTATTATAGGAGACCCAACTTTCAAAGGCCATAACTTTTGATCAGTGTATCTGATTATCTATTATAACCACTTTTCTAATACCTCTCGAAGCACTCTACAATTGAGGCATTATATTATTATTATCCTAGATGAGTTTTGACCCCTTTCGAAGCCTCTAAGGCCTTCAAAATTGAGTTTGAAGTTTTTGTACGACCTCGTCAAAAACTAAACATTTAATATCTTCAAAATCGGACATGATCTTCCCATGAAACTTTACCGACATGCTTATATATCCAAAATGAACATCTAGAAAAGAAATTGGAAAAATTTTGTGCTCAAATGAAAGACTTACTAAAAATAGTTGTCATATGTAATTGCTAGGTTGAGACATATTTTCCCAACAAATTTGGGAGAATATTATGTTAGTCTTGTCCTTTCCAAAACCATCCCCGATATAGGGCATCCCTCTAATTCATTTCTACATCATATCATATCTCATCTCATCACAACACATCATTTGCATTCCAATTCTAGAGTAGATATGATTCAAGGAGTAGCAAACTACATCAAGGCATCTTCAATTATGTTATAATTATGATTTTATGATGATTTATCATGTTATTGCATCAATATATGGAGGACTTATCCTAAGAACATTGTATCGTTAATTGGGGGTATAATAATTTCCATTCAAGCATTTCAATTCATATTTCTATTTTAATTCATCAATATTGTAGGGTTGAATCCCAACCCAAGGTTTGACTAAGGTAAACCCCTATATATCCCTAAACACCACTTCTCTTCTCTTGTGTGAAAGTATATCTCTAGTTATAGGCTTCCAATAGAAACCAAAGATGGAAAAGTGATAAAATAAAAAGACAGAGATTGAGATTCATTCATAAATTCAACACCCAAAGCCTGGTCTAAGGCACTTGGGGTGCCATAGACCTAGTCAAGGGCACATACAGTGTCATATTCCTAGTAAAGTGTGCTTAGGGTTTCATTGACTTCCTAGAGGTAGTTGAGATTTGGCAGGAAGTAGATAAAAGGTATCAGGGTCCCAGATTCAGTCTTTATGCTCATAAATTCACTCTGTGGGTGCCCAAGGGAACATTCATTACCTTCTTTCAGCTCAATTTTCGTGATGGGTTCATCTCTACATCTCATTTCTAGATCTAGGTTGGTTTTGTGATTATCAATCATGCAACTATCTTTTATGTTTTTTTGTTGCCAATTTTGCACCTTTTAGCACTAATCCACACATTCTCTCCATATCTTTGCAATATCATCTTTAACGCAAATAAGGAGTGATTGGGTTCACCTTATGCCCAATCCTTTTCAATCAGATTTGAGGTTGATCTAAGTGGATCCACTCACCTTAATGTAATCAAGGGAAATAGGTTCAGTTCATCGTTTGCATGCATAAACTAGCTAACACCTATCTTCCTCAACATGACATTTTGGTGAACTCAACTCCTCTTACATACTTCTGATTTGTATTTTCAGATCTAATTTCCAAATGCAAATTTAAATTTAAGAAGCATTCATATACTTTCACTAATGGAAAAGACATAAAAATTGCACATTGGTATGTCTTATTTCACGCATTTAGCGCATGTTTTCATTTGAAAAATAAAATTCTTTCCATTGTGCTTTCAATTAGATTACTTTAATGATGCATGTATTTTATAGAGGTGATAGTTTCCTATCTCCCCTTATATTACTTTATCCCTCTTCTAAAGACCCTCCATTCATGAGGACATTTTGTTTCAAGAAGATATTATCAACACTTCTTTTGAAGATCTCCTTCTGAGAGAGCAAGCCTTGAGAAATGATGTTAACCTTTCCCCTAAGATGTACCTCATTTATGAGGATATTTTAGAGTAAGATGGTGATATTATAAACACCTTTATTAATGTTACTTTACCTTCAATGCACCTAAATGAAAACTCTTCTAGATATGAAGCATTAATAGATATTACTAATCTCTCTCCTAGATTTTTTCCTATTGATGAGGATAGTTTGGGAGAAGAGTTTTCTATCATTAGCACTTTCCTTGATGCTCTAACTTCTACAAATAAAACATTGGAGAACAAATAACTTAATCAAGTCAATAACATTCATATTTGGGTTCATGAGAAGCCAAAAATTATTGTCCACCGTTTTCACAATGTCCTTCAACCTCATCACTAACTAGTGATTGTTGTAAAAGGTGCTAAAAACCCAATTATCATACACTACTTCACACATATAACAACAATCCTTTCCCCTCATCCTCCACAACAAGTTTGTAAGGAGTATATTCGTGTCGATAAAATTATTGATACTTTAGCTAAGATGTCCCTTTAGGACTTAATTAAAATTCACTTACATACCATGAGATGATCCAAGAAGCTTACACAAGAAGTTACATCACTCCCACTAGGTCAAATGATGTAGCAACTGTTCTTGATTATATGCAAGAACCAAAGGAAAAAAATTGATTTCCCCAACATGAGTTACTTCTTTGGAAGTTTCAAATTAATTTGATCCCCTCATGATTATTGTCCTTATCAAAGGTAATGCTATAAGATGTACTCTAGTTGATAATAGTTCAACTCTTAATCTGTATAGAATGACTTGTCGTATAAAATAAAAGTGGATTATCCAGCTCGATTCTATCCTGGTTCATGGCTTTGATAATGTTGGCAATCCATCCTTAGGTGCAATCACCTTACCTATAAAGGAAGGTCCTACTATTTTACCTAAACCTGTTTATGTCATGCCAAACACTCTAACATATAACTTTATTTTAGGTATACCTTGAATTCATGCTATGCAAGTAGTCCCTTCTACTCTTCATTGCAAAATCAAATTTATCTACAACAATAAGATGTACTCTTTGGAATCCTTTAAGAACATATAAATACAATCTCAATCTTAAATTTCTTCAATTCTTTCTCCAATATAAACAAATGCACCATCTCCTACTAAGGACACTCCTTCACCTGAAGAGGTGCTTTTAGAGGATGATTGGTGGTCATTATGTTTCACACCATCATTTTGTAGAAAATACAAAGTCCATGAATTTGAGACTCAAAATTCTTATCCTAACACATGTGTGGATGTTGATTGGGTCACTTTATAATGGACACGGTTTTGGATGTGTGGAACAAAGTGTTGAGGCTCAAGAGACATCTACACCACACTTGTCTTAGGAAGGTTTATATTCTAACCTCCTCCTTTTATGGCATTCCCTCCCCCATTGTTTGATGCATCTATGTAGATACTTCACACTTTAAATTACCTCAAGATAGCATTTTTTCTGATATTTTCATCGTAAATTGATTGCTAAATGCAAAAGAAGAAAGAAACATAAAAAATATCTTGAGTATTCTCCTTTTTGTATGTATCATCAAATCTAGGACCACGACACTAATGAATGTGAGGTTTTGCATATTAAAATTCAATAATTCATTAATTATGGTATCATTCAAGTAATAAGTAATGATGAGTGGCACATTTGTCATGGTCATTCTAAATAACATATAAGTTCCTATTATGTTGCTTCTCACTATGTGACATTGGTAGCTTATCTTTTGGGTACTCATTGTCATTTATGGCGGTACAATTTTAGGTGGAATCATACTTTGAGAGCAACATATAGCCTTTCTTATCCTTGTTTCTATGCTCGGGAGACGATAAATATTTTTTCCATCATTTTTTCTTTCTAAGGATTCACTTTTCCTTTAATGAATTGCATCTTTCATAAATTGATGTCCTTTCTTGTATAAAATTGTCCTTCATGTGAGTACATGTGTGTTCATTGGTTAGCACTTTTTCCTTGTTTGAACTAATACATATTTTATGAATGATCTCTCCTTAGTGATAGAAAATGTGTAATCCTTTACTAGGAATACACTTTTTATTAGCAATAGGGAAGGTGTGTATCCTTAGTCTCCTCCGGCTTTTGATGATGTTATCTTCATTAAATATCTCCTCAATTTTTAGAGGTATAAACCTCTAGGAAAAGATCTCTTCCTTTTTTAATCAATAAAAAGGATCCTTGTACACTTGTTGCAAGATATCTATTTACAACTATCTCTTCCTTGCCTCAGAAGAGCTATGCCCTCTTTGGTGTGGATTGTTTGTACATTGTTGCTTAAAGTATATCTCTTACGTGATGAAGGTTTTCATCCTTGCTCTTATTTTCCTTAAAATGCCACCATAGTTTCACATTGACATCTTAAGTGGGAGGGCATATACATGGCCTCCTTGTTTCTTATGGTGCATGATTTCCTTATGAATAACATTATTTTTTGGTTATCCTTATTCAAATGTCGTAGGATTTCCTTAAAAACAAAATCCTTTGATTGGTGATCCTTATTCCAAATTTTTAGGACGAGTTGATTATAATTACACAACTTTGTAAACTATTTGAATCTTCATGAAACAATTTGCATATTTCCTTGTAAATAATGTTTTTCATGGTTTTCCTCGGCACCACTTTTCAAGATGGTTTGAATGGCATAACACAACTTGCTAGACCATTTGACCTTCATTTTCAATTTTCAAGTTGGGTTGACTAGCATAACATAGCTTGCTAGACCATTTTACTCTCCTTACCCTTTCATGGATCACCTAGTATAATAGAGCTTGCTAATCTATGGAATTTGTCTTCCTTTCTCTTTCTCTTTACCATGAACCCATAGAATAACACACTTTGTTAGCATTGGATCATGGTATATTATCCCTTTGATTGGTGTACATACTTTCTCTTTCTATAAGTATATTTGTGCTCTTGTAATAACATATCGAGAATGATAGTAGCGATTGAGGGATTTTTCTTATCAAGGTCTCTTCAACTAGTTGACTTGGAACCTTTTTTTAGTGCTCATGTTGTTTGTTTTATGTATATTTGAAGGTTACTTGCATGGATTGATAGGATCATATGCTTGGAGGTTCTCTCTCTCTCTCTCTCTCTCTACTTTATTGTGAGTATGATCATAAGATCATGATTTGCTAAAGGAAGGCTAAATGTAGCATCATAAATTGTACACCTTTAACTAGGGTGTCTAATCTTACACTCTCCTAGCACTCATTTTATTATTTTCCATTCCTCTATGTATTATAGGACCTTTATTGATTTAAATTTATACTTAAATTACTATTATGAGCCTAAATCCACTTTAACGCATCAACATTGTATTATTTGGGCCTTAATTCTAGGTGTGCCCTTTATTTTACTATTATTTTAAC
Source organism: Chamaecyparis obtusa (assembly GCA_027943335.1). NCBI lineage: Eukaryota > Viridiplantae > Streptophyta > Pinopsida > Cupressales > Cupressaceae > Chamaecyparis > Chamaecyparis obtusa. The sequence goes on from BSBK01004178.1 coordinate 42,972, forward strand.
TTATTATAAGTCTTGCCTCATTTAAAATCTCAAGACACATTCATCCCATCTAAATATTATATATTTCTAGAAAAATGCATTTTGGGCATATAGACCCCATTATCTCACATCTTTAAACAATTGGGCCAATTTTGTCGAGCCCGTGTCCTTTAGAGTGATGTATACCTCTTCTTTTTTGTCAAAATCTTGGGAGGATACTATGTCAGTCATGCCCTTTCCAAAACTATCACTGATGTGAAAATATTATAATCTTGAGTTAATGATCAAATATGATTCAAAGAGAAACAAATTAAATCAAGGCATCTTCAATTATGTTTTAATTACAGGTTTCATGACAATTTATCATGTTATTGTATAAACACATGGAGGAATTATCGTAAGAACATTGCATCAATAATTTGAGGTATACTTATTTCAATTAAGCATTTCCTTTCAAGCATTTCAATTCAAATTTCTATTTTAGTTCATTATTAATATAGGGTTCATTTCCAACTTGGGGTTTGATTAAGGAAAACCCCTATATATCCCCAAAAACCACTTCTCTCCTCTTGTGTGCATATCTAGGTCAAGACATAGACTTTTGATGGAGATCAAAGACAACAAAATGATCATACGAAAAAGACAAAGCTTCACTAAAATTTTTAGCACCAAAATCATGGTCTAGGATGCTTAGGGTGCCATATACTCGGTCAAGGGAACTTGGGGTGACATCGACCCCAACAAGTATCTGAGATTTTGTAGTAAGTAGATACAAGGTATCAAGGTCCCAAATTCAGTCTTGGTGCTCATAAATTCACACCATGGGTCATGGGCGCCCAAAGAAACATTAACCACCTAGTTTTAACTCAAATTTTTGTTGCATGTTTTTATATGTATCCCCTTTTTAGATCTATATTGGTTTCATGATTACCTGCTATGCAACTATCTATTTATGCGCTCCATTGTCAATCTTGCACATCCTAGCCCTAATCCTCACATTTCATCCACATCTTTGCAATATCATTTTTGAATCAAACAAGGAGTGATTGGATTCACCTTGTACCCAATCCTTTTCAATTAGATTAGAGGTTAAGCCAAGTGGATCCACTCTTCTCAATGTAATCAAGGGGAATGTGTCTACTTCCTAGTATGCATGCATAAACTAGTGAACACCTCATTTCCTCAGTATTACAAGTGGGATGTGGGAGAAGGCATAACACCCTATTGTATAGATAATATATGAGGAAATATTGTGGAGAATATATGATTCCCCAATATGGAAAATGGTTTTGAAATCCTTGCGAAAGCCTAGGATGTAATAAAGAGAAGGCATGATGCCTCCAATGTAAGGATAAATACTAAGAATGTAATGAGAAAAGTGCAAATGATATAAAGGTATGCTCTAGAAGAATGATATGACAAGGTGAGTTCAATAAGTGATTTTAAGAGTGTAATGTGTCAATTTAGTCTCCAAATATAATATCTAAGGAATAGGAGGTATCAATGTTGGCTCAATATGTAGGCTCTAATGAAAAAGATGTAATAAAGGATAGAAGTGTAAGCTCCATTTATCATAATGAAAATCAAGGTAATAGATAAAAAATAAAGACAAGATAAAAGCCTCATAGTAACCTAGGTATTATAGAAATTAAATATTCATTCGAGATGTGGACAAATCAAGGTAAGAATGACAATTTGAAACAAGAAGACAATATAAAAATGTAAGACAATGTGAGAAAACAAAGTAGGATAAGTAAATATCATAGAAATCAATAATTAAAATAGAAATAGACAAAGAAAAAAGGAAAAAAAAGTATAACCCAAAAAATAGGAATACAAGTAAAAGTCCAAAGAAAATAGAAATAGACTAAAGAAAAAAAAAAGTACAACCCAAAAGATGGGAATACAAGTAAAAGGCCAAAGAAAATATATGAAACTACATAAGAGAGAAAATTTAAGTGAATTGAGTAAATTATAAACCAAAATACCCCACTAAGTGGGAGAAACACACATGTAAACAATTACAAAAAGTGAAATGAGCATGAAAATCTTGACAAATAAGGTTTAATTAAAAAGGCTAAAGAATGAATGAAAAACAAAAAAGATAAATGATGATACCTAAATTATAAGTATATGTAGAATATGGTATATTGGTGCATATAAAACACTGGAAAAACATTTTAGGTGCCACCTTGAGTTGTATCTCATCTAAGAGATCATCATCATGTTCCCAAAAATAGTCGTTCAAGTTATCTTCTTGTTTTGATCTTATTGCTCTTCTTTGCTTTCCTTTTTTATTATGTATGTTTCTTCTTGGCATTATTTTCTGTTGGGACCTATAGACACACTTTAATAAGTATAAAATGTTTCTTAACTTGTGGTTGTTATACAAGATTGATATTTAATGTCAAACACCTTCTTTCTTCAATTTGTGTATAACATTTTTTTTTCCATATAATTAATGTATTTAAATTATTTTTGTTTCATTTTTATATTTCTTTTATTCTTATTTGACATGTTTTTTTAATTTCTTAGCATGTGAGATATCCCAGTTGTCTTATATTTCTTTTAATTCTAGGTTGTGTAGTTCAAGGATCTTTTGAATTTAGAAGGTATTTATCCAACCTCTTTATGATTCTTTGCAATTGATTAAAAATTATCTTGTTAACAAAAATTTACTTAATTAGCTTAAGGTGAATCTTAGAGAAAATATATTTTTCTCTAAATTTTGGTAAACTAATATGATCTTAAATAACCTTAGATTATTTTAAGGGTTATATCTTTCACTTATTATTAGGTTTACTTTACCTCCATTTTGAAAAAATCTAGTATATAATTTTATCTTTGTCATATTATTATTTATACCAAGGTCTAATCGTGACCTAATCTTCATTCGAGAAGGATTACTCACTTCGACCTTGATATAGATGTCCAATATGATAATAACGATACATTTAATGGTAATCATAGTGAGGTCAACTTAAGTTATAAACAAAGACTATGATCATGATGTGCATGTGGTAATTAGGTGATGAATTATTGTGAATGACATTGATATTGGATCTTTAATGCTTTTGGATTTGACTACATAATTTATTTATAAACATTTTAAATTACACTCCATCATCCATTGTAAGGATGTGGGGAGTTAGAGAAGATAAATTTAATGATGAATAGAAAATCATATTAACTCAATAGAGGAAGTTAATGAGGTAATACTAGGACCAAGAGGCTAAAAGGGGTGGAAAAGAAGCAACTTATACTTTATGGCCAAAAAAAGGGGGCGGGAGGAGGATATAACCAAAAACCTAAAGGTGAAGGTGCATAAAATCATGAAAGAGCAAATGAAGTTGCAAAATTATGAACTCACAAAGAAGTAATATACAACACATAAAAGTTCAACATATAAATAGAGAAAGGTACATTTGTAGGTCTAAATAAACAAATACATCAAAAAAATAATGGAAATAGAATCATGTGTGTCTAGACGCACACACACACATACATATCTATACATTCATTTATGTATACATATGTGTACGTGTACGTGTACGTGTATGTGTATGTGTATGTGTATGTCTCCAAGTAAGAGAATTTGTTTATGATGAGAATGTAATTGAAAAGAAGGAAGAGGTTGTAGTCAAGGATACACACCTCTTTCATAAGAGAGAATCCTTTATTGAACAAACAATTTCATGTAAGAAAGGATGTCACATGATAAAGAAACATAACTCCACCATTAAGGAATGTAAATCCTGAGAAAGGAAAATAGATTTAAAAAGGAAACCTTTCCCTCAAGGATAAATGAAAGGGAAAAGGATAACATATTATGCCCTAAGTGATAGATCATTTATAAAAGATCTATACTTATAATAAAGGAAGAGATCATAGACATGTCAATCTCTTGAAAAAGAGAGTGATCCTCATGTAGAAAAAACACATCCATGCAAATAAGGACATTATAATATAAAAAAATATAAGTCAACAAAGAGATAATGGATCCTTTGGAAGGATAAGAATTAAAGAAAGAACCCTTTCCCCCAAAGAAGAAAGACAAAGAAAGGGTCCTATTATGTTTCTTGCAAAGAAAGACTAATTATGAAAGCATGACACCATGCAAAACAAAGAGTCCTCCAATGAGGTGCACTACTAAGATCACATGATGTGTAGCAACATAATCGGTGAGAGGAATGCTATTGCACAACATTACTACCAAGGAAGGTAAAAATATCGGGTGTAATTGGAATAAATTATTTATCATATAAATCTTGAACAAATTGCCAAAATCCAATACAATTAGCAAGACAATGAGAAAAGAAATGATGAAATAGACAATCAAGATCCTTTGGTTTCCAAATTTTTAGAAAAAAAATGAAAGATAATTTAATTTTTTTGTCCTTTCCTTAGTTTCTAAAATATATGGTTTGCTAGATTTATGTGATATTCGTTAGGAGGCAAAAGAATATCTAAGGATGCAAATCCTCATGTTTAAATAGAATGAGAAAAGGTTCTATATGGAACTTTATGACTTTTTCTTGTCTTTTTCCACTTTGTTTGATACTCATGTTACAACCATCTCCATGATATGCCTCGAATTCAAGAGGTGGAAGGTTTTCAAAATAGTGATGGATAATAGGAGGATTGATCTTTTTAAGAAGATGCAAAATCCTATCATTATTTGTATCTAATTGAATAGAGTTAAAATGGATTCAACTCTATTCAGATGTAAAGGGAAGGGGGGGGGAAATATGAGATCTATTCCCAAACCCAAATTCCCAAAGAAGAGATCCAATTTGATCAACCGAGAGGTTAATACATAATTGAATCAATTTATGGAGAATATGTAAGAGAGAGAGAGAGAGAGAGAGAGAGAGAGAGAGAGAGAGAGAGAGTAAATCCAATATTTCCCTATGAATGAAATTATGTTTGGAATATGAAATAATTGAAATACAAATACTAACCTCAAATTAGGGTAGATCTAGAAAATGTCAAATTCTGATGTCTATGTGTACTTTCGGGCAATTCTAAAACCTTTTTCGAATTGGAAATGCCGAGACAGAGAAAACCCAGAAATCTTTCTCCAAGATGAGCTCGGGTTAGGTTTGACCCTCATAAAAGGTCAAATACTACATTCTTTATTTGAAGTTTGATTCGAATTTTGTTTGCAGATCTCAGAAGTTTTCCAAAAAGGGTATCCAAATTCACTCTCAAATCTAAAATTCCGCACCTGTACCTACAAGAAAATGGGGGGTTTTTGTTGTATGGGGGGTTTGCCTTGGTCAAACCCCAATTTAGGAATTAACCTTGAAATTGAATTGAAATATAGTGTGCATAAACAAAGTAATTGAAATAAATCACCTCGCTTATGTTGAAGTCCTTGTAGAGGCTTTGATTCCTCAAATCCACAAGTAGGAATGCTTCAATGGATGTAGAATAAATGTAGGATGTTTCCAATCAATGGCATTTGATCTTCAACACCAATCTTGACTTGATCTTTGCATATGAGAAGGCTTGAATGAATGTGGAAGGATGGATCATCAAAGGGGGCTCCAAAGAGATTGAATCCTTCAATAGCTAACAATGGATCTCCTTGATGGGTGAATGCTTGAACACTTGAATGCTTGAAGACTTGCTTGAATGCTTGAAGACTTGCTTGCAATTACTTGATTGTGGATGAGATGTGAATAATGGATGATGTGAAAATGAGAGAGGAAGGCCTCCTTTTATAGTGAACTAGGGCACAATCCTCTAGAGGGGCCACCTTGGAGAATTAAATCCCAATTAGGTCCTAACCTTTAGAAAATATACCTAGATTAAATGCAATTAGAGGATTTAGCATCCCAAAACCTGAAATGGCTAACCCGGAGGTGGGAAAATAAATATCCCGAAAGCTCGATGCCTGGAAATCAAGGATCTTGGAAATTTGAATGAGGAGGGAAAAGCCGAGGTTAGACCTAACCTAGTCAGGTTCGAGCTCGATCCTGACCTAGTCAAGTTCAAGCTCGATCCTGACCTAGTCAGGATCAACCTCAAATTTGACCTTGGGCTCATATTCAATCAAAGCTAGGTCAGGAGGTCCCAGGGATGCCCAGAAACCTAGAAATGAAATTAGATCAGGATAGAATGCCAGGGATAGACATAAAATCCTATGATTACTTTGATGAAGGCCAGGAGGACCTATTTCTAAATCCTACCTAGAAAATAGAGCCATGGAAGAGGGAAATTAAGGAGAATCCTCGGGATCCTAACCCTAATTTCACCTAGAATGAAGAAATCAAGTGCCAAGAAGAAGTGGAATGCGGGGAGAAAGCCAGATACATGTAAAGACCCGATCAAGGAGCTTAACATGACCGCAAACCACTTACTCAGAGGGATAAACGCTCTTATCATGGAAGTGCTTCCATTTTAAGATGATACATTAAGCCCCCACTTTAGCAAGAGTATGGAATCGATGCAAACTCTTGGTAAAGGAGATCAGAATGAAAAGATAATCTTATTGTAATCCAAGGGACAAAGAGAAACCTTAAGCCCCCAAGGACTCAAGTCTTCATCGACTCCTAGATCAGAATAAGAGAGACATCTCTAGAGAGAGAAAGAAGGTTTGATTACCTTGCCCAATGAGAACTTATGTTCCATTGTGAACCACACAGAAAAATGGCGCAATTGGAAAGATGGAATTGAACTGCCTAGTGAATGTGGCTACTCACTAGTCAACCCATCAAGGATTCATCCTTAGGAATATTCTATTCCATAAGAACAAAAGAGATATAGTCTTAAGGACATTCCGACCTTAAGGGATCAAAATATATGTGTTTGAAACTGGAGGGATCAAAAGATCCTAAAATATAAACCCATGCTTTAAGGATTAATTACTAATCCAAAAAGGGAAAAAGCATCTTGAAAAATATGTGTGTATTAAAAAGTGTGTGTGTGCAACAGGTGAGAAGAGCGTATGCCCCCACATTAAAGTCATTGCTGACACTTTAACAGGAGCAATGGTTTTAACATAAACATAAACATAAAAAACTCCACCGATTACGTTTCCACATCGAGATGCCCCCAGATGAAGACAAATCAAGGGAAATATCATAGAAACATACATAGAACACAAAAGGGATCTACCTACCGTGGGGTCAATATGATCATAAGATAATATATATATGATATTATTGCAAATGAATTGACATCATTCCCCAAAGAAAGTAGAACTACAATCACAAAGGAAGAAAGATCACATAAGATATACGAAGGAGAATCTTTTCGGACCATGACATTGAGACCAAAAAGAATTAGTGTTACCATATCTCGAATCCAAGTAGATTACACAAGGAAACATTTACAAACAATAGCACAGTTACGACATAACATTGAACAATGCATAGAAGAATAGCGATACATATAGAAGAATTTGAACAATAGTTTTGATTCCTTTATCGCCTTGTACCAACCGAGTAACAAGGATCGTGTAAAAAAATCTAACAACATTTAGCAAACACAGTACAGGAGAAGCACAATATAGCAGGCAAACACACAAGAAAGCTACCACGAAGGACAAAGTGATCAAGCGTGCCGCCTACTTTCCCCATCTGGTTGTATATCATTTAGGGAAGGTGGGTAACTCACAAGAGGGACTATATCCAACATAGTAGGAATGATAGCCAGTTCCAAACAAGGATCCTCTTGAGAATCACTATGTTCAACACTAGGTGTAAGAGTCAATTGTGATGAAAGCATATTAGGTAAATCAATGTCAATGTCAATAGTTTCATATTCATCATTAACATCATCAGTATCATCAAGAGTATCTTCTTCATCCAAATTAATCAAAATAGGATCTAAGATATGAATAGAATCATCATAATCATGCATGTGAACATCATTATTAGTAAAAACATGTTCTACCACATTATGCATAGGTTTATCCGTAGAAGGTAAAGATCTTTGAGCTTTAGCATGAGCACGATGCTTTTTATGACGTTCATTAGTAGATCAATTACATTTTGATTTATTTGAAATAGGTTGAGAACTAGGAGGAACAATCATAAGATCCTTCACAAGTTCTTTAGGAAGATCAATAGGATTATTAACCATAGGAGAAACAATCACATGATCTTTGATAGGTTTGGTAGAAGGAACTTGATTAACAGAGCTAGAAGTCATAGTTAAAGGAGGTATAGAAGGTGTAGGTAAAAGACCACAATTAAGATCCCTAGGAGGTGAACTTAATTCAAGAATTTTATGATGTTTATAAGCTTGATAAGATCAAAAAATATTATCAAGTCGAGGAGGACATGAATTAGGTAATGAAGGCCAAAATAAATCTAGAGTAGCACAATCTCTAGGCCTGGAAGGTTGATATAGACTATGATTAATCATCTTCACTTCTTCATCATGAATGAACTTAAGACACTTATGGATAGGTGAAGCAACAACATGCATGGCAGTTAACCAAGGCAAACCTAGCTTAACTTGAAATTGATCAGAAGTAGGAACAACAACAAAGGTAGTGTTCACAATTTTTCCACAAAGTTCAACTGGTAAAGTAATAGAACCAAAGGATGGATAAAGAAAACCATTGCAAGTTTGAATCCACACATTTTATGTATCATAAAATTCACGTTGTAAGCTTTTCATAAAAAGATTTTCTTCAGTGATAACATTGACTGCGGATGTAGGATCAACAAGACAACCACGAGTAGGTTTCTAAGCAATCCTAGCAGCAATGTAAAGGGGACCATCAGGAGCTTTAATAGTCTCAGAGTCATCAAAGGTAATCAAAGGTTCCCAAGGTCTCTTATTCTTAAATTGTTGTCGAGGTTTAGGTTGAGTTTTCATTTTAGGTTTAGCTTTTGGTCGAGGTTGAGATTGAACTTGAGGTTGAATCTGAGGTTGAGGTTGAAGTTGAGGTTGAGGTGGAGATACAGATTGATCAACATGCTCCACTTGATTAACAACATGATTGAGATTATCCATCTTTGAATCATACATAATTTCCATAGCAGATGGTTGAGCAATAGTATTAGTATCATGCGTAGGTAAAGGGTTCGTATAAATTTGAAGGTTCTGATTAGAAGGAGAGACATATTTATTCCCACTACTATCTAGATTATCAATAGCTAAAGCCTTAGAATCAATTAGATCTTGAACCTTATGTTTTAAAGAATAACATTTCTCAGTATCATGACCATTCTGATGATGATATTGACAAAAAGCATTTTGATCAAAAGATTTAGATGCAATCGTAGCAGGTAAAAGAGGTCGAATAGGAGGTAAAGTAATCATATTAGCAGCTAACAACCTATTCATAATAGCATGTAAAGATTCAGAAAGAGGAGTAAATGCACGATTTAATCGAAAAGCAATGGATGCAAAAGTGGCATTGTGAGATGCAATAGCAACTTGATTAGCAACTGCATTTGCTTGTTTGTTTATCTTGACATAGTTGTTGAATTTTTTAAATTTGTTTGGATTAGGAGCAACATCACTCTTATCAACGGGAACAGGAGCCATTGGAGTGTTGCTCTCAAATTGACTCACTTGTAATTGATAATGATGAAGCACTACACAAAGTTGTTGAAAAGAGGTAAATTCAGTAAGCAGAATCTTATCTCTAATATCCTTTTGCAAATTTGAAATAAACATACGTTGAATATCAATATCAGGAACATGATAGGAAATCTGAGCATACAAATGCTTAAATCTACCAATAAATTTAGTCAATTTTTCCTTAGCACTTTGTTTACAATGCATCAAATCAGTCAAAGACACTTGCGGGCCAATATTATTTTGAAATTGTTGAATAAAGGCATTAGCAAGTTGAGGAAAGGAATCAATAGAATAAGGAGGCAAAGAACAATACCATTGTAAGGCTTTGTCATGGAAGGTTCTAGCAAACAGTTTGGCTAAAATCCTATGGTCATGAGCATAATCACTACAAAGGATTTGGAATGTTTTAACGTGATGAACAAGATCTCCTTTTCCATTATAATTATCAAGACGAGGCATCTCACCTTGTTGAGGAACAAGAGTACGAATGATGTCTTGGGACAAGGGGCTTCCCATGTCACATGTAGGAATACTAAACTTGTTTTGAGTTAAAGAAGCAAGTTGTTGTTGTAAGGATGACATAGTCTGAGCCAAACTGATGATTGTTGAATCATTAGAGGAAATAGGAGTATCAATATTAGACACACTAGGTAAAGTGTAAGAAGTTAAAGGAATAGAAGACACAACTGGAGGAACACTAGGAACTACAGTTGGAAGAGGATTGGAATAAGTAAAAGGAACATTATGATATGAAGGTTGTGATGTAGGAAGGGACATAGGAGGAACACTCATAGGAATAGAGGGAACCGTCACATTCACCAAAGGAGGAGTATAGATAGGAATACTAGGTAAAGGATTAGAAGGAGGTTCAACACTAGTGATAGGAGGAATCAACCGTAAATCTTGAGCTTCTTGAACTAAAGGTTTAACATTTGAATGCACAAGGTGAGTAATACCACGCAAGAGGTTAACACCTTGATCACTATCATAGAGAACTTTCTTAAGAGCGTCTATAGCTTGAATGGAATCTTGATTATGGTTCTCTTGAAGAAGCCAATTACCCATTTTATCAAGTTCAGTGGAAAGTTTTTGGGCTTGCTCAGGAGGAACTCTTAAAGCGTCATCCTCATCATGAGATGAGTGAGAAGAGTTTTGTTCCATAGTAGGATTGGAATCATGAAGAATCAAGTTATCATCCAGGATCCTAGGGAAAGGAGAGGAAGATTCAGGATCAAAGGCACCCATGAGTCTACGACTTCTTCTAAACCAAATATTATAAGTAGGACTAGTGGTAGTAAAGCTCATAAACCAATGTAATGCAAATGAACTAAACTAAATACACATAAAGCATGAATATGAAATCTAATTAGCATGCAAGATCTAACACAAAGGAAAAATCTAATACTAACAAGATAAAAGGAAAGCACAATAAGGCATCCAATTCCACAAAAGAAAAGAGAGTAAGTATGTCAGGTTCACCAAAATGAATAGTGAAGGTGAACACACACAATAAGACAAAGGGAAATCTAACACCAAAAAGAAAGAGAGTAAGCTAGTCGGGTTCACCAAAATGAATAGAGTTAAAATGGATTCAACTCTATTCAGATGTAAAGGGAAGGGGGGGGAATATGAGATCTATTCCCAAACCCAAATTCCCAAAGAAGAGATCCAATTTGATCAACCGAGAGGTTAATACATAATTGAATCAATTTATGGAGAATATGGAAGAGAGAGAGAGAGAGAGAGAGAGAGAGAGAGAGAGAGAGAGAGAGAGAGAGAGAGAGAGAGAGAGAGAGAGAGAGAGAGAGAGAGAGAGAGAGTAAATCCAATATTTCCCTATGAATGAAATTATGTTTGGAATATGAAATAATTGAAATACAAATACTAACCTAAAATTAGGGCAGATCTGGAAAATGTCAAATTCTGATGTCTGTGTGTACTTTCGAGCAATTCTAAAACCTTTTCTCGACTGGAAATGTTGAGACAGAGAAAACCCAAAAAATTTTCTCCAAGATGAGCTCAGGTTGGGTTTGACCCTCATAAAAGGTCAAATACTACATTCTTTATTTGAAGTCTGATTCGAATTCTGTTCGCAGATCTCGGAAGTTTGCTGAAAAGGCTATCCAAATTCGCTCTTAGATCTGAAATTCCACACCTATACCTGCAAGAAAATGGGGGTTTTTTTTTGTATGGGGGGTTTGCCTTGGTCAAACCCCAATTTAGGAATTAACCTTGAAATTGAATTGAAATATAGTGTGATAAACAAAGTAATTGAAACAAATCACCTCACTTATGTTGAAGTCCTTGTAGAGGATTTGAATCCTCAAATCCACAAGTAGGAATGCTTCAATGGATGTAGAATGAATGTAGGATGTTTCCAATCAATGGCATTTGATCTTCAACACCAATCTTGACTTGATCTTTGCATATGAGAAGGCTTGAATGAATGTGGAAGGATGGATCATCAAAGGGGGCTCCAAAGAGATTGAATCCTTCAATAGCTAACAATGGATCTCCTTGATGGGTGAATGCTTGAACACTTGAATGCTTGAAGACTTTCTTGAATGCTTGAAGACTTTCTTGCAATTGCTTGATTGTGGATGAGATGTGAATAATGGATGATGTGAAAATGAGAGAGGAAGGCCTCCTTTTATAGTGAACTAGGGCACAATCCTCTAGAGGGGCCACCTTGGAGAATTAAATCCCAATTAGGTCCTAACCTTTATAAAATATACCTAGATTAAATACAATTAGAGGATTTACCATCCTGAAACTCGAAATGGCTAACCCGGAGGTGGGAAAATAAATATCCCGAAAGCCCAATGCCCAGAAATCAAGGATCTTGGAAATTTGAATAAGGGGGGAAAAATCGAGGTTGGACCTGACCTAGTTAGGTTTGACCTTGATCCTAACCTAGTTAGGTTTGAGCTCGATCCTGACTGAGTCAGGGTCAACCTCGAATTTGACCCTGGGCCCAGATTCAGTCAGAGCCAGGTCAGGAGGTCCCGGGGATGCCCAGAAATCTAGAAATGAAATCAGATCAGGATAGAATGCCAGGGATAGACATAAAATCCTATGATTACTATGATGAAGGCCAAGAGGACCTATTTATAAATCCTACCTAGAAAATAGAGCCATGGAAGAGGGAAATTAAGGAGAATCCTTGGGATCCTAACCCTAATTTCACCTAGAATGAAGAAATCAAGTGCCAGTAAGAAATGGAAAGCGGGGAGAAAGCCAAATACATGCAAAGACCCAATCAAGGTGGTTAACATGACCCCAAACCACTTACTTGGAGGGCTAAACACTCTTATCATGGAAGTGCTTCCATTTTAAGATGATACACTAATTTAGGAATTTGGGAAGAAGTTTTCTCATCTAGGTCTTCATCTTCACTCAATGCTATGTTAGGAGATGGATTATAAAGGAAATGTATAACATCATTTTGCCTCAAAAGATCTTGATGACTATTATAAGATGGAGGAGAGGAAAGAGGATATAGGGAAGCAACATACTTAGTCTCTTGCACAAAGGTATCTTTCTACGAAGAAGTTTTACTACTATCTAATGTGGAATTCACAAGAGGATGAAAGTTGTGCTCATGAACATAAGATACCCTAGGAGAGGTATGAGTACGATTCATCAATACTTCATTTATAGTAGATGTGTCATTAATAAAAATATCATTATCTTGTTTCAAAATATCTTTATGATTAAGATGGGCTTTAGGATATGGAGAAATATTACTCACTAAAGTCTTGTCAATAGAAGGAATGTCATTGAAATGTATAGAAAGATAATTATCAATGATATTATCCTCTTTTACCACAATATTGTCTTCTTGCACCAAGGTACTCTTGTGAGGAAGGTGAATATCAAGAGAATAATAAACATCATCCTCCATTGGTTTATCCCAAATAGGAAGATCATCGAGAGAGGTGGTTAAAATTCTTGCATCACTATTTCATCACCAGGGATAGAAACTTTGGGAGAGGAAGCATTGAGAGGTTCATAAAGAGGATTGTCATATATTCTAAATCCTTGTAGTGTAAGAACATAATTTAGTATTCAAGAGTTCTTATAAGGGAAGCATATTTTTGGAGAAAGGTCTCCAAAAGAAGTGTTAATAGTGTTTTCTTACACACAAATGACCTCATGGTTGAGATCATAGTCCTGAATGAAAGAAAGAACTAAATTATCATCATATGCATAAAAGGGAACATCTAGAAGATCTTTGATAAAGCTTGAAATTGAACTAGGAAAAGAAGATAACAACTCCATCCATAAAATGCAATATAAACAAGATATTCAAATGAATGAACTAGATAGTTAAATCTATGAAATATAATAATGATGTACATAAGGATTAATGCAGTGCACAAAAATTAGAAGTAAGATCTAAGAGAGTTGGGCTCAAAAAAATGTAATGAAAGAAAATAGGAAGTGGGGGGATTTTGATAGGATGGATGGACAAACTAGGAAGCTCACACCTATCTTCAATCATACATTGGAAGGAAATTTGATCCATTAGGCTCAATGAGGCTCAAGCATTAAGAGGATGCAAGATTTCCTTCACTATTGAGTTGAAAGATGATTATGTGAATGGGAAAGTGTAAATATGAATGAAGAATGCAAGATCTAGGGAAAATATGAGAAGAAAGAAGGAATAATGTGTATGCATATAGATCATAGACTATAAACTCAATTTTGATAGCCTATCTAGAAATAGGAAATAGTGACTAAGTTGTGATCCAAATTTCAGTTTGGAATGGAAGGTATATGGTGACCAAACTCACCCAAGGCCCTAGGAGGTACCTTAGACTCTTCATATTTTAATAAAACTTTTGCTACCTATAAATCTCTATCATATTTTCTTGTAGCATTTTTTGTAGTTGTGCCAACTGTCACTTGCACATAGAGTATGGAGAAAATGTTGGGAGAAATGGGTTTGTCTTAGTCAAACCCTATAGAGAAATTAACCTTGAAATTAAAATATAAATGCTTGAAATTTGAAGCATTCTATTAGTAGCAGAGGCTTGAATATGAGAGTAAGATGTCTTATACCTCTAATGATGCAATTATGCTTGAAATGTGATCACAAGTTTTGATGCAATAACATGACTCCAAAAATATCTAAAAGGACATCACAAAAGACATGGTTACACAATGACTATTATAGCTTGTCGCAAGATGAAGGATTTGGAGGGATGAAATGCTTTGAATGCTTGTAATCCTTGATTGCATGAATGATCGATTGATGTAATAGGATTGATATCATATATTGCTTAGACGCCAAAATGAGGGAGGTAGCCTTGCTTTTATACCTCACCTAGCTATTTAAGGGCTCAAAACTTGAAGGATGCAAGATAAACAAAGAGCATAAACGAAAATCAATATGAAATCATTTCAACACAAAACAAATACGCAAACCATATGTAATCCTTGTTGTTCTCCTTCTCATGAAATGTGGGCTCTCAAAATTGAGCTCAAGATTGTGCCAACATAAGAATTTGAAGTGTGTGTGGTAACCAAAATTAGAGACTTAACTCTCTATTTATAAGAATTTTAGGGGTTTCAATCAAGAATCTATGATTGATGGGTTGATTGGATGTGATTGAAGAGTTGAACTCAGAATGAGTGGGATTTCAACTCAATTGATTGATTTGTTTAACAGGTTTCACTTAATGAGGGCAAATAGTTAACTCAAAGTGAGTAAGAGTTCAACTTTGCTTGACTACATTGATTGGAGGACTAACTAAAATGGATTGAATTGTTAACTGATCGCTAAGGGAGGAATTAACAATGTTGATTAAATAGTCAGAATTGTAATTGAAGAGTGAACTGAAAGTTAGTATGAGTTAGCTTTGGAAGAATAATCATGATTAAATAAATAAAATAATTTATTTACTTGCACATGTGAAAATTATAAATAAATAATTACTTATTAATTTATGAGAGATGAACAATTACTTTAATTAAATAAATATAATTTATTTAATTGTGAGAGGGATTTGATTCTATTATTACACAAATGTAATAATTAGAAAGAGGAAATATTAATTAAATAATATATTTTATTTAATTAATTATAATGAGATAGAGTATAATTAAATAATTTTTAATTATTTAATTATATTATAGATGAATAATTGATGAAATATTTGATTGGACAATTAATAATTAAGGTAATTAATTAAAATCACTTAATTATGAAATTAAAGGAAAATGATGATTTTGATCTTTAGAATATGGTAGAAAAACATAATTTATTTAAATAATAAAGATTATTAAATAAATTAAAGAGGAATATTAGAAATGTCATTGAGTTAGAGCAATTGCCCATTTTTAAGTGTCTACATTTTGCCCCTCTTTGATATAATGCTTTTTAGGCATTGTTTCAAAGAAAATTTTAAAAATAATGCCCCAATATGCCCATGTGAAAAAGTGTCAGTAGCTATGTAAAATGGCGCCCCCTCAAGAAAATGAGCGAAAAATAAAATTGAGGGAGCATTTGGTTGATTTTGTTGTCAAGATCACAACACAATCGATGGATTAGAAAATGAAGGTCGTATGTAGAAGTTGAGCTCTAGAAGGTGAAAAGCATCACGACCAATAGAAATGCAAATGGTGCATGCCCATCGAGACATGGGTGGGAGGGTATAAATGGGAATTTTGGGGGTCATTTTTAAATCATTGTGCACATTGAGCTCTTGTAGAACTAGGAGTGGAAGGAGCTATTTTTGAGCGTTTAGAGAGTAATGGCAGACTACGAGGATGACACACACATTGGCAAGCATGTTAGGACCTATCAAGGTCTAGTTAATGCCCCACCTCTGACATGTTTCATACTTTTTTTCTTTTGTTTTGCCTCACTTTTAATGTCATTTATTAGACTAGGTCAAGCGATTTTTAGTAAAAATGACAAACATGGTAGGCACGAACAACGCACATTCTAGGATAGACCAACGCAAATGAAAAAGGTTAGTTATAGGGCTCAAAGTTAATCAAGCCACACTTGATAGGTTTGGGTGACACACATGCAATGTGCAATCGCCACAAATGATGGCAATTATCAACACATAGCTAATGTGTGATCAACGCACATACAAAATGCAATCACTGCACTTGTAGAGAGACAACGATGCATATGCAAGACTAGTGGATTTTTAAATGACTTATATGTATGTTTTGACTTTTGAAATGAATGAAAATTTATTTTAATGTATGAATAATGTGTAGCTAAATAATGGTAAATGACATGGAATGCAGTTTATTTTATTTTTATGGGAAATGCATAATGTGATAAATATAGACAGACAAATGTTGTTAGCAGAATTTTCTATATGCATAGCAATTGATTAGGGATGAACTAGACTTTACAAATTAGGGTGATGTCCTAATTACTCAGGAGAACCATCCTCCAGTGTTAGCTTATCTATCTGATGACGAGTGAGATTTTTTGGGGAGCCTAGGGTTATTGCATATTACATTGATGCTCGAGATTAGGGAAAACAAGGGTTTAGTTACTACGCTTTGTGAGAGATGGCACTTAGAGGCATCTTCCTTCCACTTGCCTACTAGAGAGTGCATGATCACGTTAGAGGATGTATATAGGATTTTGTAGATCCCTATTCAAGGCGAGAGGGTGGTGTACTCTATTCGAACAGGGAGAGCGAATTTATGTGACTTCTTTGCTTGCACTGTGGAGGAGTTAGGGGCTAGGGGATATGACATTAGATGGGTAGATATGTTTGGATATGATCCATACTTTGCGATGCTTTGTAGATTTTTAGAAGGGGTTTTGGTTCCAAATAGGAGAGGACATGGTTTTCCTATTGGTTGGAGGGAGATCATATTGTCGATGTGGCTTGAGAGAATAGTTTATGCATGGGGAACCTATGTGCTAGCGATGACATATCATCAGTTGCACGAGATTGCGTATCACTAAGGTTAGAGTTTGGGATGTGGGGTCACACTTTTATAGGTGTAGGATTTTGAGCATATAGTTGTATTTCATCCAGTTTTTGACAAATCAATTATTCAACCAGAACAACCCCACATTTATTATTATGATGTAGTGGTGCACATGTAGATGGGACATGTGATATAATAGAGGCATTTATTGGAGACTTTGAGGGTATTTACATGGAGACCCTACATAGGATGCCATGTGTGGGATGATGAAGATGAGAATCTTCCCTTTTGCAGACAGGAGAGGTACTTGATTGGGAGGTCTACTTAGTACTCTAGGATTATTGAGATATAGTTTCCACGCCAAATTTTGAGACAATATGGAGAGAGATAGGGAGTACTAGTTGGCCTGGTATAATTTTCTAGATGTGTGAGTGATGTGAGAGGTTGGGGGAAAGTGATCCCTACTACAAAAATAGTGGAAAAGTTTGATTCATTAGCTCCTATTAGATGGGATTGGGGATCATACATGGAAGATGTAGGTACTATAATGGAGTATGATGCATGATGGGCTACACACATTCTTATCCCTTGTTTGGATCTAGTTGTACTAGTTCCTTTAGAGATGGATTGATGAGAAATAATTCCTCATAGGAGGTACAGAAAACAAGGATAAAGAGGGAGGTGTGATGGGGATGACGAAGGAGATGGAGTTGATGGTGGCAATGGAGATGATGATGATGGAGATGTTGGTGCTAGAGGAGGTGGAGATGCTGGTGGAAACAATGAAGATGGTGGGGATAGAGATGATATGGGTGGTAGAGGAGTTACTAGTGCAACTGGCCCATTTATTCCTCTAGGTGGTGTGCCAATGGCAGGTGGTGGTGATACAAATGTAGATGTGATTGGCAACAACTTAGAGGGGACAAGGAGTGGTAGTGAGACTACTACTAGTAGTGATGATACTGGGTCCTCTAGTTGTGATGGGGATATGGAGGAGGCAATAGTTGGAGAGAATGATGATGGTATGAGGGATGTAGCCATGGGAGGAGATGAGGGGGGACTCATGGATGTGGCTATGGGGGGTTTTGATGAGCCCGCATAGGATGTACTTTTAAAGCACACATTGGAATAGGGGGAGATATTTTTGACATAGATACTATCGATATAGATAGTTAGAGACTACATTACAGAGATCTCCAAAGCAAGTAGATGGAGTATGGAGGATGCTAACATGCGTAGAGGCAAGAGTTGTGGAGGCATATGGTAGGGTAGTCGTGATAGAAGCATATATTCATTGGTATGTCGGGAGATTTATCACTATGGTGAGGAGGATAGAGAGGACGTAGAGTTATATGGATGCATAGAGGGAGAGTTTGAGAGATTAGGCTGCACATACTAAGGTGAGGCCCTTAATTGCTAGTGTACATGATCTTACTTCTCAACAATTGATAGATAGACTTGTACAAGTTACAACAGAGGTGAGAAGACAAACCTGTGATATGTGGAGAGAGATAGACTATTGTCGAGGGGATTATGATTAGGTTGTGTCTATTGCATGAAGGATATCTAGTTACATTCCCTCTGATTGATCCTAGCATATACAAAGATCTCAAGGTAGTGGTGCAGTAGAAAAGTCTTAGAGATCATCACCATCAATTACAAGTGTTCCTCAGGGACAGGCTGGGGTAGGGACTTCAGTACCACCTAGTCCTTGTAGACCAAATGGAAGAGATAATACTTGTTGATTTATATAGACACTATTTTGCACATATTTTGCGAGCTTGCAAGCTCTCCTTATGACTTTGTACCATGATACATTTTGAGATATATATGATGCAATTTTGGCAGTGTTTATATGATTATGTGTTTATGATGCTTTACTTTCTATGATGATGATGCATATGTTGTATCTTTTCTTTTCATGTCGATGCCTATGATGCGATGTGTTTCTTTATCATGCACCTTCTATATAATGGGACTATATGTGATGCATTTTTTATGGTGGATGTATGCTTTCTTGATGTCTACTCATGATGTATGATTTATGCTATATGTACTAACATTCTTATGTAGGATGATATCTTTTTATTTGTATCATGATACTCTATCACAAGGACTTGTTAGGTTTGACAGAGATAATTTTTAGTAATGAAAGTTTTTAGAAGATGATAGTTAGGGGATGAAATAATGAGAATGAATTTCTTCATTGAAACTCCTAGATTATAGTAAGTAGAGAGATTTGAAGTTTTAATAACCATGGTTGATTTCCAACTAATTTGAGCTATTTATTTATCATCATTGAGCCACTTTATTATAGAAAAATGGATACCATCCTACCACAATATGAATGGTTTAGGTATGACTTCTCTCCCATTAAAAATAAGCACGTTGAATAGACAAAAAATGTAGTTTGATCCATCTAGGTCGAGCATTCAGAGTCGAGGTATGTGCAGTGTATCCCAACCAAAGTATCAATTGCAAAGCTGCAATTGGATATTTGTATATGGATGTGAAGGATCTTATCATAGACACCTAGATTTTTCTTTTTAAGAATTCATGGAAAACATTCCAAAAACAATAGAAAAATAAAAATAAGTCATTATCCATCACGACATCTGTAAATTTTGTGGACATCTTGTTCAGATGCATAAGAACATGAATTGTGAAAATCAAGACATTATAAGACTAACTTGACTCAACAAGTTGTAGTTGTAATGATTATGTGTCTGAATTTTTGTAGTAGTTTGGGCATTGAGTTTTGACATTTTGTTGATGATATCTTATTTCAAGAATAAGGTACCTTGGATATGACTGCTTCGTCTGATTTCAAGTGTTCCTTCCCCTGTCGAAGACAACATAATTTTTGACAAAAGACTTTTTTGTTTTTGTTGGGTTTACTAGATAAGATAGTTTGGCCAATGTAGCTAAGGACATGTTGACTAGTTTTGGCTATTTTGACTTGGTTCTGTTGAAGCTCAGACTTGCTATGTGATGTCATTCAATGCCTACTTTTAAAATGCAAAAGAAGTTTATGTACAAAATAATTTGTTTGGTTGTCTTGGACATTTTTTTGGATCTTTTTGCAAATGTTTTTTTTCGAATGGTCTTTTGCAAATGTATTTGGAGTTTTTAGGATGATTTTGTGTCATTTTTGTTTTTTTAAGGACTCTTTTCAATTTTAAAGGATTTTTTCAGAAAATTTTGTAATTTTTTGGTATTTTTTTAGGACTCGATGAATCACAACATCAGGGTGCCCCCAGTCAGGATAGAATGGGCACTTTATTGCAGAATGGACATGATGACTTGGTGTGAAATGTGACATGATGTGCTTTAAAAAAAGGTAGCTAAAAAATCTCAAGCCATGATAGTGATGACCACTAATTTTATGGCAGAGAACAACATGTAATGACATGTGACATTACGTTGGAGTTATGATAGATGAAAGCAATTATCCCTACGCATGTCGTCAAATTATTTAGTTTTCACCATGGTACTTTCTCAAGGCACTACTAGAGTGGTTTTCACCATGGGATGAATTTATTTATCTTATATTTCTATTTTTGTGTAATCGAAGATGCCTGATTGCCAAGTTTTCACCAAGGTAACCTTTTTTGCTTTTTTTATTTTTATTTTTAATTTTTTGACATTTTGAAATAGGTCTACTTTAAGAGTTATGTATAGAACTTGTGTAGATGCAATATGATGATGGGATCTAGTAGAGGCTCATCCTTTGATGTAGATATTTGATATACTACAGACCCATATGCTGATTTGATGATGTAGGGACCCAACCAGTTTGGTTCAAACTTTCCTAATTTTTATTTTTCCACTTGATTTTTCTTATTTTCCATTAGTTTCAAGTCACCAACTTAAAAATACCATGGTATGACCTTTTTATTGAAACTTCTCCAAAGACATTGTCAATATTCTTGCAAGTGTGTTAGTGCATTTTGTCTCTTTTCATCTAGCAACTCTAGCTCCTATAGTCGTGATACTTGGTATTCCTCATTTGAAATAATGTGTTGAAGGGACACTTGCAGTGATGGGAGCTTGACCTCTATCGAAAAGATAGATTTGGTACCGTATACTAGTGAATATGGAGTGACTCATATGGGGGTACAGAAACTAGTGTAGTTGAGTTGGAGGTGCCAATCCCGACTAGTTTCATTGACTATCTTTTTCAAGATTCTTATTATGGTTTTATTCATAGCCTTAGCCTGGTCATTACCTTGGGGGAAGTAGTGTGATGAAAAGATATGATGGATATGGAATTTTTTTACAAAGTTCTTCCATCTATTTATTTTTGAAGGGGGAACCATTATCTATGATAATGGTTTGTGGAATTCCATACCAAATTATGATATAGTTCAAAAGGAACTTGGAAATCTGTTTGGCGGTAGTATAGGTCATTGGAATTGCTTCGACCCACTTTGTGAAATACTCAGTAGTCATAATGATGTACTCATTATCATCAGAAGATAATAGATGGATCTTGCCAATGAGATCGAACCCCCATTGCTAGAATGAATATGGTGAAGTAAGTGATTGCAACCCCTGAGCTGACACATGAATGTGTTTCCCATGAATCTAACACTTTCTACATTTATGAACAAATGAGAAGGTATCTATTTCCATAGTGGGCTAATAATACCCAATTCTTATAAGTTTATTGGCTGAGGTCGAGCCACTAGAGTGGGCAATGCAAATGTCCTCGTGTACCTCTAATATCATTGCTTGTGCTTCTTTTGAGTTCAGACATATTAAGAGTGTACCATCCAAACTTCATCTATAAAGTGTGTTGGAAATGATAGTGTAACAGGAGGCTTGCCTTACCAAGGACTTCTTTTGGTTGGAGGATAGTTCTAGGGGGATGATTTGGGTAGTAAGGTAGTCATAAATGTCTTGGTACCAAGTGGAATTGGGACCAACAATTTCACACATAACCTCATACTTGGGGACATCAAAGGCAGGGATCATAAGTTGTTTGACCATGAATTCACAATGTGTCACATCAAGTGGCATGTGCAACAAAGATCCTACAGTGGCCATAGAATCTATTGCCTTATTTATGATCCTAGGGATTTTCTCAAATGTTATATGTTTGAAGTTTATCTTGATGTCTTCTTCCATGTCTTTATATGGAATCAAATTTTTTTATCTTTGGTGTCGTAGTTTCCATTGACTTGGTTAATAATCAGTTGAGAATCCACATATATCTATAATTGTCATATCTTCCATTGGACCATTGTTTTGAGACCTATGAGAAGTGCTTCATATTCTGCTATATTGTTGGTGCAATCAAACTTTAGTCTATAGGATCTAGAAATAGAGTCCCCTTGAGAAGTGATGAAGACTATATCGATGCCTAATCCTTTATGTGTGTGAGAGCCATAAAAGTATAGTTTCTATTGTTTTGGCTCTTCTATAGAAAATATACCTTCGTCAAGAAATTCTATCAACATTGGATGGGTAGATGGTAGAGGCACATCTACCAATTGATCTGCAATAGTTTGGCCTTTGATTGATTTTTTGTCTACATAGTCTATGTCGAGCACACTTAATACCATGACCCATTTGGCTAGGCGTCCTCTCAATGCTTATTTTCTCAATAGATACTTCAATGGGTCAATTTTAGCAATGAGGATAACATGTAGTGTTTGAGTTTTTGTGAAGAAAAAAATACAATCAAACATTCTCTTTCAATAGTAGTGTAGTTTAGTTCATAAGCCACAAGTATATGACTGATGTAGTATATGGCACTTTCTTTTCCTTCTGAGTCATTATGTGCCAATAATTCCCCCAATGTGTGTTCCATAGCCAAGATATACAATAGGAAGGACTGATCTAGAATGGGTGTCATTAAGACTAGTGCTGACAACAAATAATCTATCAGTATTTGGAAGGCCTCTTGGCAATTCTTTGTCCATTCAAATTTTATGTCTTTGTGCAATAAGTATTGGAATGGGTGGCACTTGTCTACCAAATGTGAGATAAACCTTCGTACTAACTATAATTTTCCCTGTAAGCTTCTTAAGTTCTTCAGAGTTGTTGGGGGAGGCATTTCAATTATAGATTGGACCTTTTCAGGGTCAATCTCTATTCCTCTGTGGGAAATAATAAATCCCAACAACTTTAGTGATGTGACTCCAAAGACACACTTCTTTGGGTTTAGTCAAACTTTGCATTCCTCAAGCCTATCAAACAATGGCTCCAATACTAATAAATATAAGCTTCTTTCTAACGATATGTAGCTCCAACATTCTTTAGCCCAAAGGGCATGACACATCAACAATAAGTGCCCCATGCACAAGTGAAAGCAGTTTTGTGTTGAGCTTCTGGTGTAATTTTAATTTGATTATATCCAAAGAAACCATCCATTAGTGATAACATCTTATATCCAGAAGTGAGGTCAACTATCATGTTGATATTTGGCAAGGGAAAGTCATCCTTTGGGCATGCTAAATTTAGGTCCCGAAAGTCGGTACATATTCTTATAGCTCCACTATGTTTTGATATTGGTACCAAATTAGAGATCCAATCAACATAGTCTATAGGTTTGATGAAACCTACATCAAGTAACTTCTTTAATTCTACTTTGACCAATAACGTGATTTTGGGATGCATCTTACGAAGTTTTTTTTTGTATGGCTTTGCCCCTAGCTTTGGTGGAAAATGGTGAAGTACTAATTTTAAATCTAACCTAGACATGTAAGAGTATGACTAGGCAAAGCTGATTTGCCCATCTTTGAAGAACTGGATGAATTGTTCTCTTTCTTTTGGTGTTAATGACTCTTCCAAGTGGATTAATCTTTGTGTTTATGTAGTGCCAATGTTGTTGGTTTGAGTTTTCTCCACCAATAATGGTGACTTCTCCTCAGTAATGGAGAGTATATCAATCTCTCCATCCTGGGGTGCCTCAAAAAGGTTTTCACGCTTAGATACATAATTTCTTTTTACCATTTTGCAGCTAGAGGGAACCTTTCATTTTTCACCCAAAAGCCTTACATTTTCTCTTTCAATTTTCTGACTAGAGGATTGATATAGCTCCCCAAAGTATGTTTTTTTTATCTATATCAATGCTAAAACCTTCATTGTGGTCTCCCATAGGTATACCTTTTCTTAGTCTGAAGAATTCAACAATTGCTTCATCATTCTAAAAAATGTCTATGGCTGGTGGATTTTGATGTTCCCAATCAATAAGGTCAGGGTAAACCAATGCTATGATATCCTTGGTTTGGAAGGATGAAATAAGAATTTTGGTCAATGTATTGATATATGAATCATTTATTGATTCATGGGTCTCAGATGAGGATGAGGAAGAAGGTTTAGATTTGTTCCAAAATTATGAAATCTATGCTTTTTAATATTTGGGTTTGTCTTGTAAAGATAATCAGGCAATGGAAGTGTCAAGATGTAGTGTATTTGTGGTACGTGGGGAATACCACTCATAATCATTTGAGTATGTGTCTAAATGGGACTCCTAAAATGTCTCAACTTCATTGTAAACACAACCATTAATAACAGTGGGCAACGAGATATTCAAGATACCCCCTACAGGTGATTTGTAACCTAAAACTTGATGCTTTGGGTTTTGGGTAGGAGAAATTGACTCTAGTATTCCTTGTTTATTCTTTCCTAGGCCTAAATGGTAATTATACCCCTGCTTCTAGGTTATGGTATATCCCCTTCCATATTCGTGAAATGGGATTATGTGTTGTGGAGGTTCTTCATCTGTATACAACTCAGAGGATAGGTTTTCTTCAATGATCTCTTCATGTATATCTCCCCATCTTACAAAAACCGTTGGTTGATAGACAATTGTTAGTCATTGCTTCCTCATTAGAGGTTGCCTCAATTTTCCATATGACCTTGGTGAGATAGGTAACTTGCCTACATAAAAGAAGTATGGATAGGTGTATTATCCAAATTCATATTCTTGTACTTGGAATTTTAGCTATGATGTCAAGGTTGTGCTGTTGTTTTTCAAGATTTGCGGGATCTATATTTTGAGAAGAGGAAATAACTGATGTTTCATGATTGTTGGGTACTTGATTAGAAATAGCTCATCTAAGATTTTTGCAATATATAAAGAGGTCTCTATTACCAGGCACAATGATTTCAACTCCATCATGAGGAAATTTTAGACATTGATGATAAGTAGATGGTACAAATTGCATGGAATGGATCCTTGGTCTCCCTAGGAGCCTATTATAACCTAGCTATAGATCTAGTACTTGGAATATAGTGTCTTTTATTGTTGGATCCAATCTGATTGGGAGACTTATGACGCCCTTAGAAGGACATTCTTCATCATCATAGTCTCTTATTATGATATTTTTGGTGATATCTACACAACTCTCAGAGTAGCCCAATGCTTGTATCAATTTTAGTGTGCATATATTCAAACCAGCTCCTCCATCTATCAAGACTCGCATGATTTTGTGGAGATGGATGAAGACTTCTAGATGCAAAGGATCATTATAGGATGGTTTATGTGTTGGAATATCTTTTTTAGTGAAGGCAACGTGATGTGGGGTGGCTAGATACCCTACCATGGCTTGAAACTCATCAACTTCTATCTTTTGGTACAAATGACTATTGTAGGGTTGTGTCTAAGTCCGCCTTGTGTTTATATGAAATGTGGAGTAGTTCATAGATGGAGATTTGTGTCGGGGTCTTCTTTAGATGGTCTAGCCGATTGTACTGACCTGCTGGTGGATTGGACGACTTACTTGGTATATTAGTTTTTGACAAGACTCCTTGTATTGTTATTTTGGTATGATGGGTGGAAATAGCACAACTAGTATCTTGACCTTGGATGATGATGGTGTTTATGGTCAAATTTGGGTCTACTTTGGTGTAGGTAAGGTTTTCTTGATTATTTATTCCTGAGGTAGAGGCCTTACCTTTGTCATGATTCATTAATGGATTTTGGAACACCTTGTGATCTTGATTGGTGGTGCCATAATTAGTGACCACTTCGATCTCACCACAGTTGATGAAATCTTGGACAACGTGCTTTAGTTGCATACAACCGATTGTTTTGTTTTCCTTAGTTCTGTGATAGTTATAGTAACCATTGTCATCCCAATGTGTTGATTTACCAGAACCTTCATAATGTCTTATTTCGGGTAAAGTGATTGAGAATGACTGTATCAATTTCTTTAGGATAGTCAAAAGGTTCTGTAAGAGGTGTAGAATCTCATCGTGGAGTGGGGTGAACCTTCATGCATAAATTTGTTGTTGGGTAAGTGCATTGGTCTGTTCGAGATTTTACTTAGGAGTAGTATTGTTAACAGTGTGAGCATTTTGTGCTAGTTGGCTATGCTGGACTGGAGTTGGTGTTTGCAAACGTAAGACTGGTTGTGCCATCTTTGCATCCACAACGCCACCATTGGTTACATTCTTGTTTTTGGACCAGTATTTAGATTTTTCAAAAGGTGTTGGGTTGCTGGTCTCTTTCTTGACGATTCCCTTCAAGTTGAGGGATGTTTTTTCTTTTAGCCCTTGTTCGCCTAGCTCTTCAAATGACTCAATGTGTTGGGAGTGTAGTTCACACATTAGGTCTAGTTGATAGTTTTCTATGAACATGTGGATCTTTTCTTTGGTTGGTAGATGGAAGGATGTATTAGAGGCAATATTTATCCAACGTTGTAGGAAAGATGCAAATCTCTCCCCATTCTTTTTCTTGGTGGTGCAAAGATCCATCAATGTTACTTCCATGAAAATGTTGTGTGAATAGTGGGACATGAATTTTTCTTCTAGTTCATTCCATGATTTTATCCCAAGAGTGAGTCTAGAGAGACAATATGTGGTTGTACCACTAAGACTGCATGGAAAGAGTCTCATAAGATATGTTTCATCATGGGATATCTCCATACATGTTGTTAAAACTCCCTAATATGATCATGGGGATCACTATTTTCCTTGTACCTATCAAATTTAGGTGTGACAAAGTTGTGTGGAAAAGGTGGCATAAGTAGCATCATATCAAAGGGATAAGGACTAAGGTCTATTATGGTGTAAGACCTTTTAGGAGCACCTGTTTGTAGGTTTATGAATTGCTTCTTGAGGGTTTGGAACTCCCGAGAAAGTATATTAGTGGGTGTCAATGTAGCAAGTGCTGCATTGGGATCAAAAAATGGGATACCATTGTTTTGAGGTAGAGTAGGCACATAAGGTGGGAGAACATGTTGTCGTGGTGGGATATACTGAGGTGCTAGAACATACTAAGGTGTTGGAGTATGCTAAGGTACTAGAATATGTTGAGGTGTAGGAATATGCTGAGGTACTGGAATATGTTGGGGTGCTGGTATATGCTGAGGTACTGGAATATGTTGAGGTGCTAGAATATGCTAGGGTGTTGGAATATGTTGGGGTGTTGTAATATGATGAGGCGTTGGTGTTGGATTAATAGTGGAAAGTTAAGTACTAAGAGGGGAGGGGTGAATCAATACTTCAAATACTTTTATTAACTATTCTGATCATTTACCAAATTGTAAACCTTGCATGAAACATCATAAAACATAAATATCAAAACTTGAAAACATAACTCATAACACAATGATTTTTGGTCTCGCAGAAACCCTTGGTCAGAGGAAAAAATTATAGTGGTGATGGTACCCACAATCCTTCACTACTGCAGTAAAAAGGTTGCTTGGTTAGAGCTACAAATTTAGCTACTTCTGATAGCTTACCCTGTTAGGAGTATAAAAGACTTGTACAGTCTACTTTGCTAAAGGATTTTACAATATCTAATCTAAGAGATGTACCCTATTAAAGGATTTACAAAATAAGACCTATTAGGGCCCACCCAATAGTGGGATTTCACAACTCTGATTACAATATAATTCAATATAAAATTTGCCTATAGTAATGCATCAACAAATGTTGTTTAGACCCAATATGCTCAATAACATCTTTACCTCATTCTATACTCCATTACATTTCAATCACAATTCAGTTGAAGTACTCGGTAACCTCCAATTTAATTCACCTTTCATAGTTTTTCTCTAACTTCTTTGTACTTGGTAGCTTTACTTTAACATTTCATCACCATCATATCAACTTCACATTCTTCTCATCATCTGCATCAACCTCTCATTGATTACTATGTTCTTCACAATATGTTCTTTATATACTTGATCTAGAAGTGGTGGAAATGTTCTAGATTCTTCTCCTTAAATGGTGGTAGCATTGGTTTCCTTTCCAATGTATTTATTCCTTTTATTTTCTCATTGGTGGATCTTACCTTGTAATCATGCACAATCATATTGTTTACATCTCCAATTTTTTACCAAATGATCTTCTTGAAATCTGTAAAACATTTTTCGGCCTGTGTTACTCGGTAACACATTTTGTTCTTGCTTGGTAACACGTGCTCTCGGCTTGGTAACTACTATACACTGCTCGGTGCCTGCCTTGCTTTGCTCAGTGCCTGTCACTCATTTGCCTTTACCAAAATTGTCTCTTCCTTTATCAACTTCTCAATTTGCTTTACCGACTAAGTCCTATGACTCCTTTTACCGACTGATTTTGGCAATGCAATATGACTTTGACAAAACTAATGACAACAAAATAATTATTTAGAAGTATCAACTAGAATATGTTAGGGGTGCTAGAATAGGATGAGAGGGGATGAACCCATCTTCCATCAGTTACTTGACAACGCTAGCAACAATTGTTGAATAACCACGATTAAATAAATAAAAGAATTTATTTACTTGCACATGTGGGAATTATAAATAAATAATTGCTTATTTATTTATGAGAGAGGAACAATTAGTTTAATAAAATAAATATAATTTATTTAATTGTGAGAGGGATTTGATTTAATTATTATACAAATGTAATAATTAGAAAGAGGGAATATTAATTAAATAATATATTTTATTTAATTAATTATAATGAGATAGAGTATAATTAAATAATATTTAATTATTTAATTATATTATAGATGAATAATTGACGAAGCATTTGTTTGGACAATTAATAATTAAGGTAATTAATTAAAATCACTTAATTATAAAATTATAGAAAAAAGATTATTTTGATCTTTGGAATATGGTTAAAAAACATAATTTATTTAAATAATAAAGATTATTAAATAAATCAAAGAGGAATGTTAGTAATGTCATTGCGTTAGAGCAATTGACCATTTTAAGTGTCTACAATATGGAATATATAATTTATACCAAATAGAATCCAAAGATGTTTTACCTAATATTTTTTACTCATTGAAATATTTCCCTCTACCATCCTAGGATATACAATTGAAGTATGATCCACTAATGCCTTGGCATGAGAAAAGGTGTCATGTTTCTAATGTCTTTCCACAATTAATTCAAGATTTATTTTGAAGCAGTAGAATAATTTCGACAAGTAAAATCTCTACTACTAAGGTGATTTTCTCTTTTGGGATCACATACATTGGTGAAATGAATTGATCCATCGATACTAAGAACAAAGAATACAATATTGACATCAAGGATAACTACATCTCAAAAATCAGCTCTAGTAGAGCACTCCCACTCTACTAACCATTACATTTACCTTGAAGACACCCAAGTTTTGGTTAAGGATTTTTTTACATTCTTTTTTCAAAAAAAGTTTGAAGAGGCTATCCAAGTAATAGAACTCAACCTATCAGTCTCAACCAAGATGAAAGATGACACATTAGTCCAACATGACACCCTTTATTGGCCTCCCTTTATACAATACCTCTCCTCTTCACCTTTCTCTTGTCTCCTCAATATCCCTTTGAAATTTTTCTTCTTCCCCTCTTGGGCCCTTTTTATAATTTTCCCCATCCAGTACCACTCTCTCAACCCTTATAATTTATTTTCTTTTTGTTTATTTTGGTATTCTTAGTCTTGTCCTTTCTTTTCTTCATTTCTTTTTATTCTATCACAATTCTCTTTTTCTTTTTCCCATTTTTTTTCTCCTAATTACTCTTAGTTGTCCCCATTTCTTCTATCTTTGTTTTTATATAACTAGGCTCCATCACTATAAACTTCTTTCATGTTCTCAATTATTTAGTGACATATTCATCTATATGCATTTTTATTAAATATTATTCATTAATATTGACCTTTCTTCTCCTTTTATCTTTTTATTTATTCAATATCTTTTTGTTCAAAATTCAATATTTTGAAGTCTAGCTTTTTGTTCATTGGTTTCCTCTTTTTTTTTATTTTTTTGCGCAAAAGTAATAAACTTATATTAGACTAGAAACTGAAATAATTACATAAAGATTTCCAACTAGCAAGAGTTATCATTAGAGTCCAAAGAATAAAAATTCAAGGAAGTTTATTATAGAACCACCCACATGAAGCTTTAAAGGAAAACATGAAAACAAAAGGACACCAAGAATAAGACAAAAACTATAAGCTCAAATCACGATGGAGTGAAAGAAGTTGCGAGCTATGATCTGAAGAAAGAGATCCCTAATCCTTAAATTTTTAGCTATGATCGACATTAGAAGCCCATTTAGCTAAACAATTGGCAACAACATTCCACTCACAAGGAATATGAATAAAATAGACAAAATGAAATTTTGAACCAAGCAAAAAATTTGACCAATATAAAGAGACAACTTCCAAGAAGACTGTGGAGTCTTCCCATTATTAAAAAGGGAAACCAAAACCATTGAAACCATCACACAACTAACCTTTTTCCACTCCAACTCACAAGTTTTCTTCATAGTCACCAAGACAACATGAGCCTCCATATGATTATTTGTGGCAATCCCTATATTTGAAGAAAAGAATAAATGAATTGACTAAGTGTTATCCCTTTTGATTTTACCAATCCTTGCAGCTTTTGGATTACCTTGTGAAGAACCATCAATATTAATCTTGTGGAATTCCAAAGGAGGAAGAGGCCATTTTCCAACCCTATTCACTTTACTTGATGATCTAACCTTAGACTTTATGTCAGTTGAGAGATTGAACTAAACCAAATTGAACTTTTAAAAGCTTAGATTATTAGAAGAAGAAATGACATCTAAAGAGCACTGAGATTGTAAGGTTTCTTTGAAAGAGCTTAGAATCGTTTAACAAATATACCCAATAAGATATTTCTAGCCTTGGAAAATTTGATAATTTTTTAATAGTCAAATTTGCGAAAGAATGAAAGTAGGCCATATATCCCAAGAAATCAAAAGGATAGAGGTTGAGGAGGAAGGTGACCTTGAGCACCCCAAAATTTAGATTTAAAAAAAGTATGAACAAAAGGGTGATTCCAAATAGATCAACATTGTCTCCACAAGCAACATAAAATGTGCATTGAAAGAAAAAATGCAACTCTCCTTTTCACATACTTGTTTTTGAGACTATATATATACATCCTTTCAATTTGTGATGCAAAATGTCAATAGAAAAACATACATAACATATTAAGAAACAATTCTATTTCAACTAATAAAATCTATTCAAAGATAGAAGAAATTGGAAAAACACAAAAAATCATCATCAAACTAAATGACATAAAATGAAACAAATGAAATGAAATATTAACATCCACAAGACCAAACAACCTATGGGAGGTCATCTTCATGCTCTTTTCCATATTAGACCTCATACTATTAATTTTGACAAGGAAGCTGGCCAGTTGATTAATCTTTGTTTCCTTGAATAACTTTTGCACGTTGTCAACCTTCAAGCCCCTTTCGTACTAAGTACAAATACCCTCACAAGCTATGAATTCCATGATGAAGTGTCATTCCATTTCTACCGCTGCCTTATTGAAGAATATGCAAGTTCTTTCTTCCCAAGTTTCCTTGGGTATTTTCCACCTTCCAGTTTCACACCTAAGATGATGCAACCTCACTTTCACTTTACCTAAATATATTTTTTCACCATGTTCCAGGTAGTTGGGTTAAATTCTTTGATGTACTATGTTTTTTTATGCTTGAATTGCTCTGTCCACATTGTAGTTCTGAAATTTTCAGTCACGTAGCATTTTATTTGTTCATTGGTGTTAGGACACTTGCAAGTTAATGCCCCACTTGTTCATCCAATTGTTGTTCCGCTTCATCCAGGTTTTCTTCCTACGGTCTAGAGCCTCTTTCACAACCATTTAGGACCACTGATGGTTATCCATGTTTTCAACCTTTTTTATATAACTAACTTACTTGGTTATCACCAATGCTTTCAAAGGAAAAGTGTTTTCTTCAACCAAAAGAATTTCATATGAAACTATGGATTTAACTTTAAGATTGCTTGTGAACCAAAAGAATTTCATATGAAACTGTGGATTTAACTTTAAGATTTCTTGTGATTAAATGTTTTTTAATTCTTTCAAGTTGTTGCCAATTGCATTTTGACATACCGCTTCCCCACACTTCATAGCCATAAAGGACAACCAATGTGACTAGTAAGCCAAAAATGATTTTCTTGGTTTTCCAATCCAAAAATTCATCTTTCCTGCACCTATTTTGTAGTAGGTAAGAGACATTCTAGCTTCCCCGTATTATCTTTGTTCTACAAGTCTCCTAATTGAGCTTATAATGGAACTCAATCCCAAGATATTTGTATTCTTTCACTATAACAGGCTGGCCTCACAAAGAAATGTGAACTTGTTATCTTTTCTATTTAGTGAAAAAAAAATTATTTTGGTCTTGGTGGCATTCGCCTTATCTCCTAACAGAAGTGTTCAAAGACCTTCAAATGTTCTCTCAATTGATGAGCTTTTTTTGAAATTAAGATAAGATCATCAATATATAAAAGTAGTTTAGCTGTTTTTAAAATTAAGACAACTTGATACCTTCCACATCTATCTTGCTTAACCATTCCTTTAACCACAGAATGAAAGTTAAATTGATTGAGTTAGCAAGCTCCCCCTTAACCAGTCTTTAGTCTTATTGACCTTTGAAAATCTTATATTCTATTATAGGAAATAAAATAATACAAAAATACCTTGCCGTCATCGGCAACTAACTCCGCGGGAAAACACAGTAAATAAAACAAATGAATATTTTATGAACACATCAGGTAAGCTTTCTCTCGTTTTCAATTTTGATCGGACAGTCCGAGAGGCTCTGGTGAAAATGAGTTTGCACCATTACCCGTAGGATTGAGAAAGATGGAGAGACATTAACTGTGACATAGACTAAGCCAATGGCTGAATATGCAGGCAGAAGAGACAAGGAGAGCGACGAAAATGGAGCAGCAAACTGATTCTTCTTCATCCGGTAAATTGACAGAGACGTAAATTCTTATAAGCATATTTGTATATTTTGCTGTCAACGCTGTAATTTATTTGGACATTTTCATGATCTCATGGCCTTGAAATGGCTCAACAATATTTGCAGGAATGCTTCCAGTCTTTCATTACAGACTGCGGGAAAAATGGCGTGAGGTTTTTCCGGGAAGAGGAGAAGAAAAGAACAGGCTTTGGGATGTCCCTGATTTGAGCTGCAAACGATCACTCTGTTGTTTTTCTAGCCGGCTTTGGATCGGGAAAATTTACGGTTACCTGTCGAATTTGGAACACAGCAGTACAACTGGAATTAGCTGTTATGTGAAGGTATGTTTGTAGACTTGTCCGCGCAAAATGTTATGTTAGAATCTTTTTGGTGGAAGTTAGCCATTGTATGTATGATAAAAGTATGAAACGTCTTGCTGCGAGATTGCCGTGAGAAAATTGTATGGGCATAAGTTTTAATTTTGCGGAGGAAGTACAGAAAAATGATTCTGATCAAGGTAGGCTTATGAATCTTGCCAAAATGTTTGGTTTAAAATCATCTTGTCGGAAGTTAGTGATCTTGTACAAGGAAAAGCAATTATGTGGTGAAATAGGGAGTGTTTTACTGCGAAACTGTTTAATAAGAAATTGTAGCATCAGGATCGAGAATTTGGGGTCTGAATAAGGAAATCTTTTTCCTGAAAAAAATGCATTAGAAAATAACATCAATATGACTTTGGATTTTGCGGTGTAAACAGGGAAATATTTTACTGCTACAATTGCTTTAATCATTTTGAAAATCTTGAGGAGAGAATAAAGGAGAAATGTCATTGAGAAGAAATGCAGAAAGTTGTGAGCAAACTTTCCAGTAATGTAGAGGATGACGACTTACGCTTGACTCTTCCCGTGCAATGATCGGGTACATCGGAATTGAGGACTTGCGGGGAAACTTTGGGAAGAATGTTTTGGCTAAAAAGGTTTTGAGAAGAAAGCGAAATAGCTGTTGATTATTTTGGATAAGGTAAGTATATGAGATTTAAATGACGAGTTAACGAAAACCTTCTAGTTCTGTGCAGTGTATATTAAAACATAATGATTGCGAGCAGTGAATAGAACTATGCATTACTAAACATTTTGCCGCAAAACTGCCTTGAAATTTGCTTCAACACGATTTTGATCTGAAAATAGGGAAAAAAAGTGTAATAAGAAAGCAATTTAGAAAAGTATGGCAAAAAGTCAAAACCAGCTATGACGCAATTGCCCAAACAAAGGACCGTAATTTGTGCAGGAAATGATCATTTTGTTAAGTTTTTTCATGTGGAATTCAGCGGTATTGGATCATACTAATTTCCACGGACGGTTAGGACTGCTTGAGATCCTGGAGTCCTCTACCAATTGAGCCATCTGCTTCCCATGGTTTGAGGTGTTTATGCTGACGCCTCTCTGAATCTGCATGTTCAACTCTAAGAACTACTTTGTTCCAGCAAATGTTTTGATTCATTAACTCAGATTTGACAGCTAAACTAAATGAACACAACATAAATTTACAGCTGAAGATGATTCGTGCAGCGCAGACCATCTCTTACTATACCAGAAAAAAGGAAAATTCCTACTGCCTAACCCCCATTCGTTATATATTCATGCATTGCTATATATAGCCCCAAAAGGCAACAGTCAGAAAGGACTGCTAGTCTCCTAGATTTACTCATAACTCTAAAAGAGCATGTGAATAAACAGCTATTTCTCTGATCCCACAAAAGACTCTGCAGTTACAAACAATTGCTAAAATTATATACAATTTTTCCTAAATTCTCAATAAACTAAGTTGTACAGGAAGAAATGTCCCCCTTAATTCAGTGATGAATCGGTTCACATCAGGTGTGGCTCGTTTACTTCCAACGATTACTGCCCCCCCAATCCATACTTCTGGTTTGAAGGTTTGGCTCTGGTACCATGTTGATTTTGATGTATCAGCTAGGACTTGAACCTAGGGGTGCACCATGACTATGCTCAGTCACTGGGGCACTGATGCAAACCAACTCCCTAAAATTAGGAGGCAGTACAAATTGATTTTTCAGAATTAGGAGGCAGATGGAACTGTATTTGCTAAGTTTAGAAGTGGTCTTTAATGACTAAATCTTTTAGGAACAGCCGTTACGTGATTGCTAAATATACTGAGTTAGAGTCCAATTAGGAAGGTGTGTCTCATGACTGAACACAGATTTTAAGTAGAAGAGGAAATGACACCGAGTTAGGTTTTTTGGTAGAGAGGAGACAAGGCACATGTAAGCCATTTTATATGTAAATATAAGTTATTGCAGGATATTTTCTGTATATTGTCAGTGAGAATGTGTTTTTCACTATCTATCTGCTGTTATATTGTGGATGATTGTTAATTTCTGTCTATTGTATTTTGTGAAGACTGTGAACGTTTCAATTTTAAAGTGAGGAGCTGATTCACTGCATCAGGGACTCTACCACTTGAGCTATTGGTGCCTTTGTGCTTCCAGGTGTGGCTTGTTTTCTTCTGAAAGATTAGAATAGCTTTGAAAGAGCATTTTAGTGATAAACTTCTCGCCGGGGACAAAACCTATATGTTTTAAAGTACTTTTGGGAAGTGTATGTATATGAACTTATAAGGAATCCACACAATTTTTTTGTTTAAAATAATCTGTCAGAAGTCGGTGTTCTTAATTAGGGAATGCAATCATATGATACATTCTAAAACTTTTCCTCTCTAGTACACTATGCGCTCTCCTACAATTGTTGTGGCTGGTATGTGGCAGCAACCTGCAAAGTCATTCCTAGTGTCAATGTGATCTCCTCCCTCCCAATGATGGATTGACGAACCTGCATGCCAACTTCCATAATGCAGACAATGGAATTAGCAAGAAGAATCCAAGATCGAAGAACAGAGAATCGAAGGACAAAACTGTACACTTTAATGGTCGTTTGACAAGGCTTTAATTTACAACAAAAACATCACATTACAGAATTTTCAACCTGGAGAAAAGTACTAAGATGGTCGTTTGACAAGGCTTTAATTTACAACGAAAACATCACATTACAGAATTTTCAACCTGGAGAAAAGTACTAAGAAGAGAGCAGCAATATTATCAATGATGTAATGTAGTTCTGAAGCTCACTCTTTTAAAGAGAGAGAGCTCTTTTAACTTGCTGTAATAAAATGAAAACAATTTATTCTAAATGTGGAAAATGCAATGATGATAAGAGATCTGTACGCTTCCGTTTTCTCAACAAAAATTGCTGCAAAACACTTCCTAAAAATTTGCATCAGCATAACTTCACATTTTACAAAGAAAATAAGCCAAACTGCGAGTGTGTTAGGCTTATGAAATAATAGGATGAATCTTTCAAAATGTTTCATTTCAAAGAATCTTTTAGTCACAAACAAATGCTGTTAAGATACGAAACTGGATTTATCTGATAACCTTACACAATATTTTTCTGCAAAAAACTCTAACTGTATTGCAGGAAAAGTGATGCAGGTACTAGTAAGTAAACTGTAAAAATTTTTAGTAACAAAGGAAAATTGAATTAGAAAATGAAGGGAATAGCTACATATTAAAATAATATCTCCTAAGTTAGATTATTTCTATATTTAATGGTCATTTCTAGATATTGTAAATATTTTGTATAATAGATTCTTTCTATTATTTGTATGTTTCTTTTTAGAAACATCTCTTTTGTAAACTCTATAAGAACGTTTTGTTCTTAGTAAATAAATCATCCAATATTTAACCAATTACTTTGTAATATACAAGAACTACATTTGGTTAATTACTTAAGATAAATCTAAAATTTGTGTGTAAAACTAGAAAAACCACTTGAATCTCACACAATAGCAAGATAATAAAAAACATAGCTGGAAAAATCAATGCTTGAAGTTCAATTTATAGGATTTAAGTAAAACTTGTGAATCGGAAAAAGGTTAGTATTATTACTTTATACAAGTGAGAATGTTAGGGAGTAATTCTAAATTGAGGAGTATTCTTCAAAAAATTACCTGGAAGCATTTGTGAATATATTTGCAAATTCCTTTGGATTTATATAGTCCAAGTAGTTCTTGTGCATGGGATGTATGGCTCAGTCTCAGACGTAAATATTTCTGCAATTGCATAAGGTTTTCTTTATTAGCTCAAAGAAAATCTATTTCACAGTTGTGTCTGAAGCTATTTACATCTTTAATTTGCAATTTTGAAATTTCTAATTTCGGTCAGATTGAGGTCTGAAATGGAGAATAACAAACCTGTTGGAAGTAAGGTTAGATAATGTATTTTTTGTTTGTTTGTTTGCACTTCAAAAGACCAATTAGACCGCATTCTTCCACAACTGCAAAAAAGGTGATTCATCTTGTTGTTGATATTGTTATTTCTAGAATAACATTATTTGTTATGGATCCCAAGGAAGTGTCTAATATACTGTAATTTTTGGTTCCCTACTTGTTATCTATTTTACAATATGTGCTGTGGGTAATTCTGTTGCTGGGTGCACAGAAACGAGTGTGATTCCTCCCTCAATCATGTGTAACCCTTGGGTGATTGAGATTGCCTGGCTCAGGTGATCAGCGTGCATTCTCTGCTGGATAATATCTCTTTTGAACTCAGGAATCATAACAAGCCTGATTATGAGCTCGAGCTCTGAATTTCACCAGTTCAAAATCAAGAAAAAGCACGTTTCCTTCCTCTTAAAAAGTATTTTGTCACATGATAACTTGTATCCTAAGTTTTTTGAGTGTGTTTGATCTACCAGGTTTCATTAAGATGTCTCATTAGAACTAGTCCTTATCTCAGTGACACTTATCCTTAATTTCATGATGATAGCATTGTTTATGAGCGAGAGGATTTAATTTGGAATAAACTGGTCTCTGCAAGTAGTCAGAGTATTGCATTCAAATGCCATCTTAAATAAAATAAATTCTATGGAATATTTGATGTAATGTTCCCTATCTGATCTCTTTGTACTATTGGGACAATGTTCTTATCACTTCGGTTTACAAGAGACTTCTTCCCCTTAAGACCCTTCTCTCAATAGTTATCTTGCACAATTAGTTGGTCTGAAATACTACAACATTCGTATAAACTTTGACTTATGGGTCTGATGCGTGTCTAGATTGTAATTATATATGTAATGGCCCCTCTTGGATAACAATATCTTTCTCAAACTTTGTTCAAAAATCTCACTCTCTTTTCCCAACTCAAAATAGCTTAATGGTATGTGTATAATTCGTTCTAATCTTCATTCCCATTAGGACTAGTGATAGACTTCCCTTTCCAAATGCCCCTCGATGGACGTCTTGTAGGGTCTGTGGGTCTCATTGTTCTGTTAATAAACTATTCTTCCCTTGGCCATAATCGGCCAACGAATGTATTATAATAGACTTCAGCAACTAAGAAATCATGCCACTCTATTTCCTTCAATGTCTTGCCAGCTTGTATATTTGTTCATGTCCACTATAATCAGCTTATGAATGGCGCACTCTAATTTGATGTGTCTGGTAAGAATGATTGCCAGCAAACAACTCAGACTCGTTATGCCTTTCGATGATTCTAGGATGATATAGTTATTTACTAATTCTTCTTAATTTGCTATCAACCCGCAACGTCTAGGGTGCTTTCTCAATAAGAGTCAATCCACGAAGTTGTGAGAGTTATGAATGACGTGAACCGACTTCCATTAAGTGGTTCGGTTAATCCAAAACGTCCAATATTCTCTCTGAGTCGACGCCCAATTGTGTGATGTGTCATCTGTTACTCAAGCTATATCTCTGTATTTTTCCTGTTTTTCCCGTATCCTCCTTGAGACTTATCACTTTATACATTGCGTTTTGGAATGATGGGTCACGTATAAGGGTCGTCACTCTAGCCGCATCGATACCAGTCACTGTCTCTTTTCCCATTTGTTTCCTTCGTTGTCGACTATGGATTTTGTTTGTTTCGATATTATTGTTATTTGAATAAATATAGTGTATTTGTTTATAATTTAATTTATTAATTTATATTTTTATTAATATATCTATATATTGTTATTTATTATTATGTTAATATATTATATTTTTATAATAATAATTGTTTATATATTATATTAGTATTTTAATAATAATTATATTAGGGATTATATTATGTTATTATGATATTAATAATAGATTTACTATTATTAGTTTCTTTATTAACATTTAAGTTATTATTATTTACATTGCAGTATTATTATATTTCAAATATATGATGTTCCATATATATCATTTATTTATTACAATATTATTAATTATATAGAATGGTTAGTTTATTTATTTCTTATAATATTATTAATATTTGTCTTATAATCATTGTTTATTAGTACTAGGTCCTATTCAGAAAAGGGTCATGATTCATGACTCATGACATTTAATTATTATCATTTTTAATGTTTCTGTTCATGGAAATTGCCTTGTCAATCAATGAAATGCTGCAGTTCTAGTGCTTTTGACAAAGGTTTCATTGAAAGAGAAATCATCGCATACTCTTGACCTCTTATAAAACATAATGAAAGTTCAAGTAGATTTATTCTGCTAATCTTGTCTGTGAACAACATTGTAATCACCATCATTTTTATAGAAATTTTAGAAGTTGAATGCCATATTTTTCTATATTAAATGTAAATTTAGTGTTTAAATATTCTGATAGGCTAACCCTTGACATTTACTGGAATAAAATTCCTCTTTAGACTGATACGTCAAGGACTTCGAATTCACCATCTTTTTCTAGGTTATACTAGATAACAGAGCTGTCATAAATTTTGAGCTGTGACAACTTGTTAATTTGTCCAAGAATGGTAATTTTCGGTTTGTTTTTGTAGATTTTATTAATGATGAATGATGAAATTTCGGTTTGTTATGTTTCTCTTTTTTGGAATATCATCTAGCTATAAATGTTGCTTTATTTATGTGGTTTGTGTAGATTTTCTTTTTCTATCAAGAATAGGATTGTTTTAAAGGTCCTTGTATGTTTCTACTTAGGGATATTATTCCTGCATATGGTGTGAACATGGAGAGCATTACACAAAAAGAACAAACTACTCTTAAACTGCACTGAACTGGGTCTGGAAAAATTTCTGGATGCAGATTTGCGGATGGTGTAAAATCACATGGCTGCTGTATGCCCTTGGACTAAAATTACAGTTTTTCTGTTTGCTGCAGTTCAAGTTTGTGGTGCACAAGAAGGTATACATTCACTACTGCATATCAGATTCTGATCTTTTTCCTGGGTTGGATATATCATATAACTCTAAGTCATTTTGTAATTGCAATTGATTTGTTGCCATGATGGTAATTGCATTTTTTGGTGCATCGGCACATCTATATTTTATGTCCAAGTGGATGTGTTGTGCTATATATAAACAATTGCTGCCAACTCATGGAAATGTAGATTAGTTGAATATCTAATCATTTAGTCTTAAGGCATTAATCTTTTCTTACAATGTTTGTCTAATGGTTTTGGGGTCACTGTTTTTGGATTTCCAGGATTTGTTAGTTTACTGTGTGGTGGAAAATCTAATATTACTGAAGCAGAAACAAAGCTTGTATGGATTCCAGATGATAACTACACTCTTTATAAGGGAGAAATTGTGCTATATCCAGTGGAAGGCGTTCCACCTAAGCCTATCCGTCAATTTAATATCGATTTCAAAAGTTGTTATAACTTAACAACTGTGAAGGGAGATCATTATTTGATCCGAGGCAGCTTTTTTAATGGCGAACTGTATGGGAAGCCTTTATTTGATGTCTCTATTGATGCTACAGTAATATTTCAAGCAAACACATCAGTATCAGCTCTTCGAAATGAGGTGATTCTTACAGCTACAGGAAATTATGTCACATACTGCTTAATTCCAAAAAGACACCATGGAGCTCCATTTATTTCACAGCTGGAATTGAGGCCTCTCAACAGAGAATTATATACTTTAAAAGACTCACATAGAATTTTGAAGTTGTTAACACGGACTGACCTTGGAAACAATGGGTCAGTGAGCCTAAGGTGAGTTTTCTTCTATTTGAAGTTTGCAGTCTCCTATTCTCAAATGTTATTCTCTTTCATGTCTGGTTCAAACAACTCTTTATGTGATAGAGTATTGTAAATCTGCAACACCTATAAGTAATTCAAAGGGACAAAAAATTGAGTATGAAGAAACAACATCCATAAGTTTTGTAAGTCCTTTCTACACGTTTTTTTTATCATACATTCAAAGCTGTGTGGAATTACAACTTGTACATTTCGACTAGCATTGGCTTTTTGAGATTTTATCAATGACATGTCGTGTGTATATCAGCTGTACAGGTACTAACTCCAAATTGCTTGTGATGATCCTATAAATGGTTATGTTGAACAAATTGAGTTGGTTTCATTGAAGTCAACTTAATCATTGTAGATTTGTGTTCCAAAAACACATAAATATCAAAATAACTTAATCATTGAAAATTTGTGTTCCAAAAACACATAAATATCGAAACAAGATAACAAATTGGTCATGTTTGTAATGGTTTTGATTCTTTAGTGAGGATGGTCAGGTGTCTTGAGTGCATCTGTTGTCCATGAAAAAAAGTTTTTATTTTAGTGTGAGGAATTGACACAGGATCTATAGCAATTTTACACTGACTAGAAGTACCTTTTTAAAGTTTTATTTTTGGACATCTTCTGAAACTTTTGTGCTTTGCCTTGAGCATATTAGGTACCCAAATGATTCTTTTGATCGTATCTGGGATGGCGATCCCCATCCTAATTGTGGAAAGTCTATTTCATCAAAAACTAATTTCAGCACCAGTGACAGCAAAGTTCCTAATCAAGTTATGCAAACTGCAAAGATGGGATCCTGTGGGAAAAGATTGGAACTTTTGATTGACAATGAAAATCAAGAAGCTAAGGACTATCTTGTGATCTTGTATTTTCGGGAAGTTGATGATGAAGTTCAAGTTGGTGAAAGAGTGTTTGACATATATGTTAATGGGGAACTATTGCA
Source organism: Chamaecyparis obtusa (assembly GCA_027943335.1). Taxonomy (NCBI): domain Eukaryota; kingdom Viridiplantae; phylum Streptophyta; class Pinopsida; order Cupressales; family Cupressaceae; genus Chamaecyparis; species Chamaecyparis obtusa. The sequence goes on from BSBK01004178.1 coordinate 85,608, forward strand.
TCCACATTTTGACATATTAGCAAATGGTACTGAGCAATACAAGCTTTTAAGTTTCCAAGTTCTTGCAGTTGGTGGTCTGAATATTTCATTAGAAGGAACTTCAAAATTCAGCCCAATCTGCAATGCTTATGAAGCCTACGAAATAATTACAAAAAAAGCTGGAACTGCAGAGAATGATGGTAACTAGACATAAAACCTGCAAATATAATTAGTTGGCAATGCAATTCTTTCTAGCTTATTTGTTCATGTTTCTCCTGCGATGAAATGATTAACTGTTCAATTTAGGTCAAATATAATTAGTTGGCAATGTAATTCTTCCCAAGCATCTTTGTTCATGTTTCATTCTTTTGTGATGAAATGATCCACTACTCAAAGTTGGGTCATCTTCACATAGAGCTCTTCAAGATACCAATCACTCCTGTACTCCTTACCCTCTTTGTTTCTTGATAAGTTATCATCTTTAAATGTTAAGATTGAGAACTGAATAAAACTTCATTTATCTTTCTAGTATCTCTGATTAAAATCGCACATGAGCGCTGAGAATCTACTTATTTATTTGAATGTTTTGGTTTTTCCTGATTTCTCACAAGTGGTATAATATTCTCCTGTTCTTTCTGACATGAAGCATGCACCTCCTTGGCAGTTAGCACTCTAGTCACTCTGAGAGATGCATTGCTTGAAAGCAATCCAAAGTTGTTAGCTCTTGAATCCTGGTCTGGCGATCCTTGTCTCCCAATTTTGGAGAATGGCCAATCAACATCTTGGGTAGGGGTGACCTGCAAATCAGATCAGGGGAGGCAAATTGTCACAGAACTGTGAGTTTCCTTAAAGTATATTAAGTTACTGCATTTGTACAGATATTGCATGTGACGTTCCTGGACAGAGAGTGCAGTGCTTATCACTGCTTTTAATTACCTACAAGGTGTGAAATAAATAAAAATTAAGAAGCACATAACAACTATCTTGAAAAGCAGGGATAGCATAATTCATTGGATGGATATCATATATGGGCACTCTAATTCAATAGTGTTAGATGATTGCAGTTATATGAGTGATTTGTATTTTCTCTTTGTATTAACTAAGGAAGTGCTTTTTATTTTAACCTGGGAGGTAGGATATGTAATTAAAGAATCTGGACTGGGATTTGTAGCAGACAATCGCATTTAGATGAAATGCCCTGGAAAAGAAAGTTGAACAAGCAGATTATTATTCAAGAAGCCAAAAGATTGCACAACAGAATAATAATATAATATCTAGACTTATAGTAATCATATGAAAAAGTAAAAGTTGTCAAAGACTGAATATAAGATACAGGTTGTGTCTTTTCTTGATTGCAGTAATCTGTCAAAAGCCCTTCAGAGCATTGACAAATTATTAATGATTCGAGGTTCTAGCATGCATTCATAGCCAGACACACACACACACATATAGGACCAAATCTATAGTGATCGTAGGCTGTCACATGGCACTTGATCAAGTAAGGTTTATCATTAACTGCCAAAATATTCTTTCCCTTGTACAATTGGAAGATGCTTGGACATTTGTAGTACAACTCTCAAGTTTAGTAAGAGTTATTAACATTGGGACATGCTTAAATCTGATATCCTACTTGCATAAAGATTGAGATTGTGTTGAGGATTAGGGTACAGCATGAACAAGATCCTGTCCTGATAAGATTAAGAACAAAGAAGAGAAGTTGTTTTTGTCAAAAAGCATAAAGAGAATTTCATACTCAGAATTGGTGCAAAGTTACATGACAGCAAAATGTCTAGTAATCTTAAGCCATACACGTGTAATATGCCATTTGTGAAGATGCAAATTGTGGGTAAAAAACAAAAACAATAGGAACATGTTTATGTTAAACAATTAAACCTATTTTTTTTCTATCAGTAAATGCTTTTATGGGAGCTATGAACCAGTGGGGTCACATTTAGAAGACATTTGGGAGACCCATCCCGTGGTGATTACATTGCTAGTACCGAGGCATAAACGCCTTTTTACTGGATTTGTCTCATGCTGTAGCTTCTATTCTGGTGGTACTCCTTATTATTCCATTCACGTGGCAGCATCTCTCCTTATACCTCCCGTCTGCGGTCTACGCGTTAGCTCCTTATGCCTCCCATACACCTTGTCTCTCCAGGAGTATCTCCTTATGTCTTCCAAGGCATCCCTTACTCCAAACTACACCCTTATTCTCCCTGAGGTGATGTCTCCCGTACTTCCTTATATCTTTCGGCGGTCTGAGCTCCCTCCTTATCTCTCCGATGAGCTGGATTGTCGTACATCTGATGTGCCATACCCTTGTTTTCTGCGGCATGTCTGAGTTAGCACCTCTATGTCAGATCACGGGGGCTCCATTATCCTTCGGCAATCATGAAGTATTATGACCGCCATCAACAGCGGTGGTCCAAGCATCTTTTCCTTCGTGCACACTGGGGCTGGCATTCAAGTGATTCGAACACATGAACTGTGTCAACACAGGCTTGCAACTTAACCGTTGCACTGCGGGGTGAACCCCCAACAATTAACCCCATTATTCCCATGAAAATGAATGATATACTTGATTAGTTTGAGAATATGGGACATACCAATTATAGCAAGAGCACAAATCACATGCAAGGAATAATTGAAAATTTGAAGTGATCAATGCAAAGAGAGATTCTGGAAGGCTAGTTATTTAGATGGTGGAAAATGAACCATTAAATTTTAAGATTATATGATATTCCTATAATTACTTCAAAAGACTTGATCTGGCTTGAACATTTTCTAGGGGGCATCTCTCTGGTCAAACGTGTCCAAGACTTGCACCTGACTTTGTTTGTTGGGTCATCATTTGTACATCTAAGCATGTAAAATGTCTCAGTTCTCCACTCTGAAAACCCCCATGGTTTAGCACTTGAGCTAATGCCATTGGACTTGTCAATCTGTTATCTTATTTACATATTTAGTCATGTTTTACAGATTGCACCATTATATATGATCAAGAAATACCATCGTTACAATGTGCTAGTCTTTCTTCCTGTATCTGTTATTGATGTATTGGAATTCAAAATTTTGACTCCGATTCATACCTCACCTTTTCAACTAAATTTTTTGAAAATGACTTGTAAGAAAGTCTTTAATGGAACTTATCAATCTGTTAGGTTGTTGCACTGTCTTTGCTTGTTTCTTTTGTTAATTAGTAGGCATCACTCAAAATTTTTTTCCTTGCATCTGAAATATTTGCTAAAGATGAAGTGTCATACTCTATTATTTTATATACTTGATAATAAAGATGATGTCTTTCTTTCTTGAAATCATCATTGCAATTACTATCCTTCAAATTTTGTTATGTAGGAAATCATCTAGCATTTTATTCGATAACATTTGACTGTAATATTAATCGTTAACTTGAAATTGTATCAGGGATTTATCTGCTAAAAATCTGCAAGGACAGATGCCAAGTAGCATAAATAATTTGGTGAACCTCGAGAAGCTGTAAGAGTGACAGAAATATGTTTTTGAATAGTTTTAATGTGCTTCTAGCAACAGGGAAACTGAAAAATATTTTCCATATAACCAGACACCTGTCAGCAAAAACAATTCTTATAATCATCTCTTGTTATTTTCAGGAATATCAGTGATAATAAATTGGAAGGAAGTTTGCCAGAATTACCAAATTTGATGAGGTTAACATCGTTGTAAGTCTTCATCTTTACAGTGACATTTTTCTTGAGGAATTTTTTTGTTGGATCTGTTTTTCAAGCATTAAATATTTTTTTCCAAAAATTTACAAAAAGAGATGTTTAAAAGATTAATCTTTACTGTTTATGATATTTGATTGCAATCAAAACATGGGTTGACAGCCTTAGCAAACAAATTATCTATTATTCAGTGGTTATAAGCCGGGTTGTATCGAGACCAGCAGGGCAAGTGGGAACACATTAAATTTTTCAGATATTCTATAGATGTTTCAAATGGCTGCAAAGAGTAAATGAATAAACTTTCTGAGAACTTTATAATAAATAAATTACTTTTTCTTGTATTTATGGTATGTTTCATAACAAATAGGATTTTTCACATTAATAGGTTAAATAAACTGCCACATTTAAATCAGAAAAGGGAAAAATCCTGGCAATTATAATTGGGTTTCCTTATCGTACATAAACTTTGGTAATGGGTGTGGGAGCATGTGATTTGAGCAAATTTGCTCCTTGCTTTTCCCTTCCCTTTCACAGAAAGATGTCAAGCATCACAAGACTCTGTTTGACCTCTGCCATTACAGTGCTCAAGTACTGCCTGATTCCAGTTTTGAATCCTTCTCTAGTGTATTTTATGTGATAAAGTACACTAGTCCATAGCCCATATGGCCATGTCTTGTCGGAGCAATTTTTTCTCATGGTGGACTTACAGCAGTAGTTTCTTAATCTATCAAGGCTCTTTGTTGGTTTTATATTTATCATAATTTTATGTTTTGTTCTGTTGGGTATTGTAGGTTTCTGCTTTCTTGTGTTGTGCTACATCGAAGTTTCCATTTGCAGTTGCCAATGATATCTCTTGATGATACATGGTACTTCTCTATTGTTCAAGCAATTCTTCGATGAATCAAAGTCCACTCAACCCTTTGAGTTGTTTATCCCTCATTTTGATAAGGGATGTTCCTGGATGATTTTTGCAGTATGAGATTTTGAAGGATTAGGTCTCGTATTTTGCAAATAGAATATTAACCATGGGCTTGAACCATGGTTAAATCTATTTATTAATATTATTTTAGTATTATACTACTACTAATAATGTTTTAAGGAAACACTATTATATTAAAATAATATCATTTCTCCCAGGTGGAGGGGACATGCCAACCCTTATTGGCAATGAATGGTGAGATCAATCAACGAGGCTCCAAGGGGCTACAAGGACCCAGGTTTTGAGAAGGTGCATACTGCCTTATTGGACAGGGAGGTGAAACATGTAGACAACTCCTTGAAGCCCATCAAGGACTCATGTCATATCCCTGCCATTAATATAGGCATTATTCCCTTAGCAGCCAACTTATTACAAGAAGGAGCTGCGAATAAAGGATTATAAGCAGCGATGATTATTAATGGAATAATTGAATTATGAAGAAAAATGTATGTTCAAAACAGTGAGCAGCGATCTAATAAATGAACAACGATGTAAAGATAGACTTAGGATGATGCCATTTGCCAAGTGAAACAACATTTAAGAATGCAAGCTCGACTTCTTTAAATGTTAGGTGTAGCAATATTAAAATAACATATTTAAAGCAGCACCTAAGATAAGATTGGGATTTGTTTATATCAATCAGCGATGTCATTATGAGGAATGATTAGATAATGAAAATACAATAGCTCAAAAGGTGCATTGGTTAATGGAAGTGATCCATTAGATATTAATACACTTGTTAAAGGACAGCAGCGAGGGAATATAAGGCCGCAATATTCATCATTAACAAAGGGCAGTGATTGATTATAAAATGGCAGTGATAGTCAAAAGTTGTGATTATCATCCAAAAGGCAGCGATGGAGATTAAAAGACAACAACAGCGGTGATGATCACTGAATGACAGCGACCTTTATTAGTAAGGGCCAGCAATTACTACTAGAAGGCAGTAGTTACATTGTGAAAGGCTATGATCAGTTTTGAAGGGAAAACGGTTAATTGTAAGGAGTCATCATTGTTGAATTATCAGGATCACTGCAAATGTATTAACATTGCCAATTCGGTATATATTTTCCAAGAGCAGTGATCTCTTATTTATATTGAGGAAAACACATTAAGAGACATGTCCCTTCATGGGACATGTCTATTCATTAATATTTATTTTATTTTATCAATTAATTAAATAGTTATTATAAGAATAATTATAATCTAATTATATCTATATATATATATATATATATATATATATATATATATATATATATATATATAATATGTCATTTCTCATAATGATCATATTATTGGTATTATTTATCTGACCGATGCTACAATCATCAACACTCCCTCTTAGCTAGGGAGGATAAATAAATCCAATGTCAGCACTTAAGACACTTGACAACATCAATCATATGATGTAAGCAATAAAGGCATCATTCTCATGATGTAATCAATAGAAACATAGTCTCAAATGTAGATTGCCTCCATCGACGATTCTATCCACAAACTCTTGAGTATTGGCCTATCAGAATGTCAACACATGACATTCACCAAATACTCAATAAGGTACTAGCTTGCAGAATATCAACACATGATATTTCACCAGATACCTAAATATATCTATACAAACAACTCATAGACCGTCAATGACATCTAACACTTAGTTGTTGATTTACAAGATATCTAAGCAAACAACTTATAGACCGTCAACTTAATGACATCTAACACTTAGTTGTTGCTTCTACAAGATGTATCTATACAAGCAACTTATAGACCATCAATTTGATATCTAACACTTAGTTGTTGCTTTACAAGATATATTTATGCAAACAACTTATAGACCGTCAACTTAATGACATCTAACACTTAGTTGCTGCAATCATCATGATCTGTTTCAACATTATAAATTATGTATATCATGATTTAAGTTATTGTAAGATCGTCACCTTCCAATAACTTCTACAGATACAAGTGATAATCATTTGAAAGTCGTCACTTCCTCATGATTTACACAGAAGGTAGGCCCATTGAAATCATATAGTCACACACATGAACTTTTGAACTCCCTCTGAATGTCAATCATCAGAGCTCCTCATTAATGATGCTTTCAGACTTCAATTTTCCTGCAAGAGCATCCTCAAAAGATCAAGGTAAATAGTTCATAAAACATTTATTTATACAATAAATTTAGTACAGTAATTTGGTATTTACTTAGAGATGTTCTACATTAGTGAAAATGATGGAACTCCCTCTTGATCTTATATTTCACAAGTATTAGAGTACAAGTTTCTCAGTGCATACTTTATACTTACCTTTATATATATGTATTTCTAAGAAAGTTGACATGTGAAATCGAACCCCTCAATTGCTGACACTTTACTCCAACTATGCTTACTGAATTTACAATGGTGTTCAGTAGAAGTCTCTTTATAGCTGGTGAGCACGAGAGAGAAGTGGGTGTTAGTGTAAGGTGTGACAGACAGCCTCCCTAACGCCTATCCCTATGCATCCTCCCCTCGCTTTCTATGGCTGCTGCATCTTCTTCTCTTTCTATACATGTTTACGCAGCTAACTTATCACAACCGCAGCCATCCATGCTCGTATTTTCAGGTTCGTTCCCATGTTCTTTGTTAATTTCCCCTTCCTTAGTGATGCCTTATGCGGCACAACAGCCTGTGACTGATGGCATCCTTGTGTCTACAATCCAAGTTGAATCGTAGCCCTTTGATAATGTCCAAAAATTGTCCCTAAAGCACGTGAACCATGAATGAAGGTGCTAGACAACCAAAACGTGCCTCAAGAATATCTAACGCAAACCCCTGCAATTAAATCGCAGCCCTTTAATGACTGTCCTTCCTCTATTTAGTGTTGTTGCAGCTTATAGTCCAAATACAGGCCTTAATTAAGTTGTGATCTGCACTTATAAATTATTCCCCAACCTTTGCAGATAATTCCTAAGATAAAAAGTTGGGATTTCTTACATTTGCAGTTGGCTCTGATACCATGTTGAATTATCAGGATCATTGCAAATGTATTAACATTGCCAATTCGGTATATATTTTCCAAGAGCAGTGATCTCTTATTTATATTGAGGAAAACACATTAAGAGACATGTCCCTTCATGGGACATGTCTATTCATTAATATTTATTTTATTTTATCAATTAATTAAATAGTTATTATAATAATAATTATAATCTAATTATATCTATATATATATATATATATAATATGTCATTTCTCATAATGATCATATTATTGGTATTATTTATCTGACCGATGCTACAATCATCAACAATCATAGTTGTTTTCCCTTCCAAAACAATTATAAGGAGTCGTCATGATATAGATCATTCAAGAGGATAGTGTTGAGTTACAAGATCATATCCAAGCAACAATACATATTCAGCAGTCCATTGCATCACCGAACACAATTATCAAGAAATATAAAAGCATGTCAGCACAAGTGCCCAAAAGGATCAAGAATAAAGATTGATCAGCATTTATTCCCAAGAGTTTATCTGCAGATCGACAGACTGATATTATATCAGACCTGCCATTTTCAGCATCTTTCCTACTTACAAGTAATTGTGTTATATTTATATACATGTGTTTATAAATAATAGTCAATAGATAACGCTTAGATGAATGCTCTAATATAGATATGCTTGACTGTCTTCAACCCTTCTCATAGGAAGGGGCAAAGGTGTGAGAGGAGGGTAAAGAAGGTCATGTATGGAGGCCATCCTAGAGTTAATCATAACTGGCTCCTAGGGACAAGAGGGCACTTACATAGGACCAAGAAACTCCTTTATGTCCTTCCCCCAACTCCACAAGATGGCTTGTGCCTTTGTAAGGATCAGACATTGATAGGGAAAGCAAGTACAAGCAAACCACTAAGCAAGCAAACAAGAGGGCTCTAGCAGATGGTAATGTCTAAACAGAAAACTAAAACATATATCTCGCCAAGGGGGACACTTAGTATTTTTTTCAAACTCTTCTTATATATTTTACGGTTTAGTTTGCTGGATAGCCACTACCCTAGTAGACATCCACTCTTGGGCTTAGTGTAGAAATGGCTTTGGGCGGACCTATCACGTTTCTTCCTCCAATATGTCTGCATAATATATATATATATATATATATATATATATATATATATATATATATATATATATATATATATATATATATATATATGAATATGTTGCTTATGTTATGATTGCAAGATTTTGCAAGATTCAAATCCAAGATCACATTATTTAAAAGAGTATTTACTTGGTAAGATGTAACCCTAATCCTTATTTGTTGCAATTTTGATTCTAGGCCAACTTCTAGGACAAATTAGGAAGGGGGCATTACAATTCATGGGTTGAAATAGGGGTGCCCATTGTATTTGATGGATGGAAAGATGCAAGATATCACCCATTGATCAATGTTATTATAGTGTTGCCTAAAGGGGCAATGTTTTTGAAAGTAGTGGATTGTGAAGGATGGGTGAAGGACATTGCATCTATTGCTGACATTCTTTGCCAAGACATTGAGGAAGTGGGCCCTCGAAATGTTGTGCAAATTGTAATTGACAATGCCAAAAATTGTAGGGCTGCTGGGTTATTGGTTTAGGGGTGCTATACACATTTTTTGGACACCTTGGGCTGTCCACCTCCTTAACCTAATGCTGCAAAAAATTGGCAACAAAGGTGAATGGATCAAATATGTGTATGTTGATGCCGAAGGGATCCAAATGTTCATCACCAAGCACCATATGTCACAAGGCATAATTAGACAATTCTCGAGATTGGAGCTGATGAAGGTAAGTAAATTAATAAATATGTTTTACTTTAGTAAAAATTTTAATCTTTTATTATTTTGATTTTGAAATAGGTTGCTAAGAGTGAGATCCATTTTGCCTCTGACTCAATTGTGTGGAGATAACTTGTGAAGGTTTGTAAGGCACTATCTAACATGGTAATCATCTCTAACCAGACCATATGGAAGCAATCTAGCACTACAAGGGCATAAAACATCAAGAAAATGATGATAGATGACATTTGGTGGGATCGTATAGAGTATCTCCTTAGTTTCACTGAGCCTATATTGAGCATGATCCATTATACTACCATGGATAGGCCTTGTTTTGGTAAGTTATATTGACATGGATAGAGCATACTAAGTTGGATGCTTCAATTTCCCAACTTGTTGTACTTGGAATTGGTTAGATTACTATGTTATGTTAGAGCTCCCTTTGGGGAACTAGTGTTTCCTCACATTGGGTGGTGTGACCTAAGCAAAAAGGCATTTATAATAAGCTTGGGCATAGGATCCATAATCAAAATTTTGTGAGCTCTTGAGGAGGATTGTGTATTGTATTCCTTGTGAATATATTACTCTATCCACTTCTAGATAGTGGCACTCGAGTCGATATTAAAGTGCCATTATTAGGGTTATAATTGATGACGATGGAATAGTCTCCAGAAGCCCCAACAAAGAAGCCACGATTTCCCACATGCTGCCCCATGGTGCTACGTTTGAGCTAAGAAATCCAAAGAAAGATTGAGTTAGATTAGAATTGTTATGTCCATTGTGATGTTGATCTTGTTGATGTAGTGATGCTGAATTTCTGAGATGAGTAAGGGGGTTGTTGATAGAGGCTTCCACAAGTTCTCCGACAAAAGAAGTTGATCCTCATTGCATTCAATCCATCAAGAATTTAGTGTGTTGTTAAGACTCAAATGTCAGCACCGTAGTCCACTTTCTCATAAACATAATGAACAAAAAACATTCTCATGTGCATTATCTATCCTTGGTAATAACTGATAACTTATTCAATTGGTAAAAGTTGTTCCTTAGCTTGTGGGTGCAGAGCTTCTCCTCTTTTTAAAATTGAGCGTGGGGTTTTCACAAAGAGAATCCTTTGCCTCCTCGTTGATAGTGCATCCCTTTTGGACTCTAAAACATTGGTAGATCAAATAGGATTTTATTTTGCGTTGTGTTGATGGTTTATTTTTATAACATGTTTAGCACCTAATTTCGTCCAGGAACATGGGCACCAATAAAAGAGGACGAAGACCATGATGAATGAAGATAACTACAAGCGATGAATGCCACAGTTGAATCTCATTAGGGATGGAGTGGTGATTGATTTCCACAACTATGTGTGAAGATCGAGCTTGTTGGAACAGGTTGTAGCTTCCAATTGGCTGAAGATTTTGTTGAGTTTCTTTTTTCTTCACATTGAAATTCATTAAAAAATAAAAATCGGCATTTATTTGAAATAGGCATAAATCTATTTGATAGAGGTGTACACTTTCTGCTTCGCAACTAAAAACCAAACACAGGATCTGCATCTAATTCTTATTTTGTATTAGATGATTCTTTATCATAAATTTCTATCAAATCTTCTTGTTTTAGTACTACTTTGTTTTGAGGCTAGATTCAAATAAATTTCAACATGAACAATGGTAAAGCCATTTTTGAAGGAACTTCAAGTCAGTTATAAGTTTAAAATATAATTTTATTCCTAAAGTATCCTCTCCTCTATGGCATATTGTTGTTTGAGTGACGAGAAATGGGACACAATAACATTTTGTTATGTTAGTAAAATGGCAGTGCTTATCTGAAATTCCAACTTCCAAATTCCTAGCTTGTGTGGGACAAATTATTTTGCATGGAAGACCAAACTCAAAATTCAACTCGAGTTTGAGAAAGTTTGGCATGTGGTCCACAGTAGCACTACATGACTCAAAACTGATCTTGATTAGCAAAACTAATGATCAAGTTGATAGAAAGACAAAATTGGGCATTGTGTTTACCATGTTTGAAGTTCAGCCCTTTGTGCAAGACTCGTCCACAACCAAAGATGCATGGGACAATCTCAAGATTGTATATAAGGCAAAGAATGAGATCCTGAATTTGTAGAAAGTCTACTACATGGCCTCAAGATAAAGAATGGAGAACAATTGGAATCCTTTCTCAGAAGGATTACTAATTTGAGAGCTTCACTACAATCATTGGGTGAAATAGCTAGCAATGCTATTCTGGCACCCACTATCTTATAAGCACCACCTTCAAAATACAAACTGTTTGTGACAACTATGAATGTCACAAAGAAAACACCTAGTTTTAAGAAACTAGGGAATCTATTTTAGAAGGAAGAGTCTCTAAGATAGGATCATGGTGAAGATGATCATGCAAATGACCACACATCATAAAGGCAAGAACCCTAACTAGTTCGGTGGACCTCTGAAATTTGGTAAATTCATCTAGACTTCAGAAGTAGTGTTCAATTTGTGAAAGGATTGGCCATGATGTGAAAAATTAACTCCTTAGACAAAGGATCATTCGAAAAATCACATCCAAAGAAGCCATTTTAAACTGGCAATACATGATGGGAGTAGAGAAAACAAAAACATGGCAATGTTGCCAAAGAAGAAGATTCTCGAGAAGAGGAATATGTGTTTTCAGATCACATTTCAGAAAATAGTTCACAATCAAATTCTATTTGGTATTGCTGTGACCTATTCAAAAATTGCCCCATTGCAAATGGCCCCCCCTCTTTCTGCTGAATAAGGTCTTTTTACAGTTAGCGTCGTCTCTCGACCCCTGAAATATTCATTTATGTTAAGTCTGGAATCAAGTGTCATATGCCTTTAGTGTTTTTGTCCTGTACACTCTGTGAGAGGAATTTATTTGATTAAGGGGATAATGAAATTTGACTAAGTATGGAAAAGGAAATAAATCTTTTAAAAGGCCTGCCAGTGAAGTTTTAAATGCTTTGACGAATTTGCTATTTTTAGTAAGTTTCATTGTGTCTTCGTTTGGCCTAATTTTGAGTTTGGAAGAACTTACTATTTTTAGCAGTTTTTTTTAAGTCCATTTTTAATAATTTCCATTATTTCTCTCTTTGGCATAATTTTGAGTTTGGAGGTATTTTTAGTTCTTTCTATTTTTAGTAAGTCTTTTATTTGGCAATAGGTGAGCATTAATTGCGAAAGACACAGAGAATATGTATATTGAAGTCAGTTGAAGTGAAAGACTGGAGGAAGGAAATTTGGCTAAGGCATGGCTACAATCCAAAATCCTTCACTGCCTCCTAGATGCACCAAGGAAAGGGAATTCACTATGATGAAGGATTCTTTCTTAATTCAAAATTCCTCCTCTACCCCAAAAGTGCCCCTAGGAAAGGGAATTCACCATGATAAGGGATTCTTCCTTAATTCAAAATTCCTCTACCACCCCAAAAGTGCACCTAGGAAAGGGAATTCACCATGATGAAGGATTCTTCCTTAATCCCAAATTCCTCCTTCACTGCTAAAATGTGCTCAAGGTGGTTCAAGACATTCAAAATTTGTCAAAGGCAAGGAAATTTTTCTCACCCCCTCTAAAATGCGCTTAACCTCTCAAGTGGCATGAAATGATCTAAATTTGACTAAGTATGGAGAAATTCCTTCTCCTAAGCTCAAGTGCACTCATGGGAACAATTTCACCATGTGCAATGATTTCCCTTCAATTCCAAAAATTTGCCTTCACCTCCAAAGTACGCCCAAGGCATTCAAATCACATGAAAAATAAAAAATGTGGCTAAGGCAAGGAAAAATCTGCCTTCACCTCCAAAGTGTGCCCAAGCATTAAAATGGCATGAATAATAAAAGAAAATGGCTAAGTATGGAGAAATTCTTCCTCTCCCTTTGATATGCGCTCAAGCATTCAAAACATGGATCACGTTGAAATTTAACTAAGGTAGTGCAGTGTAAATTCTCTCTCTAGATCTCAAATGTTTCCATGGAAGGGAAGTGACCAAAGACATAAAATTGAAGTTCCTAAGGAGTTATTCTGATAAAACATGGTATTCTTGACAAGTCAAAAAATGATAAAACATCAAGGATTCATCTATCCAATTCAGAGACAACATTAGGACATCAAGAAACATGGAGATCCAGGGTGAAAGACATCCATGTTCTAAACAATCTAGTTCAAGGCATTCGAGGTTCAAGACCTCAAAGATCAAAGTTCAAACGTTCCAGAAATCCAAGGCCATTGTTAGGTAGTTCTTTGTGAATTCCACAATGATTAAATTGTTGACAAGGGAGTCCAATCCCTTTTAAGAAGGTGAATTTTCCAAGCAAGTACATGGAACAAAGAAAATGATCAGAGAGAGATAGTTTCAGAAGAGTTAATCAAAGTTAGAACCTTGGTCACAAAATGATGCAGTTAAAAAATATTGCTTATGATGAGTTATTGAGTGTAGATGACACCCAACATGCTGACTGTTAGGATTAAGCAATACTGAGAGAGGGGGGAGGCGTGAATTAGTATTGCAGCCCTAGTAACCCGGGGACGCGTCCCTCCCCCCAAAATCCCTGACGTTCTCAAATCTGTACTTTAGATCTTAGTGAGTTCCTACCACTCTCCACTTTGATTTGAGAATACTGCTTTTTTATATAGGTTGATGGCTTGATAGGTAATCAACCGCTTTGGTGGCTTCCATATAGATGTGCCTTATTGTGAAGTCCTTGATGTTTACCAGACATGTGTAGATTTTGTCTATCCACGCTACAGTCCTTCAACTAGGTGCTTGTTTTCGATGCAATGGCTCTTATCACTGCCATTTAGTCACATGTGATGTTAATATGCTTATAGATCTTATCTACATAGATTTTAATACCTTCCAAGAGTGCCACAAACTCTGCTTCCATATTAGTTCCCTTGGGGCAATTTTATTGCACTAGCCCAACATGTTTCGCCATGTGATCCTATATTACAAAAGCCTACTCTTGAGGGCTTGGGATTACCCCGAGAGGCCCTGTCAAAATTTAGTTTAAGCATACCTTGTGGGGGTAATATCCATTTGGTTCTTTTTTGTCCTGATTTGCTTGGAGCAATGCTACCATTCCTGAAAGGAGGTACTTTTAACTACAACCACTAAGTTTGCATTCCGTCATCCCATGTTGAATAAAGCTTCTTTTTCTTGATTTTTGGCTTGTGCATTTTGACGTTCACATACACCTTTCTCCATTTTGTTTATTATTGATGCAATGTTGGAGGCTTTTTCTTTGAAAATTCACGTGTTCCTTTCCTTTCACAGATGCCATATTTTCATTGGAGCCTTAGTCCAAATGCTAGCCCATTGAGATCCTTTGTTTAGCACTGGCCAACCTTTGAAGAGATTTAGGATGTTTTTTTGGGAAGGGGCCCAACCATCCCAACTTGGTGCAAATTCTTGTCCAACATTTTTGCGCTACCTTGCATTGCAATAGTAAATGATCAACCATTTTGTTCGTCGTCAAGCACAATGGGCATAAAAAAGGTCCAAAGAATCTGAGCTTTTGTACTCTATCTCCAATAAGTATGCGATTTATGTAATCTGTCCATGCAAAAGCCCCTGCCTGGGGTTGCACGTTTGGTCCCTAGCATAGTGTGATCAACCAAGATGCATTGGAGATCTCTTTGTCCTGTATTTGATATCCTATACTAGTTGAATATTTGCCTAATTTGGCCCCACACCATACTAACTCATCATTCTTACCATTTAGCAGTAGTCTCCTATGCGATAATTCCTTCAGAATGGTTTCTTGTAGTTGAGCTGGGAGAATTTCAAAACCTTTCCATGTGCATTCTTTCCTTCCTCGGTTGTCATTTATGTTTAGGTAATCCTTTACTTTGTCTCCATATGTTTTTGTTGTTATAACATCCACTATCTCTTCCATTGGAGTATAACCATTCCATGAGTCCTTCTAGAAGAGTGCATATACACTTGTTAACTTTCCAAGTAAGGTGTTCAATAATTGAAGGCCGACATTTGGTTATGAAGTTCCATATCTATGATGCATTTTGGGGGTTCGCAATTGTTGGTACTGGGTTAGGATCATCCTCATCCAAATCTTTGGCCTTGAGATTTCTGCTCCACAAGGCATTTGGGCATTCATACATCTTGCATGCTAGTATAGCCCCCAATGCAAGGTTTTGTTTTCAAATATTGTGTATGGCTATACTTTTGGAAGCTTTATAATATCCAACTTTATCCCATGCTAGAAGAGGGATACGCTTGATCTCATTTGAACCTTCCCACATAAATTTGCATTGTATACCGCTGAAGTCCTTTGCAGCCTTTGTAGTTAGGTCGATGCATAATAGCATATATATTGGGATCACTGGATGACAACTTTAATCATGATTATTCTCCGCCAAGAGTCAACCACTGTCCCTTCCACATTTTAGGTTTCCTTTTTATTTAGCCAGTGTTTCTCTTTAATCATGATTATTCTCCCTCCAAGAGTCAACCACTCTCCCTTCCACGTTTTAGGTTCCCTTTTTATTTAGTTAGTGTTTTTGCTCATAGGTTTTTTCTTGTTGCTTCAATGAAGAGTGGAATGCCAAGGCAAGTGCTTGGGAGAGAGCTGATAGTGTACTCAGACTCGATGCAATCCTTTGTTGTGCAAATCTCTTAGTATTGAAGGAAAAACTCATGACTTATTTTTGTTTATTAATTGTCTCAAATAGTTTACATATTTTTGATAGTATTTTCTTTAATGACCTCTGTTTCCTGAATTGTGGGCTCACCATATAGCAAGGTGTTATCTGCAAACAATTGATGGGATGCTTGGTTCAATTGAGATGCCTTTCCAAAGTCCATGTGTCACCTTCTAGATGATTCTCCAGCTGATTGCCTTTACCACCAGGATGAAGAGGAAAGGTGAGGGTGGATCCCCTTGCTATTGGTAACTACTGAATACTGATGGTAGAAATGCATGCAAATATCCATTTGAGGCATTCTTGATTGAAGCCAATCTTTTTCATAGTTTTAAGGAATCTACATCTTACTTTGTCATAGGCCTTGCTAATTTTAGCATCATAACTTTCACGTTATATTTTATGCAAAAATGTATTGCCTCATGCGCAATGGTGATGCCATTAGTGATGTTGCAATATTTCGTTGATGCCAAAGATGTATGGACAAGATTTTTGTTGTCATTGATCTTAAAGAAAGTCTCAAGGCGAAAGGCCCCTAAATTGCCCATTCAAATGCATATACACATGTTGGCCAACCTTCTCATGATTAGCACACACTTGGAGAAATAGCAAATAAAATATTTATCATTGTCAAAGACTCAAAGGTTGACTCGTGAAAACATTCCTATATCTCTGTTATTGCTTGCCAACTACATTTGCAATTTGAGTTAAATTAGTTTCCAAAGGTGGCCAACTTCACTCTCATTTATCAAGACAAACTTCACTCTCATTTATCAAGACAAAAGCCATATATATTTAACCAATATTATCACCCAAGAAATAAGGATAAGGGTAAGCGATTGTATGTATTAACAAACAGTGATTAATAGATCAGATAAATCAGCAATTAATGAGAATAATGTTATCGTGCAATTCTAATAAAGGCACCAATTTAGTTAAAACAGCAATTATGTGTTGTAATAGGCAGCAATTAAAGTCTTCAAAAGGCAGTGATAAAAGTCTTCAGGAGTAGCGGTGGAGATTGAGTAAAGGTTGTGATGATTTGAAATGTTCTATCTTTTCTAAGGGATGCCTTCCTTCATTAAGAGGCATAAGGAAGACTAAAGTGGAAGGAAAAGAAGAGATGGAGAACAAGAAGAAAACCATGACAAAGTATTGCTTATATAAACTTGTCTTACAAACTTTGTAGGCACCAACCTATTGGAGACACCAGTCCCCACAACTAAGCACCAACTTAGTAAGAGACACTAATCTCTTTAACATGAGGCACCAACCTCAACAAATATCACCTTCTAGATGTTGCTACTTAAACGGATGATGAACATGTTGTGAGGTTTTCACACCATTGTCCCAAAGAATTTGGGGACC
Source organism: Chamaecyparis obtusa (assembly GCA_027943335.1). NCBI lineage: Eukaryota > Viridiplantae > Streptophyta > Pinopsida > Cupressales > Cupressaceae > Chamaecyparis > Chamaecyparis obtusa. The sequence continues at coordinate 103,100 of BSBK01004178.1, forward strand.
CCCAATTTTTGAGCAGGCCTTGGCAATTTTCCTAGATTCGGGTATTCGGATGCCTTTGTGAGTTTTGGAGTAACCCAGGGGTTTTGAGATGATAAATTTGCAATATTTTTTTAGACTTGGATGAATTTTGGAAAATTGATATAATTGCATAATTTGAACATTTTCCAAAATTTAATTGTGAATTTGGATATTTTTGGGGAAACCTTGTAAATTTTTGGGTGGTGAAAATGGAGATTAAATGAAAAAATTAAATGGCCAAATTTGAAATTAATTGCCAAATAGAGCTAAATTGCGAAAAAAAAATAAAAAAAAATTAATTGCCAAATGGAAATTAAATTGCTAAATGATTTTTGGATTGCAAAATAATAAAATTTAAATTGCCAAGTGGGATTTTCGAAATTTTAAATATGGAAAAAGAGTAAATGAAAGTTGAAAATTAAATTGAATTTATTTGAATTTTAATTGGCTGGCAAATTTCGATTTTGGGCTGAGTGTTTGTAATTTAGAAATTTAATTTGGGCCCCTTTGTGTGTTAAATTTAATGTATTTTAAGGCCTAAGTGGTGTGAAATTCAAGGTAAGTTATTGGGTCCACAATGGGGAGGGTTTAAATCTATATTAGAGGCCTACATGACCTTTTTTCAAAATTTCAATTTTAGGGCCTATGGTAATTTCGGATTTGGCTAATTTAAACCCATAATTTTTGCACTAGGCTAGCCCAATTTTAAATTAAAATTAAATACCCAAGGCTGTGATTTTAATTACATTTAATTGGGGTTTTAAATGACAATTTTTTTAATTTATTTTTTCCTCCTCCTAGAAAGTTGGCCCTGCTTTTTTGGAGGGAAAAATCAGTATAAAGGGAGCTCTTGGAGCAGCAAAGGAGCGAAAATGTGGTGGAAGAAGGCAGCAAGTCTGGTCTTGAGGATCAGCGAATTTAGTAGGGCTGCAATTTGTGCCCTAGCTGCGAATTTCCAAGGGCAGGGACTTGCGAAAATCTGGGCAGAGAAGGGCAGCACTTGCGAAATTTTGAGAGGGCAGACTTGTGAAATTTTAGAGGGGCAGCAAATTCAAAAGGGAGACTGCTATTTTTGTCAAGAGGAAGCTGCAAATTGGTGCCATGAATTTGGAAGAAGGCAAAAATCTGAGAGGAGCTGTGATTTTTATCAAGGACTGCTATTTCATGGTGCTGCGAATTTTTGGTAAGGAGTATTTTTTATTGTTATCTTCTTCTTTGGTGGAGTTGAGAATTTGTTGGTTGTAGAAGAGGAGCTTTAAGTTTGTTGGTGAACGCTGGTTAGTAAGGCAGATTTATTCCCTTGTTCTTGCTTGGTTCTTTTCCCATTTCTTGCTTGCATCATTCATCCACCACTTCATCATTTCATTTAGGGCTTGAAGTTGGGAGATATAAGTGTAGTTTTCATTCATAGGATTTGGAGAAAGGAGATATAAGTGGTAGTCCCACCCCTAGGAACGAAGTTGGGAGATATAAGTGTAGTCCATCTCATAAGTTTTCGAAGAGGCAGAAATAAGCGGAAGTCCCATCCCTAGGCGAAGAGGCAAAGATAAGTGTAATGTGATAGGAATTGAAGAGGCAGAAATAAGTGGTAGTTTCATCCCTAGGATTGGAGGGGCAGAGATAAGTGTAGTCCCATCTCATTGCAGAAAGAAGAGGTAGAAATAAGGGGTAGGATGGCGGATGCCAGTGCAAGCAAGAACCCAATGGGAATGTATACCAGGAAAGACAAGGAAGACATGATGCCCAAGACCTCTTTTTCAAAATTGAAGCGAGTGGGTGACACCAACATTGGCACAGTGGACATGGTACAGTCGAGAACCGGTTGCAGGAAGGCAAGAAAGGAGTTACCAAGTCGTCAAGGCTCACCAGGTCAGATTTCAAATCAGAGTATGGCGACCTTATTGTGCTTCTCAACCGAGTCATGGGCTCCACTCAAGGTACACAGTTTGATCCTCGGATGTATTATTTTATTGAAGGAATTGAGAATGGAAAAAGAAAGTTTGATTGGGCTAGGATCATTAGCGATAATTTAGAGTTGCAACTTAGGATAGTGCAAAATCAGAGGCAATTCTACATGGGGTCCTACCTCTTCTATTTGAATGCAAGGCTGTCGGTGATGCTTTGCTAGTCGAACCAAATCCAGATTTGGGGAGATGCACTGCACCACTATGGTTGAGGCAGATGCTTATGCCAAGGGGCGAAGTTGTGGCAGTCTAAATAGTTGAGGACATCCAAGGGTTAGCCAAGGAGAAGAACATTAGTGAGGAGGCAGGTTTCATTACAGATTGGAAGGGATTTGAAGATATTCGAGGCAAGGCTTGGCTATTCGTGCAAGCTAGTTTGGTTATATTTGAGAGGGAGGTATGGCGAAGGCAGGTGCCCCCAGAACCCAAGAGTATTGAAGCATAGGGGGGTGCATGCAAACCAAATTCGAGTAGGAAGGTTAGAGAAGACTAGGAAGGTTAAGGAAGGCAAGGATAATGAAGGAGGAAAGTGAGACGAAAGGTTGAAGGGGTCAAGTTCGATTTCAAGGTGGTGGCCAAGAGCAAGGCTCTCAAATTGCAAGAAGGTTCACATCTAGGCAAGCCATCGAGGCCAAGGCAAGATTACCCCAAGTGCATGGAGACCTCACCCTTTCAAGGTTAGGACATTAGGTACAAGCAAGTTCAAGTGGTGATAAGAAAGTTTCTAAGGACGAGCTCAAGCATCCAAGGCTTCACCTCATCTCAAGGATTAAATAAATTTATAAGATAAGGATGATGAAGTGGCAATTTCATGTGCATGCAATCAAATCATGCCAAGTGTCCTATGTTCTCATTGGTTGACAGATTATTGTAATTTTCTCATTGGCCCACAAAGTTGGTGCCCTCATGTAATTGGTTGAAAGATGGTAACCCTAATTAGGGTTTGTAAGGTTTAATCTTGGCCCTTGATTTTGCCCCTTAATCTTGGCCACTTGTAATTTTGAGCCTCTATATAAGGCCATTTGTTCTCATTTGTAAAGAGAGTTATGTTGGAGAATTGTTGCCAAAATACTATCAAAATTGTTCTCTATTCATTGTTGTGGCTTGCATGGTGGATATACATGATCATTTTGGTGTATTGCATGGTTCTTCTCATCTCAAATTAAAGTAGGATTTCATTTCATGTTGTTAGAGTAGAAGTAGATGGCTAGTTGTATGGTGATGTTAGTGAATGTTTGATAGGGATCTATATACTAGGCCACTAGCATCCTAGCGGCTTGTTAGGAAGCCTTGTGTGGTAATCTAGTTCAATCGCTTCCAAGTTCTACTTGCATTTCATCTTTCCGCTCGTACTTCAAGTTGGGTTGGAAGATACGTGTTAGTGTGAAAATTCTATGAATATCCCTTTGAATCATTGCACCAATGGAGGTAGCGCCGCAGGCAAGCTTTCATTTGGTTGGATCCCCGTCCATTTGCTAATTTCTTCATTCATAGGAGTAGTAGTAGAGCAGTAAGCAGTTAGTGGTAGGAGTAATTGAAAGTGAAAGTGATCAAGGAGAAAAGAACAAGTCAAGCAAGCGAAGTACCACCAAGTTATCTTTGAATGAACAACGTAAGCCCGCCTACGTGATTAACTAGCAAATCACATTAATATAACTGAGTTAGTATCCACAGGTGTAAGGATCTTGGAGTTTTTCTCATGTTCTTCATGAGTATTTACTTTTCAAGAGAGGGTTGAGTGTTTGGTATTCTATATCAAGTATTCAATTGCTATATGTTATGTAGTGGTACAAAACTGACATCAACAGAACATAGTTCATTCATAAATCTGATTATATTGCCTTCACAAATTTGAATATATTTCGTTTACAAATCTGCATATATTCCCTTCATAATTCTGCATTTATTCCCTTCACAAAATCTGCCCTGAATGATTTATTCTTTGCTCCTAAGAGAATAAGGCAAGATATTTAGGTTTCAACTCAGCACGGCTTGATGCAAAGATTCAAGAAATTTCCTGCTCAGGAAAAGCTGAAGGCAGAAAAAATGAGGAACTAGAGAAATTAAGCATTACTTTCAAGTTTCAAGGTAGTCATAATTTAGTACAGTTTCCAGTTGACATTGTGTCAATTTCAGCCTTTTTCCACCTATCAATTCACTGATAAAGTTTGTTATGCCTGTAAGAACCCCGATGGCTCTAACTCTACCAAACCACTGATTTGCTATGCAAATGATATGTTCTTCAAATGTTTTGAGAGCTACATGAATTTTTAGATATATTGCCAGATCATGCATAAACTAAATGATAGGTAATAATGGCAAAGCACAAATAACATTCACAATGCTGAAGTAAATGCACAATTAAAGCTGGTAAATATGAACAACTTGCAGCAAAGAAAATATACATGTCCCTTTATTGTTTTCAAAGTCCAAACATCCAATTGCATACCCGGAGATTGATATTGATCATCATACGTAATTCTGGAAGTGTTCGCAGTAATGTATGAGCTTGGTAATTGATCAAACTGCTGCCTGCTATAACTTTTCACTTTTAGTATCCGCACAAAGCCCTTTGCTGAAGTAGATGCCCAATAAGGAAGAAAGGACACCAATGGCAAGGCGATTGGCCCTAGAGGAAACACGCCAGGCCCTAGTGCTGGTGAAGCTGTTAAGTAGCAGGCTGTACATCCTTAGAAAAATGTGCCAGATAGGTGGTAAATGCAGCTCATCTGCTGTCAGTTTTCCACACACAAAACTGAACTAAAATCTTTAATGAAACCCCCAAGCTGATATGAAAACCTTGTAAATTTTCCAATTTTACTGTTCACGTGTTACTGTAGCTGCAAATTCTATGCTTGAAATCTGGTACAAATTGCAGCCAATGATGAATACTTGGGTCTGCAATTAATGGACCTTCAATCTTCTTCAAACCCTTGATGGTTTCTTCAATTTGAAGCACAAATAGAACCTTTGTATGAAGCCCTCCTTAAGCAATAATTTGGTTGATCTCTCACAACCTCAAAACTGCAATAACAATGAAGAATTATCATCCTTCAATGCTGAAAATATCAGAAACCCTAGGTTTCTTGGCCCAATTCCCAAGAACTTCCATCACCAAAGAAAATAGACAATAGCAAAATATTTCCATTTCTCTCCTTGGCTTTTTATAATATTTCCACCATGAATCTTTATTCACAAGTCACTTTAATGACTTAATTTTATTTTGCTTTTGTTGCATAGTTGACTTTATTAATGATCCCCCATTAGATGCCAACTTTATTTAATCAATTAAAGCTCTTTAATAATATCTCATGACCCCCATTCACTTAATGCACTTTATAATAGACCTTTATAATTGCTTTTGTGTTGACCATAGGTTATGTCACAATAAAGGCTTACTTTTCATTATATATAATGGCCCTCACTTAACAACACTTTATAAAGTTATTAGTTAAATAATAACTTTATAATATAACCATTAATAAATAATATCATTAATGCCATTATAAATTCAATATCTCCTTGAATACCCATTATCTCTCTGTCCCATCTGAACCTGTAGGTCAACCACTGCTTTCGTTGCGCAACCAACTAGCTTACTAAAAATAGTAAGGGTCCATCTCTATCAACCCCTGACTTACTATAATTAGTAAATCTCTGAATCCCTAATCTGCAAAGATACCAAGGGTCAATATTACAACTAAGGACGGTCCAAGTGCCTTGCCAAATATAGAAATGCTGGATAAATGACTTACTATAAATAGTAAGTGTACCAAACTGATCCAAACAAAGAGCAATATTGAACTCTCCTATCCTCTGGAATGAGAATTGGCCTTCAATTCTGCCAACTGAGACGCCCTAAACATCTGACTTAGCCCATGAGGGCCACTGATAGGCTTATCCAAACCACCAACCATGGAGAGCTAAAATGGGAACATTACAATGCCAAATGGTAATATAAGGCAAAGACAGCCCACCCTGATTCTCTTGGTTTATCTTTCATGAGCATATCTTGCCTTCAAGCAAATTTTAAATCAGTTGTCTGAATAATCTTTCTTAACTGGATAGTAAGTAGTTTCAACATTGCAAGCAATTCGAAAGTGAGCTAGATCTTCCATATATAACACTTATGATGTGCAGCAGGCAACCATCCATAGCAAACCAAAAATTATTTGGAAATGGATATTATTTTTGAATGTTCGTCTCTGTGATACTTCACTCTGTAACTTTTTCCATTGTGAATGCAGGGACATCAGACGGAATAACTTCAAAGGGAATTTTCCTAAATCAATAAGACAACTTGCAAATTTGACTACGTTGTAAGAAAAATTCCAATCATATGTCAATCCATTGCCCTGACTTTTGAGCATCATTTATGTTCTTATCTTGATAACTTCAAATGTAAATTGGCATTCATCTTGATTCAAGCAGATTGGAATGTTCACTTCATTTTCCATTGCATGACTATAGGTTTTTTTATCATGTTGAAATTACATATTCAAAACTGTAATGTCTTGAATTTTTACCGTATATTTCTTTAGCAGATTTATTGGATGCAATCCACAACTAAATACAAGCATTCCAGAAGGCTGCCTAAAATGTAATAATAGGTAAGTTTTCAGAAAGTGAAGGAAAATGTCCGAGTTTTTGTCTGGAATCAGTAACAATCAAAATTCATTTGGATGTTTTAGTAGTGAATTCATGTCAGCATTGTGAAATTTTGATGGCTTATTTCTACTTTATTTGACTTCTATTTGTAAATTGGAAAATTCTTGCAGTGACGAGGGGTGTGAAGGCAATTCACGACAAAAAAATACACCAACTGTTGTCATAGGAGGATTTGTTGGGGGTTCAGTTTTTCTTGTAGTTACAGTGGGAGTTATGTTCAGTTGCTTCTACAGAAGGCGAAAACCGGTTGATGCAGACCAAACCCCTAATTGTGAGTATTGTGATGTCTAGGGTGTTGTGTTAGGGTTTTCTGAGAATTATATTCTATTATTAGAATTTTCTGAGAAGTATATCCTAACCTTTCAATACTACCAGGATTTTCTTAGAATTGTATTCTTTTATTATGGTTTTCTGAGAAGGGTATCCTAACCTCAAATAATATTTTCTAAGAGAGCACAATATGACCCTTTTTAGAGAATTTCTTGTCTTAAGTTGTTTACTGCTTGGTAGCAATTGTGCAATACTATAAGTGTAAAACATAAGTTTTGTGGAGATATGTATGGTGTGAAGGAGAGATAGGGAAAGTGTGTGAGACAGGTGTGTGTGTGTGTGCCTTTGCGTCTCTCTCTCTCTCTCTCTCTCTCTATATATATATATATATATATATATATATATAGTTATAGTATTTACTCAAATAACAAACTGTAATGCTTAGAAAACAGCATAAAAAAATCATCAAACACTTTGCAAGTAAAGAACAAAAATAGTAACACAATTCTGACCTTAACTCCAGCAATGTATAAATTGATCTTTGAAGGAAGAGTTTACTTTTACAATCTCAGAAATACACCTTACAAATCAAATAGTGATGACCCACAATGGGATAAGACTGCTGGCATATAATTTATTTCTGTTATAACTTGCATAAAGAGTGCTGTAGCTGAATATTCAATGGATCTGACTACCAGTTACTTTCAAACCACACCAAACAGTGACACCCTTCTGCTGTAATTTCTTCCCACACTCTACACAATGGATTACAAGTGTATTGGCATCCAAAAATCAGCTATAAAATCCATGCACTAGTGTAAAGAAGGCTGGGTACCCAATGCAAATCATATAGGATATAAAAAAACCCAAAAGATGGCACAGCAACCCTTGTAAACTCCACGTACCTTCTTTAATGCCTAAAACACCTCAGAAAGAAGATCCAAACCCCATTGAAAAGCCCCTATCACGAGTCACATGGCCATATGGAGGGCGGCTAAGCAAGAAACTTCAACACAACTCCAATAGAGAAAGGCAACCAAGAAAAAATCATCCTCCAAGTGATTAAAGCTCACAACAATTAAAACATTCCATTAACTTCAAACTACTTACCACAATCCCTCAAATGTGAAATTTGGCTAAATCTGCTTCATATTTGCATTCAGCTGAAGCACAACATCCAATTGGCAACCTTCAACACACAAACAATCTCTGTATGAAAGTATTCCAAGCCTCCAACATTCAGCACAATCATAGATTCTAAAATAAATCTACCAGGATACCTTTCTTGCACAAACTATGACTTTGAATGATCACCTAGTATTAATCAGAAAGGAATTTTCCACCATTGAAATTAATCTTCACCAAAAAGGTTTTTATCCTCAAGAAGGTTGAAATGAACCGAGTTCAATCCCATAGAACCACAAGGGATTTCACCAGAGAAAGTAAATAATCTGCATAATGCCAAATGAGCTCTCCAAACTCCCTTTTACTATCTTTTTGAGAACTTTCCCAAGCTCAGTATAAAATCACTTTATAACTTAACTGAACTTTATATCTCCCTAAAGTTATTTATTTCATTATTTGAATATTCCGGACAGTTTAATCACTTTATTGAGCATCCAACATTTAAAAGTTTTTTATCCTCTTTCCAATGGGTTATTACACTAAAATAATTAAATTGAAGCCAATAATACATTTGAGTTACGAAAACTGTTGAAAAGCATTGGAATTGAAATATGATTGCACTCGAATGATACTGATGATGAATTCTGAAAATCAGGGCCAATTGGGTGACTGTAAGTAGACACTCTCTACAAGAATCTTGGAGAACAAACCAAAATCCATAATTCACTTCAATAAGTGTCAAAAAAGTCCTTTAGACAAATTGAGCTCATTGCCAACATTAACATCTCATCTGACAAGGCTAATGGTCACTGGGAAAACTGAAGCCAACTATTAATACTACAGTGACTGAAAATGGAGACATTGCAAAATGGGCCTTTTGCATAACTTTTCAAGATTTCAAAAGGGCATTAAAATGAGTTTTCTGAACTACGTGTTCGTAAAACACCCACATTTGAAGAACTTTCACGTCATGCATGTTCAATTTCAATTCTTGACCCTCAGTACCCTCATTATTGCTAGTGCTTGTTTTTTTTTTGCTGAAATGTAAATGATAGTTGCAAGAGCAAACATAGAACACAAACAAACTGAAAAAAATCCACCGAGTATTTGAAATTTTGACAAAAACAAAAAAAGCATCAGTTTTGGTAGAAATAAATAAAAAATATTGAACTTACCATCAAATGATGGAGACTTGGTCTTGTTTTTCCCTTTGCTCAATTCTCTTTCCTTCTTTCACTTGGCTTCTCACTACCATGCTCTTTCTTCAACTCTTCACAATTTGCAAAATGACACAAATGAGCTATTCTTTTCTACATGTTATAATGTTGTTTTTTAGGTTTAAGTTTTATGCAGAGGGATGTGGGTGCTTACAAGGGCCCCTCACCCCATTATATTTTATTAATTAGCATTTTCCTTTATTTTAAAGGATCTCAAATTGGTTGGGCTGTAGGGGACAAATAGCCATTCCCAAACATTTCCACAATGTATCCACGTTTTGATAGGGTGTACTGGAGACATTTCCCATATTTGTAGATTTCGAGGACGATGCAAGGAAGTTTTGGTGGTGTCCCTACATCCTCGGGATGTTTCCGACTGAGGATGCCCCTAATTTGGCTGGGGACACATCTTTGGGTTATGCAACTATTCACTAATAACCTAGTTACTAAAAGTAAACTGGCATGGAAGCAATAATTGAAGAGAACTCATTTATCTTATTTAGCAACTCATATATGCAAATAGAAAATATGAGATAACGATGACAACTCATACTCCAAAATACAAAGATTCTCACAAAGCAATCTTGTAAAAATCAAGAAATAAAGCATGAAATATCAAGAAACATCTACTTAGGACTAAATGAATAATTTACCCAAGTAAGCTTATTTTGCTAAGGTTTAATAAATGCATAAGTACACCAATACATACCCTGAAATTTGATTTTGCTATCTTCTAATTTTTGACAAGGCACCAAGTGCATAGCACAAAATCAGATACCTTTGCTAATTATGAGCATTTGATAAATGTCTAAGCTTTGATTAGTCCTATAAGGATTGGAACGAAGCTGTTGACCTACAACAGTTTGGATTAAGACTATTTTAAATCAAAGCTTGAACTTGTAGGATCTACTTGAGATTTATACTGATGGTTAATATCAACTCTAGATAGAGATAGGGTATCAAGGAAGATAACCATCTAATAACGCTTTATGTTACCCCTAGGATACAAATGGACATATGCCTAGTTCTGCATGGTCTTTATTGCAATGGTTTAGTGAGAACATATGTATATCTGCAATATTGTGTGCAAAGAACATAAGCACTATTCACCACTTATGATTGATGTTTTCAAGCAAGCAACCTGTTGAAGTTTGGGAATATAAGAAGGCTCAAATGATTGAAAAATACTGCTAGAGTACACCCTTTTGTTTGTTTTATGCCAAAAATCTACTTAATGTCTAAGATAAAGCTGTTGCAACAATGCTATTCACACAAAAGTGTCACTATTCGTACAATTTCTGTTTTGAATGGCATGGAGACATCTTCAAATCAACTCATTTAAAAATGGAAAGGATACAATAGAATTTGCACCAATAACATTTCCCATGAACTATCGTGGGATAGGCACATTGGTGCCCTAACCAAACAAATCTCAAGAAAACTATTGTTACCAACCTAATCTTGACTCCAAGGGGCACAATGGAAAAATATAATGACTGGTGAAAGAATCATCTTGAGACCATGTATTGTTTGGGACATGGGAGACGTTAATGTATCAAGGTTTAAGTATCCTATAAAAAATGTTCAACTTGACTTTTGGACCTTTAGATGATTGAATGGGACCTTGATGAATATCTAATCAAACGATGATCAAGGGAAAGCATTGTGTAGATTACTCTGAGATCTTCAGTTTAAATAAATTTTAGGCTTAATCAAGTTCCCAAATCAAAAGTTATGACTTTCGTAAGTTGCACTACTTTAAGAGGGAAAATAAAAAAAATAAAAAATACTCTAGTGGGCCCCAAAACCCATTTCGGGCATATTTAAGGCATTTTCTAAGGTAGGGAAAAAGGAGAGAGTAGTGATTGGCCACAAAAATAGGGATTAAACTTTCTAGAACATTCTAGAGCAGTTATACATTCCAGATAAAAAAGGCGAATGGGGGCTAACAAAAGATAGTTCTAGCAGTGCAGATTGTGGCTTTATACAACTTTGTGACTGGTACGTACAATGTTGTCAATTTTGATTATGCATAATAATAATTTTAATGAGAAGTAATATCAGAGCATTACCATTAAGACAAGATAATTAGTTAAATATACATGCTCGAGATTTGTTATTATTAAGTCGAAAAGATTAGTGCAAAGTGGTGAATAGGGAGAGGCCTGTGTAAATCCAGCCAATCGGTCATTTCCAAGATAGGTAGGGATCAACAACCCTGAGCGCTTTGCGGACAAGTCCAAGAAAGGCTTAAGGGCTTGGATATGAAAAACCTTGAGGGAAACCGTTGAGTTTGGTGTCTAAGCAACCTGTTACATCTTCAACACTCTCCTAGACTGGAGTAATAACAAGGATAGCATGAACCTATCAATTTACATGGATTAAATTTAACATAATCTAAAGAATTCAATTCGAGTATATTACAACATAGCTCCATTTATACATAAACTGGTTGAACTTACTTGGGGACATTAACAATCCAAACCCTAATTGAGAAATTTAGGATACATCAATTAAGGTCCCAACATGGGACATTACATCTAGCTTGTAGATTATGGTAATGAGAAAGCCTATGTGGTTGTAGCATGTTATTTTTTGAATGTTGCAGTTTCATTTCATTGGGATAATGGAAAACGAATGATTCTTTGTTGTATTGTTTGTTTATTTCTCAGTTGTTGTATATTTGGGTTTGTAAGGGGAGTGCCCCTCATCACTGAGATTTGATAAGACTAACCATGTTCTAATATCACACACTTTCAACCCTACCATATGCTTCATTATTATGTAAAAGAAACCCCTTTGAAACCACATGATATCTTATTTTTATATCCCTGTTGCCCAAAGACTAGAGCAAAGATTTATTATAATCTCCAGTAGGGTTGTGCTGTGTGCTAATCTTTTATGCTGTTAGACCACCACGTGTTGATAGGCCTTGTGAATGTATGTACTACACGCTTAAAAAATGGCCACTTGATTGCATGTAGTTGAAACTCATAAGAATCTTGGGTAACATACAAAATTCAAGTTAAGGGTAGAGAATGAAAGGTTGGAACTGTCCAATAGAAAGTTTTTTTTCTCACTGACAAGGCAGTAGGATGCAAAGCAACAATGTTGTGCCAATCCAATGTGAATGAAAGGTCTATGGAGTCATTTAAGTGAGCTGATTTGTTTGGAACTTTTGAGTGTTCTTAATAGTCAAATGTTGTGGACCTTAGAGAGATTTGATAAATAAATATTTGGCTATCCTTGTAGATTTCTTCATTGGAAAGTTTGAGATTATATTCCTCTTCCTCTTGGCAGTGAGAGCAGGTCCAATTTCACAAAAGAGCTTGGCTATTTTATTGTTGTATGTTTTAAGAATTGCTGTTGTATGTTTTAAGAATTGCACAATGTAGAAATTTTTGGTGAATCAAAAAGAGTGTCAGTAACAAAGTAACTTGCACTACATTAAGCACATGGTCGCCATGAATTCTAACTAATTAAACAATTTACCAGCTGTAATTATTTGGAAATTGATGATCAAAACCAGTGAAACCTGGGGAAGTGTTCCCCCTCGGACCCCTGCATTTTGGAGACAGGGATGTCCCTAGGATGTGGGGATGGGAATGGAGTGCCACCACACCATCCCACCATTGTTGTTGGGATGTCTGGAGACGTAAGAGACAGCTCAGCATCTCTAGGATGTCTCAGGGACGCCCAGGCGTCTCTTGAGTGTCTTAGGGACGTCTGGGAGTCTCATGTCCTTAGGCATCTGAAAAGGCAATTTTTTAAAACAAAATATTTTCAAATTTTTGGAGGGGCTAGGGTTGAACCCTATTTTGAAGTGGGCCCCATCCATGCCTACCAAGTCTACAAAACCCCCTCAAATCCTCACTGTTTATTACAATTTGTTTTCTGATTTTTTTTAACAACGGAGAGAAAAGAATGATTGAAGAAGTGAAAGGAGATAGGTTGAGTAAGTACATGTGAAAGAGGAGGGACAAGGAGCAAGAAGAAGAAGAGGAGGATTCTACACCAACTTGAAGAGATTTTTCAAGCACAAGGTAGGTTTTTTGTTTGTTTTATTTTCTGATTTTCAATTTCTTTTTTGATGTTTTTTCTTTCTTCATTTTCTAAATCAGACTTGATGTTCAATATTGAGGGCAAAATGAAGAATGATACCAATGTTACATAACATTGGAACCATTCTTCATCTTATCTTCAAGATTCAACATCAAATTTTATATTTGTTAAACTTATAAACTAGGCTGAAACTAGGTGCTTATTGAATTTATTTTGTGAAATGCAGTGCATAATGAGCTCTCATGATATGAGTGGGGATGAGATAGAAATGAGTTATGATAGTGTATTAGAATATGAACTTGAGGGTGAGGGGGGGGTGAACATGGGGCTGATCGTGAAGTCAAAACTAGTTCCATGGTAAGTGCACCAGCTACTACAGATTGCCCCTCCAAATTATTGGCGGAGTTTATTAAGGGTCCTTTTTATCCCTAGTCTCCTGTTAAACAGTTCACAACAAGAATATTAGGCATATCAGGGATAGGTGGTGGCGCAAGGAAATGGAGATGCAACATGTGTGGTGTAGAATGGTTTGGCAACAATACTAGAGTTAATGCACAGTTCCTCTTTATTCAAGGAAAACATGTGGATCCATGTAAAGTTTTGGAACAAGCTACAAATGTCAAATATAGAATTGAGATCAACAAGTTTTGGGGTGTTCTTGATGACAGTGCAATTAAAATGCCTCTATTTTTTCTCATAGGATATAGGTTCAGCAAGCCGATCACATGCTTCTAGTCATATATTGCATGAGAGAGTAGGAGTGATGTTAGGAACTTTGTCCACTAAGTGTTGTAGCCCAATCACAAGAGAGTAAGGGGAAATGCAAGTTGCAAAGTAACCCCATAGCTGAATTGTTCAATGTGCAACTAAAGGATGACATAGATGATGCCGTTGGAAATTTCTTCTTTGCCAATGACACTCAATCTCATGTAGCTCTATCTCCTTATTATAAGAGGATGATACCAATGGTGGCGAGGGGAGGACCATCATATGTGCCACCAGCTGAGCACAGATTAAGGACCACGATCTTGGATAAGAACTATTCCAATATGAATGTTTTGATGGAGAAGATGAAGGCATGCTAGGTGGAGTGTGGATGCAACATAGTTATGGATGGGTGGATGGACATTACGATCATCCACTCATCAACATCGTGGTTACATGTGCAAAGGGCCCATACTTTCTTAGAGAATTTGATTGTACAGGGCATCACAAAGATGCTGATTTTCAGTTTGAGGTCCTTCAGGAGGTTATTGAGGAGGTTGTGCGACAAAATGTGGTCCAAGTAGTGTTAGATGCAGCACATGTGTGCAGAGCTATAGGGAATCTTATTAAGGTAGCATACAAACATATTTGGTGGACTCCATGTTGTGTGCATGCCATGAACAATACGCTCAAGGAGATGGGGAAGATTGATTGCATTAGAGGAGTGGTCAACGATGCAAGAGAGGTGCAAATTTTTATTTGCAACCACCACACTTCACATACACTCTTTAGGAGCTTCGTGAAGGAGTTCTTGAAACCAATTGAGACCAAGTATGCATCCTATTTCATTCTCTTGGAGAGTGATTGAGTTGCAAGAGCCATTGCTACTCATGGCTATGTCTACAGATTTCAATTGGTGGGTCGAGACCAAGATAGAGTATGGGAGGAGGGTGAAGAATATACTGAAGAGTGATGCATTTTGGAGTGGTGCAAAATACATAGTCTTTCTCATTGCTCCGATTTTCCAAGTCATCAAATATGGGGATGGGGATGCACCTACCCTTGGAGAGGTGTATGAGTGCATCAATTTTATGCTTGATCAAATGATGGTTGTTGTACGAGAGGACCCCACTTTAGCATTGTACAATGAGCACATTTAGCCAATCATTTAGCGCAGATGGGACAATCTCAACACTCCTTTGCATATGGTTTCTTATGCATTGAATCCTAAGTGGTACATGGCTAGATGTGGTAGAGTTGCACTAATTCAGGATGATGAGGTGAAGGCAAGGTTCTTTAGGTGCATTTATAAGATGTATGATCCTAATTCTGCCAACACGATTTGTACTAAGTGGACTAAATTTGTCACTCTTAGGGGTTACTCTAATGCGACTAAGATGGATATAGGAACTATGGCACATGAAGACCCAATTTTGTGCTGGAATTGTCATGGACAAAAATCAAAGGCTACCACTCTAGCCATTTGTTTGCTATCTTAGGTTTCTAGTTCTTCGACTGCTTAGAGGAACTGGTCTACTTAGAGATTCATCCACTCTCTTAAGAGAAATAGAGTTACCTCTAGGAGAACATAGAAGCTTGTGGTTGTACATCGTGCTTTGCATCTCATTGACTGCAAGACACGTGAACAAAGAGAGTCTAGTAGCACAATTGTACGTAGAGCTAGGGAACCATCACAGGTTGATGAGGATGTTGCGACTTCAGATGCAGAGCTAGTTGGTGTTAGTTTGGCAGAGCTTGACCATGAGTCGTCCAATAGTTTCAGTGATGAGGAGTTTTTCTTAGGGGATGATTAGAGGCCTCCCTTCACTACGTTTTGACATTTTGTATTGGTTTTGATATCATGCTACTCATTGTAATCATCTTTATGATATTTTTGATATAATAGAATCTCCAATTCGACAATTTCATTTGTCAAATTGAAATTTTATTTAGTATTCAAGTATTTAAAATTAAAATGGAAATCGTAATTCATCATGTTTAGTATTTGTAATTTTTCTATTTTACTAATTTGCCAAAGTTTCATTTGAAATTTAATTCTTGTACATCTTTTCATAACTATTTTTTAAGTACTATATGTATATTAGCACTACCTCCTGCCGCCATCCCCCATTGTCCCCGTGTCTCCAAAACCGATTCTCTCATCCCCTCAACCTCAAACATAGTGGAACACTAATTAAAAACTAATATTTGACTTTTGAAGATCATATTGGTTACAAATTTACAACAACTGCATTCCTTTTTGAAGGGACCTAGAAGTGGCATAGGGTTACCAAGCCATGTAGTAGAGTCCACGCAATCCTACCAAAAATGCCTACTCAGAAATGGTTTGATCATCTCCCTTTCATATTGTGGCTATAAATTATATTAGTGAATCAAACATGGACAAGACTTTGAAAGTTGCCCTATTTTGAAATGATCATTTGGATTCTCCTTTTCCCATTGAAAAATAAGCTAGACATGATATTTGGTAATATTTTATTTAGTCTTTCCCCTGTGCATCCTATATAATAAGACCCAAGTCTTATTGGTTGTAATATATGAGAGTGATGGTCATTCATGGTAGGGTCAACCTAGAATATTTCAGTTGTAAAATTTAATTTTCTTGGGAAATGAGAAATGTGATGCACATCGACTTTCTTGTGGAGGTCAACTGCTAAGAGATTCCTATTTATGGTCTAGAGAGTTGTAATGTCGCTTTTTTGGGAAATTAGAAGTCAATTGAATAATTAATAACTTAATTTAATTATTTAATAAAGTATTAAAATGACTTTTAATGGTGAGTTTAGTAAGAAATCAATAAAGTCATTTTATTATTATTTCCCTAATTTCAAATTAAAAGAGAGGGATAATAAAAGACCAAGAAAGGAATACCAAGAGAGAGGTAGACAGAAATCGAAGAGTCACAAGGGTGTGCTATTAAAGAACATGGAGATACTCATTTTGGATGCTTGGTTTATTATTTTCTCTTGGAAAATTTGGGAGCTTCTAGCTTTCAGTTTTGGAACTTGAGGACAAAACCTTAAAGACTTCACAGTGGATTGGACGGAAACCCAATTCAGGTTGGAAATATCATTTCAGGTATTTCACATTTAGTTGCGAAGTATTTCAATTTTTGAACAAGGTTTTTAGTATTCAACTAGTAAACATTTTATTGGAGGCCATTGAGGTTGATTATACTTGTAAAAAATTATAATCCCCATTGTTTATATTGGTTAATAAAATACATTAATTGAGGCATCGATTTAGTATTGTTGGATATTAAAATAAGATTTGCTATGTCTTCTTTTAATGGGAGCCTGGCAATTCGTGGATATATATATATAACATAGCCTACGGAACAGCTTGTCGACCTCAGTGAATCGGCTCTCTTTCTATGCAAGCTAATGATGAGGAAACCCATCTTCTCAATGTTCTCCTCGCTGAATAAGTTATGCCAAGAGCTAGCTGTTAAAATATTCATAAATCTGTTCATGCTGTCCTTGTAAGCAACACATTCAACAATAAAATGGTGTTCAGTTTCTACATTCCCGGAATTGCAAAAGGGACAAACCCGCTCATCCCACGCCTCTTTTGATCTTTTCCAATGCCTAATCTCACTACGAAGCTGATGCGAGTTAGTCCTCTATGTTGAGCAATAAGAATTTTGCTTTCCACACAATATTGGCCCCTATGTAAGCTTTTTGAAGTTGGTCACATGTAGGATTAAACTCGCTGATATAGTATTTTTTCTTCCTACCTATCCCATTACCCTATTTCCTCTTGTAAAACTTATCCATAACGAAAACCTTTATTTCCTTGTTATTTGTGGGACACGTGTTGAAATGAATGTTCCATTTACCCATCCACTTAATGTTTTCTTGCATCCACATCTTCTTCCTTTTGCACAATACCTCATTAAAGACAACCTTAGGCCATCTGCCGTTTTCCATTTGTTCGGTTCTTTTAAGGTAACTTAAGAGACGCACCATAGCCATTGCTTCAATAGGGGCAGCTCCCGTTTCACTTAACATGATATCATATGGGATAGTACTCTTGATTTTGAACTTGCTTGTGATCAAACGTTTTTGAATTCCCTCTATTTGCTTCCATTGGGAGATGGAGGTGCTGCTGGTCCACACCTCACAACCATAGAGAACAACCGGCAAAACTAAAAGACCAAAAAGGGTTTGAGTAGTATTCCAATCCCAAACCTCAGCCTCTCTACATCTGTTTTGAAGAGCATAAAAAACCTTCCAGCCTCCTAAAATTCTTTTCTTTCTACAACCATCCCTACTTAGATTCTTGTTAAAGTCCATGCCGAGATATTTGTAATCCGTAACTTCTTCAAGGATACTGCCATTAAAATAAAACTTATGCTGACTCTGTTTTTTGCTAGTGGAGAACACCATGATTTTAGTTTTACTTATGTTAATCTGCATTCCCACCGTACTACAAAAACGTTCAAGAGTATGTAAATGTTTTTGCAAACCACGGGCAGGTTTGGCAATCAAAATGAGATCGTCCGCATAAAGGAGCAGCCTTATTAAAATTCTCCCAATTGAATGCCCTCACCATTTCGCATGTTTAACGACTCTTCAAGTTTGTCAATATATAGACCAAACATGGTAGGCGACAAGGGACAGCCTAGACCCCGATATCATTCCTAAAACATTCTGAAATGCCAGTTGAAGTTCTAATTTTGACTTTGACCTCTTCATACATCCGATGAACAGCAGCTCTAAGGTGTATAGGAATCCCAAGTTCTTCCATTCTATGCAATAGCTTGTCTCTAGGGACCGTGTCAAAAGCCTTTTTAAAATCAACAAAGCAGCAAAAGATTTCAACCTTATTCTCCTATCCTTTTTCAATAATGTGTCTCGAAGTATTGCAATGGTTGATTGTCGAATGTTTAGGTCTGAAACCAGCTTGCCCTTATATGAGTCGATTCAGCAAAGAGGAAGCGAGTTTATCATTCGCGTGGTTTTTCATGTACTTGTTGTGAGCCGTTTGGAAGTGAGGCATTCACATGGCAATTTATCGAGAGATTTCTTTGTGCAGAGGCTTCATCTAATTGGGAACAGACGTTACCATAAATAAACAGCAACCGTTGAAGGTGAAGAAACTGGTTCGTATTCTCTTAGAGCCAGATGACGACTGTTTTGGGTGCAAGTGATTACTAACAGGAGATACCGGCTGAGAGACTTTCGACTGAATGGATATGACTGTTTTCTTCAACAAGATCATTCTGAGTTTTACGGGTGTCTTGATTCATTTGAACAGCATTTAGCATTACCATCATCAGTTTGCTTCAGAGGTGCTGTAAAGGAGATTAGCTCATGTTCCTTCCAGTAACTGTACCTACGTGGACCATATGCTTGGAACTGGGTGAAGTTTGAGAGCTTGATAACCATTGATCTTCAATGCTACTCCTGTGCGTGGATTTATTCACGGGGTCCATATATGATCAAAGAAACTTTGAGACTAAAGTAGAAAGCTTTCTGAGTTGAAGGGGAGCAGCTTACAACATTTTCAGCACAGGTTCTTTGTACTGGCATGACTGTGTGACTTCTTCCAGAGACGAGTATATTTAGAAAATGTCGGTATGAGCTCTTGGATTTTGCTACTGAAGCATGTGATGAAAGAATTGTCATCCCTGCAATTTAGGCACTGGAATGCAATCTAATAGAACTCAATATGAGGTACGTCCGCTGTAAATACTGCAGCTTTATTGCAGATTACCATTAGGAATTCTGAGGATTATCAAGTCAAATTCAAATTGAAGTTAGCTTGTATAGCTGTGGTTGTTTTCTGTTAAACATCAGAGTTGTTACCATCTTTGAGTGTACAAAAACATCTCAGTTCTACAACAAATTGTTATATCTTTATCTGAATATCAATGTGGACTGTTAGTTTGGGAAATATTGTAAGCCTGTGAGTATTACAACAAATACAGATTCGTGCAGTAGTTGAAACTAAGTTACTGTGTCAGCTATATGTTGAAGATCAGAAATCTTTGCTACCTAGTCTGCTGTGTAAAGTTGTTTGTTGTAATGGTTATCTATTGAGTTGATACATTATACCACATTGGAAAGAAATACATATAAGTTTACTCTTAATGCTATTTGCACATAACCCGTTTGACAAAATACCTCAGAGTACAAGGCGAAGAATTGGTACAAACAGGGGCAGCATATTACAAGAGTTTATCATGTGCTTTACGGAGAATATTGTTGCCGACGAAAATTCTCTGCACATTGAGGGAACTCCGTTGATTTGATGACTCATTTTTTGTGGTGCATCCTAACTCAAATATATGGATTTATGGCATTTTCTATCTTGAATAAGTGCTTTTGCTATGGCTTGATATTTATTGTGCATTCCTTGCATTTGTTTTCATGACAACTTCACTCCATAAATGTAGCATTAGTTGTGCAAGTGATTAAGTGTGATATACTATAGGATATATTGGGAATTTTCTGCAAAATAACAACCATGACTATGTAAATCGGGTTTTTAAATTACGTTAAATGCAATAGAAAGGTATTTCAATCCACCTTTATCTCTTACATATGATCATATGCAGAAATTCTTAGGATCATTATGTAATTTCAGAAAGCCCTCTTAATATTTACTCAATGATGTATGAGACCTAAAGACGTGGTTTGTCTCCAAGGGAAGTTGTGTCAATATGCCCAAGAGTCAACCAAACAATAAAAGTGTTTTCTGGGATTTAAATAGATTACATTTTTTTAAATTATACAAATCTTCCATGTGTTGTTGACCAATATTGCTGATTTCATAAATAAAATTCTCAAGAGGTTACTGTGGATTAATTATTAAGTATCAATTTTCAGTCAGAACATTTTCAACTACTTTCTTTGCCTGTAATGTCAATTTTTCCTTTTCTAGGTTATATTGTCTTTCACAAGGACAATTGAAGTTGGTCTGCATTGTCGTTCAATTCCTATTAATCATTGGTCATCTAGCTTTCTTTTGTATCATTAACCTTAGGATACTGAAGGTCACAGAAGTGTACCACATACTGAGTTTCAGTTGGTAAACTTGAGCTTAAGCATGTTAGGATCCACAACTATTAACTGGATTGGCAATTGTATAAGTCACAAGTGCAGTAGGTGGCCAGTGCAATAGATTTAAATGAAAGTGAAGGCTTCAAAATCACAAGTCAATTATTTTGGAGTGAAAATTCTTGTTGATACATGTCATTTTTTTCTCCTATATTGCTTAATGGAAAATCAATAGAATTTTGGAATGCTCTGAATGCCATAGCATTTCAAATTAACCATATATTTCATGATGTGCAGATAAAGAAAATTCTATAAAGTCATTCAACATAGAAATATTCACTCTCAAGGCACTAGCGTCTGCAACAAACAATTATGAGATCAAGATAGGGGAAGGTGGATTCGGTGCTGTTTACCGTGGGACATTGGCCAATGGGCAAGAAGTGGCTGTTAAGGTCCGCTCAACCACTTCTATTCAAGGAATGCGTGAATTTGAGACTGAGGTAATTCTTCTATTTGGTTGTTATTGAATCAAGAGAAAGATACTTGTCTGCTGAAATTACAACTTTTCAAAATTGGAAGTGGTCAAATATTCTAATACTCTTTTGCAGTTAAATCTTCTCTCCAAAACTCGGCATGAGAATTTGGTCCCTCTTCTGGGGTTTTGCCCTGAGAAGGATCAGCAAATCCTCGTCTATCCATTCATGTCTAATGGTTCCTTGCAAGATCGACTCTATGGTATCAACTGTTCCTTACATTTAATAGCATGCTTAAGGAATATTTTATCTCAAACTGGTGGAAATGATGAGAAATCAAATGATATTGTACGATTTCTTATCCACAGGTGAAGCAGCAAAGCGAAAACCTTTAGATTGGCAAACACGAATTTCTATTGCCCTCGGGGCTGCACGAGGTACGCCTATCTTTTAGTTTGTGCCTTATATGCATTATATACTGCTTCCATTTTGATGACTGGGCCACATTAATGACATTTTCTCAACTTGTATTTATTTGTTATTTCAGGTTTACATTTTCTGCATACCGGTGGAGAGAGATGCATCATCCACAGAGATATCAAGTCTAGCAACATTCTCCTGGACCAAAGCATGGTTGCAAAAGTTGCAGATTTTGGCTTTTCAAAGTACGCTCCTCAGGATGGAGACACCAATGTCTCATTAGAAGTGCGAGGAACTGCTGGTTATTTAGACCCTGAGTAGGTTATCATCCCAATTTTCTTATCAGTGAGAAGTGCTTAGAAGTGTTTATTCTTCTTCTTTTAGCAAGCTTTCTTGTTTCTAAAATAGTTTGTCAGATGGATATGCCCATGAGAAACTAAGAATGAGGCAATAGTAGGAGGCTTGAGAGATTGTAATGAGTGAAACAGATAATCATGATATTATGAGTAGGGAAATAGGAAAGAATAGGGATTTGAAGGTGGTAAGCTGAATTAAGATTATAGGTGAGAGGCATGTTTTACTTATGTTGAATATGGTAGCAAAAGGTCCTTTCCTCGCAGTAGCATGTTAAGGGTGGAAGTGTCAATGAATTCGTAGCACCCACAATCTATAATTGTCATATACCAAATTTCCAACCTGAAAAGCTTCTCACACTGGTATTTTTTGCAGATATTATTCAAGTCAGCAACTCACAGTAAAGAGTGACGTCTTCAGCTTTGGTGTTGTACTGTTGGAAATAATATGTGGCCGTGAGCCTCTCAATATACACAGGCCCCGATCTGAATGGAGCCTGGTGGAATGGGTATGTTGAATATATTTCATGTTTCTTGCTTTAGTTCAAAGAAGTTGGAATCAAGTACATTACAATATTAAGCACCAAGAATTTCAATTAAATCATGCGCTAATCATTCCATGTGGGTAAAAGAATCCAGGGTTCAGTTTTGCAACATCTTTTTTACTATTCAGTTGTCACGAGCTTATGAACATCAATAGTTCTTATTGTTTTGAACTAAATATATATAGCTTATCTGAATTTGCTAAACATCTTGAGCTGGCCATGAAATTTCTATATTGCATTTCTCTTTTTGGGTCAGAAAGTGAGTTTCCAAAGCTTGAGATTGTCTACTTTGTCCCTTTATTATCTTCATTATCTGGGTTACGCTATATGAACCGTTTGCCTGTTTTATTTAAGAGTTTTATGATTATGACATCCATATAAATTCCTTTTATGGAAACTGGCACTCCGATCTGCTCCTTACCTTGAATGATTATAACACAGGTAAATCCGTACTCTGAACATAAAGCTGCTTCAAAGATTCCAAAACAAGAACCAATGACATCTACAAGAAAGATAACTCCTCTGTATTCATGGACCTTACAAGTGATAAAACAAGGAAAAAGTTGCAAATTTATTTCTCCATTTGGATGCTTCAAGCGTATCCCATTTATTCTTTTATGCCAAGCATATCCATGGTGGTATTAGTTCCAAAATGGATCAATAAGCTTCAAGCACCAATATCTTCATACATGCAAGTTTTTTCAAAATCTCATTCACATCATGCATAAGCATTTAAAGGAATTAGCATACAAACTTTATATGGGGCAAGATGAGAATCAAATGATTCGTAAAGAGGTGGTCAACACAGATACATAAAATTGGATTCTTGAAATAGAATTGTTGTTTTTATGATCAGATTAATGACAAGTTAGATATGAGACAATTTACACAAATTAACACAACATATACCCTGGGAAAACCTTCCAATCTTGAAGGTGAAAAACCCAGCAACAATATCTCTTATATATATTGAAATGATTGATTACAATATGGCCAAATTATAAGACCATTCACAAGGCCCGATCTGCAACTGTAATATTGGTATGGTATTACATATATATTGCCTTCCTTGAAGGCAAGTATCGAACTGCTGAGGGATAATGATCTGAATTTATGATCTGCCCGAGACTGTATATATACCTCCATGTCCTTACTACAATCTTCAATCTGAATATGGTATTGATTATTGCTGTAAGTATATATTGATCTTCACATGTATTCGATATGCCTCTACATATATATCAATCTGCACTCTTGGACCGCCCTTGAATATGATTATCTCTTAGTATTGATTGCTGCTACAATTGAGATCACACATCTCTTATATATGTGAGAGTTACCCTTTCACCAAGGGTTGGCCCTCTTATGAAACATGTCTAATCCAAGAAAGGTGGCGGTTAAGCTTAGTCGGCTTAACAAATATATTAATTATATTTTTCATGTTTAATATATACATGAATCGCTAATATAAATTGCCAATATAAATGTCTAAGGCCGATAGGCCAATTAGGCATTTATGTTAACTATGTCGACTGGTGGAGTCCGACCATAGCTATAACATTAACACTCCCTCTTAGCTAGGGAGAAATCCTTCTTGATATATGAGTTAAGTAGTGATATCCATCATGGCTACTCCCATGAATGGAAATGCAAATGAGCACAAGTGCTCATCACGGAATCACTCAACATGATGTCGTCATCTCATCATGACGTTCACCATGGCTACTCCCAGAGGGTGGAACAAGGGATTTCACCTCAAACTTCTCTCTCACAGAGAAGAATGCATTAACAAGGGCTTACACCTCAAATTTCTCTTGCAAAGAAAGCTGCATTAACAAAGGCTTACACCTCAAATTTCTCTCGCAGAGAAAGATGCATTAACAAGGGCTTCTACCTCATAGTTCTATGTCTCAGAGAAATATACACTACAAGGGATCTTCATGATGATGTGACTCCCTCTGAAGCTCCAAGTACTAACATCAACCTCTTGACCTTCTCGTCCAAGGTTGCCTCTGTGGGTTTGTCAGACTCCCTTTGAATGTTGATTCCTCCTCTTGAAGAACCAGATCGACTTTAGAATGAGAACCCTTCTGAATCAACTTTAGAGCTTGGCTCCTTCTAAGATGCCCCCATGGCAAGTTCCGCAGTAGTAACAAGTTGTGTAAATCTAAATTTGCAATCTCGAGCAAAGTGACCATACTTGTCACTCTCGAAACATTGAATGTGAGAGAGATCCTTCTTCTTGTTTGGTTCAGGGGCAAAATCTGGTTCTTTGTTCCTATTCCTCTTCCATTTGCCTCTTTCTCTAGAAGCATATGTAGCAAGAACTTGATTTTCTACATCCTGATTGTTTTGCCCAATTCCTCTTGTTGTCAACCTGGACTCTTCTTGAATACAATCAGCTCGAAGACAATCACACTTGGGCAACTTAGATCTCCCACTTATGCCTTGAATAAAGGGCTCTTAAGATAGGGGAAGACCATTTAGTGCCAACATAAGAAGATCTCTGTCTGCAATTATGTCCCCAATAGTGCTCAGCTGATTTCTCAAATCAGCAATCTTCATAGAGAAAGAGATGACATAATCTTCTTTATCCATCTTTACATGGTGAAGTTGTTGTCTTAGGGCAAAGGCTCTGCTGGTATTGTTGATCTCATACAATCCTTTTAGAGTATCAAACATTTCTTTAGCCGACTTCAACTTGGAGATGATCGGTACTAGGTGTTTCATTACAAAGTCTATCAAGATCTTCCTAGCCTTAATATCATTCTTCTTCTGCTGGATTTTCTCAGTATCATCTGAAGGCTCGGCCTTATTACTTTCCACGAAACCAAGAAGATCATTCTCCTCTAATGCAATGAGTACCTTGGGTTTCCAAGAGTTGAAGTTTGAGGCTCCATCAAGCCTATCTTCTAATTTGACACCATTTACCATCTTTTTCGCACGAATTCTCCTTCAAGGATCTGCCCTAGATGAAGGTTTGACTGCTTAAACAAATTTGATTAGATCTTTTCTTAGACCTGCTCTGATACCATGTTGTTTTTATGATCAGATTAATGACATGTCAGATATGAGACAATCTACACAAATTAACACAGCATATACCTTGGGAAAACTTTCCAATCTTGAAGGTGAAAAACACAGCAACAATATCTCTTATATATATTGAAATGATTGATTACAATATGGCCAAATTATAAGACCATTCACAAGGCCCGATCTGCAACTGTAATAATGATATGGTATTACATATATATTGCCTTCCTTGAAGGCAAGTATCGAACTGCTGAGGGATAATGAGCTGAATATATGATCTGCCTGAGACTGTATATATACCTCCATCTCCTTACTCCAATCTTCGATCTGAATACAGTATTGATTATCGCTGTAAGTATATATCGATCTTCATATGTATTCCATATGCCTCTGCATATATATCAATCTGCACTCTTGAACCACCCTTGAATATGATTGTTGCTTAGTATTGATTTCTGTTACAAATGAGATCGCATATCTCTTATATATGTGAGAGGCACCCTTCCAAGGGTCAGCCCTCTTATGAAACATGTCTAATCCAAGAAAGGTGGCGGTTAAGCTTAGTCAGCTTAACAAATATATTAATTATATTTTTCATGTTTAATATATATATGAATCGCTAATATAAATGTCTAAGGCCGATAGGCCAATTAAACATTTATGTTAACTATGTCGGCCTGTGGATTCCGACCATAGCTATAACATTAACAAGAAGAAGAAAAGTACTATTAATGAGATATCTAGAAATAGTGGCATGGCAAAGGAGAGATGTGGAGATGAAAAGGGAGAGTAGCTATCTAGACACAGGTTGAGATGTGTTGTTTTCTTGATTGAAAGAAAAAACCTTCTAAGATTGTCTCCATACAAGGGAACTGTTTAAAAAATTCCATGCATAAGTATTTAAAGGAATTAGCATGCAAATTTCCTATGGTGCAAGATGAGGATCAAATAATTCATGTAGAAGATGGCAACACATACATAACATTTCATTACTGGAATTAAAGATGAAAGGTACTGATGATGTGATGTCTAGAGATAGTGGCATGAGAGAGGAGATTAAAGGGGGAAAGCAACTATCTCGATATAGATTGAAATGTGTTGGTTTCTTGTTTGAAGAAAAAAGCCTAAAAGATTCTTAAACATCTTGTATCTCCAAATTCTTTATTGATGTTCAGTTCCATGCAGGTTGGAACTGGGACATTGTCCTCTATTCTGATATCCCTGAAGATCTTTATATAGGACACCTTGCATTTGCTTTGACGGTGACAATGCAAAATATTACAGCTCGATCCAGTTCCTAAAGAGGCAACAAGTGTAGTGGCATAAAAAATTGAAGTTGTTTGAAGTATCTTCATGGTCGTTTTCTATAATTCTATGCTCCATTTGAAATTGAGAAATCATATTAAGCCATTAATTTTACTGTCAAATAAAGAGAAGGCTTGAGAAACTATTGCAAAATATGATGAGCATACGGTTTTGAGAACTATGCTGCAAGTATAGTTCTACTTACATTTATGCAAATATTTTTAAACTTGTGTTTGCATCAAACATGTATTATTATTTATTATAAAGCAAAGAAGAAAATTTAAGCCAGAACGTGGCATACTTAGCTTTGAGGATTTGGATCATTGTAGATGATAAGTTTACCATTTCTGGCTTCTGCTTTGGAAGCTTGATGCCAACATATTTATAGTTGAATATGAGTTTAGGTGTTATGCTTGATGAAATATTTCTATCACGGTGATGCTTGTGTCAAAGTTGTTCACTCGCCCAACTTAAAGACATACTGTAGCTTTTTTTGTACCTTTTCATCTTGCTCAAGCATTCGTCAATTGAACATGTATTTCTGGTTTCACTTGCATTTTATCTTTTATGTATTTAATTTTTTTCCTAGCATTCTAAGAAAGTATTTATATGTTGTAGGCAAAACCTTTCATTCAAGAATCAAATATTGATGCAATAGTTGATCCAGTGATCAGAACAAGTTATGCGCCAGAAGCTATGTGGAGGGTTGTAGAAACTGCAATGACAAGTGTGGAGCCTTTTTCTGTTCGTCGGCCTTCTATGGAAGACATTGTACGTGAGCTTGAGGATGCCTTTATTATTGAGAATAATGCTTCTCAGTACATGAAATCGATCAGTGGTTCATTTCGCTTTTCCATGGATCCAAAATCATTGCCATCTGTAGCATATACTCCAAACGAACCATCATCTGTATTTTCAGAGACTTTAGGTTCTCCACATCCAAGATAGACCACTTTCATGTTTACGACAATGACTTGAAAAGAATGGAACAGCTAACTGTTCTGCTATGTGTTACTTGTTCATCTTAGAGGTATCCCTCTGATCATTTGCTTGTCACCACTTCAAGAATTAATGGTAAACATCAATGACAGGAAACAATAGCTGAACCTTGATAAGAATATGCATGATTGTGCAGACTATGACTTATGAAGACAAGAACATGTATTCAACTTGTGTCTGCAGTAAGAACTTGAGGCTCCAATGCTCATGATTGTCCCAAAACATGAAATGCAGAGTTGTAAAGAGCTGCGTATTTAGTATACCTTGGATCCTTCAAATGAATTAATTGCCCGGTATTGCATTTAAAACATAGCAGTAAAACGGAATTTTCAGCCATTAAGAAGGGACAGGTAAAATGGAAATTTTTGCTTGTGGCCCATAAAATTTTGAGCTTAATATTACTTTTGATACTTACATTTTATTATATTCCCAGCCAGTCGTTTGATGTATAGAGAATGACAGTCATTCATGATGGTCTTCCCTTTGCATTGTGACAACACAATGACTGTGAACAACAAACAAAACATACACATTGAAATTTGCTTGTCTTCATTCTTAATGTGCATAAAACTTAGAGTTGAAAATGAAAGTACTTCTTCAGCTAAGCACCATCAAAACAGCCAAAAGAAATTCCATTGCTGCCTTGAAATGTTCTATAAAACCATGCACACTTTATAAGGAACTAGAATCTAATGGATTGTGTTTGACTGTCACCTGAGGAATGAATTCACATGGTAATTGGCATATAATAGACCTGTAGTTGAGATCAACTCTGGAAATATAATAATTACATAATTAAATTTTCAACTTCAACAATTATAGACTTCCATCATATCCTAGTTATGTTCTTGCTGTCAGCTTTTGCTATTGTATTCAATGGATCATTTATGCAGAAGCAAATGGTTTCAGTTACATTTTATGTAAACATGGCATCTCTTGTGAACATTGTATTGTTATGTTAGTTTCAAATTTTTGGATGCCAATATTCGAAGAGTGATTTTTTAAGAAAAAACATTTTTTAAAACATCTTAAAATTTCATTTATCAGTTTCTGTAATTTCTTTTTATCAATAAGTGTGTCAGCTTCTATTAATTATAAACTATACACAAATTTAGAAAAAATAGGACACAATGTCACTCCTTGGAGTTCACATGGCAGTGTCTGTAAAGCTAATAAACAGCAACAAAGATAAAAGTTGCTAAGTGGCGAGAGCAACAGAAGTGGGAGGTGGAGGGGGTCTTAGTCATGGTTTGCCCCATACATCAGTGGGGTTTGGGGTGATGTCAGGAACATACCACCCCTCATCTATCTTATCCTCTCCCTCTTTATCTCTATCTTCATTCTATGCCGGAGAAATAGCCAAGGCCATCCGAGGGATCCACATACTTAGGCTAACCACTTCTGCTACCAAACAATGGCCATCCATTGCCACCACTAGTCGGCCCCACCCCAACCAAAGGCCACCTAGAGGCAGCACCTCTAGGTGGAGGCAAGACAAAGCGATCTCGAGTCGAACTGCTCCTGCTGCCAGAATGGCAGCAAGGAGCCTAGGATTTGGGGTAGCATGATTGTCGAGCCAAGAAACTCTGGTTGCAAGGCAAAGAACAGTCATGGGAGGTAAGACTGTCTGAGGGCATCCTAGTCATAGTACATAGGGCATTGCCCCAATGATCCAGCAACTCCCAGAGATGAGCAATTTCCACCACTTTGTTGGCCTGAACCTAAATCTGTAACATAACATAGGAGCAAATGGAACCTTTAGAAAAAAGTGAAACATTTATATCAACTGAGTACTGAGAAAAAATTGTAGAATGTGTATCTTTCCTCAAAAAAAATAGGACTGAAAGCATGCCAAACTTAGGTAGACTTAAAAGGGAAGCAATAGTAATCCCCCAAAAGAGCCATATACCAAGACAAGTGTTCTGGTCAAAAGGGATGAAAAAAGTCATGAATCCAACTCCAAAGTTGCTAGGCATTGCAACAAAACTAGAAAAGGTGCTTGAAGGACTCAGGTTGTCCACAATTTAGATAAGGGTCCAGAATGCCCATATGTCGAAGGCAAGAGCCCACATGCAAGCTTGGGTAAAGAATTCACCAAGCAAAGTAGGCAAGATTAGGCTCAATGACCGTGGACTAAATGTTGTGAAATTGGTATTGCCAAATTGATGAAGGTCACTACAAATTTAGAGTAATCACCACAAGAAGTTGTGGAGAAAGCCAATGGTGACATGAACGTATCTTGTAGTTGTAGAAAGTGGTGTTGGGAGACCAACATCAGTCTTTCCACCAAGGCT
Organism: Chamaecyparis obtusa; assembly: GCA_027943335.1. Taxonomy (NCBI): domain Eukaryota; kingdom Viridiplantae; phylum Streptophyta; class Pinopsida; order Cupressales; family Cupressaceae; genus Chamaecyparis; species Chamaecyparis obtusa. The sequence continues at coordinate 133,579 of BSBK01004178.1, forward strand.
TTGGCCATATGAATGCCAATTTTGTGTATCATATCGGAGGAAGAGCTGACAAAACAATGTCAAATGTCTCTCGATCTGATTGAGAGAATTGATATTGAATTTTTAAATCCTTCCAAGAGTGGAGGTTCATAGTTGGTTAGGAAAACAAATCTTGAGGTGTAGGGATACCCTTTTTGTGAAAATGTGTGGCATGAACCCAAGGCAGACGAGCTAGAGGGAGCCCTTGAATTTGAATAAGTGGAGACCACCAAAGGTTGTGCTAATTGAAAGAAAACCTATCTCTAAAGCATGAACCAGCCCACTATAGCTAGGGTTAATGATTTCCCAAGCATACCAAATACTTTCAGCAACAAAAGAGTGCTTATTCCTTTCATGAGTAGAAAGGTTTGAAAGCTAATCCTCTTCCAAGCGGGTTGGTTAGCTAGGAAACTAGAGGAAATGCAATGCCTTAGAAGAGTTTTCAAAGCTTCATTCCCAAAAGTAGTACACAATCCATTGAACACAAAGAGCCAACCCTTGCCACTAAGTAGAGAGAAGCTCAAGACCACTTGAGTCCCATAGAAAGAAATCAAACTCTTAAGCAACACGATGAAAACCCTTGTGGTCTTCTGAAGAGGCCCACAAAAAATTATGAAGATGTTTATCTAGCTTCATGTAAGAAGTTTTAAAAGCGGGCCAATTGGAAGAGTAATACACATGAGAGGTTGCAAGAATTTTAGAGCAAACATGAAATTTACTAGCCAACGAGAGTGGTTGGGTAATCCACCAGGAAAATTTTCTCTCAATTCTAATCGGGATTGCATTCTAAAGGTCAACCAAGGAAGTCTGAAAGGCAAAGGGAATGCTTAGAAATCAAAAGATTTCCCCATGACCAATCCACTTCCAATCGTAGTTGTGAAGCAAAGGAGGCATTGCAAGAATGGATTGACGATAACATTGAGTCTCATGCCATTGAATAGTTAAACCAAAAGCCAAGCATAAAGTTTTGAGTTATTTGCAAAATGACCATTGACCATCTAGTTAGATGACTTGGGCAATTCCTCTAACTCTCCCAAAGGAGAGAATTTGCCAACAAATATCAAAACCCTTCAACATCAAGCACATACAAAGACAGAGCAAGGGGGTGACTTTGCCAGATGGATTGGTGCCAAAAGCTTGAGATTGATGTCTATTTTTTTTTTTTGGTATCCCCGCGACCCAACCTGACACCCAACTCACCTTACCTTGGTCTTACTTTGCTGCCAATTGATGCATGCAGAGGTCCACAAAGAGCATTTTTAACAACTAAATAAAGTTAGGGCCATATCCAAGAGCACCAAGCATGGCAAAAATAAAGGTCATCAATGTTGTTGTAAGCCTTTACAAAATCAATCTTTAGAAACATGGCTTGTTGATAAGTAGGAGATAATATCACATGTCTTGTTGTTTAGAGTGTCGGGCCCATTCCATGCCTTTCCAAACAACTATGATACTATCCATAATAAACTTGAATTTGATAAAGCCTAATTTGCTCTAGTCAAAAAATTTTAGGCATAATATGAAGAACCTCTCGAGTTAGAGCCTTTGTTATGATCTTGTAAGAGACATTAAACAGCGTGATAGGCTGCCATTTATAATTGTCCTCAAGGTCTCTCGATTTAGGTAAGAATATAATGTAATTTGAGATATCCATTTCTACGATTTTTAGAGCTATTTTAATTGAGTAGTGTTGTCAAATTTCCAAGCAAACTCACTTGGATTCAAAATTTATTGATGTATTGACATAATGTATTCATCTACAAGACATGCCATAGATTGGCTCATCTTTACTAAAATATATTTAGAATCAAATTCAATCTAAGTATGTCATGAATGTGCTCTGTCGTTAAATCAATTAGGCCTTCTAGTTATATATATATATATATATATATATATATATATATATATATATATATATATATAAGGGCACCCTCTTCAGGTAGGCCTTCATTGGATTGACAGACCATTTTATCTTCATTGATTTTATACGTCCCCCTACTATTTGGCAGGGCCATGGTAGGCCTTCTATATATATATGGTTATCAATTTTCTCTATGTCCCTTCTAACCAGTCATCAATTTTCTATCATCTTTCCTTCTCTTTATGCGCATCTATTTTGAATTGTTGCACTTTCATTCTTCTTCGTTGCGCATTCATTCTTACTGCTCATTTATCCACATTCTTTGCGCATACATTCACTATGGTTGCACATTTGTTATTGTTGCGCTTTGATTTCCTATTATTGCGCATTTGTTTGTTGTAGCTACGCATTCATATAGATAATTGTTTAGCTTTCATTTGGTTTTAGCTAACAACTTAACGATTTGTTGTTTGTGTCCTTTAGTCAATTAGGTTGTTTTGCAGGACGTATTATTGAAGACCTCTCCAAAATTACTCACGAATTTCCTTACAGGTTCCTTGGAAGAAAAAGGGGATTGTTAAGGAAACCAAATTTTCGTTTGGGCTTTAAAATATGACACGCTTTTCATTTTCATGTGTCTTCTTTAGTTTACACTAAGTGTTTGTGGTGTCTTGTTGTTTAAGCATTTTGTAATCCTACAGAGTTATAACAATGTATCCTCTCCCCTCGCCTTCATGGATCTTGGGTGTAAGAGAAATTGTTATATCTTTTAGAGGGCGGTCTTTGGTGGGAAAAGGGGTACTCACTCCAAAGAATGATGAGCAACCGGTAACAGGCTAAAGCCAAGCCCTTCCAAACCGGTATATAAAAAATGTCATTGTGATTAGTCTCACAATGAACAAGTGTGAATTCGTTATGGCAACCAAAATCTCCTCTAGTACCCGTGTGGTGCATTAAAGTCCCTACATTGCTAAGGTGTAAAAATCTTGCTTTGAAATGATTGGGATAGTCCCCTTAATTGAGAATATGGATTGATCATAGCCACCTGAACGGATGCCCTTACTATACACTTTTGTTTTAGTGGCCAAAAACCTTCTATTTGCTAGCTCAAGGGGTCACCCAAGCCCATGAAGACACCTCACACTACTCACGGTTCATAATAGAGATAGCAGTTTTTTGGGAAGTAATGACCCATTGAATTCAGAACTTGGTGTGCTAGAGACGTGAGTGCATTGTAAGGAGGAGCCCATGCCTCCAAGTTCCTAGGCTATCCACTTTGGATAAGTTTATCCAAGCGAGGATTCAACAGATATTGTCCTTGCCTACCATAGGATTTGTAAGCGTGTTTGTGCATTCATTTTAGATTAATTTAGAAATCAATCATTTTTGTTTTGCGTGTGTGTATGCATTTTCTTGCCAGAAAAAAAAAACCAAAAACCAATCTTTTCTTGAAATTTGCAACCAAAAATTGAAAACATGAAAGTTGTGTATACATTTAGTTGTCATGTGCATACATTTATGATACTGCACATATAATCAAACTTGTTGCGCATTTGTATATTTTAGTTGTGCATACATTACATTATGATGTGCAACTGTTTCTGCGCACTTACCACAGAGGCAATTGTACAGATTTTGACCTTATATTGACACATACATTTTCAGATACCCAATATTGTCTTCTCCCCGATTCTGGAAACTTTTGATCTCTTTAGGACATTGTTACCTAGTTTGACCATCATTTTTCAAAATTTCATCATCTTTTTCATTTATCCATATTCTCCCAAATCAATTTCTTAGTGTTGATAATCCCCATTTAAACATCAAAAAGTCTTTGTGAGTTTTGCCTATCAAGATCTATCATCCTTATCTACAAACTTACTTAGATTTTCTCCTTGAAAGTCTTTTTTCATCTTTCACCTTTTTATGGTTCAAACTCGATCACAAAAACTAAGGGAGCCTGAAAATCCAGAATCTAGAAGCAAAATGGCAGGAACTAGTAATGATGAGAATCCTTGGCCAAAATTTTTTGTTAGGGAAATCGTTTTTGCATCTCCAGATGAACCAACAAATGAAGAATTGAAAGAAAACATGCAAGATCCTAAATTCCACAAGGTCATGGAAAGAATCTTAGATATGGACAAAGAGAAATACTTCCTCATGCTTTCTCAACAAGGAGTCAAATTGCCAACTGATTTTGATGTCTCTATTCTCAAAGAACCACCTATGAAAAATGATCAAGAAACACCTAGTGGTTCCCAAGAAACACATGCTCATGGAGCTATGGAAGACAAACAACCTAGTGCTTCCCACAATACACAAGGACCTAATACATCTTTGGACCCTATCTTACAACAAATCCAGATGCTTCAACAACAAATTTGTGATATTCAAATTGGATCCTCTACAAAGAAATATTTCTTAGATGATGTATGTCCTTATCATTTTGACAAACATCTAGCAATGATTCTATTCCCTCCTCACTTTGAGGTGCTTAAATTTGATAAATACAAAAGGAATTCGGATCCTCAAGACCACATACGTGAGTTTTGTGTTGCTTGTATTGAAATCGCTCACAATGAAACCTATCTTATGCGATTACTCCCACGTAGCTTAGGAGGACAAGCTATGGAATGGTTCTCTAAACTACCACCAGGAATAAAATCATTCAATGAGCTCATTAACAAATTTGTGACCAATTATTCATACAACATTAAACATGAGGTCACTATGCTTGATCTTTGCAATGCACAACAAAAGAATGGGGAACATTTCCTTACCTTTTTGAAAAGATGGCGTCAACTATTTGCCAAATATCCACAAACAATTCTTGAACAAGAAAAGATGGATATTTTTGTGCACAACCTTACATCAAAAATGAGTTATAGGTTGCAATTACAATGTCCTAATTTCAACAAGCTCATTGAGAATGGAGTCAAGATTGAGGAAGCTATGGTTGGGAAAGGTGAGATTAAACTCTACACTAAAGATAATGTCTGATCTTCAAGCTCTAATTCCAATAACAACAACAATGACAAATCAAAATTTTGGAACAAAAACAAGAATATTGTCAATGATGGAATCTATCCTAAATCTCACAAGCAAGGCTAATGCTACTCAACCTACTCAGAGTAATCAAATCACAACACAAAATACCAACAATAATTCATCAAACTCAAGGTTACCTTTTATGCCTCGCAGAAGGACTTTCACTCCTTTAGGTGAGTCTCTTGAATCTACTTTAAGAAAATTGATCACAAATAAACTCATTGTACTTCCTGAAATTAGAAACTACAAACCAAGAGTGAAACCTTCTTGGTGGAATGATAATGATTATTGCGAGTTTCATAGAGGGAAAGGTCATAAAACCAATAATTTTCAAAGACTTAAACATGTAGTACAAGACTTGATAGAAAGTGGTGAGATAAGTGTTGATGGACATACCTCTAATGAGTCACATACGGCTTTTAAAGATCCACATCCCCGAACATGGGAAGGGAAGTTCTTCCAATACTAAGAATGACAATCAAGCCAACTACAATACGACATCCTATAAGTATGTTAACCATATCTCAGAGTGTGATCTTTCTCAGTATTATGCCAATGTGATTACTATCAAAGAAAAGTCTGACAGTCAACCGGTTAATGTTACAACTCGAGCCCAATCCAAGGTGTCTCATCCAAGCCTTCCACTTCACAAAATAAGTCTATGTGCCAAAGTCCACATCAAATGTTTCGAATCAATACAATCTTTTGGATCAATTGAAGAAAACGTCTGCCCAAATATCCATCTTAGAGCTTTTACGCTTGTCACCATCTCATAAAGATATTCTTGAGAAAGCTTTACTAGAGACTCGTGTTCCTACTAATCTAGATCAAGCCCAATTCCAAGCTACGGTGGGACATTTGACTACTCCACATTTCCTATCTTTTACCAAGCATGATGATCTAGCCATTAATCAACTGCATAATGCTCCTCTCCATATTGAAGTCCTTGTCCAGAATCATAAGATCAAAGGAGTTCTCATAGATGGAGGACCTGGCTTGAATATATGCACTTTAAAACTAGTCCTTGCATTGGGATTTTCTGAAAATTCAGTAGATCCAAAGAAGAAAATTACAATCAAAGCTTATGATGAAGAGGAAAGTGTGTGCTAAAATGTTGTCACACTTCTATGAATCATTGCATGCAAGGAAACTCAAGAATGAGCCCTCACAAATCGATCCATAGCTCTTTATGCATGGAGTTGCAAGATTTGTAAAATTGCTCTCAGCTAGAGCTATGAACTCATGACCTTGTTAGTCAACCACACAATGAGAGATTCCAAATCAAAGACAAGGGCAACAATGCCAATATCTCTAATGAAATCCAAATGTATGCAATGCAATGCAAATAAGCTAAGAATGAGAATGCAATCTAGTCTATGGAAATGAAAGTACAATGCAACTAATCTATGAAAGGAAAGAACAAATGTGACCAATCCCTCCTATTTAGACTATGTGAGATTAATCTATTGCATAAGGAAATCTACACTAAGAATGTCATTATCATGCAACTATGAAAGCAAATATGAAATGAGATGCAACAAAGTCTTCAAAGCTTGGATTGCAAGAGTGTTTTCAAAGAGAGCTCCAAATGACCTAGAAAACCTACAGCATAATATTAGCATGAAAACCTAAGATGCAAATGAGGAAGAGAGCTCTCCTTTTATAAGAAATGAGATGAAAATGGACCATTGAGATTAAGAAGCAAAAGACTTAATCAACGGTGGAGAAAAATAGAAGCTTGATCCTTGTACACAAATATCCTCCAATACGAAAATAGGAGTTGACTTTAGTGTCCATATGAGACAAAAAATATTTTTTCTCTTTTTATAAAATAAGAATAATGTTTTATTTGTGCAACATAGGATAAGAAGAAAAGTGGGGATTTTTTATTTAAATAAAAGGGGAGGAAATTCTTTTTAATTAAATAAAGGCTTAGGATAAAGTGATTTTATTATTTAATTAAAAGAGATTTTTAATTAATTAAAAGGGAGCATGTTCTCTTAATTAAATAAGATTTTTATTTTTTTCTCTTTTAAATTAAATAAGGCTCAAACCTTAGGAAATATTGAATTGATTATGATTTGATCAAGGAAATTGATATAATTGATATTGTTGATATTTGAAAATATTGATTCAGGGATTTGACAAATTGCTGAATGGGGGCCCAAAGTCTAGGCGACCATTTTAGGGTGCATACATTTGCCCCTCTTTGACTAATGTGAGATCGATTTGGGATCACAAAACAACTCAAATGTGAGGTCGATTCGGGATCACATCCGAACAAAACATAAACAAAAGATTCTGGACATGAGGTCGATTCGAGATCATATCCAAATTAAGAGATAAGAATCTCAAGCTTGAGCGAAAGCTCACAGAAAGATCGCTGAATCAAGAAAATCAAGGAATCAATTATTAAAATCCAATAGGTACTGCCCCCTCGGAATCGAAATCGAAATTAGGTAGAGGAGAAGCAAAAAATTGATAAAGATGATCAAATCATAATGAAATCACAATCAAAGATAAATGATAACAGGATAACCATTAGACAGTGAAAACATGCCCCAGTGATGAATTAGAAGAAAAGAAGTGGGGTGAATGAAAGACTAGAAGTTTGAAAGACATGAAAAGGAAGAAATTCCATCAAAGATCGAAGAATTATGCCTCAAAAGGTCAGTCAACTGCGTAGAAGAATGAGAAAACTTGGAAACGCGACTCGGATTTTGATTTCGAGTTCGAAAATAGATAGAAAATGATGTGATATGAAAGACCAGAAATGAAAGATATGATCAAGAAGAATCAGAAAATGAGCACAGTTGACCAACTAGTCCGTAGATGATAAAAAGGAGAGCTCTCTCCATATGCAAGATGCAAAAACTAAACTATGATGAACCTAAGAATGCAAGCTACTATGAAAGTGGTTGACCTGCAAGGTCACAACGCCTATAGACATCTAATTATCATCATCGAGCATTATTGGTAGCGTCGTAAGATCATACAATGCACACTAGCATAACTATGTGGATATGAATATGATCTTTATGAGATAGAAATGTGAAAATCCCACCTAGGCATCAAAGACATGGAGGTCAAGATGACTAATGCAGTGAGATTACCTAAGTTTGATATGGCAAGATTATGCTTGTATCAAGACACATGAAAGTCAGGATAACTAGAAGCATGCACTCGCAAAACAGTCAAAGATAATACCTTGTCAATCCATAGTGTCAAGTAAGACCAGCATAAATGCTCATGACAGTTAGGATCAACAAAATATACCCATAAGCAGATAAAGAAAGAAAACATGTTCTCATACCCTCAGTCTTCTAGCTATGCATCATCGAAAACTTCTCAAGGAGAGACCACTCATCAAAGAAATCCTCATAGACAGCACACAAAGATAAATAAAGTCAACATATCTCAAGCGAGTTGATTGTCTAAGTGCGTGTGTGTTGGTCATAGAGTCAGACTCTGGTTATCACATTTATCAATGAGAAATATCGCATCATACTTAGACTATTGGGTAAGACATCTGATAAGTGTTAAGAAACACTCGACGGAAGGGTAGTGTTGAAAAACACTGTCTGGGGTGGTGTTGAAAAACACCTGTTGTGAAATGCCCCAAGAGACAAATGCACCTAAAGGACCTATGCTAACAGTTATCCCCCCTAGACAAAGATAAAGACCAATTCCAGACTACGCCAAATAAAGTCAAGACATGATGGAGAAAGGTTCAGTGTCGAGGACGCATGCTAACAAATAGGAGTGCAAAGGCCTCAAGTAGCGTCTGCTTCCAGGTTTTCATCACTTGGAATCTTTTTTCATTTTTTGATTTGTTTTCTTTTTTTGTATTTTTGCTACCAAGGCCCCTATTTCCAGGTTTTCACCAAGACACTTTTTCTATTTTTTTGAATTTTTTGATTTTTTTGTATTTTTTCAGGACTTTATATGCTTTTTAGGATTTTTTCAGCATCATATATGAATTTTTTTGGTATTTTTTTCAGGATCAATAAATATGTACAAAGGATGCCCCCAGACTGAATAGGCATCATGGATAGAACTTCTTGAGGTGCAAAACATTAATAGGATCAAGGAGTTGTTCCCCCTGTTCATCAGATAGCAAGTAAGCACTTGTCCCAAAAGCAACAGTAATAATGTATGGTCCAAGCCAATTAGGTTCAAATTTGCCCTTTTGTTCTCGATGTTGTTGGTTCTTAGGATTCTCACATAGGACAAGATCTCCTACTTGAAATTCTCTAGGGCGAACCTTCTTATTGAATGCTTTGGACATACGCTTCTGATATACTCTCATGTGATCAAAGGAAACCTTACGCTTCTCATCTAGAAGTTCTAGTTCTTGTAACCTCATGGCGCGGTAATCCTCATCTGTAATCAAACTTTTGAGACAGACTCTAAGTGAAGGTATCTCTACTTCTAAAGGCAACACTGCTTCAGCGCCATAGGTAAGAGCAAAAGGAGTAGCTCCTGTAGGTGTACGAATGCTAGTTCTATAGGCCCATAGTGCCAGATTGATTTGTAAGTGTCAATCCCTACCATTCTTGTGTACTGTTCTATGAAGGATTTTAAGAATGGTTTTATTAGAGGCTTCTGTCTGTTCGTTTCCCTGTCGAAAATAGATGGAAGACCAATGTTGCTTAATTTTAAACTTCTTGCATAAATGCTTTAGGTCCTTGTTCTTGAATTGACCTCCATTATCAGTAATAATCTCAGAAGGCACTCCAAATCGGCAAATAATATGATTCAGAATAAATAGGGAAACTATTTTGCCTGAGGCAACAGAAAGAGGGACTGCCTCTACCCATTTCGTGAAATAATCAGTAGCTGTGATGATAAACTTATGTCCACCTAATGAGTTGGGGTGAATTTGCCCAACAAGGTCAAAGGCCCAGCACTGAAATGGCCAATGAGAAATAGAAGGAATTAGCTCCCTCCCTTGAGCGTGAATCAGGTTTCCATGTTTTTGACATTTCTCACAAGATTTAGAGAAAGCTACTGCATCGGTTTGCATTGTGGGCCAGTAATACCCTGCCCTAAGCAACCTTCAGGCCATGGCAAGACCATTAGAGTGTCCACCACAAATGCCCTCGCGAATGTCAACTAACGCTTGGTCGGATTCCTCCTTTTCCAAGCACCTAAGAAGTGTCCCATCTAAACCCCTCCTATATAAATCACCAGAGATAAGGGTGTGGCGAGAGGCGTTACAGATGAGGTTTCAGCATTCAGAATGGTTGAAAGTGTTAGGGATGATGCCATCGCGTAGATATGAATAGATAGCACCATAGCGGGAAGACTCATGTGTGACAAGGGTACAAATGACATTGCTTTCAGATGAGTCAAATATGGGGTGGTGTAGCTCTTCCACCAGGAATTCAAATCTGGATTCATGTTGTTCCAACTGTAGGAGTGAAGCTAATGTAGCCATAGCATCTGCAACTTTGTTTTCTACTCTAGGGATCTGTTGAAATGTCACAAAGGTAAAGTAACGTCTCAATGAGTCAACCATCTTTTTTTAAGGTATCAATTTATCATCTTTGGTTTGATACTCCTCACTGACTTGGTTGATAATTAATTGTGAATCCCCAAAGACATGCAACTCTGTTAGGTTCCATTCTATAGCTAGTTTCAATCCATTGGTTAATGCTTCATATTTTGCAATATTGTTTGTACATGGGAATAAAAGTTTGTAGGATTTTGGTATATTGTACCCATGAGGAGAAACAAACAATACTCCCACACTTGATCCATTTTGCATGTTGGAACCATCAAAGAACATCTTCCAAGTGCGAGTGGTCATGTATAGAATGTGTTCATCTGGGAACTCTACCTAAATAGGCACAGTATCCTTAATTGGAAAATCAGCTAACTGATCAGCAATAGCTTGCCCTTTTATGGCCTTTCTCTCAATGTACTCTATATCAAACTCAAATAAAACCATCATCCACTTAGCAAGTCTACCCATGAGGGCAGCCTTACTAAGCAAGTACTTAAGAGGATCAATTTTTGCAACCAAATGTATAGTATGAGCAAGCATATAGTGTCGCAACTTTTGGGAAGCAAACACTACTACAAGACAAGACTTCTCAATGTTATTATAATTGATCTCATAAGATACTAGAGTACGACTGATGTAGTATATGGCCCTTTCTTTCCCAGTGTCATCTAATTGAGCCAACAATGCCCCCAAGGAAGACTCTATTGCTGAAATGTACAAAATCAATGGTTGCCCTGGAATAGGAGGCATCAAAATTGCAGGATTAGCCAAATACTGTTTTATTTGATCAAGGCTCTTTTGGCAATCCTCATTCCACACACATGTGACTCCCTTATGCAATGTTTTATTGAAAGGTTGTGCTCTATCTGCAAGTTGTGAAATAAACCTCCGTATAGATTGGAATCGTCCTTGAAGACTTCTCATTTGACTTATGTTCTTTGGAGGTGGCATACCTAAGATAGCTTGGACATTTTCAGGATCAACCTCTATTCCTTTTGCTGAAATTATGAATCCTGGAAGTTTACTTGAGGTAACTCCAAATGCACACTTTTTCGGATTCAATCTAAGTTGAAACTGTTCCATGCGATCTAGAATCACTTCCAAATCGTCGAGGCGTGTATCCCGTTTCCTAGATTTAGCCAAGGTATCATCCACATAATCTTCCATGTTCTTATGCATCATATCATGAAAAATTGTGGTCATAGCTCGTTGGTATGTTGCTCCTGCATTCTTTAGGCCAAATGGCATGATGTTCCAACAATAGGTTCCCCATGTACATGTGAAAGTTATTTTCTCTTGATCTTCGGGAGCTATTTTTATTTGGTTATATCCAGAAAACCCATCCATTAAGGAATATATCTCATAACCCACCGTCATATCCACTATCATGTCTATGTTTGGGAGTGGAAAGTCATCCTTTGGGCATGCTTTGTTGAGTTCTCTGAAGTCTGTGCAAATGTGAATGGACCCATCATGTTTTGAAACTGGAACAATATTGGAGATCCACTCAGCATAGTCAATAGCTCGAATGAATCCTGCGCGTAAGAGCTTTTCTAATTCAGCTTTAACAAGAAGAGCTACATGAAGGTGCATTTTCCTCAACCTTTGTTTGATCGGTTTTATTCCTAGAGCTATAGATAAATGATGCATAATAAGATCAGTGTCAAGCCCTGGCATATCGGAATATGTCCAAGAAAAGTTGATTTTCTTCTTTTGCAAAAACTTTGTATATGCCTCCTTTTCTTCAACTGATAGAGACTGAGCTAGGTGCACTATTTGGGGAGCCTCTTCTGTATTCAAATTCACTGGTTGTGTGGGCTCAATGAGAACTGATGACTTGTCTTGGAAGTAACTTGGCAAGTTATTAAGTACCCCATCCTTAGGCGCCTCAAAGAGGTTTTCACCTCAGACACGTCATTTATTTTTACTATTTTGGGTTCTGACACCGCCACAAAGTGGTTTTTGCCATCAGAACCATTTTTCTTCTTTTCTTTTTCTTTTATTTTTAGACTGAGGTACTTAATATCAGGCTCTGTCATACTTGTTGTTGGCTCACTGGTGGAAGAGACTACGGGTTCAAGAGCATTTAGATAACAGGCAATTTCATAGTCATTCTGAAAGTTTAAGAGCTGAGGCTCTTGGTGACGTTGAGACCAATCAATTAGGTGGAAATGAACAAGGGGTAGGTCAATGGCTGGTTCAACATTGTGTATGTGGAAGGTGTTATCTCTGGTGACCATACAATTGGGATTCATCAAGTCTCCTTCTAAGATACCCGAATCAGGATTTGTCCTACCAAACAAAGCGTCGTCCACTAAGGCAATTCGAAAAGTCCAATCCTCTAGTCCTACACTAGGCTCGTTGGTCACATCGGGTTGAGTACTATAAGTATGGACAACATCCATGTCCAAATCAACTGTTGCATTTGAAAGTGAGTCCCATTCAAACTCATGTGAGTCTGTCTCTGAATCATTATTTGGGCCTCGTGATGTAGAAGCCTCAAGGTTAGGAAAGGTTTCCCTTTCTCTAGCACTAGCATTGTTACTATCCATCGCAGCTAGGATAGCAACACTTTCCATTGTCAATCTAGCATTCATATAGTCACTATCCGTTGCAGCTGGGATAGTAGGACTGTCAATTGTCAAATCTTTTGAATCTCCCCAAAGGAGATTTGTTGAAGGCACCCAATTATCAGACATGTCTTGCTGATTAGAGAGATTAGGTGTGTAGTCTGAGTCATTGTCACTGTCCGTCACAGCTAAGACAGGGACACTTTTATGTTTCTTATTTGCAAAACCTAAGCCAACTGTTGACTTATTCCTTTGTCCAAAAAGGGCATGGTTAAGAGGTTCAGCTTTGGCATCCAACCGATGACTAAGGGGACCATGTCCTGGATAACTCATTTTCTTGACCAATGTATACCCTCTCCCATAAGCTTGAGGAGAAGGTGCAAAATCCTCATTATGTCGGTATTTCTCCTCTCGGTAAATCCAGTCCCTAACAGAAACCTCTTCTTTTTCCTCTTGAATCGGAACTGAGGATTCTACAAACTTGTCGAACAATGTCATGGCTGAAGACTAGGGCTTCATATCTTGAGAAGGTTTGCCATAAGACCTAGGGGAAATTGGCAATTTTGTGAATGAATCAAGTTTGTAATCCCCCATGCCAAGATCCATGGCTTTGAATTTGTCTTTGCATTGTTCAAATGTAGTATCAAAAGTGTTAGCCTCCCTATTCAAAGGAATGTGAGACCTTGCTGAAATTGTGTTGACTGACAATGTGCTATCCTCGGGTATGCAAACTTCTACTCCATTGTAAGGGAACTTCACACACTGATGATAAGTAGATGGGACTGCTTGCATCTCATGTATCCAAGGTCTACCCAACAAAATATTGTAAGCCAAAGGACTGGCATCAACAATCTGAAACAAAATATCTTTCTCTACAGGACCAATTCAGATAGGAAGAACAACCAATCCTTTAGAACTACGTTTTGCTTCATCATAAGCCTTGATAGTTATCTTCTTCCTTGTGTCAATGACTTCTTCTGAATAACCCAAGGCCTTCAATAAGCTCAAAGAACAAATATTAAGCCCAGCACCCCCATCTATCAACACGTGCCTGACATAGGTCTTGTGGATCATAAGCTCTATATGAAGGGCCAAATTGTGTGGGTGGCTTAATGACTTGTCATCTTCTTCTGAGAATGTAAGGTAGTGAGGGCTAGCCAAGTGGTTGACCATATTCTGGAATTGATCTACATCTATATCATTAGGGACATTAGCTGCTCGCAAAGCATCCTCAAGGACACGCTTATGCTTAGGGGACAATTCCAAAAGCTCAAAGATTGAAATCTGCGCTGGTGTACATTGTAATTGGTCAACAAGATTATAATTCAACTCAGGACCAACAACAGATTTAGGAAGAACACCTTTTGACACTGGCTGCTTAGACTTACTAGAGTTAGGACCTCTAATAACAATGGGAGCTTGAGACTGACTCCTAGTGACTGCATTGAGGGGTTGAGACATCCTTCGTGAGCGAGGACCTCTTAGTACCACAACGGGTCCTTCATCAGGCATAGGAGTTGAATCCACATCATATCCATAAGGGTCTTTCCCTCTCATCATGTTGACATTATCACCAACAACTTCAAGCATATTAATAACATTTTCGTCATTTGTGTAGGTGTAGTTGATAGCAGCCTTGTCGTTCTTGTTGTTAGAATTCTCTCCTTTCTCATATTTGGGCAAGGGTTCTTTAAAAGCTTTGTGATCCGCATTAGTGGTTAAACCATCAACATCAACTTGTAATCTTCCACTTTCAATAAGATCTTGGACAAGATGCTTAAGTTTAAAACAATTTTCTATATCATGTCCAATTCCATTGTGAAAGACACAAAAAGCCTTCTCATCCCACCAATGAGGTTTAGGATCCGGTATGCGGAACTTTGTAGGATCCTGAGGTTGTGCCAAATTATGAGCAATTAATGTCTTGAAAATGTTTGCATAGGAGTCCCCAAGTTTGGTAAATTGTCTCTTTTCTGTTTTAGGTCTCCCTTGATACTTGGGTTTATTTTCTTGTTGTCCTGAAGATGTTTGCAACTTCATGGCTTGGACTGCATTAGAGAGATTAAGAACTCCTTCATTCTTAGATTGTGATGAGTCAACAACTCTGTCATTGACCACTTGCTTATTCTTATTCTAATAGGAGTTCTTTTTGTCCTTATTACCATTATTATTGTTGTTTTGGCCATTGTTGTTATTAGTTGTTTTGGCCAAAATTCCTTGTTCTTTTAGGACATCCTCTATGCGACATGCCACTTCTACCATGGTATCAAAAGAATTAAATGGGATCTTCCTTACTTCATACCTTAATTCCGATACCAAGTTGCTCACAATGATGTCTATTCTTTCCTCCTCAGGAATTGTCCTTGGATATTTCGAGCACAAAAGTCTCCATCTTTGTAGAAAGGTAACAAAGGATTCCCCTTGATTCTGCTTGAGTTTGCACAAATCAAGCATGGTGACCAATCTTGATAAGTTGTAAGCAAAATGTTGAACAAATCTTTCCACAAGCTCTCTAAATGTCTTAACTGGAGGAGCAAGGTTAGTAAACCACTCCATGGCTTGACCCTTGAGACTCCTTGGGAATAATCTCATCAAGTAGGAGTCTTCATGGTGAAAAGAAAAGCTCATTATGTAAAACTGTCTAACATGGTTGTGAGGGTCACCAACGCCATCATATTTGTCATAGGTTGGAAACTCAACTTTCTTAGGAAACTCAACCAACACCACACTCTTGTCAATTGGGTTGGGACATATGGAGTCCAAATTAAATGTGCTCTTAGGAGCCCTCATCCTTTCTATATCCTTTTGAAGTTGTTTGATCACCTCATTAGTTGATGGATCTTGCTTCTTTACCTTTCGGTCCACATCAAAATTATATGGGAACTTAGCACCTTTGTTGATGAGACTTTCTAGGAACTAATCCTTGTTTTGTTCCACATACCTTTTTACATATGCTTGAAAGGATGGTTCTTGTTGCATAGTCATAAAATCTATATGATCGAAGTTGGCATAACTTCCTCCATGTTGTGAGCCATGATGTGCTCATTGGGAGGGTTGCTTTGAAAGTCTAGGAGGTGACTGTCTCCTATGGTGATCATATCTTGAAGTCCTTCTACCTCTAGGACCTGGGGATCTTGAGGGCGTCCTTGACCTTCTTCTAGGACTTGGTGAGGGAGTAGATGGGGGTGAGTGGGTCCCACTATTAGTACCCCTCCCATTGAATCGATTTTGGAGTTGTTGTGCATAGAGTCTATCTTATTCTTCTTGAGTGACTCTTTTCCTTATGTCCAATAATGCATGTTCCTCTTCCTCTAGTTGTCTAAATTTCTCCTTTTTAGTAGCTTGTTCATCTAGATAGGCTTGCTTCTCCCTTTCAATGCTCTTCAATCTCGTATTTGCATATCGAGAGGTATTTCTAAGTGGAGAAGGTTTTCTTGACTATCTGATTGCATTGGCTGCATTGATGTGGTGGTCACTAGACTCGTTGCTCTCGTCTTCATCTTCTGACCCTGAATCTGAGTGAGTTTGTTGGTGATGTCTCTCAACTCGTTGGTGAGCATCAAGATACCTTGTGTTGATCGGGGGTGATCCAGGTGGACTAACATATGCAGACCCAGCAGACATCATGTTACCCCTATGCCGTTGAAACATGTCATCAAAAGTCTGGTTCATTGTTTCTCTTTGTTGTCGAGTGAAGCTGTAACTCATGTCCATACTTGATGAAATGGGTGCTAAAGAGGTACTCACTTCACTAGGATTACCTTTCAAATTAAAACAAATCTCAGATTCACTCTTAGGAGATTGATCAAAAAGGGGTCATTTTCCCTTATGTTGTTGACGAGTCTTAACTGGTGGTAACTGGCTAAAGACAACAGGGGGTCGCTTCCCTTGATTGACTTGGTACCTTGTTGTAATTGACATGAAAGAAAGAGATTCTTAATGATAGGGTGACCTCACAAAGTGTTAACACCAAACTAGGATAATCAAAGTTCTCTATTGTCCAAAATGAAATGAAAAGATAGAAATAAAGGAGCTTTACCAACACTGTCAAAGAGGTGCTAAAATCAAAGGATGAATATCCTTGCACTTTTGAATCAGGAGGTTGGACTAGGCCAAAATATAATTGAAATTGATTAAATGAAAGTGATTTGGACAATAAGAGCACTACAATTCTCCAAGAATGTAGCTAACAATTCTAGAGATAAGCTTTCTCACCAAGAATAACCTTCTAACTTGACAACTATTTCCAAAGTGGCCTTGTAAACCAATTGATGCTATTCCTAGAGGGCAGAAACCAGAGATTTAAAGTCAAAACAAGTCTCTAATGACAGGATAGAAAATTGAGCAAGCTGTAAAAAGTTGGGTGTTTCAACTCAGGAATTCAGTTGTTTTGTGGTTTAATCAGACACATTAATAGATTTCCAGCATTTTATCAAGCACATAAGGTAGCAATCAAGGAGTTCAAGCAAGCAATTGTCTTCAAACAATGAGCAAGGGGCAAAGCAACCTTGCGCATGAACAAGGATAGTGACTTAGTATTTCTACTCCTTAAAGGTTCTACTTGTATATGTTCTTGAAAATGTTTTAGCAGGCACATAGAACACAACAACACCTTAACAAGCTGTCTACAAGGATATACGTGGCTTTCTAAAAGGAGTCCTCGATATACGCAAGGTACGTGAGGCCCAAATTCGTAGATGAGAAGAATCCAAAATCACACAGCCGGGGGGAGACGGTAACCCAAATCTCTTCCTTCACTTCTCAAAGGTATAAAGTTCTTTGAGGCTTAGCCAAGAGTGATATCAAACTCAATTCCCAAGAGAGGTGTCTTTCGATTCACCACCCGCTATTTATACTCCACCGAAACACGGGAGTTAAGGTCATCCCTTGAGGTGGTGTGTCCCCAAGCAGGCCTTCTAAAAATAAAATTAAGTAATTCACTATCAAAAGTATTTAAAGCACTAAAGGTGGAACACTTTACTCTTCAAGTAAATGTGAAGTGAGTCCAAAAGTGGAACATTTAACTCTTCAAGTGAATGTGAAGTGAGTCCAAAAGTGGAACATTTAACTCTTCAAGTGAATGTGAAGTGAGTCTACAAGGTGGAACATTTAACTCCTCACACAAACTCAAAGTGAGTCCAAAAGTGGAACATTTAACTCCTCACAAACTCAAAGTGAGTCCACACCTTAGAAAACTAATGAGATCAAGAAAGTATAAAAAGGGGGAAACTTTGTGGAACACTTAACGCTCTTTTCAAGTAGACCTCTCCTTTATGTATGAATGCTGACCTTGCATCCAAAGGGCGGTAATGAGGAGCGATTAGAAATAAGCGAGTCCAACACCCAATTTAGCTAACAAGATCAATCAAAAGTAATCTAAAGTTGCTTATCAATACTACTCACAAATGACAAAAGGTTGAATCAATGGAATATTTAACTTTCCAAGCAAAC
This sequence comes from Chamaecyparis obtusa, assembly GCA_027943335.1. Classification (NCBI taxonomy): domain Eukaryota; kingdom Viridiplantae; phylum Streptophyta; class Pinopsida; order Cupressales; family Cupressaceae; genus Chamaecyparis; species Chamaecyparis obtusa. Next base: position 152,036 of record BSBK01004178.1, read on the forward strand.
ATAGAGTGAGTCCACAAAGTGGTGCATTTAACTCCCTATGTAAACAAGGAATGAATTCATGCCCTCAATCACTCAATGAGATATTTGATATTGGAACCAAGAATTACTTAAGGTGTAAACACAAGTATTCACTTACACAAACTTGTATGAAAGCAAATCTATGTTCATTCATTTCTCATTAAAAGCATCAATTGAAATGTGTTCTATGAAAGCATGTAAACACTCAAGCCAAACACATGAGAGGTTCATTCTTATTTCCAAAATCTAAATGTTGTAGAGATGTAACAAAATACCTCAAGTCCAAAGCAACGCGCTTAGTAGATTTTACCTCATTTTTATTTTTTTGTTAGGCATCTCCATGAAAGCAAGCCACGAATCTTCTAATGAACAAGACAAGCAAACAAGCAAACAAAATATGCAATGTATACTCAACTTATGCAAACCCTAAGGTGGTTAGATCTGAAAATCAATTGTTAGGAGCAATAATAACTAGCAAATAATCCAAATGACAACTCACATCATGCATTGAACCATGTGAAAAATAAGTGCATGCTAATCATCAAATACCCTTTTTTTTAATTTTGATTTTTGACCTTGTCAACAAGATTAGACTTATACCACATGAATTCAGACCCTAAACCCAGAATGCAGAAAAGAGACCTCTATCAAAAAATAGAGAGCTTTCCAAAAATGTCAAAATTTCAACAAGATTTTATCATTTGTGCCCTAGAGAGCTATTTTCTCAAAACATACCAGTTTTTATAAATTGGCCAAATGAGCTATGATATGACCTCTAAATTAAAAACACAATAAATAGACCCCTTGTATAATTTCAAGACCTTTCCAGAAATGTAAAAATTCTGAAAAATATGCTAATTTGCGCCGAAAATTAATTTTTTATGAAAAATCAAGAAAAAATTATAAAAAATTGAAAATATCTCAAAAAATTTTGAATTTTTTATTGGGGCTTCTCTAATATGTCGCCAATGTGCAAAAAAAATTTCAAACCAAAACACCAAGCCGTTTGGGAGATATGATAAAATCTTTCAAATCTAAAGTTTTCCATCTCCAAACAAATCTGCACAAGGGTTAGCTCCAAAAATAATCAAAACCAACATGCAAGAGGTGGGTTGCCCCACGGTGGGTGCCAAAAATGTGTGCTAAAATGTTGTCACACTTCTATGAATCATTGCATGCAAGGAAACTCAAGAATGATCCCTCACAAATCGATCCATAGCTCTCTATGCATGGAGTTGCAAAATTTGTAAAATTGCTCTCAGCTAAAGCTATGAACTCGTGACCTTGTTAGTCAACCACACAATGAGAGATTTCAAATCAAAGGCAAGGGAAACAATGCCATTATCTCTAATAAAATCCAAATGTATGCAATGCAATGCAAATAAGCTAAGAATGAGAATGCAATCTAGTCTATGAAAATGAAAGTACAATGCAACTAAACTATGAAAGGAAAGAACAAATGTGACCAATCCCTCATATTTAGACTATGTGAGATTAATCTATTACATAAAAGGAAATCTACACTAAGAATGTCATTATCATGCAACTATGAAAGCAAATATGAAATGAAATGCAACAAAGTCTTCAAAGCTTGGATTGCAAGAGTGTCTTCAAAGAGAGCTCCAAATGACCTAGAAAACCTGCAACATAATATTAGCATGAAAACCTAAGATGCAAATGAGGAAGAGAGCTATCCTTTTATAAGAAATGAGATGAAAATGGACCATTGAGATTAAGAGGCAAAAGACTTAATCAACGGTGGAGAAAAATAGAAGCTTGATCCTTGTGCACAAATATCCTCCAATAGGAAAATAGGAGTTGACTTTAGTGTCCATATGAGACAAAAAGTTTTTTTTCTCTTTTTATAAAACAAGAATAATGTTTTATTTGTGCAACATAGGATAAGAAGAAAAGTGGAGATTTTTTATTTAAATAAAAGGGGAGGAAATTCTTTTTAATTAAATAAAGGTTTAGGATAAAGTGATTTTATTATTTAATTAAAAGAGATTTTTAATTAATTAAAAGGGAGCATGTTCTCTTAATTAAATAAGATTTTTATTTTTTTCTCTTTTAAATTAAATAAGGCTCAAACCTTAGGAAATATTGAATTGATTATGATTTGATCAAGGAAATTGATATAATTGATATTGTTGATATTTGAAAATATTGATTCAGGGATTTGACAAATTGTTGAATGGGGGCCCAAAGTCTAGGCGACCATTTTAGGGTGCATACAGAGAGGTCATCCAAGGGTTCTGTGGTTCTACCTATTAGGGTGGGTCCTATAGTCAAAGATGTTCTTTGTCAAGTACTTGACATGGAACTTGCATATAACATTCTTTTGGGACGACCCTGGATTCATTCTATGCAAGTTGTACCTTCAACTTATCATCAATGCTTGAAATGTTCTTATAATGGTCAAGAAATAACTATCAAAGGTGATCCTAATACTTTTCAATATTGTAACATTGTGAAGGTTGCTCTTGAATCTTTGGTACCATACAATCGTGTTATATCTTCTACAACAAAACCCACTGATCCTAGTAATGTAGCATCAACATCCAAATCCAATGATATTAAGGTAAACATAAAGGAACAAAGCATGGGGGAATATACTTTGGGCCAAACATTTTGTATAACAAAATTACCATTATCTCCTAAGTCATATGGAAAATCTTTGATTATCAAACAACAATCAGAAGCTCCTCCTACAACTGTTTTTGACACTTTTATAAGTGGGGGCACTATATCCAAAGAAGCAGCTGAGAGAAATGCCAATCACTTACTAAATAAAGAAAAGAATGAGGAGGATGTAAAACATGAATATATATCACCTGATGTATATGGTAAAGGATATACTTTATTATAAAAGATGGGATATGAAGGCAGTGGACCTGTGGGATTGTAAAGAGATGGTCTCATAAAACCAATTTTGAAAAATCCAAACTATCAAAGGCATGCAACATGGTTAGGTTATAAAGCGGAAGGAACAAAAGAGCATAAAGGCAAAGAAAAGGTCACATCTCCAATTATCAACAAAATTACTGATACTTTTGGATTGGGATTGTGAAAAATGGAAAGTATGTGAATAAGGAAAAAAAGAGAATAGAGATAGAACTCATTGATAAACTTAGGGATAATCAAGGACAAAGTGATGATACTGAGTCTAATGATTATGAATGGGATTCATTATTTGACTGTACTGAAGAGATAGGAGTCGATGTCATTCATACTTATAGTGACACTTACTATGAGGGGGAGAGTTCAAGGATCAAATCATTAGAATTAATCTCATATAATACTACTCATAACAATTGTGAGGAAAGTGAGAATCATCTTGTGAGAGAAAATTCGAGTGAGAGTATGGAAATAGACCTTGTCGATACTATCATAAACCTTGATAATTTTTCTATAAATACCATTACTGCCTTTGAAACTGACCCAAATGATCCATTAGCTCTTATCCATCTTGAACTTATAGATTGGGATTCTCCTAATAATCTCGAACTTAACATTTTCCATAATGATGACGCAATTATTGATTATCTTGGAATCAGGTATCATCTACCACCGGGGGATCATAAGTCGGAATTTCATATTGAACTCAATGATATGGCTTATTTTGGAGAGGGTGACAATCCTTTTAGTTGTAAAAACGTAAAAATTATAAATCGATCTAATGGTGAAAACCACTCTGTGGTAGTTAGATCCAAAACAAGTAAAAATAAAAGACGCATCCAAGGGTGAAAACCTCTCTGAGGCGCCTGAGGATGGAAGGATTGACACTCTTCCCAATTATCTTTGTCGGGAGCAATAAAAAATACTCATTGAATGAACAATGCCTCTCAACATTGGCACAGAGGAGTCCAAGTGTCTTCTTCAAGTAGCGGTCTCTTTAATAGTGTCAGAAAGGGAAAACGTTTTACAATTTTTCAAGGAAAGACAAGTCAACTTTTCTTGGTCTTATACCAACATGTCGGGTTTAGATCCTAATGTATCATTTGTCTATCACACCAGGGATCAAACCAATCAAACAAAAACTCAGGAAAATACATCCCCATATTGCACTCTTGGTTAAAGCAGAATTGAAGAAACTCCTAGATGTTGGATTCATTAGAGCCATTGATTATGCTGAGTGGATTTCAAATATTGTACCAGTATCAAAGCCTGACAAGTCTATCAGGATATGTATAAATTTTTGGGATCTAAATAAGACTTGTCCTAAGGATGACTTTCTGTTGCATAACATTGCTATCATAGTTGATTTGACAAATGGTCATGAAATGTTGTCCTTAATGGATGGGTTTTCGGGTTATAACCAAATCAAGATTGCTCCAGAAGACCAAGGGAAAACTACTTTTACATGTCCTTGGGGAACCTACGGTTGGAATGTCATTCCTTTTGGGCTCAAGAACGCTGGAGCAACTTATCAGCGAGAAATGACCACTATCTTCCATGACATGATGCATACTATAATGAAAGACTATGTAGATGATATCCTTGCAAAGTCTAAAACTAGAGGTCATTTGAAGGTGTTAGATAAGGTATTCACTCGGATGGAAAAATACAAGATCAAACTTAATTCCAAGAAATGTGCATTTGCGGTTACATCAGGAAAATTGTTAGGGTATATTGTCTCGGCTAAGGGCATAGAAGTTGATCCTGAGAAAGTCAAAGCAATTATGAAAATGTCCTCTTCTACAAATATTAGTCAGTTAAGATCATTGCAAGGATGACTCCAGTCAATTAGAAGATTTGTATCTCAACTGGAAGATAGAAGTCATAATTTTCAACATCTATTACATAAAGATATATCATTTAAGTGTGAAGAAGCTTTTGACAAGATCAAGCAATATTTGGCAAATCCACCTACTCTCATGTCACCAATTCCTGGCAAGCCACTTTTGCTCTATATTTCAGCCACTGAAGTTTCTTTATGTGCTCTTCTAGCACAACAAGATCAATATGGAAAAGAAAAAGCTATATATTACATCAGTGTCACTCTAATAGGATATGAGCTCAACTATTCACCAATTTAACGTGCATGTTTGGTTGTGGTCTTTGCCTCACGGAAATGGTGGCATTACATGTTATCTCATTCTATTAAGCTAATTGTGAAAATAGAGCATTTCAAATATCTTTTGAGCAAAACAACATTAACTAGAAGATTGGCTAAGTGGGTTATGTTTCTTAGTGAGTTTGATATCGATTATGTGGATAAGAAGACTATTAAAGGGCAAGTAATTACAGATCAACTAGCTGAGGCACCACTAATAGATGATCATCATATACAGACATAATTTCCAAATGCAGACATTTTGACATTATCTACACAGGCGTGGAAATTATATTTTGATGGATCGTACACTCAACATGGTTCAGGGGTTGGAGTGTTATTTGTTACACCATAGGGATGCACAATACCAAAGTCTTATAAGTTACTTTTTCCTTGCACAAATAATATGGCGGAATATGAGGCATTGTTGATAGGACTTAAGATGGCTTTGCAATGGAAGCTTACAGAATTGAATGTCTATGGAGACTCTCAGTTGATTATCAATCAAGTGAACAATGACTATCAGACCAAGGATGACAAGTTATTGCCATGTAAACGTATGGTGGATGACTTTAAACAATATTTTTCAATAATCACCTTTCAGAAAATTCTAAGACAAGATAACAAGGATGAAGATGCCATGGCTACAATTGTTTCTCTTCTTGATATGGAAGATACAAAATCTTGCTTTGAGTTTTTAGTGGAACCTTTGACTTACCCTGTGTACGATGATCCTGATACAAGTATAATATGTCATATCATTGGACAAGAATCTCCAACTTACGGGAAGATATATGCCTATCTTAAAAATAATACCATTCCTCCTGATTTATCCAGAAACCAAAAATGTACCCTTCTCCGCCAAGCCTCCAGTTATATCCTAATTTCTAACACCCTGTATCGGCGAGGTCTTGATGGTACTCTCTTATGATGTATTGAACATGATGAAGCTCAAACTGCCTTGCGAGATGTACATGAGGGTATTTGTGGGACACATTCGAGTGGTCCTTCCTTGGCTAAGAAGCTCATGCATATGGGTTACTATTGGCCTACTATGGAGATAGACTCCTTTCAATTTTCTAGAAAATGTAAGAAATGTCTAATTCATGGGAATCTTATTCATGCACCAGCACAAGAGCTTCATCCTTTTACAACTACATTTCCATTTAGTTAGTGGGAACTCAACCTTATGGGCGCAATTCACCATCCATCTTCGAATGGCCATAAGTATATTATCATTGCAACTAAGTATTTCACTAAATGGATTGAAGTTGTTTCGTTGATCATTGCCATTGGAAAACAAATATCCATGTTTATCCTTAATTATATCATTTAGATATATGGTATCCCTATGCATCTTATCAGTGATCATGGGAAGCAATTCCAAAATCAGGATATGGATGAATTATGCAAAAAATTCCACATCACTCATCATTATTCCACCATCTACTACCCCCAGGGAAATAGTTAAGCTAAGGTGTCTAATAAAACCATTGTTAAAATACTTCAGAAGACTATTAATGACGTTGGTCATGACTAGCATATCCAATTAAATCCTTCCATATGGGCCTATCGTACATACATTCAAACTCCCACTGGAGCCACACCGTATTCTCTTGTCTATGGCTCTGAAGCTATCCTATCCCTCGAGGTCGAGTTACCCTCTCTGCGAGTATCCTTAAGAGATTTAATTCCAGATGAAGAGTATAGGCTATCAAGGATACAAGAATTGGAATTGCTACATGAGAAATGACAAAGAGCCTTAGATCATTTGAAGGTTTATCAGAAAAGAATGTCCCAACAATATAACAGTAAAGTGAAGCCTAAAGAGTTTTAGGTGGGTGATTTAGTTCTCCGTGAAAATCCCAAAAAATAGCAGCATCGTGAGAAGAAAGGGAAGTTTAAACCCAATTGGTTGGGTCCTTTTGTGATTACTGCAACCTATGGATCAGGAGCTTATCAGTTGTCTACATCAAATAGTGACCTATTGGATGAGCCTCTCAATAGTATGCACCTCAAGTTCTATGCTTAAAAATAAAAAACATATTCAAAAATACAAAAAAAAATCAAAAAGAAAACTGCAATAAAAACAAGTGGTGAAAACATGGCAACATGTAGCATTTGTGACAAGTTAGCTCTTCTATCTATTAGGATTCTTCTAGCATCCCATCTACTATATATATCCATAATAAATTTCCTTATCCACGTCATCCCATTTGATGTATATACCCATAATAAAATCTCCATCATAGCTTGGTCTAGTGCTTCGGTTTTCATCCCTTTTCATGTGTCTTTCTCCATCCATAATAAGTCAGTCCGCTACCTAACTGGGGGCATGTCCTCGACCTAGTTTTGGAAGTGGATCTTTGATAGTCGTGACTCACAGAGGATAACAATAGAGTGTATTTTTACTCACCAGACAATAAACACAATCATATATTATTTCACAATGATGTCTTGACTATGACTCTTAACTTGTGATATATCTTTCAAACACGATTGTTTACTTACACATTTAACTTGTTCAACATAATCATACCAAATCAAAACCTTATCAATGATCTTTTGACTATTTCACAATGATGTCTTGACTATGACTCTTAACTTGTGATATATCTTTCAAACACGATTGTTTACTTACACATTTAACTTGTTCAACATAATCATACCAAATCAAAACCTTATCAACGATCTTTTGACTATTTCACAATGATGTCTTGACTATGACTCTTAACTTGTGATATATCTTTCAAACACGATTGTTTACTTACACATTTAACTTGTTCAACATAATCATACCAAATCAAAACCTTATCAACGATCTTTTGGCAAGAAATGTGTATTCATGGCAAGCATGTTAGTATGATTGTTATAGGTTATGCATTCATCTTTTGATTTCATTGTTATCATGTTTCCTATGCTATTCTGGGATGTCCTTGGCATGAGTTAATCACTCCCATATGTCATTGACTAGAATAGCCGGTATGGGGCATGATGTTTTTATTTGATTGTAGTTTGTGGGATATTTTCCAATGAAGTCGAATGAACAAGTAAAGGGGGTGTCTGTGCATAAGTGTCTTCATCTATTTAATAAGCATCAAATCATACAATTGATGTTGCTATGAAAATGCTATTAATAGTGACATGCCACACATAGCTCAACTCCAAATATTTGTTCCTCGATGGAGGGGAGAATATTCCTTGTTTGTTGATCATGCAAGCGAAACTTAGGTCATCTTGATTTAATTATACTTAGATGCTTGTCAAGCTTGCTATATTAAACTCCATGTAAGAAGTGCTTAGGTCATCTTGGTTTAATTATACCATGATGCTTGCATTTTCTTGCAACATAAAGAGCTCAATGATGATAAAAAAAATTCATGTTACCTGATCTAAGACGTTTTCCAAATTTGTGGAGATATTCAATATTTGTCATTACATTTTGCATTCGTTAGTTCTTTTGCATATTTAGAATAGTGTCCCATTTTTGTAGAGTTGTTTTTCTACAAGTGCTCCTTTTATAGAATTTTGTAGGTTTTCTTACTTCTTAGGATATCTTGTCCATTATGTCTATTCTTCTAGTGTCAAACATATTGTTATTATAATTAAGGACATTAGATATCAACAAAATTATGCATTTCATATAAGTTAATGTTAAATTGTTCATTCAATTCATTTTATTCTCATCACTTATCACTTGTTCATTTTCACGTGTCCCAATTCATTTAGTTACATTATCTTATTACATAGTATTTTATTGATCATTTAGCATCTTTCCATTTATCGTTATCTACTTAAATATTATGATAAGTAGGTATCCATTTTCATATCATTATCCAATTTATTCATTAAATGCATATGCATCGTATAGGCTATTATTCTATAAAATCATCATTCATTTCAACACATTACATTCAATTGCATTTCATTAAGTTAGAAAATGTAAAAACTATAGAATCATCTAGTAAATCATCCATTTATATGCATCAGATAAATCACATCGCAACATAAACATTTAGAAACATTGTCATCTAGAATCATAGGATGTAGAATCATAAATCATATGCATCTATATAAACGTATCTCATCACATCCTACAAGTGTCAGTATCAATATCACATAAAACATAAACATGCATAAATGACAATGTCCATGTATAAAAGTCCATCATATAGAGTCCATGCATCATAACATGATAAAAAGTTAGTCGTCTCAATGTCCAATGATATATCTCAGATAACAATATGTCCATCAAGTCTAAAGTACATAATGATGCATAGTATGAATCAATGGGTGTATACAAAACTATCTAAGAGCCACTACCACTTGACTCAGTTTGTCTTTGCCTTCACGTTGATATAGAAGGACCAGTTGTATATGCATCCACTGAACCTGTCTGTGGTCTCAGAGATCGTAAAGTTGTACCCCACTGTCCCTTGGTGCTTGATGATGTACTGCAGTCCGCACAACATATGAGCTCTCTCGGAAGCTCCCTATCCACTGATCTCAGGGCACAACCTGTCTGTATGCCTCCTTCCATTAGGTGATCTCCGTACTAACTCTCAGCATAAGTCTAAGGCTATCTGCATGTGGTCCTAGTGCCTATGTGGACTCTAGCTCATCCAATAAAGTATCGACCTTACCCAACTGCTCTATGGATACATCTTGTTCTCTCAACACCGATGTCAGATCTGTCTCTAATCGTTGGACCCATCTCTCAAGCTATGGGACTCAGTCTGACTGTGCCTGTGTAAATGCTAGTCTGACTCGTAAAGCATATATGTCTATATCCTCGTCCTCGTGTAACTCTCTTTGTAACAATGGGTCCTGACCCCCGATATCCATCCCTAGTTGCTCATCCTACCTTGCTATATTTGGCATGTGTACATCATGTCCTGCTAGATCAAGTATTTTCTCATCCTGCATGAGCTCATCTTGTCTCTGCTCATCTGGTACCTGTGACTCATCTATCTACACCTGTATCGGTTCCTTTACATCAATCTATGTCGGGGCATCTTCTTGTACCTAAGAAGGAGGAGGTATGGGTACCTGTCTCCCCAGAGGTGGCATCAGTCCATGTGGTCTAACCCCTCTTCCTCTCATGCGAGGCCCACCTCTATGTCCTCTACCTCTATCAGGTCCACCGCCAACATCATCATCATCGTCACCTCTACCACCTCTCCCTCTACCCATGTCACCTCTCTAACCTCTCCCCCACCTTTGTCTCTGCTCCCTCCTCCCATCTCCCACATCTCATCATGGTGGCCTCTCACTTGGATCAGTCAATCTCATAAAAGGGTGGTCTCTGAGCTACCTCTCGTACTTTATCGACATACTAGGGTCCACTAGCCCCTGCCTCATAGTCCATGCCTGAAATGACATGTCCAAAAACTTATGTCAGGCTATCTCAAATGAAACCATCAATCCCCATTCCTGTATCTCTTGATGAGTCCTCATGAACTCTATCATGTCCTATGGAATCCCCTGGATCTAGCCAAAGTATCTCAAAACACGGCCCGCCATCTGTCTCTCAATGATGAAAGGTGTCCTCCCTATCAACCATCGTGACTTGAAACAATAGCCTAGTTGTATCTCATCGTCCCATGGCTCACAATCTAGGTAGGGTCTCCAAATCATTGCATGAATGGTATCCAATGCATGTCTCCAAAACTGTAGTTGTCCTAGCTTATGCTAAGACTGAATAGAAGCATATAAGAAAATATACGATTGTCCAGCACCTCTGAATCTCATTGCCACTGGTCGTGTGATAGCTATATGCTCCCACACCCATACGTGAAGCAATGTAACTCATGTTGAAAGAGATGCACCCCTTTGATATACAACCTGGTGTAAGTCATGATATAGGTGTGCTAGCAAACACACACCCCAATAAAATTGGGTCCCCTCCTCCATCATACGTTGTAATGTTTGAACCCAGTCTACTGCAAACCCATGTGAGCGTTGATTAGGACACACATAACCACACATAGATCCTGCCAAAACAACTAAAAGTGTCTCTTACAAGTCCACCATGTCCTCCCAACTGATCTTAGTCTCATCAATGTCATCATCTCTAAATATGGCCCTCCACTCTACCAAACCACCGTGTCGATCATACTGCACCAACTCTCCTGTGATTGGAAGTCGCAGGATGCGATATACATCCTCCAAAGTAATAGGCATCTCTCTTGTAGGGAGATGAAATGTACTATTCTCGAAGTGCCATCTCTCCACTAGCGTCGTCAACATGCCTATGTTCTCCCTAATCTCGGGTGTATAAATAAAATGGTATAAGCTTGTAGCTTCTATCAACACTCTATCTATCTCCAATAGGGTCGGCCTTAGGTTCTATATGATGGAATATCTCTCCCATCAGGTTTACTACACATATCATGTACCTACTGATCTATTTGTCTATCCTATATCTACATCAATCACATGTTTATCACATGTCTATCTGATAATTATATCAATTATCCAATCAGGTATGTTAACTAGAAAGTACACAACGGTGTTGACTACCTCCAACAAATCTATCAAACAAGCCGACAGAGAAAAATGACTAATCGACCTATGGTTTTATCCGATCTACCTATTCATCTTTATAATTTCACTTTTTTCTACATATGTGCAGCAAAGAAAAATGCATGCGCCGAAGCCCTAAATGCTTGCACAAAAAAAACATTTGTGCAGGTTTATTAAATGGTTGTGCAATAAACTTGAGTGTATGAGTAGTTTCTACATTTGTACATATTTATTCAATCAATGCACAACTCCTAAAATTTCTAATCTATTCGTGCATGTACCCCACATGTATGCGCAAAAATACCATTAAGTTGTGCAAACACGATATTCCGTTGCACATACATGAGCCGCAACTATGTAATCATTCGCTATTTTTGAACAAAAAATTTTCCTACCTAAAATAGAATTCAATTCAATCCTAACATGCTAAAAAAATACAATCTAAACATTCTAATCAATTACCAACGAAGGAGGATCGAACCACCTACCGACTCTCCATAGTCGACTGGCCTCTGGAATAGTCGGACGCACTTGAAATAGTGATCTGGCAATGGGAACAGAATCTTGATCACTCAACTCTCCTCTCTCCAAAGATCTCTCTCAATGACAAGTGTGCAAATGATCACCTATCAACCCCTTACACCCCTATATATAGCCTATGGACCCTATTTGCTTGGTGCGTGGACCCTACCTTTCAAAATTCTTCTGCTTTTCATTTTTCCTCACTTACTTTCATAGCTTTTTCGTGAGATTGATCGTCAACCCAAACAACAACAACAAAAACAATAATAATAATAATAACATCAATAAATTTGTCAATCAATCTCTCAAGGGGGCATGCTAGCGTCACTTTTGACTAGGACAGGGGTAATGTGCTGAAGTCTTAATTTTTCTTTGAAACAATGTGACCAACGCATTATTTCAAAGAGTGTAAAAATGTATACACTTAAAATTGGCTTGATTAATTAATTAAATATTTATTATTTAATCAATATTTATTTCCTTCTATTACTAAGTAAATTATTTAATTTCTTTAGTACATTACTTAGGCTATTCTTCCTATCCTAAGTCCTCTAATTAGTCTTATTAAAGTGATTTAGTAAATTATTCAATTACACAATCACTATATGACTAAGTCTTTTAGTCCATCTCATAGACCTAGTCACTTGACACATCATCGTGGCTAAAATAATTAATTTATATTTATTATTAATTACTTACAATTATCCTCACCCATGTGTCATATTATTAAGGGCTATGTGGCCTCATGAGACTTGGTCTCATGACCACATGTCCTCTTTGAACTTGGTCAAGATCACATTTTCTATTCCTTAGGAGCTTCTCTAGCCACCTCAAGGAGTCAAAGGTGACTCATGGGACACTTGTTCCAAGAGTCCTCATGAGGAGAATGTCTTCCCCACTTCTTCTTAAGAGTCTTTGTGAGACACTTGACATGTGTCTTTCCCTTCCACCTTACACTCTCTTTTGTCAATGTAGGAGGAACATCTCTCCTATTCCTCCTCTTATATTCCAACTAAATCCATATTTCTCTCAACTCCTTTAACTAAGTCAATTTCAACCCTAGGATCTTCCACCTTTCAATCTCCACCCTTAGATCTTGTCACCTAGGCTTGAGTCTTCCAAAATTTTATAAAAGGAGCCTTCCTCTTCTTTTGAGAGCCGAATAGCAATGGTGAATTCAAGCTTCCAAGAATTCAAGCATTCAAGCATCCAAGAAATTTTAGAATCATTTTGAGCATTCTCATACCATCCACATCCATCAAATCTTGCATCAATATCATCATGGCACAAGATGCATTCTATATTTAGGCTAGTTTTGCATCATTTCCACTATCTCCACACTTTGGAAACATCTTGGGAAAAAGTAGCTGATTTGCAATTTTGAGAGCTCACCAATCCAAGAATTCAAGGCTAGGAGGAAAATGGAGACAAGCTACATAGGTAAGTGAAGGTAAAAGTATTATTTTAGTTCATTTATCTCTTTGTAATCTTCATTGGAATGCATTTTAGATAGATTTGATAGCTAATAGTGGTTAGCATTTCAATTCTAGGCTTATACATTAAATTTGCATACAATGTCATTACAATAATTGAAGTGGCTCATATCTAAATCAAATTGAAGTCATCCTCATATGCAAAAATAGAAATTTATGACCAATTTAAGTAGAAATCAACATAAGATAACTTATAGATATTTTTCAAGGAAATCCTCATTGAACCATTTAATCTTAGCTGGATTATTTAAGGAAGCTCATACTTTTCTTGATGATAGAGTTTTGTAATGCTACTAGTCCTTTCTCATTAACATACATCCAACTTATCTCCTCACCTTATACCTAAAATAGTAGTTGACTTTAGTATTACAAGCATACATTTTTCAAACAATAGGCACCTATTGATCCCTCATTTTGAAAATAAGCTTATGAAACATTTAAAGGGGGACATTTTCATGTGTTTGGAGTTGAAGGAAAATCTATTTTTTAGGAAACCTCTAAACAAGAAATAATATGGTGTGTAGGAGTATAGTTGACAAATTTTATAAGTGAATTTAATTTCTTTATAAATTGTTGACATGTTATGCTCCTAGATTTTGACCTAATTGATACCTAACAATTATAGACCTTAATATTATAAAAAATAAGGATGTATATTCCATACTCCAGTCCATCATTGTTTTTTATTATAGAAGCAACAAAGAAAATATAAACATTAAATATTGTAGTCTGTCAATATTTTTAATTATAATCAGTAGACTAACAAGGGGGATGACCCTTACACATTCACAACCGAAAGCCTTCAAAGAGAGCAACAACACTAAAACATGGGTGTTGGATTTTACAATCCATCAATGGCTTATTAGCAGTACACAAAAATAACAGGTGTTGTAGAAAAAAAATTACATTTAGCACAAAGGCTAGTAGCCCTCCTCAAGAGTGGGAGGATTTCTCACTCATCGCATGTGGAGAAGAGTGTGAATTTGAAGAACTATTTTTCATGTCGTTGGAAAATTGTCCAAGTGATGTTTGCATTAGGATCCACACCACAAGGGCAAGCCACTAATGAAGCACCATTTAGACCCTTGTCAACACCAAGGATGAAGTGTTGAGGAAGTTGTACTTTGTCATCCGAAGCTAGGAGAAAAGAAGGAGAAGAAGGAAAAGAATGATCCACATGGCCAGAGAGAGAAATACCAGTAGGAGAAAGAGTGGTATCCACATGATTTATAGTAGGGGGATCACATAGATTTATAATAGGAGCATGACCCAGATTTGCAGCAGGAGCATCACCCAAATTTGTAGCAAGAGCTTCATCCTCATCATTAGCCTATGAGGATTCCTTAGAGGTAAAATCAAAGAGATTCAAAAGCTCATACATTCAACTAATCATCATTTGCATCCTTCCACCAAGTGGCAACACCTTTACAATGCAAAAGAGAACAGTATGTAGCCAAATGTCTAGTAGAGAAGGATCGTCGATACCAAAAGAGGAGGCCCTCATAATCTAGTGATTGATTCCAAGGCCTATCCCCAACCATGAGCACCACAACCCCTAACAATTGTGTGAAGATATCCATGTCAACCAATATGTGAGTGAATATAGAGTGGCCCAGTGAAGCCATAACCTTGTCCACCTTCAAGAAATGGCCAATAGAGTCTCCAATGGCCTCAACGAAATAAATCTCCCAAAAATGGAGTGGGAGGTTAGGGAGAGGAACCCACACAGAGTGCACATTGAGTGGTTCAATGAGGAGGTTGAAGGAGATTGTTTAGGGTTTGATGGAAAGGGAGTGTTTCCCCTAAACCCACAACTTTCTCAACACCAAATCACAGTCTTCAGAGGAAGAAAATGTAGCAATAAAAAATCCCTTTTCACAAGGTAAAAGTTCAATGTTACCAAAGATTGAGGGTTTCCAAAACTTGTTAACTACCGATGTAGATCTAGAGGAGAAGGTTGGAGACCAATGAATCTATAAACCAACCCAAAACGCTGGTAGAATCCACAATATCCACCACATTTGGGCCACACACCACCACAGAGGAGGCCTTGGCACATGCAATGGGTTGAGCTTTCACCTTTGAAGGAATAGTAGCACTAGATTTGGCAGCATGAGCATAAATGTGTCCACTAACAAAAGATTTTGGAGGGGGTCAACGGGAAACCCTTCTCCTAACAGCAATAACAACCCCCAAACCACCAACAGCTAGGTGTGGATCTGACTCTATCCCAGGAAGAGAAACAACATAAGAAATTTCAAATGCATCAGCACCAACATTGTCAATAATGTCAAACATCATCGCAACACTAGGAACTGCATTCGCAACAACATAATTAGTTGTTGTGCACAGACTCGTTGAATCCTTCATAGTTCAGCAACCCATTCAACTGGAAGGAGTTGTTGCAGAGAGTGAGAGTGAGGGAATACCTTCCATGTAGGAATCCCCAACACCCATCTCCCCCACAAGTTACCGAAATGCAACGCTTGATCCAACAATCCAACATGCTAGGCAGGAGAAAGTAGCATACAAGATCTTAAAATCTTTCGTCATATTAGATACATTATTGTAGTCCATCAATGTTACAATTACTTGGAGAAGAGAGATAAATACAATTACATACATACAAACATCTAAACAATCCATCATACATTAATACTGGAGAATTACCTTGGAGAAACACATGTAAAGAAAAATTCTAGCAAGAATGGGGCCAAATGTCCTCTTCACTATCTATCTTAAAAATTAAAACTACATATAGGCATTTGCGTAACTCATTGGATAATTTTTAACAACTTGAACCTGTTTTGAGACATTGTGGCTATTTCAAGACACTCTTGTTTGTTCAATATAGATCCACAACATTTAAAATAAAACATATTCAAGAGATCACAACTATGAAATCCTACAAAAAGGCACTAAAACTGGGACTCATAATGGATTTTCCAACTTCCATGGGATTTCTTGCATCTTCTTGGAATGTTCCTTGGGCTTACGTATCATCCTCCTCAACTTATTGGATCTAGCACATACCTCTAATGGATCTTGGATACTATACTATATAATGCTTAAGATGTCTATACTCCTCCCTCTACTTAAGGATTTATAATAATTTATAGTACCTTATACAAACCATTTGAAAACTTGATAGTCAATGAAATGGTTGAAATGAGAAGACTATAATTTGAATAAATATTTTTTTGATGGAACAAAATTGCTACATTTTGTAGAGAGGTGATTTTAATTTCATTATCTAACCATCAATTTTATATTCACTACTTATGAGTATTGACCAATTCTTTACAAAACACCAAATACTTCTTTTCTTTGAGATTTCTCAATGACTAAAGCTAGAATTGAGATGTGTCATAATTATTTAGCAATTTTCAATAGACTTGATCTTCAAATCTAATGAAACATTGCATATATTCACTTGAAAGGTCTCAAAACCATGTTCACTAGCAATCACGGTGAATAACACTTTTTGCACTTATTCATGGACATGGATCACAATCCTCTTGTACAGAAGCTTTTAGTCCTCAAAAGTGTTACGACTATATGATATTCAACATGCAATCCTAGGACTTTGGTGTTTAGTTTTGTTATTTAATTAGTTTAATTTAGTATCAATCTCAAAGAATCATGGAGAATGGAATAAGGGGAATAGATTTGTATTTAATGTAAGAGCATCTATAACAAATACGATAAATTCCTAAAAAAACATGTATATACTTATGACAATTTGTAAGAGCATCTTTTGATTAGTATGATAACCATGACAATTTATAATAGATTGCTTACAAGATGGGAGTTACATTCTATTCCAATAAATTCTACTTATGGGGGCATTGAAAAGTGTGCCCTCACATGAGAGTTATGATTGGACTTTAATGTGGATGCCTCAAATAGGTCTATGGATTTAGCACTTGATTTAAATTTGTAATATTATTTTGCTCAATTGAAGATGGGAGTTACATTAATGTATTTTGTTATAAAAGTTACTAAATTTTTGCATTTTATTTTGTGGTGGGGTTTTATACTCAAGCAAGTTTTCACCACATATATTGGTGTTCTTGTGGCTTGCATGTTTCTATTTTTATTGTATTTTTTCAATTTCTATTTATGTTAATCAATTTATAAGAACCAAGGAATAATAGTTTTACTATATTTTCACTAAAATTTTAAACTTTGGTATTAAGGTCTAGTTAACTTGATTATAATGAAGGATGCCTCTTTTGGAGTATTGAGTTGTTTGTAATAATATTTTGTGAAATTTCTAGTGATAGAGATCATGGCCAAAACTATGGGGGTCAAGAAGTTCTATGGCACAGGGCATAAATTTGAAAACTAAAGATGGAACATGTTTTGGAAAATATGGTTAATGGATAGTAATGAAAAATGAGAGCAAACTTGAAGGCATATTGGATGCAAATCGGGTAAGGGTTAATAAGAAAACTTGAGATAATATTACGCTACATATATTTTATTTTTTTCTCTTGAATTTTCACAATGAAACTACCACATTTCTTTTTTAGGAGAGAATGGATATAATATATTGTTCTATGAGTCTTGTTACTAAATTGTCTCTAAGACAAAAACTATATTGATTAAAAATGAAGAATATATTGCACAACATTTGAATGTTGTTAATATAATCTTAAGTTATTTATTGTTTGTTGATCCTAAGATTAAGGCAAATTCATTTTTTTTTAATATGTTCATTACCTAATTATTGGGTGAATTTAGTAATTTCTCTTAGTAGCGATAATGAGTTGTTGGAAAAATGACTCATCCACCCTTGTATGGTGCTACAATTTCAAATGACCAATGTGATACTAAAACACATGCGCATCTTGGTGTCCATGTGTTTCTCCCTATGGCTACACATGTGACCTCTAGGTTTAGTGCATGCCCTCGTTTGTCTTGTTTAGCATGTTGGATGAATTTATCCCTTGTATAGAAGATCAAATTTATCCCTTGTATAGAAGATCATGTTGCAGATATTGTAAAGCGACATTTCAATTTCATTGTAAAAAAAATTGGGTTTGATACCCATTGATGTAAACTCCCCAAGTAAAGATTAAGGAGGGGTGTTAGAATATTTAATCTTTCTTTGGTTATATTTATTTAATTTAAGATATACCAAGGTATCCTGCATTTATTTCATTAGGATATTCTTCCTATGGAATCCCTAAACGTATTTTGTCCTCTAGTCCAAGTGGGAGGACATGTCATATTTTGTAATTCCTCTAATAATAAAAATAGTTTATCCTCCTTAAGAGGATGTTGACACTTTGCACACACCTATTATGAATGTTGGCATTCATAGATTGTTGAGTTACTTAGTAACTCATGTCCTCATCTCTATTTAAGAGATGCTCTCCTCTCTCATTCTTTACATAATGATGTTATTGTAAATGAGCCTCTCTCTCTCTCTCTCTCTAGGCTTTGCATCATTCATAATATCACAAGGGGTTTTTCTTTTCTTTTCCCCTTTCAAAAACTTCTTGTCTCCTTGTCTTGGCTCATTGGGTGCTTGCTCCAAGTATTTTCAATTCTCATGGTAACACTCTTTCATCATCTTACTCTCTTGGATTATTATTTCCTTCCTTGCTCTTGTTATTTTTCCTTTCATGGTATTAGAACAGGTTAGTAATCCTTGTTTGAGTGAAAGTTGATGAAGGTTTCCATTTTGTGGAGCTCACCTTGTTTTGGAGGCACATTTTGAGCAAAGGTTTGAAAACTCATTTCTTTAACTCATTGTGTTTGCGTGTTTTTTAATATCTATTTTTTTACTAACCCTCTTTGGAAGGCTTGCCGCTAGAGAGTTATTTTTTGTTTTTTTTGTTTGGTCGGCTTGTTGCCAAACCTCTGTCATATCAAACGCAAGGTTATTGCTTTCTTGTATCAGTTATTTTAAAAAAACATAAGAGGCCAATAGTTTCTTTGAAGGATTTTTTAAAAAAAATTGTAATCGCTTTGCTTGCAAGTGAAAAACAAAAATTCTTTTATCTTTGTGGTTCTCTATTTTGTTTCAGATTTACATCAATCTATATTTTTCTTAGCTCCAGGTTATTTTAAATCAAGCATGCAAACAAGTTTTTTTTTTTAAATTGTCATTAATTTCATATAAATAATGATTTTAAAATTCTACTATCATTTGTTTTAAAATATCTGATTTTTATACTTATCTCTCTCACATGTTAATCTACTTTTGCTTCAGTTCTCTCAAATCATTATGTTCTCTATTTTGTTCATAATTTTTTTTAAAAAAAATCTTTCTTTATGGTTTATAAATTGTTCGTCCTAATCTATGTTGCAGATTATATCATTTTATCTAATTATAAATCCTTCCTCTGTTATTATATTCATTGTTCTCTCCTTGTTCTATCAATTATATTGGTTGTTCTATCATAAATTTGTAGGCCATTATCATTAGTCTTTGTTAAATTTGTCATTATTTTATTGTTGTTGAATCTTTAATTATTTTAGAGTCTTTGGTTCTCTATCCATTATTTGCAACAATATACTTAGTAACTCATCATTGTCTACAAATCCCAAACAATAAAATCTAAAACTATTCTTTCATTTACTATATTTGTCTTATAATTATAATTATTGTTTTTCTCTTTGTCATATTTTCTATTGCTGCCAATTGTCAATATTTTTTTTAAAAGTCCCTTTCATTAAGTTACTCCTCTAATTACTTGAAACATTGGTTGCTTTTATTTAATCTCATATATCTCTTTTTTTAAAACTATATCTTAGCTTTCTTATCTTTAAAGCTTTAAGTAAATCTAGTTTTCTTAAAAAATATTTTCCTTATTCGATTTGTTTTGTATTTTTCTTTTAAAAGTTTCTTATGAATCCACTTTTTAAATTTTCTTTTCATTGATTTCTATAAAAATTTAATTTCAAGTTTTTTCAAAAAACAATAATCATTTTATATTAAGAAAACAAAGTTAATTTTTTCAAATGTAACTTTTATAATTTTAATTTTAATTTATTTTAAGAAATTGAAATATTTTAATCAATATTTTATTTATTTATTTTAATATTAAAATTTTATTTCATATAAGTAAGAGTGGATAAAATTGTTGTAATCATGTCTACATTAATTTTGGAAATCAAACTAAATAGTTCTAACTATCACTCATAGAAAACACACCTCTTTTATTTTTTGCTCTAAACATTTGTTAGAATTCGCTACAGATCTAACTTCTGAACCGGCTACCTCTACTCCTCAAGTCAACCAAGATGCATGGAAGACTAAAAATGAGGAAGCTTTAGGTTTAATTAGAATTTCAATATTCCATATTTATATGTTTTGACTCGGATTGCACAAAATCCCATGAAGCGTGGGCAATCGTAAAGAATACTTATGATAGTACAGATGAATCACGTAAAATACAGATTTAAGATCAACTTGAAGACCTCAGGTATACTGACTTTAAAATTAGGGATGATTTTTTATTAAAATTTGATTGTCTTAAAGGTCAATTAACTGGTTTAGGAGTTACATTAGCATATATTGTTTAATTCATATCATTCTTAAAAAGTGTCTTCCTAGGCAATTTCAATTTTTTATTACTAATGTGCATGCTCAACTTGCAATTCCTAGTTTAGCTACTCAAATAACTTATGCAATTTTTCAAAATTTATTGCGTTAAGAGGAAGCAAAGTTGATTCAATTTGATACTCTTAAATCAGATGAACATGTTTTTATGTCTAAAAATCAAAATCATAACTTTAGATCAAATAATCATCAAAAGAATGGTCCTCATAATAGACCCCATTGCACCTATTGTGGGAAAGATGGTCATTTGACTAACAATTGTTTTAAAAAGAAAAATGATAAGAAGCCTGTGAATCAAAATATTCAAAAGTCTCAAAAAAGTAATGGTAATCAATCTCATCATGATTTTATAATTAGTTATAATATTTCTAACCCTTTATAAAATATGTGCCATCTGATTAATCCTCTGCAATCAAAGTCATTGCTCATGCTAAATTTTAATTTGTTCAAGTATTGTGAATTATATAACAACATTTCCTTCATGAGTATTATTAGCATGAATTGCTATCAATTCTAATATGGTTCTATACCATCTCAATGTTTATATGCACTTAGTTGCATTTTTTATGGTTTTCATACCATCTATTTGTATGCACATAGTTGCATCTTTTTTGTAAGTTGTGTAGGGTGCCCTATTTTCAAGGATAACTATGGAGGAACCATCAATTGTACATGATTCCTAGTTACCTTATTTTTTGTTGGTACCCGTGGAGTTTTCCCTCCATCCAATGTTTGGTATGCACTTACTTTTGTTGATATTTGTCAACTTGATCTTTTATTTTTTCCTCATAGTGAGGATGATGTTTTTGAAATCCTTCTTGAATTTTGTTGGATTTCTCATATATTTGAAAGGCAATATATATTTTTTATCACTCATACTCCTTAGAATATATTATTGTTTAGCATATGTCAATAATTGATTTTCATGACATCTAAGTTTGATTTGGTAAGTTTCTCTTAATGTTGGTTTAGATTCATTTCTCCATGATGGTTCATTGATTATGGTACATGAGTGTAGACATGTTTGGAAAATCAAATCAAATGTTGATTTGGGGTTTGAGTCATATGTTCTACCTAGATTATGGTTTATTCTCTCGCATATCTCTTTTCAAATTACTAATGTGATGATGAGTTTGCATACTTCATTGCTTAGATCATGAGTCATGCAGGTTGTGGATTAATCACCCATTCACTTGCACTGGGATGACTCATTAGTGGACTATCTATATCCATGTGATTGGTGTATTGTTGATGCATACTTCATTATTTGGCCTTGTTTTTGGTCTTTGTGCATTAGTATGTTTATTTTGAGATGTGAGAATGGATAATGTTTATGGTTCCTAGACCATGTGGTTTTATCTTGATATAATGATAGCTTGATTACAATTTAGTGCAAGATTATAGATTCCTCTCTAACTCTTATCAATCTTTTTTTAAAGTTATAAAAGATTCTTTAAAGTTTAATTATTTTATGATGCAAATTATAAGTTTATTTTCAAAGGATATATTTATTTGTATCTAGGGTAGATCCCAATAATAGGAAATGTACTTGTGGATATTTTTTCTTTCTCTTCTTTGATTCGGGTGACATATCATGGAACATTCAAAAGACACAATCCACTTCTCTTCACTCTATCAAATATGAATGTACAAGTTGTACCCATGCCTCCAAACATGCCCTATGGTTAAATAAGACTACTTGAAGACTTGGATTTACCTCAAATTGAAGATAATCAAATTTCTCCCTTGTATGAAGATCAAGTTATAGATATTGTAAAGTGACATTTCAATTTCATTGTAAAAATTTGGGTTTGATACCCATTGATGTAAACTCCCCAAGTAAAGATTAAGAGGGGGTGTTAGAATATTTAATCTTTCCTTGGTTGTATTTATTTAATTTAGGATATATCGAGGTATCCTACATTTATTTCATTAGGAGATTCCTATGGAATCCCTACTTGTATTTTGTCATATAGTCCAAGTGGCAGGACATGTCATATTTTGTAATTCCTTTAAAAAGGAAAATAGTTTATCCTCAAGAGGATGTTGACACTTTGCACACACCTATTATGAATGTTGGCATTCATAAATTGATGAGTTACTTAGTAACTCTTGTCTTCATCTCTATTTAAGAGATGCTCTCCTCTCTCATTCTTTAAATAATGATGTTATTGTAAATGAACCTCTCTCTCTCTCTCTCTCTCTCTCTCTCTCTCTCTCTCTCTCTCTCTCTCTCTCTCTCTCTCTTCTTTAGGCTTTGCCTCATTCATAATATCACGAGGGGTTTTTCTTTTCTTTTCCCCTTTCAAAACTTCTTGTCCCCTTGTCTTGGCTCATTGGGTGCTTGCTCCAAGTATTTTCAATTCCCATGGTAACATTCTTTCATCATCTTACTCTATTGGATTATTGTTTCCTTCCTTGCTCTGTTATTTTTCCTTCCAAGTTTCAATCTCAAGATATGGTTCCTAGAGGGACCCATGTATCCATAATAGGTTCAAGGGATCTTTCTTTCCCTTCTCAATAAAAATAATATCACCCCTTCCTTATTCAAACCTCCCATATCATGGCTTGCAAACAAGATGTGATTGGAAATGAATAATTTTCTTTTCATAGGGGTTTGGTATGTAAACATAACAATTGATGGTCTTATCTTCTTTATTTATGCAATTGGGTTCTAAAATCTTGGAAGCGTCTCATTTCATGTAAAATTGAGTTGTCTACTTGTGTTAGGGGCTCCTTTATAGTGATTTTTGAATCTTTAGAGGACAGGGACTTGGTGCTTGATGATAGGTTATGGAAGAGAAGAGTATTTTAAATTTTGAGACTTAGATGGAGCAATGGGGATGGATATTGGGACATAGGAGTAGGTGAAGCAAATTATGGAGGACTTAGGGTAGTGGATTTTGTGATGCAAGTGCTCAAAATGGATTTTGGAAAATGAGGGATTTTTAGATGGACGATTGAAGAGGACTTAGGAGGGGAAGAAGCCTTTGGATTAGTAGGTTTAGATGCTAAGTGTGATTGTTCTTTAGAATGCATTGATCCTTTTATTTTCTTTGAGATCCTTGTTGTTCTATTTTTTTATTCTTCTTCTTAGACATTTATAGCCTTCTAGATTGTGCTTGCTTTTATATCGGATTTCTCTTTACTTTAGAATATACTTTTTTATGGGACATGTTGATCCTTTGGTTTTTGTGGATTTTGGGCATTATGCATTTTATATTTGGCATCCAAATTTCTTCCAATAGTAATTGTATGGGTGAAAGTAGATGAATTGTTTGGAGATATTATGGATGGGTTGATAAAGGTGGGATATTGGAAGGAATTCAAGAACATGTTCCTTTGCTGATCTTGATTGGAGATTTGAGGTGATGGAGTGGTGAAATTAGGAGTTGTTGAGACAAAGTTGATGCATGGAATGTTAGGACCTAGGATAGATGGAAGTGGTGAAGTATTTTTCTTGATATAAGGGCCAAAAATGGATGCAAATGAGAAAGGAATGGGGTTTGGAACATAAGGGCCCAAAATAGATTTGGAAGATGAGGGGTTGGGAGATTTAGATTTATACCATGGGATTTTTTATTTGGGAGGGATTAAAGGATCTCAAACATCATGAACATGAGCTTGGTTTCCAAGGTCATTCAAACTTGAATTTTCTTTGAATTGAATGGCTTACAATATGTCGTGTTCATGGAAGCCTCACCATTGCATTGCTAGGCAATGTTTTGACAAATATTTTTATAAATGGGATAATTATTTTGGAGGGAAGACACAACTCCCTTTTGAGGGGATATGAGGTGGAAGGAGTAATTGATTCTTCAAGGAAACTACATTTAATGAAGGTGGAGGAACCAAGTTGATAGGTGTCGGGTTCATGAGTGTGTTAGATAGTGGTGATGGGACTTTGAGAACAATGAGGAGGGATGTGTGGATCTTTTCATGGAAGGGATCATGATAAAGAGAGGAGGGAATACTTTGATCTTGATATGTAATGGGATCATGGGATGGAGTGGAATAAGTGTTATGGTATTGAGATGGAAGGGGATTATGAGATTGAGTGAGATGATTTTTTTAGGGGAATTTATGGTGGCATGATTTGAAATAAGGGATTGGATTTGTTTAATATGTTGAGATGAAATAATGGAGGATGGAGGTTATACATTTTTAGAAAGGAGTGTGAGATGGATTCTAGTGTGGAACATATATCGTCATTGATGTCAAAGGAGTATCAAATTGTCATAATACTTTACTTATATTATGTTTGTACCTAAACATTTCATTTTAAGAAGTAAAATAGCTAGTTATGATGGTGAAATTAGTTGAAGTATGTTTTTGCCATCATCTTGTATCTATTTCAATTAGTGAAGGTGATCTAAAAATGTGATCCAAAGTATCTGAGATAAGTTACCCAGACAATGAGCTTGTGTTGGCTACCAGTAATGATCCATATTCATTCGTAACTAGAATTCATGGTTTGTTGTTTAAAAGGAAAGTATTTAGCACATTTTCCATTAGATTCTACAGATTTTGGAGTTTATCTTTTGTGGATTGGATCTTAGAAGTGATAGAATGGTCATTGTGCAAGTTGGTTGACTAGGTTGTTTTTCCAAATTGACTTGTGAGAAGCTTGTAGTTTGCACACATAGGAGATAGTGTACAAATGAGAATTGGGGCCAAATAGGTCTATATTAGGTAATGTGTAGCATGTTCTTTCTTCCGGAGTAGTGTGTGATCTATTGGACATGACTTATTAGATGTTTCGTCGAGGGTGATGTTTGTGGCAGACTTCTAGATATAATTATCTTATTCTAGAATAACATGTGAATGTAACTGTAATTGTAATATATATATATATATATATAATGATCTAGGATCCATCCTAGAAAAGCTATGCAATGTGAATTGCATTCCAATCTTTGTGTGGTTCCATTAGAGGATAATATTTATAGTAAGAGGAATTTATGAATTTTTTTAAATCAAGAGCAAGATGAGTTGAAGGTTTACAATTCATATCTTTTTTCTCATTGAGACTAATGCCCTAATTGTTAAGTTGGTGTTCAAATCTTTTTGTTCGGGATTAGTGTCTCCAATAGGTTAGTGTTTGTAAACACAATAGGGGATTGGTGTCTTTGGTAGGTTAGAGCATGTAAACATTATAGATAACTGGTGTATCTTGTAGGTTGGTGCCTACTTCATATTGCAAGTGATCTATCTTTTTCAGAAAGTGTGGTTTGGCCAGTAGATCCAAGCAATTATCCTCAACTTCATCTTGGGTTTCCACGCAAATCTGATGTTCTTTGTGTAAATGAACAATTCATGTGTTGTTTGATTGATTATATCATTACGAGGATTTATAAATGTTGCTTTGATGTTTTAAGGTTTATGCTTGAATAAGGCATTAATGATAATTCATGTTCAACCAAGGTTAATTTGAGATTGATTCACCCCTCCCCAACTCTCAATATATTGTATACCCTTTACCTAGGAGTAGTGCACATAATAAGAAAAGAGTTTTTGATATTTAGTAATGTTGGATTTTATGTGTCTGAGGGATTGGATGAATCTAGTAGATTTCAGAGATGGGAAGAAAGGGGATGGAGATGGATGCATGAGATGGAAAGTACACAACCTTGTTCATGAATGGGGGTTTATGATCATTTACTAATATTCCTTGAAAGGAATCATGAAAGACATGTGATGAAGTGGATTTTTGGTATTGGGGTGATGTGGGTTATTGTAATCGGGTTATAGGGGATCAATAGAAACCTGCAATAACATATAAAATATCAACCACAAAGAGATTGTTAGAGCAATTAGTATTCCCAATATTCAAAAAAGGATGTAAGGCAAACAATGAGCATAATCAATCAAACATTATGAAATCAATCCAAAACATGAATATGTAAACCATAAAATCTGTCATTGGTGTTATCCTTCTCATGCAATGTGGGCTCTCAGAATTGAGTTCAAGATTGTGCCAACATAAGAATTCAAAGCAATTGGCATTACCAAAATCAAAATTTTGACTCTCTATTTATAAGATTTTAGGGGTTTCAACCAAGTATGCATGATTGAAGGGTTGATTGACTGTGATTGAGGAGTTGAACTCAGAGTGAGTGAGAGATCAACTGAGTTGATTGCTTGGTTTAACAGGATTGATTGATCTATTAGCAAATAGATTGGAGAGATGAATTGAATGGACTAGTGAGATAACAAAATAGACCGGTGAGTTAACTAATTGCATAGATGAGCACACTAATTGCATGGATGACTCAATTGATTGCATGGATTATAAGACTGAATTGATGGAAGACTTAACAGATTACTAAGGGAGGAATTAACGATGTGGATTGAATAGTTAGGAGAGGGAATTGTGGAGTGAAGAGTTGTGATTGAAAAACTAACTCAAAGTAAGTGTGAGTTAGGATTTAGAAAGATAATAATGATTTAAATAAATAAAATATTATTTATTTGCACATGTA
This sequence comes from Chamaecyparis obtusa, assembly GCA_027943335.1. Classification (NCBI taxonomy): domain Eukaryota; kingdom Viridiplantae; phylum Streptophyta; class Pinopsida; order Cupressales; family Cupressaceae; genus Chamaecyparis; species Chamaecyparis obtusa. The sequence goes on from BSBK01004178.1 coordinate 179,708, forward strand.
GAGATATTTTATAAATAAATAATTACTTATTTATTTATGAGAGGAATTATTAGTTGTAATTAAATAAATATGATTCATTTAATCATGAAAGGGGAATAATTAGTTTAATTAAATAAATATCTTTTATTTAATCATGAGATAGAATTTGATTTAATTATTACATAAATGCAATAATTAGGAGGGAATATTAATTAAATTTAGTTATTTAATTAATTATAATAAGCTAGGGTATAATTAAATAATTTTATTTATTCAATTATATTATAGATGAATAGATGATAAAATAATTGTTTAGACATTCAATAATTAAAGTAATTAATTAAAATCACTTAATTATGAAATTAGGGAGCAATGATGAACTTGATCTTAGAAATTGGTAGAATGATGCATATTGTTTAAATAATAAAGATTATTTAACAATTTAGGAGGAATGTTAGTAATGTCATCTCATTAGAGCAATAGGTCATGTTTACATGTCTACAGTTATATGTTGAAGTTATACAGTCGTAAGCTATCTTTCTTTCTTAAATTTGAAATAATTATATAATCTATCTTTTACTGAAGACATCAAAGGGTCCTCACTTTGAAGGGACAAGACATTGAAGAGTCAAGACAATGAACGGTCATGACAACAAAGGGTCTTCACTTTGTAACTGCAAGACAATGAAGAATCAAAGCAATTTTATATATTCTTCAGGAGGAATTCGTATTGGGGTGATTTTCATATTGATATCTTGTGTTTCTGAATATCACTTCAATTAGAGCCTTTTCCCAGAATAAATTATTATGTCTTAGTGTTCATTACTTATTTTTGTTGTTTATCTTCATTTCTGGTCAAAATATTAACATGGTATTAGAGCAAGGTTTGGATAACAACAAATAAGATTTCAAGCATTTATCCAAAGGGGTGGATGAAATCCTAGTTCTTCGAGAGAGGTGGATGCGTAATGGAGTCTACATCTCTATCAAAGTTGTAAAGTCTCCACTAGAGACAAATTTGCGCAATCAGGTTAATTATAAATCAGAGGTATTTTGTGTTCATTTGGGAAGCAAAGATATTTGTTCAAAATATTATATTGGTTGCATTTAAGTTTAATGAAATAATTATTGGACTTGTCTCTTTATCTGTTTATTAACCTGCATAATTACGGACATTAGGTAATTACGGACATTAGGAAATTTGACAATTAGAAGTTTATCAGAAGTAATAAGGTTTGATATGTATATAACGTAATTATTTATTTAGGCCCAATCATAAATTTGGATAACTCTTCTGAAGTTTAGCATTTGAATTTATTTTTAAGTCATCATCGCGGATATCCATTTGAAGTCGTATAGCACTCTCTATCCTCCTTGTACCGTAGCTCCTAATGAATCCACAGAAGGTCCAGGATCATGCTTCCTCTTCCGGTTGTGACTAAAGACAGACTTGCTTTGTTTCAAGGTTGCAGGCTCTTTATTTAATACGGGAATATATAACATTCTTTCTCTATGACTAATGTGCAAGGTTCTTGTTACTCTAGAGCCTTCATTGTGGTAGATCATCTATAGATGTGTTTACAATTATCAGTATAGTTTTCTATGCTCAACATTTCTCCTACTTGGCAGGTTCAATCCATTGGTTTGAGTTGTCAGAGACTAAACAATCATTAATTTGGGTTTGACATTTAAAGATATATCATGTGCATAAGGAGGTTTGAAGCCAATTTGTAGTTGTGCCAGCTCTGAAAACTCTCTATTATTTAACAACCAACATTAAAAGATTCCATATCGATTGTATTCTGAGATCCATTATAATCTGGTGCAATCTATTCATATAGTTTAAGGTTGGGCTAACGATCATGGGAACACTAAAGATGAATGATTCAAGAGATCGGTAGAGTCATGATAGTTTATTCATGTATGACAATATTCAATATTTGAAAAGATTTTTGTTGTGTTTTGATTGTCAGTTAATAGTCCCATGGCATAAAAATATGATTCATCCTTCGTAAATGTTTCATATCTTGTCGTATGCATTTATACGATGTTTTGGTGAGTTTTCTTGGTCATCGCTTCAGTATCTATGTTTTTATGCATTCATGGTAGTTGTTCAATTTTCGATTATCGAGAAGTATTCTGTGCGATACCATCGTGGATGTATTTTTGTTCTCAGTTGAGTCTTTGTTATTAAGGTTTTATCGTGAGTGTTTATTATTGTGAGTATTTTATAAGATCATTGTAAGTACCTATTGTGCATAGTGTTCTTGCAATGATAAGTATAGCATGTTTGCAGTATATCTGTTGCTCAAGGGGTTCAAGTATCGTCTCAAGGGCATTATTCTTTGACTTAAAAAAAGAAGGGGTGCTTACAGTGACAAAAGATCTTCCCAACTTGAGAACACACTTTTAACCGGTACCCAGTTATCTCAGTTTTTTATGAAGGTTGCAAAAGAGGAGCTAGAAGAGGTTTCAAACAGTGGAGAAACAACATTTTCTCACTTTAAAGCAATTCTTGATTCCACTCTACAAGGGTTGTATCAAATTCCTTTATTCCAGTCTTTTGCTGGACAAATTTGCAGATAAGTCCTCTTTTCAAATCTAATATTGTGATTGATTAAATTCAAATTGAGATATTATATGTGTAAAGATTTGTGATAACATTATTAATTAATGTTTTGTCTGAATAATCTAATGATGGTTGCCTTATATTATCAGGTCTTATCAACAAAGGCATTGTATATTCATCTTCTGTGAGTTCTGCGCAAGGATTTATAGACAATGAGCTTGTATCTAGATGTGACAACAATCTGTATGTTCTTTCTTTGCATTGAGAAAAGCATGTCCATTATATTGTCTGGTTCAAGTGTGCAAATACTTTGCAATGACTCTTCCTTCATATCGGGTTAGAGATTCAGAGGGAGCTTGAGCGGCAGATGGAGAGTGTCAAGTCCTTTGCAGAGGATCAGCAAGCTCGTGAAGTAGTGTGGCTTCGAAAGCTCCTTGTTGTCATTGGAGTCAATTATAACTTATTGCAATAACCTAAGTTATGAGAATGTTGTGCTTGTTGAGAGGGAGTCTTAGCATCAATTACTCTTTTTATGTGCTATAATTCATTTTTCTCTAAGAGGCAGAAATTTTAGATGAAAGTCATTGTAATGCATTTTTCTCTACGACGGAGAAATTTGAGGTGAAAGTCCTTGTAATGCATTTTTCTCTAAGACAGAAATTTGAGGTGAAAGCCCTTGTTTCTCTTTCCACTCATGGGAGTAGCCATAGTGGATGTCATGTTGAGAGACTTCATGACAACATCACATTGAGTAAATTTGTGATGAGATCTTATGTTTATTTCACACATCGGAGAAGCTATGGTGAACATCATGTTGAGTGACTCCATGGTGCTATCACGTTTAGAGACTTTGTGATAAAAAATAAAAATAAAAAATTCTCACAAATGGGTGTAGCCATTGTGAGTGTCATGCTAAGAGATTCCATGACAAGAATATCTAGAAAGATACCTCCCTAGCTAAGAGTGAGTGTTGAATTTATAGCGTCAGGAGCTATCTTTCTTTCCTAAATTTGAAATATTTATATAATCTAATCTTTTATTGAAGACATCAGAGGGTCCTCACTTCGAAGGGACAAGACATTGAACAGTCAAGAAAATGGAGGTTCATAACACCAAAGGGTCTTCACTTTGTAACTGCAAGACAATGAAGAGTTGAAGCAATTTTATATATTCTTCAAGAGGAATTCGTATTGGGGTGATTTCATATTGATATCTTGTGTTTTTTAATATCACTTCAATTCGAGCCTTGTGTTTGGGCATATTGTATTTTAAATTTTTTCTTATTTATCAATAAAGTGATATATTTGTGGTTGGGTTTTTCTCTCTTAAGTTGGAGGGTTTTCCCAGGATGAATGGTTGTGTCTTAGTTTTCATTATTTGTTTTTGTTTGTTCTTCATTTTCTAGTTAAAAATTAAGGTTATAAGGATGTGGGAGATGAGCAAGTGAAATAAGAAATGAAGGTTTTAATGGGTTGGTGGATTGAGGATGAGGATGAGGATCTTGAAGAGAAGTTGGATGGGTATTTTGGATATGGATGGGATTGGAAAGGAACTTTGGATAGAGGGTTTCTTTCCCTTGTGAAAGGAAGATGAAAGATGAGAAATAGGAGATGAATTGGAATTTCATTGAGGTGGGGATGATGGAAGTTTGGCACCAATTGTAAGATTTATCTAGCCTTGGCATCTTCATCTTGTTAAAGAAAGAGGCAAGGAAGTAATTTAAGAGGTATTAAGGGTTGAAAGTATTACTAATAGATGCTTGGGTTTGAAGGTTGATGGATTGGGAGAGCTCCTCTTGATTAACAAGCTTCATTATCATTATAGGGATTATATTTAGGTTGGTCAATGAAATTGAAATCACGCCAAGCTAACAAATTGGATTGATATATGTAGCATTGGTTTGCACAATAAAACACACCAAGGACTTGCACAAGACAAAAAATGATTCAAGTAGGTGAGTTGACTAATGTCGGTCAATAGTAGAAATTAGATTTATAATACCATCTAAAGTTGCATACACATGAATTCTCACCAAAGGTGAAAAAAGGGCCTTACCATGGTAGCATCTATCTCACCACATGAAGGTACATTATGAGCAACTTTATGGTACAATATACAGCCCTTGCACCACTCCAAATAATTGTTTAAAAGGTCTTAAACAAAGATGAACAAGGTTATTAGGGAGCTCTTATGTGATGCTTGTATGCATGTAAAGATACAATAAATGAAATAACATCAAATTCAAAGAAATTTGCTACTCAACTTGAACACATACAAGCCTTTGATTGAGCACGTGTAAGTTTTCCCTCTTTGTGATGTGAATGATCATCTTTCTAGCATGACATTAGCATTCTCCAAATATCAAATTGATAGGACTTAATGAATGCTTGATAATGCTTGAGGATTGATAAAAGATGGGTTTTATTTCTATGTTTGGAGAATTTGATGAGTGACCACAATTAAATCAAGTAACTCAAATTAAATCCAAGACTTGGGGTACTAATTGTGAGATATGGCATGCTTAGAAGTGTTCAACATTATTTTGAATTTTCTTTGAAATAATCAATATTTCTCAACTCAACGTGATTGGGGAGTTAAAAGATATGTTTGTTTAGTCAATTGAATGCATGAAGTTAACTAAGTGCATGAAAATGGATTTGATTGATGAATAGGACTAAGAGTGACTTTGAGTGAATTGATTAGACTAATGAGTCAACTAGATGAGGTTGGATTAATTAATTTGACTTTTTGTGTACATGAGGTAGGAATTACTTGCTAAATTGATTTATTAATGGATAATGCATGCAATTTATTAATTGAGTAAATATATGGATAATAATGTATGATTAAATAGAGTAATTAATAGATAAATAATATATTAAATGGATGAATAATGTTAGCCAAATTAAATTAAATAAATTAGGAGTTATCTAATTAAATATATTACATATAAGGTGATAAGAAGACAACATATGTGTACTAGGTGATAGATGAATAAAATTGAATGATGATTGTACGAAATTAAGGCCTGGGTAGTAGAACAATTAGATGATAAATTAAATGTCCTACAAATATGATTAGATGAAGTTATGACCTAGATGATAGGTCAATGAGATGACATATATGATCACATGAAGGTAGGATGTAGGATCACGTGATGACATGATGCTCAGATTAAATGGATGAATCAGGTGTTGTAATATGATGAAACAAGTTAATAATTTTTTTTAGGTGTCCATTTTTCTCCCCTTTGACACAATGCTCGTAGTCACATGAAAATGAGATAGAAGGAAAATGATGATAGCCACAGCCATGTGGAGGAAATGATGAAAGATTAAAATTGATGAGATGATGATGCCCCTCTAGAAGAAAACAAGAAAAAAGTTGGCATGAGGGAGCTCACAAATGATAAATGATGAAATGCCTAATGATGTAATAAATAAATTGAAGGTAAGTGAATATATGAAAAGGAAAAAGATGAATGATTGTACAATAGGAATGCTTTATCATACTAGAATACATAGAGAAACCTTATATTGATCTAGAAATTGATGTTATGCACCAAGTTTTAGAAGACAAAGGTGGCAATGATCCAATGTAGAGACTAATTCTCAAACAAACAACAAATAATATGATACCTCAACACTCTTAAGTCATTTGATGCATTGTTGGGTATGTCTGGAGAAAACCAACAAGCATAGATCTAGTTCCCATCACATCTCAAGGTCAATGACCTTGGCGGGTCTTGTGAGAAATTATTCATCAAACATAACACACATAAACAATGGACCATGCCCCAAATTATACAAATCAAAGCATTAAAAAATTTATCAAAAGATTAAAAAATTAAAAAATTATCAAAAGATCAAAAAGATTAAAAAATAACAATCAACCAATCAAACAAATAAATCAAAGATCAATGATAAATCAAAGAAGTAAATAATCAATTATCAACAAACATACAATAACATAACATTTTGCCAAGTTACTAATATGATAGATGGATGACAATTATTCTTGATGTGGAGAAGGATGGATCCCAAAAAGGCAAAGGATTGGATCTAGAATAAAATAGTTTCATGTTTGGTAAATGATACAATGATTGTATGTTATCGAGGTTGATGTTTAGTTTTTTATTGGATGTTAAAGTGCATTTTCCAAGTGTATAGGTTTGTGGATATTTGAGCACATGTTAGTTCTTTGATTGGTTTATTGATGGAAGGTAATGACACCGATAATGATAATTATTTTTATGGTAAGACAAAGGTTATTTTGATGAATAGGGAATCATAATGATTAAAAGGATTAAGAAGATGCTAATATGATATGCAGTCAAGGGAGATGGATATTGAGAGATACCAAAAACCACTTAGCATGTTATCACTAGCGAAAATAAAAATAATTGCTTCATTGATTGATGATAGTGATACTATTATTGATTATTAAAAAAATGCAAAGATTGTGTTGTTTTTGAAATTAAAAGTAGCAAAACAAGAGTGTTGTCCCTTACAAATCAATAGCCTAAAGGCATTAAAGTAACAGACCAAAGCAACTAATTACAACAAGATCAAAAAGAGATAATTAACAGCAAACTAGCAGCATAACTAGTATCCCACATCAACACTAGGTAGACAAATCAACTACAACATGAGGAGAACAAAGAGAGATTGCAAAGTGATGTTTCCTTCGCTTGTGAACAACCTTCCCAGTGATTCTTTCATAAGGGTCCCTGCCACAAAGGGAAGGTGGTTGAACTCTTAATGATAGAGAATCAATACTAACACCATAAGCAGACTATTGGCACTATTGAACCTCAAAAATCATAGCTAGGAGTAGATCAGGAGCAACAACAATCAGAGAAGGGTCCACTCGCCAGAAGGGACCATACCATCAACAGCGATTAGGACCACTGGGATAGAGAGGTCAAATCAATAGGACCGCCATCATAGGGGGAGATATCAACCTGCAAAAAGTCATCAGGGGAAGATTCAAAGGTTAGGATAGTGAAATGATCATCATTTGCATTCTTCCACCAAGTGGCAACACCTTTGCGACATGAGAGAGAGCAATCAATAGCCAGATGACCACTAGAGAAGCATCACCTACACTGAAAGGGGACACCCTCATATTCCAGTGATTGGGTCCATGGCTTGTCCCCAACCATGAGAACCACATCCCCCAGAAGGGATGTGGAGATGTCAATGTCAACCAAAATGTGAGAAAATGTAAAGAGGCTCATCGCAGTCGTAGCCTCATCCACCATTGAGAAACAACCAATAGAATTGTCATTGAATTCAAAGCAAGAATTCTCCCAAAAATGAAGGGGAAGATTTGGGAGATGAACCCACAGTGGACACATATTGAGTGGTTTTGTAAGAGAGTTAAATGAGAGTTTCTAGGGTTTTGTCGAGAAAGAGTGATTCCCCCACACCCACAATCACATTCTTTAGCAGAAGTGAAAGCAACAATAAAAAACCCTTTTGCACAAGGGAAAAGCTCAATGTTATCTGAGACTAAAGATTTCCAAGAATCCATCACCCAACGATGCAGATCCAAGAGGGAGGGCCAATAACTAGTGAATCTACAAACCAACCCACATTGTTGGTAGAAATCTATATTGTCCACCACTCCTTGACCACATAACACAAGGGAGGTCTTGGCATAGGTAATGGGTTGAGCTTTCGCTTTTGGAGGAATAGTGGTAGCAGATTTGGTAGCACGAGCATAACTTCGCCCACTAGCAAAAATAGAAATTGGGAGGAACTCCATCCTTCACAACCCTAAAAGAAGAAACTCCCCACCTCCAATGTCAAGAATAAGAGTCTCTAAACCTCTCATAGTTAGCCTAGGGGGTGCACTTGACCCATCCAAACCCAACCCAAGAAAGGGTGGATCGGAGATGGAGCCAAGGGCAACAAGCCTTGTCAACGAAGCAGAACATGTCGCAGTTAGAGAGCAAGTCACAGCTTGAGAAGCAAAAGAACCACCCCCCTGATTCACCCAACCAAGGAGAAACCACAGATGTCTACAGAGCTCATGAGAAATGCAAAGGCTTGGGAAATGGGTTCAAATCACATGTTGGGCGAGAACCAAAAACTGCAAACAAAGATGAAGACAGTAACATGCAATGTAAAAATGTTTCTTGAATCTTGGTTGTAAGCTCTACAGGCAAGAATCCCCATTAAGAATAGCAACCCTCAATAGAGAACCACGGTAGAGAGCAACCAATAAGAACAACATGATACAAAAGGATGCATCCCAATGATGATTGTTTTGATAAATTAGATCAAGATTTGCAACAAGACTAGGAACAATAACAATTAGTTGTGTCAGTGTAATTAAGGTATTTTACCTTGGTTAATTGTCACCTAGGTACTAATTATACTTTACTTAAGCTTACTTAGGGAAATGCATAGGATTAGTGGGAACATTTCCACTCTATGTAGACTTATCATGCTATTATTTTATCATATCCACTTATCACATGTTGCACAAATTTTATTACATATTGGAAGATAATCCACCTCTAGTGGACATGTGATTGCACCTTTGGTGGCTGATAAGTTGTCTCTTCATTATCATGTAATGATACAACGACACGTGTCATTGCCTCATTCACTCTTTTATACACTTGGCTATGCAAGCAAGGAGTTTCCTATATAATAATCAAATAATAACCAAGGAGTTTCTATTGCATTCTTAGTGAGAATACAATTTACTCTTAAATCATATTATTCCTTTCTTGTTTTTGTGCTTTACATTGCCTCTAGATCCTAGGTTGCTACCTTCATAGCCAAATCTTACAAGATGGTTAGTATATAAAATAGATTGCATGAAAAGATGATAATGATTGGGACTTTTTGAATTGTGGGTGATGGAGGATGCTTGACAGGAAATTTTGTTGATTTGATTATAAAAAATGTTCAAAAATTTTATTTGTAATAGAAGGTATCTAGATCACTACGTAAGCTAAAGAGACATGTATCAATACTTATTCCAAAGAAAGATGTGATCACCTACCCCTTGTGTCTAACAAGGCATGGAACACTATGAATGGATGATTAGAGTAGTGTGAGAGAAATGGATATGTGAAGGATGGCGAAGATAGCCATTTATGCAAATAGATTTAAGATAAGGGATTTGATTTCCAAGGATTGTTTTTCAATAAGATTAGTATATTTTACGCAAGAAAAGGGTTTTAATAGTGCATGGCATGACATTAGATGATAAGTGGTCAAATGATATGAGGATTGATAAGTAGGAGATATTTTCCACAGCAAGTCAAATTGTGATATTGCTATCAAGATATGAGGATTTCAAGAGTTTTTCTAAAAGAATATTGCGAAGTTTACACCTTTAGTCTTGGTCAAGAGCAAGTCAAATATGAAAGATGGAAGGAAATGACATGGATTAAATCAATTTATCCTACTCCCTTATCAATAGTGTTAGACCTTGATGATATTTCCTAAATACATGTAAATGTTCATTCATGGATTCTTGAAATGACCATATTCAAGCTCTCTAATGAAACCAACCAACTAATAAAATTGACACTCAATTAATACAAGCTATTTCACTTTGTTGATTATAGATCAAAACAATTGAAACTTATTAGGGATAAGTTTTGATCACTTACCAAAAGCAACATGAATATGATCTTCTCACCATTAAGCCCATAGACGATACATTTTTTTGACACAACCCCTTCCAAAATATTTCTTTCCAAATTTGAAATTTCATTATTTTAGAACATACGCATTTCATCAAACAATGTTCATTTGGCTTTGCAATATTTTTAAATATTAATGTTTTAAAACAATTATTACTAACTTTCAATTGTATCAATGATTTCATAAACACTCATTCAAAATGAAATACATAGCATTTCATCAAACAAATGGTAGAATTTATGAAATGCATTAAAATTTCTGAAAATGCTTACAATTATAATTTTCACAAAAGGGAGTTGCATAAACGACTATATAGTAATGTTTTTATATTCTCAAACACCAATGTACTTGTATAACAACTGACTATAAATTACTACATCCATTTTGTGAAACTAAAGAATTCCTTAATGAATCACCCAAACGATTAATTTGTTATTGAACCAACCTACTCAACCTCCACAACTAGTATTTCAACAAAATATTAAATGCCAATAATAGTGATACGAGTTTTCTCAACCTCCTTTTACAACCCCCTATGCAACCCTCCAAAAATTATATTATAAACTCAATATTTCATATAATATCATTGTTGCTCCATAAAAGTGATATTATACTCCAATCTAATAATTACACATGTTGACTTTTAATTTCTTTTTTTTAATAGCTTAATATTTTATTATTTAATCAATAAATTATTTTTCACACATTCAATCAAAGTTATTTAAAATATTTGAATGGATCAAAAATGAATTTTGATCACGCCAAAATATTTGTAAGTGCTCGAGAAAACAAACCCTAGAAAAATTGATGCTTTCCATAAATAACAAGTTTCTTCAAAAAGTGTGCAGAGCTCCCAAAATGTACAAGGTTAGTTGCCCTTAATCTCTAACAATGTCGCCACTATCAAAATTTCATCATGAAAATCCTAGCACTCACAAAGAAAGTTAAAGAGTTGCCAAATATATTTGAAGGGCCACATGACACAAGCCTAAAAAGCTCAATGTTTGGAAGATGAAGAAATTTGAATGTTTCCACTATTCATATGCTCAATGGAAGTAAACTTTGATGATCCTCACTTGAGATAAAATTTTGATGTTTCACTCTTTAAGTGCATTGACACAAACTTAACTTTCACAAAGCTACTATGGTGACCCAAACCTAAAGCATGTTAGATTCATAGTAAAGAAAATAAATGAAGAACCCATGGCATTAAACAGTTGTAACACTATTTCTTATCTTAATCATATTATATTTTATTATTAGAGTTGCCTAACAAGGGGGCAAACCCTTACACAAAGAAGGGTCGAAGGCAAAATTACAAGCCATCAACAACACAGACAGCACAACAAATGTTATCCTTAGGCTCCCCAACAAAGGAAACTCTGCTAGGGCAACTATCAACACATCGGCCAGAGTGTTGAAGAAGTTAAGCAGTGTCAACAAAAATTTGGTGCAAAGCAAGAGCATAAGCAGTAGGAGAGGAAAGGTCATCATGGCCAGAGTGGACTACACATGTAATAGCAAGGTCAACATCCAAAGTTGCAGCTAAAGGCAAGACCCAGATTAGCAACAGAAGCCTGAGCCCGATCTACAATAGGGGCATCATCCAAATTTTCAACAGGCGTTTCATCTTCGTCAGCAGCCTATGAATCCTCAAAGGAAGAATCAGAAAGAGAATCAAAAGCACAGACTGTCAAATGATCATCACTTGCATCCTTCCACCAAGTAGCAACACCTTTTCAACGCAGGAGAGCGCAGTTTGTAGCCATATGCTCAGTAGAGAAGCAGTGTTGACAATGGAAGGGAAGGCCCTCATAATCCAGTGCTTGAGTTCATGGCCTCTCCTCGACCATGAACACAACATCCCCCGAAAGCGGTGTGGAGATATCCATATCAACCCAAATGCAAGCAAAAGTAGAGTGGCCTATTGTGGTTGTAGCTTCATCCACCTTCAAGAAACGGCCAAAAGAGTTTCCAATGGCCTCGAAGCAAGACATCTAGAAATAGAGTGGGAGATTAGGAAGGTAAGCCCATATTGAACACACATTGAGGGGTTCACTAAGAGGGATGAAGGATATTGTCCAGGGTTCAACAGAAAGAAAGTGACTCCACCCAAACCCACTTGTTTCAAACTAAATCACGATCTTCAGAAGAAAACGAAGCAATAAAAAATCCCTTTGCACAAGGGTTGAGCTCAATGTTACTAGAAACAAAGAGTCAACAAAAATTAGTTACCCAACAATGCAAATCTGGAAGAGGGCCAAAGGCCCGCAAATCTACAAAGCAACCTACGACGTTGGTAGAAATCCACAATATCCACCACATCAAGGCCACAAACCACCACAGGGGAGGCCTTGGCACGAGCAATAGGTCAAGCTTTCACTATTTAAGGGATCGTAACAACAAATTTGGCAACAAGAGCATAGCTCCTTCCACCAGTACCAGCAACAAAAGTTTTGTTTTTTTTGGGTAGGGGGTGTGTGTGTGTGTGTGTGTGTGTTTGGGGTGTTGTCCTTAATAGCCCTAGAGGTAGAAGCTCCTCCACCCTTAACGTAAGGAACAACAATATCAACCACTAACCCAAGCTAACGAACAATTACCTCACCGGGGATAGCATAAGCAGATAACCCCACACCACCCAAGGGAGAATCCTCCAACACATGGACTACAAGAAACGGGAATCCCCACATCACCCAGGGAAAGGGAAATACCCTACAGTAAACAATCAAGTGCAGGGTCGTTGTGGGGCCTAGAGAAGGTGAAATACCCTATAGTGTCACCCCATTACCAGCCAAGGCAAACGTTGGAGACAAGCGAGCAATAGAGCGAGCCATTCGAGACATTAAGAAAATTTAATCATATTGTTGGAAGTTAAGGGTTTATTGATTTTAATCTAGTCAATTTTTGGGTTCCTAAACTTGCAATAAGAAAAAACAAAAAAGTGGTCATAACTTGAACATGGATTATAACAAACAATAAACTTCAAAACACGATAGAATATATAATAAAAGGACATTGAATGTCATGATCAACTTCAATGGCAATTTTCTCAATGCAAAAGACTAAACAAGAGTATAGATAATTACCTTAACAGCTTAGCAAATCATTAGCAAGGACCTTAATGGACATGCCTTGGAAAATGGCTCAAAAATTTGAGAAAAAATAATCCAAACAGGAGAATAATATATGGAATTCTTTTTTAAAACAAAAATTCAAAATACAATTAATTAGAAATGCATCTCAAAGCCGACAAGGAATAAAATGGAAAACTCTGAAATCTTTTTCAATGGCTATTTGGAGTTAAAACAATTTCTTCTCCAATACTGGGTTTTTTATTTCTTTTCTGGGCTTTTTTTATCTTGTTACATTTTGTTGCCTTTGACATGCCCTTTTTTCTTCCATCCTTTTGTTTCATTTTGTTGCCTCTGGGAAATCCCTGCCCATATCTTGACATTGCAACCCAGAGATATCAGACTTCCCAATCCATAATAGATCTTTGTGTTGCTTCTGAATTTGATTATGTTTTTTCTTTCAATCCAGAAACAACACAAAGATTCACAACCTTTATCTATCATGTTTATGCATGTTTGTCTTAAAATTTGATATGTTTTACCCATCTTTTAATCTTTCTATTTTGCTCATTCAATCAGCTATTGTTTTTCCTTGTCTCTACGCCCGCCATTCTCTCTTATAAATTATCTAACTATTCTTTCTTCAAAATTATTTTATCAATTACTCCAAAACTATCCATATGTAATATTTGTCTTCACAATTGCAAATTTTGGATTCTATTTCTGGAAACATAACAATCGATCTTAATTCATACAAATACCAAAAAAATTTGAGATAAACTCAGACTGCTAGAAATTGCACGCAAGACATCAATCTTGACATACCCACTTCAACTAAAGCTATTCAATTTTGCCAATGTTTAAAATATTAAGGCCTGCAATACTTATTGAGAATCATGCTACAGTTTAACCAATATATTGGCATTTGCATCTTCCCTCAGTGTTGTCTTTATATCATTCAAGTGGTTATAAATAAAGAAATTATTTTTTATTAAATCCCAAAATCATTGCCAAAAAGGTCTCGACAAGAGTGGCCAAAAACGTTTAGCAACCGCTTTCTTGGGGGAATTTTTTTTTATCTCATTTCAGAATTTGTGATATAACCAAAATAATGTAAAATGTGGTACTGTAATAACAACAAAGACAATATATCAAAACAAGTAGACAACAATTCGACAAAATCGAACTCACTGTGACAACAAAAAAAGAGTATTTTACCAAGTTGTCAAGGAACTCATTGAATGACCTTTCAATTTGTGGGGACTAGCATTTCTACAATTCATGAGGCATTTGACAGTGCACTTATCTGTAGATGATAGATGCAGCAGACCCTTTGTCTCTTGACTCTTTCCTACTCTAAAGTTGCTACCTCAGTCTTGTATCAATTTTGTAATAACACCTAAGCCATAAAGTTCTAGCAAGTTTAGCTTGGTAATCCTCCTCATTAAGGGTTCATAGCTCTCATTATTTGCAAATTTAAGATCTTCCTTTTTGATACATGTACTAGTACTCAAGAAAAAAAAATAGAAATTACAATTAGACTCCAAAATAATAAAGAATATATTCCCTGACACTCAAAGTATTGAGGGTTTCATTTGTCACTGTAATTCTCAAGAGAGTAAGATAGCTTATTCAGCTTAAAAATCAACCTAGAAAGGAAAAAAAATGATTATATCCTTGGTCAGATGTATTGATGGAATGACACAAATGGATCAGAACATTCTTCCCCTTGCTTGGCTTGCTTGGAGGGATTGAACATTTGTATACAACACTGATAGTGATTTCTATGGGGGGGTGTTTCCCCCAAGTCCCCAAGTGCCGGAAACATTCCACAAAAAGGGATGCGAGTTTATAACCACTTCGTCAAGTTTTTTTTTTTTTTGGGGGGGGGGGGGGGGTTGGGGGTGGGGGTGGGGAGTGGAACACTTCGTCAAATATTTGTGTATATATTTCACATAATCTGGACAAAAGAAATGAAGCAAATCCCTTCACTCGAAGACAAATTAGTGAAGAAATTTTGGTTAATTGAATCCAAATTTGCATTCAAGGGAGCACCAAAAGAAAAAAAAATTAAAATACCATTTCAGAAAGCCCTCAGACTGATAATCAGAAATTAAAATTCATGATTCAAAGACTGTCAATCATATGCATGTTACTCTAGTAGAAATAAATTTGTCTCTCATTCTTGAGCTTTGATTGCACCGTATTTATTGTACAAGAATGTCAGGCACAAAATACAAGGAATAAATATTCAGCAGCAAAATGAAATGTGTAAACAAGGAAAAAAAAAACATTTAGATGGTACCAAAAATAGGTTCCCAGTCTTCTAATTAATGTTCATATCATAAATTTAAAAGCGCTCTTGAAATCCATGTTGAACTTATAGCTGTCAAAAATTCACTAAATACTCTAAAAAATATTCCATATGCCCAATAAAACAATGGTCCGTGATGATGAATCCCATCTGACTGCCATGAAATGCTTTGAAATTAAGACAGCAAAACATCATAAGGATTCTGACCTAAATAAGTGGGAGGAAATGGTCCAGACACATGACAATATTTTTTAAGGGAATTGTCTCCAAAATATTGTTTGTATGGTCAAATGCAGCAAAGGGAATCCCTTCCATGCTAATCACTGCCTGCAGCAAACTAGTGAAAAAAGGCATAATAATGAAATCATTGTTTGTTGCAAGACACGTGAATTGTCTGACAAGGTATCTAGAAATGAGCAACAAGACTATTTTCATGGGATGAACCAACCAACACTGCCAATATGAAAATGGTTGACAACAAAAAAATTCTACCACCGCAATATTACAAAATCAAGGATCTTTTGCCTACCACACACAAAGAACCACAGTCAGCATTAAAGCTTTAGGGGACATTCATGTGCAAAACAATTTGCAAATACAAAAATTTAAACCTGGATACTGCTTACAGTCGCACAAAGAAAACATGGAGTCTTCAAGTCCAAGGCTGCCAACTCAAATCCAAGGCTTCCCATTTTTCTGAGAAAACCTGTAGTTGGCAAACATAATTAAACCATTGCATTTCTTTAAGTAGAGAAACAAATCACAGAAAAATTGCCATGAAGTACTGCAAACTCCTACCCTTATGTGTTGCTTTTTGAAGGCGAACTTGAGCTACTCCGTCTACTGCTGGGACTGCTTTTTCCTCCTCTCACAGGCCTGTACAGCCATTAAGCATAATTATCAATAAGACCTAAAAATGAAATAAGCATACAAGTCCAAGCTATAAATAGACCATGCACCTTCTTGGACTTGGACTCTTCGAGAGTTTCCTATCTCCACGAGAGGAACGCTGCCAGAATCAAAGATGCCAAATAAAACTCAACATCATGGATGTCTTAAATATGAGATATCTAAATGCAATTATGTGCACTGTTAGATGATTAAGCGTTCCATCTACCTCAATAACCATTTCCAGATGAACAAATATACGAGATATCTAAATGCAATTATGTGCACTGTTACATGATTAAGTGTTCCATCTACCTCAATAAGCATTTCCAGATGTACAAAAACAAAGGAAATACAACAATGATTCTAGCACAAAAAGCTTGTCAGAAGTGACTGACAATTATTTTTTGCACCTTTTGTGGACTAGGAGATTCAGAGGAAAATGAACTGGATCTTCCACGCTTCCGAGGAGGTGACCGTGCCCTGATAACAAAAATATCAACAGTTTTGAGGAACATAACTTTAGAACAGGAATATGATAAGAGATACAAATTTTAACCAATGTTATTTAATACAATTCAAAAAGAACCCATCCGAAAGAACTAAGAAAACATGTGTACTTTGCTAAAATGTTTTCATCTAAATCTTATGCATCCCTTTCTCTTTTAAACTTACAAAAAATTATTTATTGTTCAATAATACTCCTCCAACCTTCGGCATTACTCTTATTCTTGAGATACAAAAGTTTTTAAAAAATTCCAAGTGTATAAAAACTCTGCCATTAAAGGCCGCCATGAAACATCTCAATGCCTTAAAAAAGAGTGTGTCCTCTTCATAAAAGAGATCAGTTCACTATTGACTCTGATCTTGTCAAGAATGCATTCACTACGGCAACTAGAGTAAACCTTTACTGCAGCCGAATACTTACATGACTTTGCCAAAAAGAGGCATAACGAGGTCTACCAAAAGAAAACTATTCTTTATCCGATAAATGAAAGATGTAAATGGGAGACAAAACAGACAATTAAATAAAATCATATTCGCAATGATAATAGAAATAGTATGTTTTCCTATCAAGAAATTGCACATACATTTGGATGGAAAATTTGTCACTTTATTAAAAAATTTACATATTCATTAAAAATTATGTACTTCAAAGTCCAAACAGTAGAAGAAAATAGAAGACAACAAATTTAAGAGCCCCGTCTCATATCTAGACAGTGTTACCCCAGGACACATTTCCAGCATAATTTGACCTGTCCCGGAAACTCGGAATCCCATCCCCTGGCTGTCCCATAAAATTAATGTTTGAATTTTGATAATTTGTTTGACTTCCACCCTCATGTGAACTCTCAATATAAACAATTTAACATAGATGTTATATTTTAAGATTCTATAATGTATATAAGCATGCTTTATCCATGTTTTCATATGAATATTTAAAATTATCTTTTATATATTTTAAATTTTCTCTATTTTTTATATAGCTGTCCCCACGCCGTCCCCTGCTCCAGGAGAAAAATCCGTCCCAGAAAACCCATCCCCCCATCCTGGAAACCTGGGGTAACATTGCATCTGGAACCTTTTTAAATGTACTTGTTACTCCAAAGCCAAATGAACTATACCCTGTAAAGATAACTTGAGAAGAACAATCCTGTACCTGAAAACCCTTTGTTTCTAAGAATGAAAAACAGATCAAACAGAAAAGCCTTAATGTGGCAACATTACATTTCCAGAGACCTTTATTTTGTCTGTTCTTCCAGAACTCCAGTTATTCTTTATTAGCTATTCATGAAGGACTCGTCTTTTTCAATGGCATCAAAACATAATGTAATCTATTTCCATCAGAAGCAAATAAGGTAATTAACTTAGAATTTTATTATAGAATGGTATTGGTTAAAACAAAAGTATTTAACTTAAAATTTTATTACACAATAGCTATTGATCTAATAGTTTCTACATTTCCAGCTGATAATTGAAGTAACCTGCGGACAGGAGAACGGGATGTTGATCTAGAGCGGAGGGGTCTACGTGGAGGAGAACGACTCCTTCGACGAACAGGAGATGACCTGCGAGGTGGAGTCCTACCACGCCGAGGAGGAGATCTGCATAAAGATAGAAGTAAGAACAGGAGAAAACAAAAAGAAATATTAACTGTTTAAATTAATCAGCCAACATTATTCATTAACTGGTACAACCGTACATATCTAACGCACCTGCATCAGGTCAAATTATCTTGAATCAATGCCAAGATCCAATCTCAAATGCATTATCAATTACTAGCTATATGTTCTACAAGATAAAACACAAGAATTCCAACAACTACATGTAGTGCAGAAACAATTTCTATAATGTAGAAGAATAATTAACCTCAGAAGAAAACAAATTAAAAAAAATTTACCATCATGATAGTGGAATATATACTGAAGTGAAAGATTTATTTTGTTTCAATTCAATCCACTCAAGGAGCACAATCGAATCATTGATCCATAATTTTCTGTGAAGATAACAGATCGGTAGGCAAATCCACTTCAGAAATCTTCAGGCTTTAGAACAACCACAAGTAAAAAAAAGTGCAAAATATTTGGTTCCATCATGAAGCACTTTCGCAACAACCTGTTTTCCTAAAGGATGATTTCGCAACCACCAATTTTATGAAAGGGGTGGTTTCCTTCCAACTAAATGTGTGAGATATAAAATGACCAGCTTGACTTCATCTCTTTATTTCTGGGCAAGATTAGATAAGATAAATTTATTAATGTCCAACAAAAGACCACAAAGGGTCAAAGGGACTGCCGAACCCAAGACACAAGGCCAGCCCACAACAGGGGCACCAAATGGCGCCCGAAGGAAAACAGCAACAACAACAAGAACAAACAAACAACAGCAGAAAAAGAAAGAGCGGAGGGGGCCCCAACAAAAAACCCCGAAACCCCACTACAACACCAGAACGGCAGAGAAGAACCCCGAGACAGAAGGGTAAGCCGAAGAGTTGGTAGTGCACTCAGAACGCATCTGAAACTTCCTAGAAGAGGAAGAAGAAAGCCGCTGCTGAAAGGAACTCCTCTGGGGTCTCACGGATCTAGAATGACTAGATGGGGGACCAAGCTGATGCTTGGTACCACGCGCTGACTGAAGCCTGGAGAAAAAGGAGGTGATAAGCTGACAAGACTGCGCACAAGCAGGGTGTTGATGCTGGAGTGAATGGTCCCAAAGCCTAATGGCCTCCTGAAGATAAAGTGCAAGAAAGGTGGAAAGAGACTAAAGCCCCCTAAAAAGGCACTAGAACCTCCCTCTGATCTCATAGTAGATAAGACACCAGAAGATAAAGTGCTCCTTCGCCTCAGCCTCCCCGATGCTACAAACCGGCAAATCTTGTTCTCCCTATCAAGCTAATGATTTCTCTCAATACAAAGCAGATGAGAACCCACTCTAAAGAACCAAGAGGGATCCGGATGGAATGTGACTAGTGGTTGGATAAGTAAGAAGGGCAGAAAATGAGTCCGCCCTCCAGCTCTAAGAAGTGCTCAACATAAAACGCCATCTTAGGGCGAAGACCCCCGTGGGGGTCAACCCAAGTAGTGTGGATGAACTGCCTGCAAATGTTTGTTCTGATACACTTGTTCAATTCCTATCTAGACAGGAGGAGGTGGTGAGGAGCATCAAGAGAATACTAAAAGAGAGGGAGACAATCCATCTCAATCCCGGTGGACCCAAAAAAGGTAGAAGCCTCAACGAACCAACCACAAGCCCGACCCGAAGAAACAGAAATAGCAAAAGACTCAGAGGAACAACAAGCAAGGTAGGAGTATTGTAGCACCTCTCGCAAGAGTCAGGAAAACCACAAAGGCGATGTAAGAACCAAACAAGATCAAAGATAGCCCCAAGCCTGAAGGGGTGAGCCCCAAACTCCACAAGAATAATATTATGAGAAATGGACGGCTTGCACGTGATGATGCGCCAAAAAAGAATATGAACCTGCTCAACACAAACCCAAACAGGCTCCAATAAGGAGGGCCCCCAAACCACAGACCCATAAAGAACAATAGGTTTGATCAAAGAATCAAGAAGAAGATATTTCGGTGCATGATTAGCAACCTCAAGCACCTATATGCAGACATGGAGGGGGTGAATAAGGGAATAACAGAACAAGCTAAATGTTGAAGCACTATTAGGATAAAAATTCAATAATTTTTTATGGTTTGGGTTGGATAGATCAAAATTTAATTTTGATTCCTTTGAAATTCAACAAACTTTGTGATTCAGGTTCTGTCAAGGGATGATCAAATGGTCATCTCAAAGAGTTCTTGGTCCACATTTTGGGACAACACTTAGCTTCATATAACCAAAATGCATGATGCCATCTGCTTTAGAGTGTATCGTAATTTTGCACAATCCATGGCTTATGATTCTTGCAGGTTTACTAGCAGTTCATTCTTTACAAATGCAGTCTGGTAAGGGACCATTTTATCTACTTGCAGGGAAACATCAACCATCTAATGCAATTAAATTACTAATGGGAAGCCAATGTTTCCGCTAAGATACCTTTAAAATTTTGAACAATGGTTATAAATACAGTTCATGGATTGGCATCACTAAGTAACCACTTAAGTCTTCCCGCTTCTTAATGGTAGTTCATGGATATTGTTTACTATTCCAGCAATGTTACCAGGTTCTCTTGGAACCCCTCCCCCCTAACCATATGAGTCTGGTCTGGTGCTGCTACACCAATGGGTTCACCTAGGGTCCAGCCAAGGTTGCTCACACAAAACCCAAGGGGACCCTTAGGCAGCTAAAATGAACAAAACATATATTTTCAATAAAATTGTGAAATGTTGTGTGCCACAAAGTTTTATGCAGTTTCAAGGGCCTTAATATAAGCTTGGTGGTAGGGCCTCCACCCTCAACTGCCCTTGGTTCCCACAAGGAGAACAAGTCCTCAACCTTATCAAGGTCTTCATTCCCAAAACCCCACCAGTTTCTAACCCCAAATCTAGGCTATTGGTACCCTTAGTTAAATGTAAAGAAATTGAGGATTTGGTCTTTGTGCAATCCAACTTGCATCTCGTCACAAAAGAAATGTGATCACAATAAGGAGGTGATGAAGAATTGGGATAGTGTGCCAACTTTTAAACATTATTGTCAACTTGCCAAAATCTCTTTAGATGAGTCAGCTTGTCCATATGACATGGCTAGCGCAAGTGGTCTTTTATCTCATTGTAGTTCAAATGAAATTGAAATAAATGTTGACTTTGAGGCTCTTGATGAAAAGCAATATCAGAATTATTGACTCCTAATTGTAATTTTCATTTTCATTTTATAAATTCGTATTGACATTTCACAATTCAAAAGATTATGAATTATTGAGTATTTTCAAATTTCCAAATTATGAGGTAATAAATATTTTGTTTATTGGCAATTACGAGTCATTGTTTTATATTTAATAACTTAAAAAATTTAATATACGTACAGCCAAACGCATACCTGTGCCCAAGGAAAAAAATTGTTCTACCATAGTACTTGAAATTCGTACTTGTGCTCATCCATGTACTACTCTTGCAGCTTAGTATTCCAATAAAGAGTAAAATTCTAAAACTATTCTAATCTCTAGAGCTTGTATTTTGCCTTATCAAGGCCTTAATTTCAACTCCCTAAAGCGCCTGCTTCTGAGATGCCAAATATGCAATGCACAATAATTGTCAAGTTTGTTATGTGCGTGATGAAGCTCGACCACTGCATCTTGCTTAGAATTATAGAAAAGAAACTAGACAGGCAAAACTTAAAGAGTAGCATTCTATATACTATTTATAATTATACAATAATAGCCAATGGAAAGCGTTTGACTCAGTTATTACACTTCTAATGACATGTCAAGCTAGTGGACATAACTTATAACTACTAGAATAGCCTTGACCTTCAATATGGATATTGTCATAGGAATTGCATACCTGCGTCTATGAGACAACGGCGAGCGTACTCGACCAGCTGGACTTCCCCTTACCCTTCGTGGAGAGGTCCTGTCAAGAAATGATACGCTTCTATAATTATGGAACAAAAGCATTGACCAGACAATAAGTATCTCTTATCAATAAAAACAAAACAAAAAGAAAAGTCATATCATGTAACTATACCTGATTGGTGAACGATTTCTACGACGGAATGGTGGGGAAGAATTCCGACGAGATGGTGAAATTGGACGACGACGCAGTGGAGAATCTCCTCGACGACGAGGAGATTCCCCTCGTCGATTTATTGGAGACCTTCGCAATGGTGAACGAGATTTACGACGAAATGGAGGAGCTGCAAGTTAGGCATCAAAAAGAAAAACTAGTGCTTAAAAAAAACAATCACAATGAAAATGGCTCATAATGCTTAAAGTATTTGACAACTGCCATAAATCACAACTCTACAATATACATTCTCTGTGACGCACAGCCCCATCCTTTACTGCATCAGGAGCAGCATTGTCTCTTGTTGAAATCTCCCTTTTAGGAGGGGGAACAACTGTTCTTGGAGCTGGCGATGTTCTTGTTCGTTGAGGGAGCGTAAATCGAGCAGTAATAAAATTTCCATCAACCTGGCCCTGAGTTAAATAATGGAAAACAACTAATCAATCTTAACAAAGAACCAGAATAAAATCTTGAGTATCTCATGTTGTGCATCAAAACTTTATCATTACAATCACTGCATTCAAAGATTCTAACACAATAAAAATGATTGTGTACAATGAGAAGATCAATACTTTACCCCATTCATATGAAGAAATGCTTTTTCTGCATCAGATCTTGTCTTGAATTCCACATAGCCATAACCCCTGGGTAATTGAACCTTGAATAAAATGCATGAAAATTAATTATATACTAAAAGGAACATCTAACAGCACTAAAACACCACTACAGTTTGAAAGAAAACCAAACTAGTACAGAACATAAAAACTTAGTTTAGAAAAGCAAAGTCATAAACTTACAACACGATCCATTGACAGCTCTACATTTACCACCTCGCCAAAGTTACCTGAAAGAGTTTAGAAAAACTTAGAGCATGTTAGTAATTTTGAATTACTCAATAGTCAATCAACAAACTGCAAATCTTCCAAAGATCCAAGTGAGGCAATTATTTGCAACATTTGAGGAAGGTTTCTAAGTAAGAGAAAGGCGATAAACTTCAGAAGTTTTATATTTCAAAAATGAATTGTAAAATAATACCCTCAAAAGAGAAGAATCATCAGCATGAGCTAAATAAGAACATGATTGTTCTGAATAGTAGGAAATACAAACCATGGAATATCTAGCATTTGCGCTTATTGCATAAATTGTTTATTGTACAGCCATAGACCCAATTTTTCTTATCAATATAGTGGATTTGCAACAAATATGACTGGATTGAGTGTACTTACACCATTTTTAATTTGTTATATCAGACCTCTAATGCGATCAAAATAATTAATCTATAAAAACTAATTTTCAAAGCAAATAATCCTCAGCAATTGGATCATTGTGAAATACAAAATTTTATCTAATTTTCAAGTTTTATTACACATTTTTTCACCCTTTTTCCAGTGAATGAGCTGGAGTAGACCTATAAACTAAAATATGCATGAACAAATCTTTCTAAGCTTCCTTCCACGGAATATCATTTACCAGTCACCCTCAAATAATACAATATATGCATTTAAGCATTAAAATCATAATTAAGGTGGTCTCGTTCAATAAAGAAAACAGTCCTTTCAATTGATGAAACATAAAATGATGTTGCTATTATACACTTGTGTTTCATATGTCAAATCTTTATGCCCGTTAAGAAATTTCTTCGATGAAAACAAATAAGATGATAGTCAAATGAGAATTGAGCATATGAAATGTCAATGTCATTAAGATCGGCTTTGTTGAGGTGCATAATCTGAACAATAAGTATCAAAGATTAAGTAAAAACGGTCCCCTTGTTCTAACAATATTATCTAATAGTAATACACAAGAGACATGCTAGCCTAGGTAGGGAATAAAACCAGTGTTACCAAGGATGTGTTCCTGGCATAATTTGACCCGTCCTAGAAACTCAAAAATGTGTCCCCCAGCTGTCCCATAGTATTAATGTTTGAATTTTGATAATTTGTTTGACTTGGACTCTCATGTGAACTCTCAATTTAAATTGTTTAACACAAACGTTATATGTTAAGGTTCTATAATGTATATAAGCAGGCTTCATCCATGTTTTCATATGAATATTTAAAATTTCCCTATATATTTTAAATTTTACCTATTTTTTTAATTTTATATAGCCGTCCCCTTTGCCGTCCCCTAAAATGGCAAAAAAAAACCATCCCAAAAACCCATTTCCCCATCCCCCTGTCCTAGAAACTTGGTGTAACGTAGAAGAAAACTCATCATTATCTTTACATATATACAGATTTCCAACAATTATGGAAAATCTAGGCATATATACTAATATAGTTTTGGGTCTCCTTGTAATATATGCCCAACAAATTCAAAATGACAAATTGCAAAATCTCATCTACACCCATGGAGAAAGGGCTGAAGTTTTTAGTCATCATTGACTCTAGGATAATAACATAAAAATAGTGAGGAGCTTAATATACCTTACAGCCATTAAACACAATTTGAGATATAATATGAGTTCCATTTCCAAATTCATGACAACACCAAAGATAGACATTGGACTACAATGAAGAGAGCATGAGATATGCGGAAGGAACACTTGATTTTGTTTCATGTATAACAAAAGAAAAGACCTTGGGTTGTGTGGATTTACAAATTCAGATTGGTCAGGTTCTATGGATGATAGCAAATCCACTTTTGAATATGTTATCAGCTTTGGCATGGACACAATTACAAGGACCAGCAAGAAGCAAGCTGCAACATGTGATAGCTCTCTCTCTCTGACTAAAGCATAATATAAAGGAGCAATGAAAGAAGCGTGTGAGGCAGTTGGCTCCAGAGGATGCTTTCAGACATGAAGATACCACAACAAAGGCTGCAACCCTTCATTGGGATAATCAAGGGGTACTCAAATTCCCAAGAATCCAATCTCCATGAGCATGCCAACCTTGTTGGAATACATTTTCACTTCACTAAGCAACTAGTAAAAGATGGGTACATTATTGTGCAATAATGTGCAATAGATGACCAAACTGCAAACATTTTTACCTACTTTGAGTTTTGACAAATTTTTAAAAATATCGAATTAAGCTTGGTGTAGTTAGTTGATTGACCAATCAAGAAGGCTGTTAAAAGAATATTAAATGGTAATGATCAATTAGTTATTACATTTAGGCTTTAATAAAATCCATAGTTACACTGCCCTGGGGGACGGGGGAATGGGGGACAAGTTTCCGGGACGGGGGGACAAAGGGGCCTCAATTTGGGGACGGCAGGGGGATGGCGACGAGGGGACGAGGGGGGTGTATATAGTATATACCAGTGTTCCGGGACTCGCCGAGTCCTGCGGGGACGGCGGCAGGGGGACGAGGGGGTGTATATAGTATATACCAGTGTTCCAGGACTCAACAAGTCCTAGCAGGACTCGGCGAGTCCCAAGCCAAGCCAAGCTCGCCGAGGCCCAGTGACCCGGCTCAAGGACTTGGCCGAGTCCTCGCCGAGTCCTTGGGCTCAGAGGACTCACCGAGTCCCCGTGGCCTAGACTTGGTGCGTCCAACCACATAAAAAAAACGTAAAAACATAAAAAAATTAATACTTTTTAATGATTTTTTTTTGGCTTATATGACTTCTATTTGACCTAAAAAGGTCATTCTATCATTTTGAAAGGCTTCGAAGAGAGGAAAAAGGCTTGGAGAAGAATATAGGGGTTTTAGACAAAAAATCAGCAAATCGATTGGCTCTCATATGTTGATTGCTGATTGCTTGTGATAGTTTCTAGCTTGTATGCACACATTGCAAGGAGCTGAACGAAGCATTTGGATCAATGTAAACTTGTCTATGTATGCAAAGTAGCTTCTATTTATGTCAATTATTGTGTCTTTGATGTTAATTGATTGAATGATGCATGAAAAAATATTTAAATCCTTAAAAATCTCTGAATTTCTTGGGTTTTTCAATTTGCCGAGTCTGAGTCCGAGCCCGAATCCAGCTTGCCGAGTCCAAGGCGAGTCCGAGTCTTGTAACACTGGTATATACTATACATGTGGTAGTTAAAATGCTAGTTATGAAAAGATGTATAACAATATAAGACATAAAGATGTAAAAGTATTGTGTTGAAGTATTGGTCCTTTTGTGTTGGATATAAATGTTAGATATTCATATAAGTTATATCTAACATGTATATCCAACACAAAAGGACCAATATCTAACATTTATATCTTTGTTGGTGGCTGTTTTCAAGTCCCTAGGTCTAGCAAATGATGTTTGAGTGATTTTGGCCTGTTGGGAAGTGATGTCTGTCTGGGATTTGGGCGAGAGCTAAGCTAAGTCTATCATAGAGATGGGGTCGAAACCAAGTGATTTGTAATAAAACGAGTTAAAACCCTTTGAGAATCATTTTGCCAATTTTAGTTTGACCTTAGAAAGCCATGATGGATTGTGGGAGGTAAGCCTACTGAAGGCTTGCTGAATCCTGAAATTTGGCTAAGTCTAGAATTTTTCGAAAACCCCCAAAATCTAGAATTTGCATCTTAACTCCTATGAAGCTGGAACCTATCTCAAACATCCTGAAAAGTATTTTTACAAATATAACTAAAAGTATAAGTCATTAGACTTATACTTAAATGTTATATTTGTATAAATCCTCCCACCCATGAACAAAAAAAAATTAAAAAACTTGTGTTTTTTCGGCTTGCCGTGATGGGGGATGTCTGAGCATCCCCTTAAGGTCGAGGGATATCCAAGCGTCCCCTTGTCCCCACCCGGGACGCCCCTGCGTCCCCCACCGGGACGGCGGTGGGACGGTGGCTCCACCAGGGACTCCGGGATGCCGTCCCCCCGTCCCCAGTGCGTCCCCGTCTCGGGTGCGTCTGGGATTTAGGGGGGGGACACGTCCCCATGTTACTATGATAAAATCATTCTAGCTTTAGGATATATCAATGTTCCACGGGGACACATCTCCCCCCCAACCCCCCATATAAAATTTATTAAAAAAAAAAACTTGTATCCCCTATAGGGGAACATTTCCGAGACTAGGGGACTTCGGGGAACATCCCCCACAAATCCACCACCTTTGCCACCTCGTCACTTGCTATATGTCACATGCCATTACAAATTAATTGCAACCTTTAACTATAGAAAATTTGTTTACCTTTCATGGGGCACTTGGTGAGATGTTATATTGCAGATTTTTCCTTAAAGATTTCAATTCACCTCAATTTTTATATCACTACCGCCCCCTTCCCCCACCACTGCTCCACCACCATCCTCTTGCCATCCCCAAATCTAACCCTTGGCCCCCTTGTCCCTGAAACCCATCCCCACGTCCCCGGATCCTCATGTCAGAAAACTTCATGAAAGTATGGAATATATTTTTATGTTTCATTTTCCTTTAGTTTTTGTTCTTTTGATTTACCTCATATTCATAACATGGGTTGTCGCACATGCTTATAATCCTTTATAAGAAGGCTTCCTCTCTTTTTTATTTAATGCAATATCTTGGTTTTCTTTATGTGCTTGATTTTTGTGATAGAGAAGTTAAGTACATTGGAGCTGATGTTCACCTCAATATCTCAAACTCGTGGCTGACAACCTTTAATCAAGTCAAACACACTTTTTGAAAGGCTAACTACATTGGAGCTACACTTTTTAAAATCAACCTTGAATATTTAATAAGATCCAATAATTTCTAAGATTTATCAAGTATTTACACTAATTTATGAAAATTGTTTTTATCTACCTGTGATCATACACATATAATGGTAATATAGAAGTCTAACTGTTGTTTGGGGATAATTTTAGACTACTAACATTATTGCGGTATAAATTAATAATTAGAACTTGTTGATACAAAAAACTGTGCAAGATGGGTTATATATTATGGCTTTCAGCCTTCAATCAAGTCATATACATTATTTAAGAGGTTAAATACAGTTGGCCACCACAGTATCCCAAACCCCACATTGTATATTCTATAACTTGTAAGATTATCTAATAATTTGTACTAGTTTTCTATTTTTTCATTTATCTGCCAGTGAAAATATGCATGCAAATATGAAATTATCCATGATTTAAATGGATAAACATAGACAGACTCCCTTACAACTACCCTTAGGAATTTCACAGGAAGTCTCCAGGCTGTGGCTCAATTTTGGATTGCCTTCACCTCAGGCAGGGAGATAATTATAGTATTATACTATTAAATAGACATTATATGTTTTATTTTCTGGCATAACAAAGACTGAAAGTCTAACATTTGGTCTAGTTTTATATGTTTCATTATATTGTTTGGTTGAGGGGCCCACTAATGAATCCCCTTTCATTTACCAGTGAAAACTAAATAACTCTCAGAACAATGGTAACTACTAAGTACCAATAAGAAAAACAAATTCTGATTTAACATTATAATTTCTCAGTGAAAAGGCAAGGCGGAACAATATCAAATCGATGAATTTCTTACTAAAGATCTCTTTCAGGTGAGCTTCATTCACATTTCGAGACAGATTGCCAACATGAAGCACCACGGATTCTGGCAGTGGAGATGATTTCCTGAAATTAAAATCTTAAACATATCAGATTGAGAACAATGTTTATACAAATATCAAGGATATTGTGACATTATACTTATAACAGAATTTGTCATTATTCAAAAATGTAACAAAAATAATGCATTATTGCAGAAAGTTGCACTCAAATTTCAAGATGTTAATATGTTTAATTCTTAAAAACTCAAGTTATGTTGAAACATGTGCAAACCACTGGCCTCATTATATCTGCCTCACCTATCAAATACACTTGTTCTCGATGGAGAAACACAACTTTTACAAAAATGTAGACTATTCCTTCAGTTCATATGCTACAAAAGATGACAATCTTTTATATTATAATTATCCATTTCTGGTCCTTAAAGACCTGGCCTCAAACAATTGGAACCGGAATAACCAAATCCAGCCAGATTTGTCCAATTTCATCTAAAATTTTAAATTCCTACATAAATTTACATTTTTTCTTTATTAAATATCGAGTTAACACAAGTTTAGATTTGACAGTATAAACCAATGTCTAGATAAGCAGTATATATGCTGTCATGAACAACATATCAACAGAATAAAAGTTTTAACGATCATACAAAAGAGATAATATATCAGTGTAACACAGGGACGCGTCCCCCCACCCCCCTAAACACACACCCGGGCTGGGGATGTCCCCACGTCGGGGACTTGGCGTTCCCAAGCCCCCTACCACCACCTTCGCACCATCATCTCGCTGTTGGGGGCTTCTGCAAGAAAAAGTTGCAGCTGCAGCACTTGTGATAGAAAGGGCGTTTACTGGCTACCATAAAGGTCACTGTTACACACACACACACTACATATGCATATTTATGAATGTATGTACATGATTTTGTACTTGTTTTGATATCATGCTACTCATTATAATTATCTTTATGATAGTTTTGATATTCATGTTGCAATTTTGTTATGTTCAAGTATTTGGTATTATAATTTATTAGTTTTTATACTATTATACATCATTTCATAACTAGCATTTGAAGTACTATATGTATAGTATATTACAGCACCCCCCCTCCCGCCACCGTCCCCAAATTGAAGCCCTTTTTTTCCCATCCCGGAAACCTGTCCTGATGTCCCAGTGCCTGTGTTACACTGCAATATATCTAGCATATATATCCATGATAACAAAAAAACAGCAGGGATCCTGTCATCTAGTGCACTACTGATTTCTACTCTCACCCATCCCATCCCATCCCATCCCATTTAAGCTGCCCTAATTGGCGGGGGGAGATCACCGAGAGATCTACATTGGAGTTAACCACTTCAAAGTCAGAGTCCCTATCGTTGTTGAAGATCTGTAAGCCATGCTTCTTGCTTTCTTTCTTGGTAGTAGCAGCCTTCTCTGCTTCCAGTTCGTTGACTCTGTTCTGCAGTTCCAATAGGTGCTTATGAAAGGTTGGGTTGGTCTATTTGTCATACGCCCAAGTGTGTCCATATCTCATCTTGTTCCTATTCACTATAGTGATACCTTCACCCAGCAGTTTGTCAAACTTGGTCTAAATTTAAATTTATTTTGTAATTTACGATATCTGAATTATTTTGACATCCTAGATAAAATAAATGTTGTGAACCTGGTAATCATGTTTTGGACTTTTCAATGGGGCATGTCCACCCTGGATAAGGGCTGTCTTTTCCATTAAAAAACCCCAGATCTTGCACCTGAAACCCTAGCCTTGATAATTTGGAACTTTGCATACCATCAGGGACACAACATGGATTGTTTATTATGGAACACACTCCACTTTTTCACTGGACCACATTCAATTGACCAATCCTTTCTTCAGTTTCTAGGAGCACCAGTAGGCTAGAACGTATGAAACCTTTGATCAAATAGTGAACAAGGAATAATCTACAAAAATTGTAGGTAATTTGAATAGGAGTATTGGAAATGTGCATCAAAATAATGGTAGATTACAAAGTGAGTGAAGCAACTAAAATTTAACAGCTATGACTTTCTACTAGAAAGTACCCCTAAAAATCATGTGAACAGAGATACTTATGAAATATGAAAAAAGATCAAACTGCGACCTTATGTGACGGATTTACATTATATGAGTTGATACACAATTTACCAAATTAGTAAAGTTTAAACAAAATGTGAAGTTTTAAGCAAAGGAACGACAAACACCTTGTGGGAGAAGACTTTCTAGGCTGTTCTGGCGGTGGTGTACGAGCTCTCCTTGCAGCTGCTACTGGACTTCTGCATGTCAGATTGACCAGTGTGAATGATTATAGAGAAGTTAAGTGCAACTCGAAGAAAAGTATGCTCTTGCATGCCAGCCAAAATCACAAAGCTAAATAGCACAGTTTCACAGATGTAAGCTATGCAGGTTATGGATGACGAGCGCCAAGTGCAGACCCCAAAAACCTGAGTCCAAAGAAGGATACAATTTTGGTATGTTTGTGTATTCGTTACTTATAAGAAAAAATATAGAATGCAAAACAATTCTATAGCTTTGGGTACAGCTAGTGATGCACATTTTGTGCATGTATGTACCCAATGCATCCTTTCCTGATGCCAAGCACAAGCATTTATTAACAGTTATTAGGGGCCAAAGAAACAGATATAGTTTGAAACTTAGTTGTGAATTTAATTAAAAAATATCTAAGGTAACTGTATTTATATTTTGCTAATTGACATGCCACATATAAGCCTGAAAGAGATTCACCTAGTAATTAATTATCAAACCAAATGAACGACACAAAACTTATATTAAATGCTTGTATATACCTTAACAAGCAGTCTACACGCTGGAACTGATAGCATTAATGGTTGACATCATATTCCATAAATTCATTACTCGCAAGTTAGAGATGATAGCCATCAACCAATTAACAGGAATGGAATGAATAAAAGGCAATGACCAAGGAAAATGAAAAATAAAACATAATTTTCCCAACATGCAAGGGTGTATATTTGTATATCTACATTCGTGTCAACATAGATCTACATGTATGGATTTTTCTATGCCCATCTAGATAAATTTATGTATACTTAGATGTATGTATACTTTTTCTTGTCCATATAGATAAAAGAAAGTCCGCATGCCAGGAACCAGATTTGTATGATGGCTCAAGACTTCTGCTCTACCATGTAATCCCAGCTCTTCTCCATGTATAATCCCAGTACGGAACCTAAACTAATGTCAGCTAATAAGAGAGGAGGGAATATTCTCTTGAAGATGATCCTGATTTTAGTTACCACTTGAAACACTAAGAACAATCGCATAATTTCAATTAAAATTTTCATGAATTTGCCATATTTTATTCATGTTATTCTATTTGACAGGATTGTTTGGCTTGCACATGCAATCAACAAGATGAAATCATAACAATCATGAGGTTGTTAAAATTTTTGGAGCTGGCTTTTGAAATCTATTACCTTCTTCAAGCAAAGTATCTCAGCTAGCCAACTGCTTTAGGAGACTTGGAGTTTCCTACCTCTTATTGTATGATTGTACTGGAAAATGAAAAACCAAATAGGATGAGCTTAACTTCTACATCTTTGGGGCTTTCGTTGTAGAGACCCGTGTTCAAATCCCCACGAGACACATTACATACTGAATTGTACAAATAGTAAATGTTGAATTAAGTGAACTACCACATCAAATTTTTGCTGATACATACCCCAACAGACGAGACAGGATGCAAGTTTAATGTAAATTTGGCAGATTAGATACTCCCAGGCATGCCATTTTAACTGAAGTAGAATTTCACAATCAAAACAAAGAAATGTAACATGAAAAGAGTACCAGAGGTAAGAGACAAAGGCCTCACAAGGCATTAATACAGGAAGTGGCCAATGTTTGTAGGTTCAAGGAGAAGCATGCATTGCAGCCCACTTAGTATGACACGGCTCAGTTAAGGAGAAGCATCTGTAGTGAACCCTCATGCCACAAAAAAGCTTAGTAAAGGAGCAGTGCCCAACAAAGTCTTTGATTTTATTTTCTGTGCCAACATTCTGCAGCATATGTTCTATCTTAATGCTAACTAACAGCATTCATGTCAAACATAAGCCAATATGACACCCAGTGCCAGTCAATGCTGCTGCACTAAGAATTACATGAACTTACTTGTAATGATCAGATTCTCAAAAGATGAACTGCTTCACCTTACCCATCATTCATCCTTCTCAATGCAACATCTCTTATAACAATTTTGTGTATACTATACTATTGGGACTGGTCAGGCCTCACCAAGACTTATGAGAAGGAAAACCCAGTAAATCTATGGCTCCAACTGCTAGAACTGCCAAGTCTCCTAGCAACTCTCCACATGAGACTCAAAAGTCCACAAGGTCAAATGCCCACACTTTAAAAAATTAAAAAATTCACTTCAATAATTTAAAGAAAGCATATCAAATGTAAAGTTAGAAGGCCGTAATTGACTAAAACACATTTAATTTCGTCTTTTGACCATTTTTACTTCCCTGTCTGCTTTAAAACAGTTCACTCAATCAGAAGATGAACTCCTTCAACTTACTCGTCACTCATCCTTCTATATGCAACATCTCTTGTAATAAATATGTATATACCATTACCATAATATTGGGACTTGCCCTCACCAAAACTAGTGATAGGTCCAAGGCAAACCCAATGAGTCTAGAGCTCCAACTCACAGACTCACCAAATCTCATGTTTAACCTCACAAATCCATAGAGACTAGTAAGTGTTGGATTCAACAACATGTTTCATTTGCTCTTTCACCTATTTTCATTTGTCTATTCACTTTCAATTGTTTTCACTCAATTAAAAGATGCACTACTTTACCTTCCCCTTGACTCGTCCTTTTCTATGTGACAACTCTCATAATAAATACAATTATGCCATAGTAGTGGGACTTTCTTTCCAAGTCCTCATCTAGACTTGTCAATCTAGGTGCAAGGCAAACCCAATGAGTCTATGGCTCTAACTCACATATTCGCCAAGTCTCATGTCTAGCCTCACAAGTCTATAGAGACTAGCCAATCTAGATGTAGGATTCAATGAGAACAAAAGACAAGCATCCACGCTTGAAAACTTTAAAAAAAACATAAAATGCAAACTTAAAAGATCCCAAAGGACATTGATGAGTAAAGCACGTTTCATTTGTTCTTTTGACCATTTCCACTTTGCCCATTTGCTTTCAAACTGTTTTCACTCTACTTGGATATCATTTTAATTTTCAAAGGAATTTAACATTCATGTGCAAGGAGATTATAGGATCCAATTGACAATGGATTTGTTCCAAGACAGAGCTAATATAAGGCCCAAGATTTAAGCTACATATTTTTTATTTCCAACCTCAAGCATCAAGTAAAGCTACATTGAAAACTTACAATCTTTGCTTGAAACTTTCTTCTATAAATTTTATAGCTAAATTTTTACAAAATTTCAGCATTGTACATTGTAAAATTAAAAACCTGAAAAAAACAGACAAATAGTTAAGACTAGGTATACACAAGGATGCATCCCTGTCCCCTAGCCATTTCAAGAACACCCACCTACCATCCCCACTACCTGACAATAGGCTAGAAACGGCCCAAACGTAATCTAGTCATCCCCAAGACACCCGAGAGACATCTAGGATGTCCCTTGACTGTCCCAGTGACAGCTATGCATCCCCCACGGCTGGGGATGCTTTTGGCCAACAAAAAGACAAAAAATAAACTTTTTTTCCTTGTGTTTTGGCATGGGGAACCCACAAGCACTTCAAACCACAACGGAGCCCTAAATTGACATAAAGAGTTAAAGCAAAAACAAAACCCAGCAAGCATATTTCCCCTTTCATTTGCTAATTTTTTTCTCCTTGATGTGAGAGTTGGCTTGCTGGAGAAGAGATTAGCAAGATCTGGAAGAGAGATTGGACTGATTAGAGGAGATATTGGATGGTTTTTTGTTTTGCTTGAAGTCTGAAACAAGTTCTCAGCTGCAAGTTTGAAGCTACATGCAAGGTATGTCATTTTTTTTGTTTTCTAAGTTTTGAGATGGTTAATAAGTTTGTAGATTGAAAAAAAAATTCAGTGATTTGGTTTCAGACTTTCAACCATAAACGAAAGTGAGCAACAGGAATAGTGACATTCCTGAGGGTAGTGAAAGTGAAAATGAAGTGAACACAATGTCAGTATACCCTTCTTCTACTTTTGAAAATCAAACATCAATTTCTATTCCACCAGATTGTTATTCATGTCATACACTCTCTCTTCAAAAATTAGCAAAAGGCTCTTTCAACCCCAAGAAACCATTGCTTCAGTTTGCCACGAATGTGATTGCCAACAAGGGTAAAAATACAGGTGGCAGCAAGAAGTGGCTTTGTCATGTTTGCAACTCTCATTACCTTGGGAGTTATAGTAGGGTTACAGGCCATCTAGTGGGTGACAGTGGAAAAGGTGTAGAGTTTACAGGTCGATAACATTGGAACAGCAGGTTGAAATGGCAAAGTTGGTTAGAATGAGTAAGGACAAAATCATTACAACTCACGATAAGAAATAGCCATCTACTAGTTTGCATGTCTCTTCCATTGTATCATTTGGAGAGAGTTGTGATAGAGGGAAGAGGGAAGAGGAAAGCAGGCGAGAAAATTTTGGTGGAGTTAATGAATATGCAAAAACATCAGCAAGCCAAAGATTCAGTGACCAGATTCTTTTACACATGCTCTTCCATTTCATTGGGCAAGGTCGCATTATTTCAGATCCATGTTGAGAGAGATATTAACAGCTTATGCCCCCATGGAGAACATAGATTGCATATCTCCCTCCTAAGGTAAATGTAAGATGTTCAAACTATTACCATTCCATTAACACCATCCATCAATGCATATCAATCTGCACACAATAATTGAAGTAAAGCTCATAAATATGCCAATTGACAATGCAAGGCAAACTTACAATCACCAAGCAACTAGTGGTTTGGTCAACAAAGATGCATCCACAATATCTTCCAATCAAGTAAACACCACTTCTAATCAACATGAAATAAAATTCTAATCTACGTGAGGAAATATAGAAACCATGCAATGCTCCAAAGCAACACACATAATCCACCATGAAGACCAGCAATAAATTAGCAATTATTTTGATAGCATTATGGCAACAATTTCTCCAAGTCTTTCTCCCTACTCTACTCTATCTCTAATGAGTTACAAATGAGAAGGCCTTGCCTTTTATAGTAGCTCTCATACAATAAATGGCCAAGATTGATTTAAAATCAAGGGTCAACATGATGCCAACAAAACCCTAGTCCAACTAATAACTACAAGCATTAAATGGTTGACCAATTACAATGAGGCACCCAAGTCTTTCTCCCTACTCTACTATATCTCTAATGAGTTACAAATGAGAAGGCCTTGCCTTTTATAGTAGCTGCCATACAATAAATGGCCAAGATTGATTTAAAATCAAGGGCCAAGATGATGCCAACAAAACCCTAGTCCAACTAATAGCTACAAGCATTAAATGGTTGACCAATTACAATGAGGCACCAGCTTACAGTCCAATAAGAAAATTACATTGTTTTTATTGACCAATCAAAAAATCGGTTAGGTATAAGCATTATGTGGACTCTACATGTACACTTGGCATGATTTGATTGGTTGATCTTGGAAACGTGGAACCGGAAATTTCTGATTGGTTGAAGATGAGTGGGCACCACCTCGGCATGCTTATCGTGTAGACTTGGTCAATATCTCTTGATGATGAGAATATATCTCTTGATACTCAACATTTTCCAGCCTTAGCTTGATGGTGATGGCATGCAAATTGTTTCATCTTCATGAACTTTTCATTCTTGTTCTTGGAAATTTTCTCATTTTCAACTTCTTGACCTTGATATTCTTGAAGTGATAAAGCCCTTCATGTATTTGGACCATCAAAACAAACTTGGATTTCCGAAGGAAATTCGAGTTTTGATAATCTTCTTCATTTGTAAATTTGTAAAATTGCTCCTCCTTGTTCTTTTCTCTTTGAACTCCATCTTGATCTTGATCATTGAGTTCACATTCTCAATTGATCCTCGACCTCGAGCTATCTTCTGGTTTGAAGTCTTGAGCTTGATCTTGTCATAATCCTCTGTTCTTTAAGCATCTCCTTCCTCCATAGTTACCTTGCAAAACAAGAGAGATTATTACATTAAGTCCACAAAATGACAAGTATGAAAAGAATTAAAATATTGTTAAGATCAAGCTACCCTTTCTAATTACATGACTTCAGCATGATGCCTACACAAAAGAAACTTTATTTGCAAAGAATCCTAACAGCAACCGAGCATTGACATTAACAACTCTAGATCCAGATTCCAGTTATGATTTTCTAAGTTGTCAAGCTCTTTTAGAACATGCCCAATAAATGATGATTTCACGATTCGACCTCTACTAATGAACATGATCCAATTCCTAACTTGAGCCCTTGAACTTTGTACTTTTACTGATCTGCCCTATTTCTTTTCAGCTATGATTGAATTTGAATTGATTTACCTCTCATCTAACCCCTCCCAAGGCCAACTTGACCAAAGATACCCATTGACCAACTAATTTCAACGCCAAATTGGGGCTTATAGGTTGGCGGAAATTTAGGAGTTGTCGGGACAAAAGTCCTAAGACATGGTCAGAATATGACCCCTTGTCAAGACAACTCCATAATCCTTACTTGGTTTGCAGTCCTTTTAGCCTTCCCAACTCACTTTTAAGGCTCATCTTTATATTTTCATTCTGATTTCCACACCTTTCGTGATTGGAATTCATATTTGTATCCTCAAATTCTACCATTTGCATCAACTGGAAATTGGAATTTTGCCTCGAAATGCCCTTTAACTTGAGCGGAATTTGACTGTCTATCTAGACTTTGCTCATAAGAGGAGGCGGAAATCCGGGGTCTCTCGGGACTTCTTCACTTGATTCATCTTCTCACTCATTCCCCTTTGTTCTTTTCATCAAGTTGCACTTGAATCTCACCTTGTACTTAATAGGAAACCATCTAGACTTGGGCGGAAATTGTGGGTGTGTCAGTACTAGGCAAGGAGAAGAGGGCGAAAATCTACTATCTATCGGGACTAGAGTCCTGAGACCAAGTCGGATTCTGACCTACTCTCAGGACAACTTCAAAGGGCCTTGATGAGGACTCTCAAGCTTGGAGGGCAGAACGCATAAAATATAGCAGTTAAGTATAAGTCACATATTTTAGTAACTTATACTTTAAGTTATATTTTATGTATATATTGTCAAGATGTTTGAGAGTGGTTTCAGATTCATAGGAGTTATAATGGAGATTCTAGATTTGGGAGATCCTAAAAATTTTCTAACTCGGCCAAATTTCAATAATCAACACACTTCTATCAATGTTCTTTTTAGGTTAAAACTTCATCTCTTATTGGTTTGCATCACTTCATCCTTTTATAGTTTGGCTAATTCATTTCATCACAAATCTCTTGACTTCAATTCCACATCCTTGACTAGCTTGGCCCCGCTCTCACTTAGATCCCTGACTGACTTGACTCCCTAGCTAGCCAAAGTTGTTAAAACTCATCTCTTAGACTTGAAGACTTGAAAATTGCCACTAAACTACGACTACCTGGGACAACTACCTTACTACCAAGTGAAAAGAGGGGATCCCCATTTGCAATGGGGCGATGGTGTGAAAACCTCACAACAGGTCCCTTTCTTTGCATGGAATGGGTGCTTGAGTTTTAGTTTTAGGCTCAATTGTGGTAGTATAAAAGGGGTGGTCTTTCTATCACGATATTCGAAAATGGGTGTTGCATTCCCTTTGATTTTTTTGAGTGGGCATATTTTGCCTACCTACTTCTCTGTCTTCTCCTTCTTCATGCTCCATGATATATTCCAATACTATTTAATTTGGTATAGGAGCATCTTTTTTTCCAAGGCATTTCTTGACTCCTCTTCCACGAAAGCCACACAAATGGCCTACTACTCAATAATATGAACCATTCCTTTCTACATCACAACCTTGGCATTTTCAACAAAATCCCCCACCACCTGGAAAAGGTCTTATAATGTCGACATACTTCCACAAAGGGGAATCAAAATTCAGATCTATTCTTTGTTGTTCATTATTGCCTATGGAGGAAGAGGTACAAGTCATTGTGGTTCCTATGGCAAAAAAATTTATACACGTTAAAAATTAAAAACAAGAGAATGGAAAAATAAATAGGTAGATCTTATGGACAATTAAAGAGAAATAAAAATAAATAAACTCAAACAAAAACAAAATAAAATGAAAAAAAAACTTACCTCTTTCACCCAATTGAAGCTTGCAAAGGAGTAGGAATGAAGCACAAACACTTGATCAGGTTTCACAAATCAATCTTCCAACTCCCTCTTGCTCAACCACCTATTTGCTCCACCTCAAGAGAAAACAATCTATTTGCACACCAAATGAGACATAAAACCCAACATAAGTCATTTTAAAACCACTTTTTAGGGTTTTGGATAACAAATTGTTATTAAATTTGAAAAAAAAGATAAGTCTGTCGACACTTTTTTGGCTAGGTTGGCACTTGGTTCACTAGAGTTTGTCGGGTCCGGCCCACATTCAAACCTAGCTTGGTCGGATCAAACAGGCTGCCATGGGCACAAACCCTGTCCAAACCCACAAATGGACCGGCCCCCGACCTAGACCCAATTTGAACTAGACCGGTACTAGGGGCTGGGAGGGCCAAACTAGACTTCTTAGCTCCAAAGTGAAGGCTATTGTCCAAAATAAACATTTCAAACTAAGCTTGGTTGTCAAGAATAAGTTTGACTTCTATTATTAAAGACAATTCATAAAATAGGGCATATTTAGGTTCGGGCAAAGTATTTGTGAGGTTTAAATATTCAAGTCGCAGCTATTATCAAAGCATAAGAAAGATATAGTGATGGGCCAAAATTATTAATATTTCAATGGTTTCATGTTGGCAAGCCAAAGACCACGTGAGGAAAATTCCTTAAGCGCTAAAAATAAATAAAAACAAGAGAATGGAAAAAAAAACAGGTAGATCTTATGGACAATTAAAGAGAAATTAAAATAAATAAATAAACTCAAACAAAAACAAAATAAAACGAAAAAAAAAATTTACCTCTTTCACCCAATTGAAGCTTGCAAAGGAGTAGGAATGAAGCACAAACACTTGACAGGCTTCACAAATCAATCTTCCAACTCCCTCTTGCTCAACCACCTATTTGCTCCACCTCAAGAGAAAACAATCTATTTGCACACCAAATGAGAGATAAAACCCAACATAAGTCATTTTAAACCACTTGTTAGGGTTTTGGATGTCAAATTGTTATTAAATTTGCAAAAAAAGATTAGTCTGCCGACACTTTTTTGGCTAGGTTGGCACTTGGTTCACTAGAGTTAACCAGGTCTGGCCCACATTCAAACCTAGCTTGGCCGGATCAAACAGGCTGCCATGGGCACAAACCCTGTCCAAACCCACAAATAGACTGGCCCCCGACCTAGACCCAATTTGAACTAGACCGGTACTAGGGGCTGGGAGGGCCAAACTAGACTTCTTCGCTCCAAAGTGAAGGCTATTGTCCAAAATAAATATTTCAAACTAAGCTTGGTTGTCTAGAATAAGTGTGACTTCTATTATTAAAGACAATTCATAAAATAGGGCATATTAAGGTTCGGGCAAGTATTTGTGAGGTTTAAATATTCAAGTCGCAGCTATTATCAAGCATAGGAAAGATATAGTGATGGGCCAAAATTATTAAAATTTCAACGGTTTCATGTTGGCAGCCAAAGACCGCATGACGAAAATTCGTAAGGCGCTAAGCAAGCAATTTATTTTAATAAGTCATGAACTTCTGTTTGTTTACCATGAAAATTTATCAAGTAATTTGTGTAGAGTTTGCAAATACTTGTGGATACATGTAAGCAACTACATCTACTCGAGAAGTCTCCAATGAATGCTTGAATCAACGGTTTGTTATAGCTATGAACTGGTGCAGCATCCTCAGCTGATGCGATCTTCATTTGTGTGTGACGGAGTTTGTGCCCTGTGACTTCCAACACAGGCGTTATCGATTTATATGGATATTCAGTGACAGTGTGAACATCCACTACTACTCTGCAGGATGTTAAGGTGCAAGCTAAACTCTTGCTTCTAATAATATTTTGCAATCAGCTCTATTCTAGAAATTGAAGCAAATCTTCTATTTGGTGAAATATCTATCTCTATTATAATTTGTATGCAAAGTTCTATATGACATATATGCAAATCTGAAGCAAACATAAGCCACAAGGCTGAATCTGTAAAAACCTCAGAATTGATTACATTCACCTGTGAAATTGGAAGTCAATATTGTCATTTTTCTATTATCCCTATTTCGAGATATTACACATGTAAAATATGCACAACAGATACAAGCATCTTATTCATTTGCCCAAACAAATGATTATTAGGCAGTTAAGCATTTAAAGGGATGAAAATATATCTTATGCCTATGCTTTTCAAGGAGAATGGAGAATTGAGGAGCAATGCACAATGGAAGGCAGATTTTATGAAAATTCTCAACAATGTATGCAAATATAAATGTTGATGAGGAAACAAATGTTGAAAAGCTAAGTTCTTACTTAAACAAACTCTCACAACTTGAGCAAAGGAATGATTCTAATTACAATTGTCATAGGTGGGTTATTGGGAGATAATATTAAAACCGCTTGGCTCCTATCAACTGTACTGATATGGATGGCATCTTTGCATTTTAGAATGAAAAGAAATGCAAACTCAGTTTGTATGTCAACTCAACCATCACTCAAGGCCCCACTTTGCCACATCTTTACCCCATGGTCGAGTTTTGAAATTTAAATGAAATGAATACAATTTTTTTAGTTGCATTTCAATCGATCATCTTTACGATCATTTTGTCATATCATCCACTCATGGGTTTCTTCTCAAATTTTAAAATGAACTGAAATGAAGATGAATGAGATTTGCATGTCAATCTATCTTCAAAAGGGATTTCCATGCCACTTCATCATTTTGCCATCACATGCTCCACTGTGCAGTTATAACAACTTTATGTCATTTGCAGTCAATTTTAAAGGTGGAACATCTCCCTCAATTTTTGAGCCCATCACCAATGATTTCTGCAACACCAACATTCTTTTGATCAATGAGAAAGCTCTTCTTTGTCTTGTAGCACCTCAAGGATGCCTTTGGCACATTTTCTATTGTATGTTCTTGTCAAATGTAAATGTGACATGTGTACATGGCTTGAAGCTCGTTGCTCCCTTGTTTCTATAAAAGGGAAATCGGCGCCATTGTATGAGGATTCTAGTCTTTTCCTTTTTTGGGAAGAAGTCTATCGAGTTGGGTCTTGTATTGTAATA
Source organism: Chamaecyparis obtusa (assembly GCA_027943335.1). Taxonomy (NCBI): domain Eukaryota; kingdom Viridiplantae; phylum Streptophyta; class Pinopsida; order Cupressales; family Cupressaceae; genus Chamaecyparis; species Chamaecyparis obtusa. The sequence goes on from BSBK01004178.1 coordinate 222,193, forward strand.
TGTTTCATTCAGAAGTTATTTAGAATGAGGTGATAGTTTAGTCATTCCACACTGGTACATCAAATCTTTTGATCAGAATGAGCAATATAATATACAAATTCTGCTACAATTGTCTCCTCAATTGTGTATTCAAAATCTTTTGAGAGTTTATCAAAAAAGTTTTATTACTTTCATCTCTGTGTCATTGTCATTAACTATGTCTTGTTTTATGTATCTTTTAAGGAAAAGATTAAGTAGCTTTGGATAAGATATTAAGGTTTGAATTAAATGTTAAGGATCTAAAAGTAAAATTGTAATCAGACACAAATTGGGAATATTAATGCCAGACATTAATATTAAGAGCCCTATGATTTAAATCAGTCTGTTATACTTGTGTTTAATGACTTCTAGAATTGACTTTGTAACCCTGAATAGGCACCGCTCTGGAATCCTCATCTTTGTGAGTTAGAATCACCTTATAAAATGAGCAAATGATCTTTCATTTTAGTATTTTCTTTGTTTAAGAGTGTGAATATATGCTCTCAAGACCAACAATGAAGAATATCTATGAAGTAGGCCATATTTGTTGTATAAAAGCAGATCTGCAATGCAACACCCATATTGTCAAGTAAATTCATCATAAGGTATCGTCATAGGATCACCATCCCCGGTCTTGCAGAGCCAAAAGTGTAGAGAGCTCCTTTGTTGATTCATATTCGTTAGCCACTCTACTGAGATCTTTAAGCATAGGAAGTTGAAAAATCCTTAGAGGATTTCCAGTAATCAGTTGGAAACACCAACAACCCATATGATAGCCTTGGCATAACAAGGCTTGAGCAGGGTGAACCCAATAGACAATGGTCCTTCGGAGGGAGAGGTTTAGAAACTTCCTCAGCAGGTGCTGCTGAAAAAAATTGGCCTAATAGACAGTGAAAGAGCCATTGGCAGATAAAAACCCAGCTCCCGTGCAGGCTTTTGGAATCTATATATTTTTTTTTTAAAATGCACATAATCCACCACATGAAGACTACCATTTGGTAAACCATAAATGAATTCCCGAAGAATATTTTGATAGCTGCTAAGCTTCTTGTCCCCCTCTAGCACCCACTAAAAACATCCACTCCATAAATTCACTGCTCTGATGTTGAATCTAAGTTTCCGTTATTTGCAACTCTCTTCGTACAATCCACTCATTCAAACTAGGAGCTGTGTCCTCCATCGGACAGTTCTCATACCATCATTGCTAGTCATACTAAATATACGAGTAACACAAATAACCTCAGCAAACCTAACTAACAAAGAGCTTCAGATATCAAATTGACATGGAACCAATAAATTATGGAAAGGCAACAAGTGGCCCACTTTTTAAATCATCTGTTAAAGTATGTAGCTTCACTCAGATAAAAGTCATTGTTATCTTAGAACATTGAATGATTATTTATATCAATATATATATGTAATAGTTATATGTATTAATATTACTATATATATTATTAATATAAATGAATATATAAGTTATATTAATCTTATAGTAACTAATTATTAATAGACATGTCCCTTGAAATGAATAGACATGTCTTCTTGTCTTTGCCTTGTATAAAACCAAGAGATCGATGCATTTGGAAAATATAGATAATACAACAATGCCATTACATTTGCAATCGATCCTAAAACCTTAACAATCTGTTTATATTTCAGTTACAGTGCCATGGAATATGGCAATCAATAATTTCTCAGCAGGTTCTGCAGAGCAAAATTTAGATAAATTTGTAATGAGACAATCTGCTTAGAACATGAAATATGCTTCTCTGAAGCTGTTCTTCAGGATGCTACTTTTAAAAATCAGATGTACGTAATTGTGGAGAAAAAATATGAACAAAGCCTCATTTGGTAAGAAAGTTCCCTCAAAAAGGCCTGTCAGAAAGCCAGCAACTTACACCAAATGACTGCCCAATGTCTCTTCTCATAAAACCACCCACTCAACTTTTTATTTCTGAGAAACAGTGAGAGAAAAGTTAGGTGCCACATGAGATCTTTGTGTGAAAACCACTCCTAAAATTGTTCTACGCCACCTTCTGAGAAAGAACCCGGTAGCCCGCTATCAGCACACCACAAAACATGATAACTATGTTTCTGTCCAAATTAAATCATTCCTTCAACCAATAAGTTTCCCCAAATACCTAGCATAGACATTTTTTAAGCAAAGCCCTGACCCTCACCCGAACAAAAACTCTTGCAATAGGTATTTCTATTAATTGAAATAACAACATATTTAGACTCAAAAAAAATTAAATAAAGCAATGCTTCCATGTCTTTCTGATGTGGTGTCACTCAGAATAAGTGCCTTGAGGCTCTAAAGTCGGTAGGATACATACAAGGTGATATTGCCAACAGATTAAAACACAAAAAACCTACTAGCCGAGCTCATAAATGTACTAAAATTGATTAAGGCCAAGTGCAATCCTTGAAAGTACGTGGCATACTGGAGCTCAAGTAGGTTGAAAGCATTAAGTGAACTAAAATAGCCATGATCCAAGAGAAGTGCACATCTTTGAAGCCAAGGGTATATACAATTTAAAAATCATCCAAATACACAAAACAGCCGAAATTTATTTAGGCCAGATGCAAGTCAACTGAGCACATAAATGACCTGACTAGGTTGAGGCCAGATGCAAGTATATGCAACACAGAGGTTACTCAAGCTCGTGTACAACGGTATCATAAATAGCCTGAAATCGGCCCTATTTAGGCCAGGTGCATGTGCTGGTACTCAGGGAATAAATAATTTAAATTTAAGCCAAGACCATAAACAAGCTGAAATTGGTTAAGGCTGCGTGTAAGTCCTGGCTTAACTAAAGTTGGCGCGCGTAAAAATAGCGAGAAATTGGTTGAGGTGAAGTGCATTCTTTGCAGTCAAGCACATACTCGAGCTCAAGTAAGCTTAAAGCTCAAGTAACCTGAACTTACCACAGTTTAATTCAGGTACAACTCTTTACAATCTAAAAGTAGGCTCAGAGAGTAAACAACCTAAAATTGGTATCACCAAGGTGTAGTATTTGCAGTCCAGGGCAAAATGATACTTGAGCAGACTAACAGAACGAGTAAACTGAAATCAACCCGGTTTGAGCCGGGTTCGAGTCTTTGCAAATCCAGGATATAAATGATTTAAATGTCAACCAAGCACATAAACGACTTCAAACTGGATGAGGGCTGGTGCATGTCTGAAAACAACTGATAACAGGTTAAGGAACATAAGAAATTAGGGCGTAAACCATCTAGAGTCTGTGAAGGTCCCAAAGAAATAACAGGGAAATTATTCTCAAACAAAAAAAATTGCCCATTGAAAGAATAGCAGACATCTTAAATCCAGCGTGCCTCAAGTTGCAAGCATACATACCTTCTTTTTCTTGGAGGGTTTCGACCGCGGGACCTGTCTGATGCTGAACCGGAGGATACTGACCTGGACCTGGACCTTGACCTTGAAGGAGATGATGAAGAGGCCGAAGGTGAGGGCGAAGATGAGGATGAGGGTGAAGGGGAAGGAGACGGCGACGCAGCTCGCCCGCGTTCTCCCTTCTTCGCCATTCTTCAGATTGTTTTTCTTTTCTTTTTTTAGCAGATCAGATGAGGAGAGACTGCACAGATATGGGCGCGAGCATCCCAAGTACTGATAAAATTACTTTGAGCGATAGTACGGAAATGAAAACAGAAATTGTTTTCACGGGCTTTTTATTAACGTTTTGAAAATGGCAACAACCATTATTGTTTTCAATTTTAATCTAATCGTAATTTTCTCCTCATAATATTTATTTCAATTGTTTTTATTGTAGTTTTTTTATTGATATTTTTTTTTTTAAATGGTCAAATATAATTATTTTAAATTTGAAAAAAAATTTAAATTTAAGTTTTAATTTTAGATTTAATTTGTTTTATATATATATAATTATTTTTAATGTATTTTTCATAAATAGCAAGTTTTTTTGTTTTATTTATAACATGTAAAATATCATATTATTCATAAATGGTAAGTTTTTTTAATTTTATTTATTGTTTTAGGAAATGATTTTTTTTTATTTTAGTTTTAAATGGTAATACATAATTATTTTTAATTAAAAAAATCCATTAATTCAAATGGGGATGATTTGCACCAGGGTGGATGGACAGAAAATCTCATGTGGGCAACATCTTGTCTTATCTAGGGTAGCACTCTAAACGAACAAATATCCTACCCATTAATCAATTGATAGGGATTAGTGATTATTTAACCCAAAAAAGAAGAGTATTGTTCCCAAGCAAACATTATTCAGTTGTTTCGTCACAAAGATGGAAAGGAATAGAAATGCTCTACCATTGGAACTATTCGCCCACAACAAATAAAATGATGGGCCAACGATGCAAGTATGGAGAAATCCACACCGTTGTGGAAAGGGGGATATCAATGTTTCACTCATTGTTCACTAGAGAAACATCGTTAGAATAGTAGGGGCTCTCCCACCCAACAACAATCAGAATGGAAAGGAAGGTGGCAATAGCTAGAACAAGAGCGGAGGCAGTGGTAACAATGAGTTAGTAGAAGCTACCCCTACCTAATTGTATAGAGCTATGGTAGGGAGGGGCCCAGCCATGCAATTATAATTCCCTCCTAAAATGACCCCTTAGAATAGTAGGGCCCTCTCGAGGAGGGAATGACCCTCATCCCACCCTACTAAAATCTCCTCCCACCCCTGGGGCCCTATGAACTATTATAGGAGGAGGGGAAAGGGTGGCGATTGAGCCATACTATGGATAGAGCACCCTCTCTCATTGGTCGGGGTAGGGCATTTATCGATTCAAACCTATCCTCTTTATTAATGTTACATGATGGAATATTTTTAGCCCAAGTTTTCCATGTCCATAATACATGGTTGGTGGACCACCTATCCATAAACATTAAGATCTATTTTTTATTTATAAAGTTTTAAGTTAAAATTTTAATTTGTTGTCATATTTGGTTAATATTTGCTACTTCATGACATGGAACATGGTTATATGAAGCCTAAAAATCAAATCGAATGGGATGCTTAATTTATCTTAATTAGTAATTTATTAAATACTTTTTATGTGAGTGAAATTGAGCATAAATATTAATGTGAAAAAATATAATATGCAACCCATTACTGCACTATACATGCACCACAGATTTACTACATTTTGTGAAGAGGTCCTTGAAAAACTCCTCAAAGCAAGGGACTACTTGTATAGGTATAAACTTCTGACATTTTGAACTTATAATGAATTATTACTTACATTAGCTGCTAAAAATATTTTTCTTTAGGTATAAATGACAACATGAAGGCTCCACACATATCCATGGTTTCATCTAGCTCCAAGAAGTGCCAAGCTTTGAAAAAATACAATAGAGTAGCACTCGATTAGTACAAAATGCACTTGATTACATTGATAGATATGTCCCTACATTGAACCCAAGAACCATTGAATTAAGAAACCAAATATTTCATCAATTTCCTATTGATAACCCTTGCTTGATAGACACAAGAATGATTATGACAATCAACCCTTCCACTGACTACGATGAATTGGTTAACCGTGTTCAATAGCATACAAAGTGTACATTTTAAACTTGTCTTAAGAGGAAGGGGACATCTCTTGTATGTCAGTGTAAAGCCCCTTGGACCATGTAAACAAATTCAAACATCACTAATGTTGATAATGGCCAACCTAAACACACTCCTACATGAAATGATGACCGCCTAATCTACACAACCCAATGGTACTCTATTTTTGGAGAGTCAATGTTGATTGCCAACCCATTCTCTCAATAAATGCAGTGCTAAAATATATTGCAAAATGTGCAGCAAAAGCTGAAGAGAAGTCTAAAACATATCATGTTATGTTATCTCACATCTCAAGTAATTTTTGAGTCTAATAAATGAGCCCCAAATGCATTTCACAAAATACTTGTTAATAGCCTTGTTGATCAAGATATTGGTGCTCAAGAGACCTACCACCTTCTACTAAAACTACTTATCTCCCTATGTAGCAAGACATTTGTTTCTCTCAATGCAAACCAAAAAATATATTCAATGTATTTCAATCTCAACCACATCCACAACCATGTCCCCAAACCATATCAATGCCTACATGGCATGACCTATATACTTAGAAACATTGTTACTTATTGAAGTGACTCAAAACTAGACCTTTGAAGCATCACATAAGTACAATCAATGGAAATAATGGTCCATGCCAACCATTGTTATTGTATCTCCACTCTTCACTAGCATCCCTACAAAAGAGGACAAGTTTTTCCAACATTATGTTGGACTGAACTACTACTATATCATCCATTTCACAATATTAAGAATTATTTTGGTACCTTAGATGATCAAGTTATATCTTAGTGGGAGAGGTTCTCCTGTAACCACAATCCATGGCATGTGTGATGAACAAATGTACCACCAATTGAAGAGAGTAATGTTGGAAGTCTTCGCAATGAGGAAAATCACATGCAATAAGACATACCTAATGAATGACAAGTATTGTCAAGTCTATACCTAGGCCTCCCTATTCACCTTGATGAACTTGACATGCTTGGTCAATGTGGCATTAACCTCAACTGTGACTAAGGAGAAGCTCACATTAATCCACTAGAAGAAATAATAGCTACTTATTTCATAGACTCCAACTGACCAATATTTTAAGCTCATCATGGTCTTAGTCAAAATACCAAATGTGATATATTCATTAAAAAAAAAAAGCACACCATGTAGTTGCTTCCCATTTGTAAGCTATAAAATTGCAACCACCACTTAAAACGATTGTTCAAGGAATTGCAAGAACATGAAATTCTCACTAATAAAAATCATCAATCTCACACTCATGAGATTAGCACCAAGTGGCCAATCACCACTACTACTTTTTACACTAGTAGGTGCAACAACATTCAACATACAACCATCCACAATTCATTATGCCCTCTGAATACCAATAAAAGAAATGACACCATTAAAAGGATGGACACTTACCACTCTCCAAGAGAGCATGTACTTCATTTGATACATTATAATAGATGAAATGAGCTTCATAAATCTAAAGCTATTATAAAGAATTGATAGTTAGTTGCATGAAGCATTCACACGTCATAACAACATCCTATTTATAGGACAATCAATCATGGTCTTTGGTGACATGGGCCAACTACCACCAGTCAAGTACATCCATATGTATGGTTCAACTTCTTATTGGGGAGCACTATGGTGTAGATTTAACACAACTATTACTTTGAAAAAAATATTTTTCCAAAATGGAGAAGAACTCACCCAAATTAATTTTCATGCCCTTATCTCAAATTTATGAAATGAAAAGCCTACAATTGTAGATTGGAAACTACTAATGGAAAGATGAAGCTCATTACTCACCTTTGAAGAGAAATCTATTTTCTTACCCTCCTTACATCTATTTGCAACAAATGAAATTGTGTCATTACATAATAAATGCATGTTGTTGTCTTCAACAATTCTAGTTGCCTTATTGATAGTAGAGCAACTTAGGGGATCAACATGCTTAATTCCAAAGGACGGAAAACTTGAATCTAAGATACTCCTATGTATTGGGCAAGAAGTTGTTAGGAAAATGATGTGTTGTACACCTTGCATAATAATGCATATAATTACAATATTTCATTTTACTATGTAAATGTTGCCCTTGCGAGCACCTAGATGGTCGTGTAGCATGTAGAGATTCCTTGGGAATATTCTCGAGCCCACTTGATGAGTTGTATTATAATATTGTAATGTTATATTGATGTAATTTTTTAATACTGGGGAAATAATTAAATGAAGTACCCAATATTGAATGTGGGTCAATGAGGTTAGATAGCACATGGTTTGTTTCTATAAAAGAAACCACAAGGTAGTTGTTGAGGTAAGCCACATTAGCATTTGTGGAGGTTGGAAGCATGACATGGGATGTGTGATTACTTTCTTGTTCACATAGAGTGCTTGTTTATGGTTAGGGTTTCAAAGACTTTCGTGGATGTATTAGAATGTTGCTTTGCTAAATAATACATGGATGATAGATGCTTTTGGAGGTTGGGTTTTTCCCTCATGAGGGTTTTCCTAGGATATGTCTCGTGTCACATTTTTGTGGGTATGTTACTTATTCTCTTACATGTGGATTTCAAGAACTTATTTGTTTATTTCACATTATGGGTTATGTAAAAATTGTCATGTTATTGGTTGCATGTTATCGTCTTTATCAATGTCAGTTGTCCTATTAACTAGCAATTGCACCCAAATGAGGTGCAATGGTTACGCCGATAGGAAGGTGTACTTGAATAATATATTTGGGGGCCAAGGGAAAATCTAGGAGAGCACATGCATTGGTGTTTCTTAACATCTTTTAAAAAAAATTAATGGTATATGTATCGAGGATGAAACGTACAAGAGGAAAATGTCATGTCCATATTGCCAATTGGAGTGCAAGAGGTTTTATGTATCAAGATGCATGCTAGGTTATTGACACTGGATCACTTTTTGTGGTTTTTTATGGAAGGTGAGCTAAGCACAACCCGTATCTACAAAAGAAAGAATTTTAAAATTTAATGTAAGTCATATAGGTAGTAGCAATAGATGAGATGCCACCAATTTTGCAAGAGTAAAGAAGAAGACATCTCTATAAGTATTGCACAATGAATGAGTATTGGAAATGTTGCAAAGATATATGAGAGAGGTGCATACCTTAGTTTTTCAGAGAGAGAGAGAGTTGTTCTAGGCGAGCTTCCTCTTTCTTTCATATAATTGTATATGGATTGTTTTGCATTGTGGAGTATCTATCATAGGCGAATTTCGCTTAAATGTGGAGGTTATTTAATGACTTGACTTTGGATGTAGATGTGAATGTCAAGCCCCGCCTTTCCACCCTACCAATATTGATGGTTGTTTTCTACAATGTTAGGCCTTGGGATTTGTGTACGGTAACAACCCATGCCATTGTGAGTGATATATGCCTTAGAATCCTCAAAGATACAAGAATTATTGATATACTTTTGGGGTCTTCTTCATTCCATGCAGGGCCATTGTAATTATCGAACCTTGCCACAACTTACAAAAGTATCATAACAAGTAATACCAAGCCAAAATATTTTTGACAAGTGATTTGTATAAGGACTTTCAAAAAGCTAAATTTATTGATACGATTGTATTAGTTAAACCACACTTGATAGGGAGGACTAAGTAGGACTAACAATTATCATTTTTCTATTTACATTTGACACAACAAAACACATCTATTGTTCTATACTTAAGAAATACTCTTTGACAACATTAAAGAGAAAGTCCCTTTAATCTAGATAGAATTTTTGCACCATATCTCTCTCAAGATAACCTGGTATTTGTCTTTAAGATGTTGGCCAATGTCTACTTGATAGTATTTTGAATATCTTAACTCATGTAAGAATTCATGGTATATTTCTAAAACCCCACATGTTGCATGGCATTTGTGAACAAGATATCCCACCATTTCAACTTCATAATTTTCCACATCATGTGCCTCTTTAATCAATTAGCTTGCTCCTTGAATAGTCTCCTGACAATTCAACAAAATATTGTTCATAAAGACCTCGACATTATTTTGGAAATTACCCAACCAATCAAAAGAGGTTGAGATGTTCATTGATACATCATCATCTTTTATTTCCAATTTTCCTACACTATTCTCTGAAGAGATACTTGAAATAGTAATAACATCTTCATATGCCCTCGAATTTTCCATAACTTGGAAGTTTAGTAAAACAAAGAGAAATCTAATCACCATGCCAATACTAAGCACACTATTTTTTATTTTTTTTTATCGGTAAAAGGCCGAAGCCCTGAAAGATTTTTATTAATATAAATAATAGTTTTACAGTGTGACCCTGCTCGCTACAGGCGCTAGTAGGAAAGAGCGGGGTTGAGAAAACCTCCAGCCTTGCCTAGGACCATAGGTCCTGTACTTATACAAATTATATGTGGGCATACCCACGACTCGACATTGTCAAGATTTGTTAAAATACATGATTTCCATGGGCATTCCCACGACTCGATATCTATTGAGATTTTAATACACGTATAAACATTCAATGGGCATACCCACTGCTAAAAAATTGATATTTAGGGTTACATTACATGAGATGTTGTATGAAGGTATACACCTTTCATTTCCATACATTTAGATCAGGAATTTGATTATTTGTTCTTGGATCTTCATTATTTGCTTGTAATAATCTTCCTTAGTGCGCTTTTTCTGCTACTTGTTCCTTGGACAGGAGGAGTGTTTCTCTTCCATACGAAACTTTTAACCTGAAAATGTTAGACAAGAGAAACTTCCACTTCCACTGTTTATCTCTATCAATCAAAAAAAAATCCTCCTCCTTTTACCATAAATCATCATTTGAGTAAATTATAACTAAGTGCCTCTTAGATTACCTTTATCAAGATGAATAAGATATTATATCTAACATTGTAAAATTTAGCTTGCTATATGCCATATACCTTTTTTTCATGAGAAACAGTAATCATTTTAATTTATCAATATCTGAATTTTAGAATATCACTAACTTCCCAATTTTTAGATAAATACTATCATTATCCTCCATACAAATACCTTTTATTCCCTTTTGTTCTAATGCTTTCCTTTGGACTAAATATATTTATCGTCTATGCTTGCTTTGCCTGCCAAATGTTGGCATTTTTTTAAAAATATTTTCAATAATGCAAGTAAATATCCATATACTTGAGGCTTATCACCAATTTACAGACTTCACCTAATTCAGCTGTTCAAATACTAAGCACACTATTATTATCTATAGTTCCATATAATAAGTAGAGAAACACAAAATGCAATGTAATCAATAATATAAAATAAGCCACAACTAAACATTTAAAGCTCAATTGCTATATAATTCATATTTCAACAAAATTGTTCAAGATCTATTATATTTAATATAAATACCAAATTATAGTTTATAAAAATCATTTATTCAAAATTTGGAAGTTAATATGTCTTATATAATTCTAATATTTTTTTAATAAATTATAAGAATTCATATATCCCTAAAAAAAAATTCAAATTGAGGTGTTTTAAAAAGACTAAATAAACTTACATTATGAAAAACAAATATATTAAAAGAAAGTTGGATATCTATTATAGTTAATATATAACACACACAAAATTATAGTTTTTAGCAATCATTCATTTTGGATTTGGAATGTAATGTATCTTATAATTTTCTAACATATTTTTTATTAAAAATATAAGAGTTTATATATCTTAAATACAAAAAATTTAAAAGAAAATATTTAGGAAAACTCTTATAAATTATTGTTTATGTATTATGAGCAAATGTAAGATGACCTTAAGGTAATCATTTAAGATCAATTAATATATAATATATTTACTCCATCACAATTATTTAAGATTAATTATATTTAACATATGTACTAAATTATAATTTCTTTAAATAATTCATTTAAAATGTAAAAGGTAATATGTTCTATATGATAGTGTTTATTATTAGTTTTGAACTTAGATTTATTATATTTAACCTATATATGTAATTTCGTGAAACAATCCATTAAAAATGCAAAAGGTAATGGGTTGTATATGATAATGTAAGAAATAGTTATTTATATAAAATTTATTTCATAAATTCTTAAAGAATTCTAAATAACCAAAAAACTTATTCTACTTTAAATAAAAATTATAAAGAAGGAAAATTCTATGTTGTTTTAAATTAAACTTCTTTAAATCTTAGTGTAGTTTTTTTAAAAAAATTATATCATATTATTTATTTTAAGATTCTATTAATTTCATATCTATTTAATCTATTAATTAAATAAATAACATATTCAAACTTTAGATATATGCAAATTTTATAATCATATAAACAAAAAAATAATTATTATTTATAAAATATTCTAAATTTTTCTAATATCATTTATTTATTCTTTATCTTTATTATTATTAAAATTTATTATACATTTCACATCCATTAAATAAATATATAACATTTTCTTATTTTAAATTTACATGCATTTTTATTCTTAATAAAGTATGGACTAATTAATATTTTTTCTAAATAAAATATATATAAAAGTCGTCCACTCATTTTTTATATTTTGCAACCATCTTTGCAAAGAAATAAAATCACCAAAATAAAAATATGCCACAGATATGAATGGGAGTATAAATGGATTAAATAAAAATATGCTACAGATATGAATGGGAGTATAAATGGATTTATATAAATAATTATATTAGTTTATCAAGACATTTAACAATGTTTATATAAATCAAAATATAAACATAATCGAAACAAAATTATATATATAATTACGAGTACAATAACATTTTACATGTTTCTAGCATAAACTCCTTAGCAAAACAGTTATCTATGTTTTTCATTAAGAGAGATTGACATCAAATTCAATTATTTCTTACAACCAAGCACTCTTTGTCTGTAACAAATTGAGTATATTTACTCCATCAATTTTACCAACAATAGTTTTATTTTTTAACAACAGAGATTGATATTTATTAATATGTATGGTTAAGAAGGGAAAAAGTTTACGATTATAACTAACAGAAATAAACCCTCGTGTAAAAGGCACATATTTTTATTGACAGAAAAGGAATTATTAATATTTACCCACCAATCCTTAGGCACCGTAGACAAAAGAACATAAGATTTGTTTACTTATTGCCTAAGCAGAGAAGATGCAACAAACTAAACAATTTCATTCATGACAGGAAATTGTGTATCTAGTCGAAAAAATAGGAAGCTCATGGCCACACAACTGAATTAGGGCTTCCACGAACATGGGCCTTCTTCTTTTATGTGCAACATCTGTCGTCGGGAAAGTCTCTGTCATAGCTCGGTTTTGAAGGACATGGTGACTGTATCTTTTCCATGTTTGCACGATAACTCTTACTTGTGATATTACGAGTATAATAAAATATTTAATAAATAATATTTCAACATTTTACATAGGTCCAATGTGGCATCATAATGAACCAAAAAATGTGCTTATAACCCCATTGAGATGTGGTCTTCACTATGAAATACTACTTAAAATGGCATGGGCATTAACAATACACAAATCACAAGAGCTTAGACTTCAATGCGCAAAAAATGACATCAGGAACATTGATCATCAAGGGTTGACATTCACAACTATTTCAAGAGTTCAAGAACTTATAGGTCTTTGCATACACCCTACCTTTATATTCTAAAGATTTGCACGCATGCAAACCAACCCATATGTTGCTTGTCGAAAACAAGAGGAGGAGCGATTGTTGACATTATCGAATGCAAGACCTTCATAAAAAAGGTTAAAAGAAGTCCATGTGTGTTCCTTCACTCACTTATTTTAGATAATTCCACTAAAACCAAACACTACCTTTTTATAGATTTATATTAATTGCATTTTATCTACATTTTGTTAGCTTACAGATCATGTAACCAATCTCTAGTAGTATTTTCCACATATTGATTATATCTCTTTTTCTCTCTCTATAGGTACAAATTCTACAAAAGAATAATTTCCTTCATTCTTGATGCTATTATAATATTGCTTGTATTTTACAAACTTGGCAAATTTTACTTGTGCAAAAAAATGGAGATAGCTATTTTAATTAAATTGATTATAAGAGTTCCAAAAGAAAAATGTCACCTGTATCTATGATCTACTTTCATGCTTCAACATAGTGATACAAAAATTACTTTTACATGAAAAAATGCATGCATAATTCTCCATTCAAGATGACTCAATTGTAAGTGCATATTTAAAAGTTTATAACAAATATATGTGAACAAGTTCTCACTTTATTTAATTTATTACTTAATCTACAAGTATTCAATATTTAATATCAAACAATTACGCATGTAACAAAAGTTATATTATTCCTCTTATTCTTGATAATTTTATATTAGTACTTCCAAATTTACAAATTAAACAAATTTCACTTGTGCAAAGAAATGAACATTACTATGTTAATTGCATTGATTGTGAGAATTCCAAAAGAAAAATATAATGTCCAAAAAAAAATTGCTTTTACTTGCAAACATGCATACAAAATTCTCCAATTAAGATGACTCAATTGTAATCATATATGGAAAAGCTTGTAACAAATATATGTGGACAAGTTATTACTTTATATCCATCTTCCAACAACAAAACAAATATCTCCTTGGTATACCTGTTGCACACTGAGGTGCAATTGCTAGTAGATATTTTAAATCCAAGGTTAATTCTTCACAATAATTTATTGCAATTTAATTAAATTTGCAATTTAATTATTTAATTAACTGTTATATTTATAAATAATCATTTTCTATTATTAGTTTGTTATTTGTTTCTAGTGATAGGAAATAATAGGTAAAATTTATATGTATTTTACATTACATAATTAGTTATATAATGAAATATAAATCTATATATGTTTTGACTATATATATAAATTTTAATGAGTTTGTAGGCAATTAATGATGAGATTTGTGAGGAGATACTTATAAGATCAAGTGTTAGGTTTTTATAATGCACTATGCATCTAGGGAGCACTTGATGAAGATTGTACACCGCAAATTCGTCATAAAGTGTGCCTCCTTTGCCTTTTTTGTCTCTCTTTGGAAAACAAAAAGATATATTTTATATAAAAATATAATTATTTCATAAAAATTAAAATATTAATAATATAATTTGTAATTAAATTAATTATAATATATTTTTTACTATCATTAATTTCATAGAAATACATAAACAATAAAATAAATTTTTAACTTAATGAAAAATAAGAAGAATAATTAGAATAAACCCAATTCTTTCCTTTTAATTTTTAATTTTTATTTTTAAACATGAAAAATATAGAATATCCTAATAAAAGAATATAATATTAAAAGATATTCTTATCGAAATAAAATGATTTAAAATATTGATTTTTCCTTTTATGCACATTCTTTTTTTTAATTAATAAAATTTAATTATATATTTTTAAAAAAAATTGATACCAATGTGAAACTATTACAATCTATCTGTGAGCATTGGAAAGAGTTTTTTATCGTTAAAATTTGTTTGGAAGATTTTTCAGCACTGGAAAGTTTATTTGAATGGTTTAATGAGAGACTAAGGTAGTTTTGAAATGTGAGAAAAGTTTAGCAGACAATTGTGGAAAGTTAAGTCGACAATATATAGCTTATTAACTAATTATCAGTTTTACAACTAAATTAATGTCCAATTAATTGATTATACTAATTAATCTTCTATTATTATTATTATTATTTTCTAAATTAATACACATTATCACCAAGTAATAAAAGGCTTAATCCTTTCAACCATCCATTTTTTAAAAGGATCAAAATTTTCACCATACATCTTCTTAGTCTCCTCAACCCACTCCAGTGTCCCATATGTGTGAACATGTTTGACTCATCCCACTTCATGCTCACACGTGCTAACTTGGAAGAATCTTGACCCTCGATCTCATCCCTCAATCTTGAATCATTCTCCACTCCTTGCTTCCGCATGTGTAAGCATGCTCTCCACATATATAATCTTCATCCTCATGTATGAACATGGTTGACATTCCACCTTATCATCTAATCTCTTACACTTCCTAAAATCTTATTCCATCTCATGATTTAATAAAATATCAACAATTGATCTTGTATCTCACTCTTCTTTTGACACTTCTCAAAAGACTAAGAATTTCACCTATGGAATGAAATCCTAACCATTGATCGTATCCTTTCATAAGAACCTTTTATTCTCCTTTGAAGAAATATATTTATAAGAAAAATTTCCTCCTCATTTCAACAATCAATTGCACACTAACCCAATATTGTTGAATTAAGTAGCATTTTTAAATTTCATTACTCACATACCAACATCCTACATCATTTTGGAGCACATTTACAAATATATGGAGGTTTCATGCATGGTTCTCATTGTTGTTTTGCATTGTCTATTGTTTGTTTCCATTAGTGCTCTACCACGAATATACTTGTTATTTGAGTGAGCATTAGATTTTGTGTTGTATCTCACTCAGTGTTTGTATCTCAAATAAGGAGCTCAAATCTCTCGCATGTTGAATGGAACCTTCCCACAATCCTTATTTTGTCTCTATTAACTTCCTTTTGTTGGGTTTTGAAGAGAACATTGTCCTTGTTTCACTTATGATTTGCTTGTATTGATATGTATTCTACCTCTAATTGATCATTTTAAATAATAATAATTAATCAAATTTATAACCTTTTGTTCAACTACCATTGTTGATTGTTTACTATATTTTAACTATCATTATTGATTGTTTAATATGTTTTACTATGATTACTTATTATTTAAGTTGCCTGTGGAAGCTGGACTTTCAAGACCAAATTGGGATATGGGATTCTCCATATTAATATACTCTAATGAATTAGTTTAAATTGTGACACCGAGGCACATGTTGCCCAAGGGATGATATGAACCAACCATTGAAACAATTTTGAATGAGAAACTACTGCATTCATTTAATGGCAAGATAGATTAATCCATTACTCGCTTTTATTATGTTAGAGTTTCTACATCAATTTTTTTATCACACTATGGGATCGATCATTAGGTTGAAACAATGCATAAGGAGAAGGAGAAAATGTTGATGAATCACAGAGTGTAATCCAAAATGTTGATACAAAAACTCTTACACAATCAAACTAGAAATAGAAAATTACTACATTCAATTTTGAAATTCCATGCAACCCTATTGATTTGACAATGTAGTATAGAAGGTGACATTAAATTTTTATTTACCGCACCTTTAATCTATTTCATCTCTCCAACATCTAAACATCAAATCGAATTTCCATTGTGAACACTTCCTATTCTTTCTCCATTATGAATCTTGTGAGACTCTTTGCTTTTAGAATCATCAATAGTTAAGCTATAATTATTCATTTCTCATATGAAATAGTTGTGTGCGCTTCTTAAAATATTGAGCTATGCACCATCATATTGAACCCATGCACAATATATTTTTAGAATGTTTTTAGATCTCTAATAAAATAAATTTTATTCTTATTTTTGAGAAATGCCTTGGAAGCGATGAGAAGATTAAACAATGTCAATTTGAGTGAATATCCACTAGTGATTGCATCTTGGTCTACAATAGGTACACTGAAGAAATGTTGAAGAGGTAGATTTAATTAAGAGAATAGTACTTTTGGCTTCCGTGAACAAATCAAGGATTTGTTTACCTTCATCTTCACAATGATGACCCCATAGTATAACATCAACAAAGTAATGTGTAGCATTTACATAAAAGATGAGTAATTATTTTAGTTGAGTTGGCAGGTCTATTTCTTGATATCCATACAATCTTACTTGACGACAATGCAAAACCCAAAAAACTAAAAAAAAATTATTTATTAAATCTTTTTACTAAAAAATTCTTTTTTTTTTGTTTATTATATTATATAATCTTGTCACGTTTGTTTTTTTATTAAGGTAACAATAGGTTTTGAAGGGGCTTCGAAACCCTTTAACAAATAAAACCTTAAGATAGAACATTAAAAGCTCCCAGAATGAATCAAACCAACCAAAACAAAAGGCAGGACACTCAAACAATGAACCTAGAATACTACAATTAGGATCATTAGAAACAACAGTCCAAAGAAAATAGCAGCAAAGCTATCCATTATTCCCCTTTTTATGGGAATGAAGGGTCATGTCAAAAGAAGAGGAGGATTTCTTAGATTGTTTCCCTTTAACAGTGATCCAGCCATCTTCGATTATCACAAGCTCATCTTGCCAGCACAACAAATTCAAGATAGAAGAACCAACACCCATCATTGGTTATGAATCAAGGCCAGAAATACTCCCAGCCAGAGAGACAGGAACACCAAAACCCTCAGCATTCAACACACCAGCAGGGCTGGCAAGAACATCAACCACAGAGCTGCCATAAGAGAGCCTGGAATTTGCCAACAAAGGAAAAGAGTGTCCCCTGCCCTACTTAGTAGGGAGATTAGAAAAAATATCAACATCAATCCCAATAGGATCAATAGGAGGCAGAATAGGATTCAAGCCATTTTCTTCAACAATAGGCTTATGAGAGCCCGAGACAGGATCAAATTCCTTCAAAATATGAGGAGAGCTTTTCAGGACTGTATAATGTTTGATGAAAGCATCCTTCCACCAAGTATGAAAGACTGTCTTCTTCTTCTTTTTTAAATCAGAACTACATTTGTCACGTTTGTTATAACTTTTATTATAATTGTATAATCTTGTCACGTTTGTTATAACTATCTAGAAGCCAAAATAATAGTTATAAGCGCTTAAGTCACATACAAAGAAGGCAAAAAAATCTTCAAAATAAGGGCTCCTCAAACTTTTCCCCTAATTTAATTTATATTTTATATATAATGTAAGTTCATTTTTTTAAAATACTATATTTATATTTATAATTGTAATACCCCAAAAATGGGCTATAAGTTCATTAATCTCCTACATCGACAATTCGAACGAAATCGACATCAAAGTTCTAATCTAAGGCACATCTAAACATCATCGAATCATAATTGATTATCTTAAATTCTGCATCGGGGAATATTCCTAGTAATATTCCTAATCATCTTAATTATCTTTAATTTAATGATTATTTGGCAATAAATCACATTTATCCTAAGTTTGATTAATTGAATATTTTCATATTTAATTAATTAGATTTAATATCTTGCCACTTAATTGTGTAATTAAATTTAATTCTATCTATTATTAATTGTATTATTTAATTTTGACAATAAATCAAAATTCCTATGAATAATTGATTAAATTCTTATTTAATTAATTAAAGCATGTTGTCATTATTTAATAATATAATTTTTAATAAAAGTTTGGTAAAATAGTTAATTAACCCATAAATTAATTATTTTATTTCAAAAAGCAGTTAAGTTGAGAATAAATCACTTTATTTATTTATTAAATCATAATTATCCATGTGCACATTCAAGGACCAGTTAAACTCAAAATTGGAAAATCAATGCAAGTTGTTAGCTTTTTGAAACTCAACATCTTTTCGAGTTTTAAAGTTGATCTAAACTTCTAATTCAAGTTGAACTGTGCTTTTGCATGATTTTTGTGACTTAATTATCCTTTATTTCAAAATAACTCAAAAATCAACCTGAGTTATTTGAGTGATTTATGGCTTTTTTTCATGCACCTCCAAAGCCTTGGATTTCTATAAAAACAAGGCTCAGCTCTTCATAGTTCATCTCTCAATCATCTCGCAAATTGCAAACTTACTCTACAGGAATCATAGCATATCAGATTTGGAGAATTTGCACAATTGGAGCTTGAAAGAATCAACTTGCGAATTCAAAGCTTGGTGAGATCAATTTCAATTGCATAGCTTTTATATCTTAGCATAGAATTTTATAGTTTTCATATCATTGTTAGAATCTCATTGTTAGATCATTTAGCATTCATTTCATATCAATTTTCAATAGCATTCATAGATTCATATCAGCTTTTATCATTCTTATTGCATAGAAAATATCAAAAATATAGATTAATTGCATTCAATCTCATATCTAGATCAATTGCATTCAAATCCTTCATTTAGGTGTTGTCTAGGTCACTGATCTCGATAATAATCTGAGAACATTAATCTCGCACCTATTAGAAGGCAGTAAATCGCTTGGTTAGATAGCTTTCAATTTTGCATGATTTTGATTATAGCTAACCTCTAATGTTTTACTAAAGTGTTGTGTCTATAGATCAGGTACAATTTTCACACACACATTTCTGGCGCCCACCGTGGGGCAACCCACTTTTGCATGCTGGTTTTGATTTTTTTGGGAGCTAAAACCCTAAAGTTTCAAAGATTTAATTTTATCTCCCAAACAGCTTGGAATTTTGGTCTGAATTTTTTTTTGCAGGTTGGTGACATGTCATGGAAGCTACAGTAAAAAATTTAGAATTTTCTGAGATGTTTTGAATTTTTAATAATTTTTTCTTGAAATTCTAGAAAAAATTAATATCTGACGCAAATCAGCATATTTTTCAAAAAAATTTATATTTTTGGAAAGCTCTTTAAATTATACAGGGGGTCCATTCTTTGTGTTTTAAATTTGGATATGATATCATAGCTCAAATAGTCAATTTACAAAAACTAGTTTTTTTTTATAAAATGGGTCTCTAGGGCACAAATGAAGAGATTTTTCTAAAAATTTTGCATTTTTGAAAAGCTCTCTATTTTTTAGTAGGGGTCTCTATTTTGAATTTTTATTTTTGTGGCCAAAATCATATCAAAAAAATTAGATCTTGTTGACTAGGTCAAATGTAGTGCAAAAAAATTAAAATTTTATGATGGGTATGCACTTATTTTTCATATGATTCAATGCATGATATGAGTTGTCATTTGGATTAATTTATGGTTATTATTGCTCCTAACAATTGATTTTTAGAGCTAACTCTATGGTTTTCATAAGTTGAATATATTTTGCATATCTTGTTTGTTTGTTTGCTTGTTGGAGAGTTCGTCACTTGCTTGCATGGAAAAGCTCAACAAAAATTGCTAAAAATCAAGTAAAATCTACTAAGCGCGTTGCAAGGATCCCAGGTATTCTTCTTCATCTAATAATATTTTGATTTGGGACTTAAAATAAATCTCTTATGTGTCAAGCTTGTGTGCATCTTTTCATGCTTTTGATCTATTTCTACACACTTGCATAATTGATACTAGGTTGTGAACCCTTAAGGATTCATTAAGTAGTCTTAGAATACTTGTGATTGATCTTGATTTCTATCTTGGATTATTGGACTCGCTAATCTGCCGGCCCCTCATTTCCGCCCTGTGGTTGCAATCTTAGCGCCATAAAGGGGAGGGGTCAACAGGACATAAGCGTTAAGTGTTCCACTTGGCAACCCTTTTGTGCTTTTAGGAACTCACTTGTTTTCTAAGTTGAGGATTTGTTTTCAGCTTGTGTGAGGTGTTAAGTGTTCCACCTTGTGGACTCATCTCATATTCACTTTAAACGTTAAGTGTTCCTCTTTCTACTTTTTGGATGCTTTTGGTAGATTTGCTTTCGGAACATACATCTGTGCTCACATAGTAATTAGGCCCTATGAACACTATTCATGATTCTTGAGAGATTGGATTCCTAGCAAAATCCTTCCTTGATGATGGAATCTTTGTAGGTAGGGAGGATACTTAGTGCGTTTCACATTCATCTTGGTTAGTGCGTCTTCTCTTATTGATCGACACATTCTCTCTCCGGAGAGGTTGATAGATCACGTGGAGTTGATATCACAGACCTTGGTGGAACAAAACTTTGTCTTAGCGTGTCGGATTAATCTGCTTGCTTTGTTTGGGTTAAAAGTGAAGAGGTGTCAAAACCTTGAATCTAGAGCCAAGTCCCCTTGTGGTATACTATTGTGAGTCATCTTTAGAGAGGGTTAACCGTAGCGGAAAATCCCTTCATAGGGAAAACTGCGTTGACGGAACCTCAAGCGGTAATAGCCATTTTCGCCATGGTAGTGACAGCCGCTATATAAATGTCCTTGTGGAAGAAATCTCCATGGGTATGGTTCATTGTTGGGTTGTCAGATCTCCCTAGCAGCTCTTGAAGATTAATTTCTCGGACTGTGTCAAAACCCTAGTGCGCCAGGATTGGAGTTCACCCCTTTGAATCATAAAATTTGCAGAGTCAAACCATTACTAAAAACCCTAGAGAGGCCAATTTTTCATTCTCAGGTATATGTGTGTTATTGCAAAACTTTTCAGAACATACACAATTAGTACTCTTAGGGATTAGCACAATTTGGTCACTTGATTGTTCATGCGCAAGGTTGCTTTTTCCCTTGTTCATTATTTTCAGATGTGTTTGGAATCACTTGCTTGTTGTTCTGCGTGCTTATTTATCTACTTGGCTATTAAAAATGATCAAATCTGGTATAACCTTCAAAATCTGGACAATACAATTTGCAAACAATCCAAAACTAAAGACCTTAAATTTTGCAAAAATTGACATAAAGTTCTTTCTGGAGTCAAAAGTCATTTCAAGAAGTCAAAAGTCGTATGAATTTTTGTCAAATGTCATTTCAGTATCGCCCATATGTCGTATGATTGAGAACCCAGAGTCGTATGAGTTTTCAAACCAGCAAATCCAAGGAAGTCAAAAACCTGTTAGCAACTGTCGTACGAGTTTTGTCAACTATCGTTTCATTGCTACCAAACTGTCGTATGAGTTTAGCAACTGTCATTTCATAGACTACCCAGTGTCGTACGAGTCTACAGAGTGTCATTTGGAAAAATTTAAGAGAGTTGTCAGAAATTGTCAAATTGCAAGATATCTAATGTTTCCAGCCTAGTTCTAGAATCTATCAAAAATATCATTGTGTTAAGAATAGAGCAGTAGCTATTGAGAATCCGTACACATGTCTCAAAGAATCAGTACACATGAGGAAGAAATTTTGATCACCGCTATGAGGAAACAACTGCATGCTATGCAAGTCCAGCTTGACAATCTTAAGAAAGAGAAGGAATCTAAAAAGTTCTCCATGGAATCTCTATACTCTTTTCCATTTGATAAAGACTTGTACATGTCACCATGCCCCCGGAAAAAAATTGAGCAATATGATACCTCTTCCACGGAGAGTGACACATCTAGCTTTGGAGACTATGATGACTATGACGACAGACAATGTAATGATACCTATGACACCTCTGTCCCTAAGAGTCCTCCTCATCGTCCATTCCTACTTACTACAAATGGGCCGTCACATTGGATAGATCGTGAGGGTGATCCATATGATTCTGATTATGAAAGAGACTTTGATGATTTCTATGCACAATACCTAGATGATCCATCTGTTTCACTTGAGGAAGAGAAAGTTTACCACGCTGATTATAAACATGCATACTATAAGGATCTCTCCTCTAAGAACTCTCAGGCTGAAAATAAAGATTACACTCTCACGCAAGATCATGTTAATGTTGGACCTTTGTCTTGTGATGGTTCCCTTCCATCCCCTACTTCCTCCAATACCCATACATTTCCTAAAGCTTCTGAGTCTTTCAAATCTTTCACAGAACCTTCATCTGACACAAGCCCTAATACTTTTCATGTGGTTCCCTATAGTTATCCCCCAGGGCTACCTCTTAAAGAAACTCAAGCTAACCTTCACTTGGCTGCAAAGACTTTCAATAATGATAAATCTAAAGAGCCTAAACCTTCATATGCTATAATCCCTACTTTAGCTAGTCCTACACCATCTCTTCCAAAGTCATCCATACAATCCCAACATGCTTCCTTGTCCTTAGAAGTGGCTCCATGTCAAGAGGACTCTAAAAATGATGAAGAAAAGAACATAAAGAAAGATCAAGATCAAGAACCCTCCATGTCATCCACTCCTTTTCCCGATGTCTCTTATCCACTTTATGGTTCTTTTGATCCTATACCCCCTTTTTCATGCATTCCACCATGTCTTAAGTCTTCGCCTAAGCAAGATCAAGCTACTACTTACACTGTTGAGCTTATTGACAATCAAAATAACCTTACTACGCTTGCGCTTTCCAAAGATGATACTTCCATCAAAGTTGGTAAAAATAGTGTTGTTACTTCCAATGTTAAGCCTATTGAAAATCAAGAGACAAATTATGCGCTTATGCTATCCGAAGATCCTTGTCAAGATCAAAGTCTTTCATCTTCTTGTTCTACCACTCCATGTTCACTTCCACTTTCTACTCTTCCTAAGTCTTCACAAGCTTTGAATGATCCTATCAAAGAAGGTGCTCATATTCAAGATGTCCATGATTCTATTGAAAATCCTAATGCTCACTCTAAAGATGTTGATATCCTTGGTTGTCATATAGATGCTGATGAACTTATTGATTATCCTTTTGCGTCTTCCACTTCCATCCTTGGACCTCTTCCACCACTACTAAGGGCTTCATGCCTTCCTTCCATCTTGGGTCCTTATGTCCCTTCACTTTCCCCTCCTAGCTCTCCTGATTTGCCATCCATCTTAGGTCCTTACATACCTCCATCTCCCATCTTTCCTCAAGATCAACATAGATGCATACCCTTGAATCCTTTTCATCCACCCACCCATCTAAACCAGTCATATCCTTTTTCTTCCACAAGTCCCAAGTCTTTTGGAAGTAACTTGAATGTTCAATACAAGAAAAAGAAGCAATACAAGTATCCATCAAAAAGAGAAGATCACCATGTCTCCTCTAATAGACATGGAAACATAAAGTCAAAAGAGATATCTAAGAAAAAAATTACAAGACAAGTATGGGTTCCAAAATCCATCATTGAAGATATTCTCTCTAGATCATCAAAAGGAAATAAAAAGCCTACAGCTATATGGATTCCAAAGTCTCTCTTGAAAGAGTTTGGTGTTGAGAAAAAAGTGAAATTGGCATTCAAGCTTCCAAAGGCTTCCACTTCATCTCCCTCCAAAAATATTCTTCCATTCCACGTGCCTAAACCACAACCTCTACTATCCATTCGCCATATTCTTTCACATATTGCTTCATTCACATTTCCTCCACCCTCTCACCACCCTTCAAGATATGTGTTGATGTTGAGCTTGCCTTCCTTTCCATCTACCCTTTCACAATCTTTCCATGCATTATCCTTCTACCTTCTATCATTTTTTCTCATTTGTCTATTCCTCCTATCTTCCAACCTCACTCGCTTTACATAAAACCTTATCCTCCATTTTTCTCTTCCATCTCCCTTTCCCTATCAGCATCTTTGAGCATATCATTTGAATCCTTGGTATATCATGGTTTATCTTTTCAAGGAGCATTATCTAAAAAGCTTGTCTTCTTCTAAAAGAGAAATTTTTAAAAAAAATTAAAAAATTAAAAACGTGTCTTGGTGAAAACTTGGAAACAGGCACCTTGGTAGCAAAAGTAAAGAGAAATAAATTCGTCTTATGGTGAAAACCACTTCCTTGTGGCACCTTGGATAAGTACCATGATGAAAACTTGGCAATCAGGCATCATGCGTAGTTCTTCTACATATTTCATCCATTCCATCTTCTCTCTTTGATCTTGACAATGTTGATCTATACACGAATATTTGGCTAGTTTGTGAGCTATCTTATGGTGATCTTGCTTTCATTCTTTCCATGTTTAGCCTTCATATCCATCTTCCTCCGTTCATTTTTGCCTATCGCTATCCTTTTCCCCTTTGGTCTTGATCTAAGAAAAAAAGAAGAAAAGAGTAAAATATGGTGCTATGAAGCCTCTTGACATGTCTACTCCTTTGGACTACATCCTTTCCTTCTTTGGCATTACGCTTTTGTGCTTATCCTATGCTAGCCTTTCATTGCTTGTCCAAATGCACTTTACATGACAATTTTTCCCTAGCTTGGGTATTCTTGAGGAGTTTCCCCTTTGAGGATTTCTTCCCTTCATTTTCCTTCATTCTCTTATCTTCCATCTCTTCCACCAGCTTGCTAATCCCTCTTGTTCTCCACCTTGCTAGACATTGGGACTGCACAATATGATCTTGCTTGGGAGTTTGCAATGGAAAAATAAGCTATCAAGTATACCAAGTATTAGTACCAGTATCAGAACTAGTATCAGAACAAGTATCAGAACTAGTATCAGTACCAGTATCAGAACTAGTATCAGTACCAGTATCAGAACAAGTATCAAAATAAGTATCAGAACAATTATCAGAATTAGTATCAGAATTAGTATTAGAATCAGTATCAGAACTAGTATCAGAACACCTACTGGGGCTACACCTTTCGCTTTAGTTTATGGGTCTGAAGCGGTACTACCTATTGAGGTTGAAATCTCATCACTAAGAATCAGAATGCATGGACTTGTCACTGATGAAGACTACAGAGTGTCTAGGTTACAAGGACTGAAATTACTAGATGAGCGCAGGCAAGCAGCGTATGATCATCTCAGAGTGTATCAGAAAAGAATGTCTAGAGGCTACAACAAGAAAGTCCGACACAGAGAATTTCAGGTTGGTGATCTAGTCTTGAGAGAAAATCCTAAAAATCAATCACATCGAGAACGCAAGGGGAAGTTCGAACCCAATTGGTTGGGTCCCTTTGTAATCACTGCTACTTTTGGCTCTGGTGCTTATCAACTCTCAATGACTGAAGGAGAACAGCTCCGAGAACCAATCAACATTCTCCATCTGAAGAAATTTTATGCCTAAGGAATTTAGTGCTTGGTAAAATGTCCTAAAAAAATCTTAAAAATCAGAAAAAGTCATGAAAAAATGAACATCTTGGTGAAAACCTAGCAATAGGCACCTTGATGATTTACAAAAAAAATCAAAAAATATCAAAAATTAAAAAAAATTGAAAAATATCAAAAGTACAAAAAAATGAGAAAAAGAAAAGTGCCTTGGTGAAAACCTGGAAACAGGCACCTCGGTAGCAAAAATAGAATCTCTACCAAGATGGTGAAAACCTGGCAAACAGGCGCCACTTGTTCCAAAATGCTCCATCTATCAACACAATCTTGGTCTTTCCCAGCTTTCAGTCTTGCTTTAGTTTGCACATATCTCCCAGTTTGTTTCAACATTTCCAATTTTCAATAAGTCGGTCTGTACACCAATCAGCTCAAGCGTCTGTATCCTATCAATGTTTAACACTTGGGGGCAATCAATGTCATATCCTATGGCCTCCAATGTATCTTAGACGTTCCTTATCTAGTTAGAGTCCTTTTGAAGCTTCAAGTTGAGTCAGTCAGTCTATCTCGTCTCCAGAAAAGATTTTGCATCAACAACAATCAAACATCAAAACTGAAAACTGAAAACAATCTGTGCTTCATGCTTTTATCTCCTTGTATGCTTACTGATCCGCATTGAGATTTTTGCATATTGTGTCCCTTCGAGCTCTTCGATGATGTCCTTTATAGGATTTAGAGAGTGATGACTGGGGGCATAATCTTTTCTTTGTCTTCTGCTTGTATGTGAAAATCTAACATCTTTGGAACTTCTGGATTGAAATGGTGTCCGACTGTAAGAGCCTCTATCTCGAATTGGATGGCCATGCGTACCTCTACCATTGATACCCAGACAATTCAAGGAAGTTTGATCTAACTATTATCTTTTTGAGTAAGTTCTTTCTCCTACTATGGAACACAATCTTGCCTAAGGATGTGAACGATAAAGGGTCACTACGGGTAATTCACATTAGATTTAGAATGATCTCTTGACTGTTTGATGTGTTTGCAATGCAAGGCGTACTCAGGTCATCACAACATTTATGTTTTGATGTTTGTACAAATTGCTATATCAAAATGGACATGATATTCAGGTCATCCTGGCGCTTGTGCCTTGGTGCTTATATCTAATCCGACATTTCGAAAACAAAATCAATATTCATATATCCATGGTTGTTGACCAGTGGGTGTTGTATTGATTCTTGCGCATACAAATCGATATTCATATGTCTATGGTTTCATGGCTAGTGGGCATTGTATTGATTTATCCGGTTACCT
Organism: Chamaecyparis obtusa; assembly: GCA_027943335.1. Taxonomy (NCBI): domain Eukaryota; kingdom Viridiplantae; phylum Streptophyta; class Pinopsida; order Cupressales; family Cupressaceae; genus Chamaecyparis; species Chamaecyparis obtusa. The sequence continues at coordinate 249,670 of BSBK01004178.1, forward strand.
AAAAGTTCAATGATGATAACAAATTGACATATGATCAGTGACTAGGTCCTAGGTCTTAGGTTGCATTTCATTTTGCATGTCTCATTGCATTTTGCATGTTTGCATGATCTCACAATGATTAAACGAACTTCAATGCTTAAATGATTCTTCAAATCGCATCTTCAAGTCTAACAAGAACTGCATCTCACATGAAGGTTCCTCCAATGAAATAGCAAGTAGAATCCTTTTTCGAGATCAAAATTCAAATCTGAGATCATTCATATTATTAACTACTTGCATAATCAACCTTCAATTATCACAAAAATCTAGTATTCAACTTAACTGATTATCTAACATCAAACTATCAAAATTTCAACTTGGTCAACCATGGTCAACTCATGGTCAAACCTAGTCAAACTTGGTCTTTTGGGACCTTCCAACGATGCAGAATGCATTCTCGAATGTGTTTAACCACTTCTCAAATCAATTAACATGCTTCTAAGCTCTCAACGCTGACTTTTCTTATCATATTTCAATTTTAATCCCGAAGGGGGCATGGTATTGCACATTAATTCAAAGTCTGTAAATCAAATTCTATCGATCAAATCTATCAATATCTTTCATCAGTGATCAAGACAACAATCACGTTTAGTCGCTGATTCATCAAAAGTCCTCATCGCTCGGGGCAAATCTATCATCACTTGGGGCATATCAGATTCATCAAGATCCATATCAATCTGGTATTCTCCTAATCTTGTAAACTGTATCAGTTTTTGCGACCATCAGATCATAGTGTTCTTTCCTTGGTTCTTCGGCAACTGAAGGGTTCGGATGTGATACCTGCTAGTTCTGCTAAGAAAATCGAGTCTAGAACGGGTCACTCACTTCTTATCAATCCTAAGGTTCAGAATCAGGCATTTTGACACTTTTTCGCAATCATAGGTTCATTTGCTGCTACAGTGAACATTATCTCTGGTCATTCAGGACCTCCTATCTCAATATCTCTCAATTGGTTTCTATCTTGAGATCAGTTTATCTTTTGAATCAGTTTCATATCTTTATCAAACACAGACTATCTTTGAACCACTGCGCTTCGCATAGTAATTCAAAGAGGGGCAAAATGTAATACCCCAAAAATGGGCTATAAGTTCATTAATCTCCTACATCGACAATTCGAACGAAATCGACATCAAAGTTCTAATCTAAGGCACATCTAAACATCATCGAATCATAATTGATTATCTTAAATTCTGCATCGGAGAATATTCCTAGTAATATTCCTAATCATCTTAATTATCTTTAATTTAATGATTATTTGGCAATAAATCACATTTATCCTAAGTTTGATTAATTGAATATTTTCATATTTAATTAATTAGATTTAATATCTTGCCACTTAATTGTGTAATTAAATTTAATTCTATCTATTATTAATTGTATTATTTAATTTTGACAATAAATCAAAATTCCTATGAATAATTGATTAAATTCTTATTTAATTAATTAAAGCATGTTGTCATTATTTAATAATATAATTTTTAATAAAAGTTTGGTAAAATAGTTAATTAACCCATAAATTAATTATTTTATTTCAAAAAGCAGTTAAGTTGAGAATAAATCACTTTATTTATTTATTAAATCATAATTATCCATGTGCACATTCAAGGACCAGTTAAACTCAAAATTGGAAAATCAATGCAAGTTGTTAGCTTTTTGAAACTCAACATCTTTTCGAGTTTTAAAGTTGATCTAAACTTCTAATTCAAGTTGAACTGTGCTTTTGCATGATTTTTGTGACTTAATTATCCTTTATTTCAAAATAACTCAAAAATCAACCTGAGTTATTTGAGTGATTTATGGCTTTTTTTCATGCACCTCCAAAGCCTTAGATTTCTATAAAAACAAGGCTCAGCTCTTCATAGTTCATCTCTCAATCATCTCGCAAATTGCAAACTTACTCTACAGGAATCATAGCATATCAGATTTGGAGAATTTGCACAATTGGAGCTTGAAAGAATCAACTTGCGAATTCAAAGCTTGGTGAGATCAATTTCAATTGCATAGCTTTTATATCTTAGCATAGAATTTTATAGTTTTCATATCATTGTTAGAATCTTCATTGTTAGATCATTTAGCATTCATTTCATATCAATTTTCAATAGCATTCATAGATTCATATCAGCTTTTATCATTCTTATTGCATAGAAAATATCAAAAATATAGATTAATTGCATTCAATCTCATATCTAGATCAATTGCATTCAAATCCTTCATTTAGGTGTCGTCTAGGTCACTGATCTCGATAATAATCTGAGAACATTAATCTCGCACCTATTAGAAGGCAGTAAATCGCTTGGTTAGATAGCTTTCAATTTTGCATGATTTTGATTATAGCTAACCTCTAATGTTTTACTGAAGTGTTGTGTCTATAGATCAGGTACAATTTTCACACACACAATAATTATATTTTATACTTAAAATAGAAACCATTAGACATGAATATAATATAATATATAATTATTATTAAGTCAAAACCCTAAAAATTGCATTCTCTATATTTATTTGTTTGGAACATATTGTTGATTCTTATATTGGGTGTCACTGACGAGGGTTTTCTCTGAGTGTTGCCATAATTATTTTGAAGATGTGAGAGAGCATTTGAGACATGAACATTTACTCTTTCTTCTTCTCCTACTAGTGAAGAAATTTGGGGATAAGGTGATTTGTTGATTGCCTTCTTAAGTAGGTACATTATTAAATAATAAATATAAATTATCTTCTAATTTCTAAAAGAACAAAAATATCAATTCATACAAATAATTAATATGTATTAATTACAAAATATTTCAATTCACAAATTATGATCAATGCATTAAACTATACAAATACAATAGATTACATTGTAATAATAATAATTTCTATATGAATAAGTTTTAGGTTTCAACAAAATTCATGATTAGAGAACTATTGATCCATCTCTCAATTTTCCTTTATAAACTATGTTGAATCCCCCACTGCCTATTACAGAGCAATACATATAATTAGTCATAAATTATATATATATATATATATATATATAGATATATATATATATATATATATATATATAGATATATATATATATAGATATATATATATATATAGATATATATATATATATAGATATATATATATATATATAGATATATATATATATATATATATATATAGATATATATATATATATATATCTATATATCTATATATATATATATATATCTATATATATATATATATCTATATATATATATATATATATATAATCGTAAATATGATTAAACTTGTAAATTGTTAAATATTCTATTTATTATAAAAAAAATTATTATACAATATTAATATCAAATTTATGAATATTATTATATATGATATATTTATAATTAATAATATTGTATAAACATTATATATTATTAGTAATTATAAATAGTACATCTATGAAAAAATAAATATAAATATGATTAAATATGATTATTTATAAATTAATAATAATAAATATACTTATTTTGTATTATATGATATTAATATTACTATATTTATCATTATTAATATAATGTTAATAATATATTATTTTTGAATTAATAATCGATTGATCAAAAAAGAGAGTTAAAGAGTGAGGAGCGGGGAGGCAGAGCCTCTACCCACCAAGTTCCACAATGAATCAAAACATTATAATATAATATAGAACATCAAAGTATTTGACAGTTTCCGCGAGTATAAACACAAAAAAGAAACCAGGTATTCTTAAAGTAGAATGTCATTATAGTCTTCAACCCATGAGGTCCACCCTTGAGCGCCCTCCATCCAAACCACTTTCTTTCTTTCCAGAATATGAGTGAACATTTCAAGCTTGTCAAAATAAGGCCCTCTGGTATCCCTGATTTCCTTAATTAGCTTTTTAAGCGCATCATCAAAGGCAAACTGATTATCCGCAATACTGGCCCATTTGAAGCCATCTTTCATTTCGTAGATGAACATAGTGGTGTGACCATCTTGGAGAAATCTCAGTAACTTCTCCTTTTTTGGCCTCATCACACAACAAACCTGTGAAATAAGTTTAAAACATATAAGTTTTCTAAGAAAACCAGTAAGTACTCTGCCATTACCTTGAAATTTATCCTCATTTCTAAATTTCCATATAAACCAAAGGATGTCAGAAGAAAGGATTTGCTAGAACAAATTAGCATCTTTTTTAAGACTTGTATAAATTCAATAATAATATCAAGAGTACAAGCATGTTCAGTAATAGAGATTCCAAACAACAACCACACTTTCATGGCAAAGGAATAGTAAAAAAAGATGTGTCTCATAGTCTTGGGCATCTTACAAATAAGGCAAGTGTCAAAATCACCAAGATGAGTTCTAATAGGCAGTCTATCAAGCATGAGCTACCATTTGAAACATTTAATTTTAGGGGGAATCAGGGATTTCCAGAAATTTTCAAACGTTTTCTGCCAATCAAGGGGACTAATATCAACATACCAGATGGAGTTGATGTGGTCAAGGATTGAGGAGTCGTGATTGAGAATCTTGTAAATGTCTTTAGCTTTAACTTTAGGGAGGAGGGATCCATCATCCCAGCGGAAAGAAATGTATCTATGGGAGTCCACATCAGTATTGAGGGGAAGGTTAAGGGAAGCACATGCATTCTTAACCATGTTATAGGTTCTTTTGTGAGAATTAGGGAGGTCAAAGTTATTACTAAGAGTTTGCCAACTGATAAGATTGTCATTTTCTAGAATGTCCATAATACACTTAATCCCTTTATTATGCTAGTATCTAGTAGAACATCATTGGGTTAAAGCAAGGGTCTTATCATTATGGAGGAGATTTCACCATATCGAACGTTCTCCATGCAAGGTATTATTATTATCAAATCTAGAATTATAAATAAATCCCCGAACATGCTCCCAAGCTTTCCATATAGACTTAAAGACCCAAGTACCCTGGACAGAGACGAGGAAGGAGCCAGCCACAAGATCACTAAAGGGGAGTGCTTTCCAAGATTTGGCATGTTTGGGAACACCATTTTGAATATTATTTCTTATCAACACCTTCTAGGGCTCTTGTCCTTCAAGGGCTTGGAAAATCCATTTGGCAGCAAGGGATATCCCTTGATGCCTGAGATCCTTCAAACCCAGCCCTCCAAGCTTTTTGTCAATATGGCACCAGGTCCATTTGATAGCGTGAGCCTTCCTTTTACCCTTCCCAGCAGACCACAAGAATCGTCTAACAGACTTATGGATTTCGAACACTTGATAATTACTAAACATTCAAGCAGAGGAGTAATATATGCTATAAGAGGAGAGGATCTTTTGGCAGACTTGGACCCTTCCAGCAAGGGAAAGTACCCTATTATCCCATTTATTGAGTTTCTTGTCAATTCTTTCTTTAACCCATAACCACATATCCTTAAAGGAGGGAGAGATAGAGAAGGGTATACCAAGATATCTAACAATTTTGTCTCTTCGGAGACATCCGATAAAATTGGAATGATACAGAGAAGATTAGCATGGCCCTTGCGCAAGGATGACACACATAAATCAAAAAATGGTCCAAATAATATATTATTAATAATTATAAATAGTATAATACCACATTATGTTATTGATGATATATAATATTATATTATTAATATTTAGTTTCTACTTTTGTTCATGTTACTATTATTTGTTTATTACTATTTAAATTCTAATAAAATTCAAAATAATGAATTTTTCAATTTAACTATTTTTTAATGTTATTACTTTATTATTTATTAAGATTGTTATTATTGTTATTTTTATTAACATATAGATTTTATATATTTAGACTTTAAAAATTTATTTACTTTGTTTTAAATTTAAGTTTTAGGGTTTAGATTTAAATTTAAAATATAATTAAGTTATGTATTTTTTTAATAAAAATTATAATAATTATATATAAAAGTTAAGAGGTAATTCAATTTATAAGTATTTAAGTTCTTTTGAAATTTTAATTATTGTAATATTATAATAAAGTTTAATTTTATCCATTAATTTATTTACTTTTGTCAAATATTTCATCTTTAAGAATGACATTGTATTATTAACTTAAATTAAAAAAATTATCATCAAAATTTAATATTATTTATTACTAATTAATCTTTAATAACTAATTACCAAAAATCACTTTCTAACTTCAACAAATGTATTTTAATGTTTATATTATAAACCTTTAAAAAATTTAATAATATTAAATTTTTTTAAATTAGTAAAATTTATTTCTATTATAAATTTAAAATACTTTTTAAAAATTTAATAATATTTATTAATTTAATTACTTTCTAGAAATATTTTATTTTATACTAATTTTTGATAAATTTACTTTCTAATATTAGATCAAAATTGTATTAATAATTAATAAATGACCAATCAAGTATTTGAGTTGGGGCTATAGCAACATTCTGACAGAAAAAAATAAAATAGACAATGAAACTTTAAAAAAATCGTGGTTGTCTTCTTTTAACTCATTCTTTAAGTAATAGAATAAATGTGTACCATATAATCTCCAGTATTTAAGTAATAGAATAAATGCGTACCCTATAATGTATGGACCAACACCTCATCCATTGAAAGGTGTGTATATTTTAAGCTTATTATTCTCCACAAAGCTTGAAAAAAAATCGAGAGAATTTAATATAGATTTGTATGGTTTGTTTCAGGGAATGACAACAGAAGCTCGATGCCTATACCATTTATGGCCACAAGATTGTGTTGTGTTGTCACCCGATAGTGGCAAGGAAAAGAGGGCATCGTTTGGAGAAAATAAATGGTCTACATATCTTCTGCTTGAATGAATGAATGAAGAATTTTAGTGACATCCACGAGACCATCAGTCTAAGGGACCACAAGAGCACAACCCTAAACTAACTCCATTGTCTTTTCCATAGTCACTCTCCTATTGTGAATCTTGACAATTAAACTATTCGTTTGCTTGATCTTATCCCCCTCAAATAAACTGCACATGATGCCATCTTTTAGGATGTCCCTGTACTGAACCTGAATGCCATCATAAGCTGTGCATTCAAAGAGAAAGTGTCATTCCATTTTAATCGCACCCTTTTCACAGAACCTACAAATCCTCTCTTCCCACTCCTCTTTGGGCCTTTTCCATCTACTAGTCTTGCATCTCAGATGGTGAGAGCCTGTCCTCAACTAAGCCAACAACACTCTAGGTTTACCTTTAATAGCTTCCCCTAGATAAGCCTTATCCCTATGCTTGCGTGAAGGGTTGAACACTCCTATATAATGCACCTTTTTCCACCCCATATTATTAGACCACATGACAATTTGAAATTTATCCATGACAAACTTCTTTATTTCCATATTTGTGTTTGGACAATCTTGCAGCTTGATGTTCCACTTATTCAACCACTTTATGTTTTGTTTCATCCAAGTCTTCTTCTTGTGAACCAAACCTTCTTTCATTACAATTTTGGGCCATCGTTCGTTATCCATGTTTTCAAGTTTTTTTAAATAAATTATTAACTGGGTAATCAATGCAACCTCCAATGGGAAAATGCCAGCTTTCGCTAAAAGAATTTCATAAGGTATTGAGGCTTTGAACTTGATATTGCTAGTGATTAAATGCTTCTGAATCCTCTATAACTATCTCCACTCGCACTTTGTCATGCTACCCCCCCAAACCTCACTGTCATAAAGAACAACCGGTGTGACCAGCAAACTGAACATAATCTTCTTAGTTTTCCAATCCCACAACTCTATTTTTCTGCAACTATTTTGAAGCAGATAGAAAGCTTTCCAACCTCCTTGTATCCTTTTAGCTCTACTAGTTTCCCAGCTTAGCCTATAATGAAGGTCAATCCCCAAATACTTGTATTCTTTCACAATCTCTAGTGAGTTGCCTTCAAAAGGAAAAACAGTATGGTTCTCTTTTCTTTTCAAAGAAAAAATCATGATTTTTGTCTTGGTGATGTTCACTTGCATTCCCACTTCCTAACAAAAGCATTCCAAAGCCACCAACTAATCTCTTAGTCCCTAGGTTGTTTTTGAAATTAAGATAAGATCGTTGGCATATAAAAGAATCTTCACCACATAGCTGCCAAATGGTCTCCCTCACCATCCATTCTATCTAACTAGGCTTCGAGTTTATCAATATATAAACCAAACAAAGTGGGGGATAATGAACACCCTTGCTTCACACCAACGTCACTACCAAAGCACTCAGACATACCATCTTTAGTTATATTTTTAGCTCTGACCCTTTCATAAAGTCTATGTACTACTTCTCTATACACATTCGGAATGCCCAATTCTTCCATTCTATTCCATAGCTTGTCCCTTGGTACTGTATCAAAGGCTTTCTTGAAGTCCACAAAACAATAGTAGGCTTCTCCCTCCTATTGTCCCATATTTTCTCTATTAAATGCCTAAGAGTGATGCAATGATCAATAGTAGAATGCCTAGGTCTGAAACCCACTTGCCCTTTTTCCCTTTTTCTTTCCCCTTCCGCCCAATTGTTGATTCTACATTCTATCATGCTCCCAAAAAGTTTGCCAAAAAGAGGGTTGACCATAATAGTGTGATAGTTAGATGGATTATTAATGTCCCCACTCTTAAATAGAGGGATAACGACACTAGTAGTCCAATCAACCAGAAAACCCTCCTGAATGACCTTGTTAAAGACACCTTTTATATGAGGGGCGAGGAGATCAACTCCCCACTTTAGAAATTCAGCTTGCAGCCCATTAATGTCACTTGCCTTACTATTTGCTAGTTTCTTTATTCCTCTCTTGATATCATCTTCAGTGAAGAGCTGTAATGAATTTTTAACAATAGGAGGGGAGTTCTTCTCATGAATTTATTCATAAAATGACTTTGCATATTCTAACCATTGGGTATCCGCAATGCTATTTTCAGTTTGTTTTTTTCTTTGTTGCAATTCTTTCTAAAAGTCTTTGGGGTTGTGTTTGCTCAAAGATATTAACTCCCTCCATCTGGCATTAACATATTTTTATTTTTTAGCTTGGATCAACTTTGTATATTTCTTCTTGATTTCTATGCTCGTATCTTTCCCTCTCATAGATCTCTTGGTAGCTTTGCACTCCTCATCATACCACGGATTAGCCAGGAAAGTATTAGCCACCCTATTTCTAATGCTAGATCTTTTACATGTCTTTAATGCCTTTTGTATAATAGGAATCAACAAGATGTTGTGTATATGCTCAAAATTATTGTCAACCCTATCCTTAAACTTGTTGTTGTTGTCTATCTCCACAAATTGTTGTTTAAGAGATGCACTGAATAAGTCCTTATTTTCCTAATTTAAGAGTATTCTTTCATTGTTAACCACTGCCCTATCCTTGTGGAGGTCGTGTTTGTTATGTTGATTATTAGGACCCACATCCATCTTAATATAAAGAAGCATGTGGTCGGACTTCATCTCTATAGGTGTTTCTCCAATATCAAACTCGAACACTCTACCTGTAAGTTTTTGAGAACATATCACATAATCCACTACACTTTGCCCATTATAAGTTTTGCAAGTGATCCCTCCTGATGTAGCCCAGTTGCTCATTCCATCACAAATAACCATGCCAAAGAGACAACACAACTCCAATAATTCTGTCTTGAAGTGTGAAATGCCCCCATCACCATCTTGAGAGTTTCTTTTCCAAGAGTGGTCACTGCTTTCTTCCAGCCATAGAGGGTTAGACTCTCCTTTTTCCACATTACATAATTGCAATGATTGATTGTTGGAATTCCTAGCATTGAAGTCCCCCACAAGCATAATTTCTCCCAAATTGCTGAAAATACAAATATCTTTTTCTAAAGAGGCAAATGGGTCTTCATTGTCTAACTTCTGTCTCTTATAGAATTTAGAGTTTTTCAGAGCAAAGTAACAAGCAACCAATTTGAAAGATGTCTTGTTTATTGTTATTTGCAGCCATATGTATTGTTTGTTTGGATCCTCTTTTTTGAACTTAACAGCTCCATACCACTTCTCTCTAATAAAAATTGTGATTATGTCATGTCCTTTACCTATTTCATTCCCTTTGTTCCAAACTAAAAATTTCTTGTACCTATCACAATTTGGGACCATACACCCTTCATGCTCATGTATTTCAACAAGTATGATAATATCCTTCCCCTCTACTATGGGCCCCAACCCAGGACCTCTTCTCCACGGATAGCCTCTATAGTTTCAACTTACTACCCTTAAGTGATCTTGTGGGGCCCCAATTTCCTATTTCTTATTAGAGAAGTGCTCGCTTATTTGAGCTTTCCTATTTTTTAGCCAAGCCCACATTCCCTTGTTTTTGGCTGCCTTTACTTTTTCCCACTCCTTCCTTTGTTCCTCTTGTTGAGTGAAAGTTAGATCTTCATCTAAATAGATTTATGTTCCTCTAAGTAGTCCTCTATTCTTAAGGATAGTATTTTTATCTTCTAGGTCTCTCAGGATAACTCTTATGTGCCTGTCTCTCCCTCCATCCACCATTTTACCTATCCTATTAGCTTGAAGAATAGTGTCTGTCCATTTCAACTTGTCTTTAAGGAAGTCCCTTGCTAGAATGTCAGTCCTTTCTCTTTCTCCCAAATCTTTCAACCCTTTGATGATGATATTTGCAGCTTTGCCTTGTTTGTCATGTTCTTCTCTTATCTAAATTTTGATTTGTTGTTCAATGATTTGGCCTTGTCTATCCTCTCCTTTAATTGAGTTTCTTTAACTTCTATGTCTTCCAAGGTTGATTGAATTTCCTTCAATTGTGTGGTGTCCACCTCATTCCTGACTTCATGTCCTTTATTCCTGGTTACCTTCAGAAGTGCTATTTCCTATTTTAGAGCCTCAAGCTCTTGTTGTCCCATGTCCATTCTTGATTGCATGTTCAAAATTTGTTCTTTAAGACCTATATTTTCTCATTCTATTTTTCTTGTGTATTCCATTACTTCGAACACTTTGTTCTCCTCTTCCCAATTCCTTGCTTCTAGAGTTTCCACCTTTTTTTAAGGTCCATAAGCTCTTCCACATATAACTTTGATGACCATAAAAGTGGTGTTCTAGTTGGGTTGTAACAAACACTATTGGCTTGTTTAGTTTCATTATTGTCCCCATTGTTCATTGCACCAGTTTCTACGTGGTTTAACTTCAGTTCAAGATTCTTGTTGATTTCATCGTCTTTTGGTATCCCTTCTTTATTCTTAACATCATGCATTGTTTGCTTCTTCTTAGTCTGATATGTTTTGTCAGGAATGTCGTTAATCCTTGGTAAAATCATAGCAAAATGTTTTTTATTCGTTTGTCTGACTTTTTGCATTTGTCTATGTCTTAGGATACCTTTGTAATATTTCACATTTACCAGAATAAATCCTTCACCTATATTACGTGCTTGTTTGAGAAAATCTGTTATAGCTGATTCCCAAATCCCTATAATATTTTCCACTCAAGTTAACAACTGAGGCATAAAGTGTCCTCCTATTCCCTGGTTCCAACCCTCCTAATTCAGACAATTAACCATTGGTCCTCCCAGTTGGATTTGAAGAGCCCAGTTGAACCCCACCCCATCTTCAGTATTGGTGTAAAACATTTTATTTCTAGTTGGCAAATGAGACCCCTTCCTACTAGGTCCATGATAAACCATTGTGAGGTTACTATCTGATTTTTCAAGGCTAGGCCCCATAGCAATTGGTGTCTTGTGCCAAAACTGATTGGTTTCAGTGTTATCTTAATAACCCCCAGTTGAAAAGAAAAAAAACTAGTGTCACAGTTATACTGTCTATATCTTTCAGTTTTTAGTTTTCCAATATTGCCTTCTTGAGTGCTGTGAAAAAGTGTGAAGGAAAGTAGAAAAATAGGAAACGGTAAAAAAAAAACTAGGCACACCTCTCCACAGGCTGGTTTCGATAGGTGTATGTCTCAATTTTGGGCCTGAATGTGTAATGTTGGTTCTTCATGTCAGTGAACGGCTACATTGCGTTTAGAAAATGACATGCTTCTAGACCTAATGAATGCAATATATGTGTTGTCACTGATGTCGAGGAGAATGAACAGACGACAAAAGGAGTATATTTTTTTTGAGAGGAAAAGTTGCAGTGATATAAAATGGATGGACATTATTACTGTCATATCGCATCACAAGAGAACCTCTTAGAAATTGAAAACGTTGAAAATGAAGTCAACAAGGATGAACAATGAACTGGTGAGATTTGTTCAATCATCTTGCATTCGTACAAACAAAAAAGACATCATAGATTATTTTTTTAGCTCGTCTTGTTCATATAGGGAACACCTTCAGTGTAATAAGCGAGTAATATATAGGAAAAAAATTAGTAATTCATACAAGTAATATTTGTGATATTTTTTTTAGCAATTCATGCGAGTAAATTAGGTATCAGTTCAAGCGTGCATAGGTGAGTGATAATTGAAGTGGATTTTTCTAGCGAAGATATTCATTAGTCCTACGAGGGAACTATAGCAAAGTTAGAAATAGTTAAACAATGATTAATCTATGTTTTTCCAACCAATCAAAATGTTCAAATTGAGAGTATAAATTATTTGCCACTATACTTTTTGAACAATTTACCCATTTTTAACTAAAAATTTCATAAGCCTCCTACCCTTGTGACCCCCACTTCTCCTGCTGCTATGGCCGCCTCTGCTGGAGGCTCAGTTTTGTCTCTGATCATGGATAAGGGTGTAGATGAGCAGGGGTTTCTTGTTTCCCACCTAAGAAAATTTAAAAAGCATGTGAAGGGGAGTGTTAGCTCAGTGCTTGTTGTGCCTGCTAGGGGGCTTGCTCCAGAGGGTGTTTCTTCAGGTCCACTCCCTCATTCTTCTGCTAATAACCCTAATTATTCCTCCGTTAATCCTTCTTCCAGTCTGACTGCTACAACTAAAGACCATGTTGGTGTGGCATCCTATGCTAATGTTGTCTCTAAGTCATTGCATGGGATGGGGGGCTCTTCTCATGGTGTGCCTTCTTTTGTCCCAACTTCTGCTAGTGGCTCCCTTTTAGTTAAGCTCTTTGTTATTGCTAAAGGGGAGCTAGATAGTTGCTCTGAGATCCTTATGAATCAAGATTTGATTTGTCATTTTCAGGGGTTCTGACCGAGTTTGCCCCAACTTCATGATTGGATTTCCTGTAACTGGAAACCAATCATCTCAGAGGATGTACACATCTTTCCCTTAGCTAAAGGCTTATTTGTAGCTAAGTTTGATACTTGTAAGGATAGAAATTTGATATTGTGTGATAACTATTTTAGCTAGGAGGATGATAAATTTTTACTTATGTTAAAACCACGGCACTCAGATTTTAATCCATCCATTGAAGTTTTTAACAATTTCCCTATTTGGGTCAGACTCCCCAATCTCCCTCCCCATCTTTGGCAAGAAGTTATTCTGAAGGAGTTGGGGGAGGCTTTGGGGGAGTTTCTTCTTATTGATGACAATTCTTCCAATATGTTCCATTCTACCTTCACCCGCATTTTGGTAGATATTGATATTTCGCAGGGTCTCACTACTGAAATTAAAATTGAGTCATCTAAAGGTTGTTGGATACAACAACTAGATTTTGAGGGCATCCCCTTTAGATGCAAAAAATGTTTTAAAATTGGTCATCATGCATCTCATTGCAGCTCTGATTTTAAAAAGAAGAAAGACTCTCATACTTGGTGGAAGGATGCTTCCATCAAGCACTACACAATCATTAAAAGCTCTTCTCAGAATTTGAAGGATTCTGATCATGTCTCGTCTCTTCAGAAGCCTACTATTGCTGATAATGGACCTATTCTGCCTCTGGAAGAACCTTCTAGGATTGTTGTTGATGATGCTACTATTCTCCTAGCTATGCTGGGACCTCCCTCTCCTTTGTTTGTGGATTCCAAGATTTTCACTGGCGAAACTGTGGTTGCTTTTCCTGCTAGTCTTGCTGGTGTGGTTATCGCTGAGGTTCCTGGTGTTCTTGTTTCTCCTGTTGGGAGTAATTCAGGCTTTCTTTCAAAACCGTTGTTGGGGGCTGGGCCCTCTGTCCTGGATTTATTGTGCTGGAAGGATGTGGCTGCGAGAGTTGAAGATGGTTGGGTTACTGTCAAAGGGAAACAAGCTAAGAAATATTCATCTTCATTTGACATGACTCTTCGTTCTCATAAAAAAGGGAATTTTGGATAGCCTTGCTGCTATCTTTTTAGGACTATTGTTTAAAATGATCATATCATAGCAGTGTTCTAGGTCGGTTGTTTGTGGGTCTTTCCTTTTTTTCTAGCTGGACTAATTTGTTATAGGAGCTTTAATGTTCTATCTTAAGCTATTTATGTTAAAGGGTTTCCGAGCCCCTTCAAAACCTGTTGTTACCAATAATCAAAAACTAAAAATTTCATACAAAACATTTTGTACATCTTTGATTGGCGATGCAGAGGATGGGTAAATGAATTCCCATGTACCAATACCAAAGAATGCACTATTACCAAAGTGCAGAGCAGATTGTCAGGAAATGCAATTATATGCTAGACACACTACTTCCAAACACAAGATGGCAATATTTCAGCAGTCCACCTGCCTTGTCTAAACTTCCACATTTTACATACTAGTTTAGGTGTGGTGAAGGTTGAGGGAAAATGGAGCTATGAGCTAAAGAAATTAATGCATTACAGTTGAGAAAGCCCAACCATGTTTTGAAGAAATACATATATAAATTTTCTCAAGTCTTGGGCAAGGCAAATATAAATACCAAGATTTTGTGGAGAACACAGGTAGGGTTAGATGCCATAAAGGGTGATTGATATCTTCATGCTTTTGGAGATTGATATTCATTTGCATGGTAGGCGAATGCACTCTAGTCATGCAAATAGTTTGAATGACATATTTCATGGGCAGCTACACTGAAATAATACCCTCATAAGTTAATGAAATAATAGCCTCATAAGTTAAAACCCATGAATAATTTTTTATTATTTGTTAGTGTAAATTTGTTTTGTCACAGACCAAGCTTCTTCTCAGACTCCATTACATGTCTATAGCATATCATATTTAGTCACTCAAAAATTTCTTTTTTTTAGGATGGCATAACTTTCCTCTTTTCATAGTCTCATCTTGGCATTGATTTGATTGATTAGAATCCTTTTCCAGTTTGAATGCCCTCTCTCTAGTGGCATTTGCCTGATAGTTTCTAAAAATTTGCAACAAACCATTACAAGTGTATCCTTAAATTGTGTTTAAATAAGCTTAACTTTTGTGTTTTTGTATGTCCAAATAAGCCTGACCTCTCTCCATGTCTTCTAAGTTTTAGTCTACATTAGATGTTGTGAATTGACTATATTTTTTTTGTATTTATGAATCTATTTTCTCAACTTATTTTTGCTCGCAATAACATTACACTGGACAAATTCATAATTAATCTTGTCAATGACACATTTTCCATGCTTCCGGAATTTATTCCAACTTTTTTGAGAAGTTCAGAGCATAGGCACATGAAAACCTTTTTATTCTATTAAAACAGGCTGACTTTAAAAGAGGAGGTTGTAAGCTCTTTATTTTTCTAATATAGATTCCATAACATATAGATGTAAACAATATTTTTTTAACCCTGTGAATTTTATTAATGTAAATGTTTATTCAATCTCTACATATTATATCTGACATGAAAGAACAAAATTTAGTTTTTCCTCTATTTTATGAGTAGTATGTTATTATTTAGTTTCCTGATATCTTACTGTTTAAAACTTGGTTGGTATTTAGTTTCTTGATATCTTACTATTTAAACTTTTTTGAATGAGCTCTGTGTATGTTTCCTTGCATTGACAATGTGCATAAAGTGGAATGCGACTATATTGTTCCTTTTCAATTGCACATTTTGAATTTCTTTGTCTAGTAAACCCATCAAATAATTTTTTTGGTTTCTATAAAATCCTTTGCACTTCTACACATTTTCCCACTGACTGAAGAAAAACAATAATTTTTCCCACAAAATTATCTAGCCCCTTCTCTTCTAAAGCTAACTATATTTGGTTTGAATTTCACTTGAGCTAATGGAAAAATGAAAAAAGTTAAAGCTACACAAAGATTATTTAATTAAGATTTTCTTTCATGTTGACTTATCAAATTTGTTTATTTGAGAAATTATTAGAAAATCTATAAAGTCTAAAGGGGTGAACATTTCTCCCTCGTTCAATGTATATTAAAGGTACATGTTCATCTTATAGATTTGATTTCGGATTATAGTTTTCCCTTGAATGTAGATTAAAATATCTGTTGATCTGATCATTACCTTTGGTTTAGTTGTAGAAAATTATGTTTTGATTACTTGTTGAAAAGGTTTTGTGGGCTTTATTGACGAGACATAGACACCATTTTCCCAATTTTCCTAAAAAAGTGTGGGTTGCTTAAAGAGCTCATAAAGTTTGTAAACTCTTGCCATATATATGGTAATAATAGCTTTAAAGTTTAGGATTGTTTCACCTTTTGTTATGATAAGTATAGCAGCATATTATATTTTATGTTGAGATGCATTTTCTACAGTCACAATGTGCATGGATTGAGTCTGTGTACATAAAAAAGAATCACTTTACCTACTTGAAGTTACAAGTCAAACGAAAGACTTTACATGGTATTTGAAGAGTCAGGTATTGAATGAAAAGTCTATAATTTATCTTAATAATTTGGCCATCAAATCCAAATTTTTTGATATTTTCCTACCCAAGAGCCATTCAAGCTCATCAAAATGATTTCTTTGAGATTCATTGTCGGCATGGTGACGACATTGAGATCCCTCAAATGAGTGATTGCATAGTCAATGTCATGGCTGTCACTAGGCTTATATACACTGAAGGAGATCTTTACACTTTTTTTAGGAGGATAGTTATGCTAAATTTCTAACATAATTTGTTTTTCTAGGTTGATTGTGATAGTTTTCAGAAACAACTACCCCAAATGAAGAATACGATAGACAATCATTTTTACTTTGCATTACTATACAAGACAGTAAGAGGACTTGGATGCATAAAATTTATTTGCAAGCTAAGATTCCCTCTTCAACTTGTTTACAAGCTGAGATTCCCTATTCAACTTGGAGACCTTGATGGCAACATCACTCTGCTTTAGGTTTCTATCATGATTGATAATGTTGTCCTTTCTAATCTGATATATTATTTCTACTAAACCAACCTACCTTACCTACACTTCACAAGAACTATTTTGTCATGCAACTCTTATTATTAATGAAATATACATGAAATAATAATTAATGGAGGTATTAAAGTATGATTGTAGTAGAAAAGTACAACGCTCCCTTGGGAAAAATGTATTAAAAAATGTAGAACTATTTGATTAGAACTACTAATTTGTGGTTTTGTCAAGAGAGGTTTTTTTAATATTAAATCAAAATTGAGTGTTTGTTTGTTCTCTTTTATTTGTTTGATTACATTTAAATTTGAGGATTAAAACTAGCACATATATATTTAAAAAAATCAATGTAAGATACAGTTCAAGGTCCCATGAATACAAATACAAATTAAAATATGGGTATGGTATCAGATATAGATACGACCATTTTTAAGACCCCTAATACAAATATGGTTGGATATGACATTCATAAAAAATATATATATATACATACATTTAACACAATTTTCTAAGTTACTAGAGGATATTTTCATTACTTAACAAGCAATATAGACATATAATTTCCACATACATATTTATTAGTTGATTTAAATATTTACAATATTTAAAAAATGGTAGAGTTACTTTAGAGGATAACCCAAAAAAATGGGTAGCTGAAATAGAAAAATATTTCATTTGAAATGTCCGCTTTGAGGAAGAATAAGAATAAATCAGATAAGGGTGAGTATAAGGCCCCTAAAAAGGTTGATGATGGGGTAAAGGTACCCTACCCTAGACTTATCTCTTGTAGGGAAATATGATAAAGTTATTAATTTGACCCTGGTGGATACTAGTATATGTGTATGCTCGAAAGATAGGGATAAAGTATATGATCCTACCTCTAGCCCTTTTCTCCCATCAGAGGTTACTAATGCTAATGAAGGTGATGCCTTGGACTATCTTAAACTCTCCTATGAATTTGATGACAATATTTCTAATTACTCCATCATTGTCATCTTGACTACTCGCACATGTCCCCACCTTCAAACCACACATAGTTGTTGTCAACTCAGATCCCATTAACAAACATAGAATACTTCCCACTAGAGATGGGTCCTTAGAAGATGAGATCAAGTTTCAAGAGATTGAAGATTCATGTGTAATGGAGGTAGTTAAAGATGAGGAGACAAGAAGAAAGAGTTGGGATATTATGACTTATGTAGGGAAGCAATAGGCAGTCATTGTTAATAAGGCATACTGAATTATAGGGGACAAGAGAAAGACAAAAAAGAAAAAAAGGAAAAAAGAAAAAAAGAAAAAAAGAAAAGGGAGGCAAAAACATTAAAACTAGCATCAAGTCCTCCCCAGGAGCTAAACTTACCTCATAATTTTAAATTAAATGGATCTTACCTTAGAATTTAAAATTAAAAGGATCATAATTTAAAATTAAAAGGAAGAGAGGCAAGCCATCTAGCCCTACCTCTTTGAAGCATGATAATAAATAACCCAAAGGAGTGCTTCCCAAGTGCTATGATAGTTTCAATGCATCAATGGACACATATTCCTAATAAAATGTGGACCTAAAATGCACATCTTGGAGTGTAAGGGGTTTGGAATCCTTAGATCAAAAGTATGTTATTAAAATATTTCTAAAGAACATTAGAGGGACTGACATCCTTCTACTCCAAGAAATCAAGGCATTTCAATTCTATCTTCAGGTTAGACTTAAGTGTATCTAGAGGTAAGTTTCTCACTTTACTACTTATGACCCTGTAGGTAAAGTGATGATGACTATCCTTGTGAGTCCCAAGTGGAATAATTGTGTCTCTAGATGGGGTTTCTCTCCTTGTAACAGACTTTTCTGAATCATCCTAAAACAAGTAAGGAGGCAAGAATTGGTGAATGCTCTATTTATGCACCTAATGGTTATAAAGAGAGTGGATTTATGGAAATGGATGTGCTATTTGAAGGAGATCTTGTGGATTGTATAGGGGGACTTTAACATGGTGGAGGAACCTCAAGACAAAAGTGGGAGATGCAAATTTGTGTGGAAAGGGGATGAGAAGTGCTTTTGGCACAAGATGATGAACAAACTCAAGTTGGTTGATCCTCTAGCTGGCAAAAAGTAGGATCACAAGGGTATTTGGATTACATGGTGTAATTATTAGTAGGGAAATAAGAGGATTTATAGGAGATTGGATATATTCTACTACAATAGATAATTTTGGAAGTACATCTTGAATGAGGATGGATTGAGTGTTAGGTGTCTCATGTAATACCCCAAAAATGGCCTTCAGTACCATTGACCTACTACATCAACAAATCAATCAAAATTGACCCTAAAGCCCTAACCTAAAGCACATCTGCACATCGAATCATCGAAGTCCTAATCAATCCTATTACAATTCTGAATCAGGTAGTATTCCTAAATATTCCTAATCTATCTTAATTATTTATGATTAAATATTATTTGGCGATAAATGATGTTATTTATTCTAAGTGTGATTAATTGAATATGTTGAATATTTAATTAATTAAACTCTATTCGGCCACTTAATTATTTTAATTAGATTTAATTAAATCTATTCTTAATTAATATTGTTTATTTGACAATAAATCATAATTTCTAAAAATAATTGATTGAATATTTATTTAATTGATTAAAATCAAATTGTCAAATTTAATAATATAATGTTGGATAAAGTTTGATTAAATAATTGATTAACCCATAAATTAGTTATTTAATTGATTAAATCTGTTAAGTTGAGAATAAAACACATGGAAAATTAAATAAACTCACAATTATCTATGCAAAAATTAGAAAAACAGTTAAACTCAAAATCAACTATTAATTTCATTTTGTTAACTTTCCAAACTCAACATGTGATTGTGAGTTGAAAAGTAGATTGGAGTGATCTCAACTTCCAATTATGAGTTAAAAAGCTAATTTGCATGATTTTATGAAGATAACTATTTCTAATTTCTTGATAACTTGCCAATCAATTTGAGTTGATCAAGGAGTGATTTTTGGCTTTTCATGAGTTCTCAAAACCTTGGATCTCTATATAAACAAGCCTCAGTCCTACAATTTGAGACCACGTGCAATTTTGAGAGCAACAATGCTATACTGTCGAATTCTTGAGATTGTGCAACTTTTGGAGATTCATTCCTAACATTATTTTCTAGTTTTTGCATTCATAACTAGTTTTCAATTCATTATCATCAAGTTTTTAGATCAATTTCATTTAGCTTACATTGTTATTGCATAGAAAATCCCAAAAATATAGATTAATCTTGCATCCATTTTCATAGTTTTTGCATTCAAATCCTTCATTTAGGCATTGCATTGTCACTGATCTCGATTAAATTCTGATAATACCATACTCACATCTACTAGAAGGCAGTAAATTGCCCGATTAATGATATATCTATTTATTGCTTATTTTCTTGTCATTAATCAATAATGTTTTACTAATGTATTGTGTCTTCTAAATAGGTACAATTTTCACACACACATTTTTTGCACCCACCGTGGGGCTTGACATCAGGTTTCCATTTTTCATTTTGTCCATTTGCTGACAATTTTTATTCAAGATTTGAGTTTCAATATTTTCCCATACAATCTCATACAACAATTGCAGAGTGTCGTATCAAAAGTCTATGTTTGTCGTACAATAGATGACATTCTTGAATTGTTGTACTAGTTCATATACTTTGTCATATCAGACTTGAATTGTCGTATCTGTATGCAACCATTGTCGTATCATGTATGAAGTGTCATATGGGTTGAGGTATATTGTCATACGACATTTCATGCCAATATTTTAATTGTCGTATGGGATTTCTGATCAGTTTTTGAGGTTTTTGATTTGAGATTTGATTGACAGCTAATCCTAACACTTGCTATTTTCTGGTGCATGACTGTTTGAGATAGCCTAATTCTTTTTGTAGGATGAGAGATGAAGACCTGAGCATTAAAACCTACATTTTAGCCTCTTCTTGTCTTGTCTTCTAAGCCCTTGTTTGCAGGAAACCCTTACAGAAATCACATGCCAAAGACACTCAATCAATCAAAATTTCTGACATGTGGTTTTGGAGGTTGCCAAATCTTCATCAAGAAAATATTTTATTTTCTTAAATATCTCTTTTTCATAGGTACCTAGTTAATTAGGTACATGTGTCTATTTCCATTGAGGTAGATATTGAGAGGATTATGCTCTTCTCCTTCTTAGGAGAATCAAAAACCCAAAAGGTATCTTCCCCAGTGCCAGCTTGCGTATTATCTCTGGATTAATTCTTCTTGGCATGTCTTAGATAGGTAAAAGGATAAGGTTAGGGGATTATGCTCTTCTCTTCTCTCAGAGAATCAGAAACCTTGATCCTGTGGTCCCCAACCTCACATTTCATTTAATCCTTTAGAGGGCCTGCCAACGAGGTAAAAAGCTCCTGGGAACAACCCAAGTGGGGACAAGTCTTAAGATGACTCTTCCACCCCACTATAAAATTTGACGCTTCCTTGAGGTTAAAGCCTCAGAAGACATAGTTGCGCTTGTTCCTTGGATTTATTCCATGAACATGCTTTGGTTTTGTGTAGAGCGGAGCCGCTTGAATCTTGCTTGCTAGACTACATGGATCAGAGTACTCATAGGGTTAACAACCTCAATCCTACTTGTGGGACTATGGGAGACAGTTGTGAATGGATGCCTTGATTAACAGCCTAAGCTAGTTTTCTACTGATCTACCTTCGAAGGATTTGTAGTGCTTGTTGAAGGTGAATAGTAGTCAACCCAAGACACTCATTATATCGAGCCCTCCTTGATGCTTGAACTCAGCTAATATGGGCTTCAACATCTATTACGTGTTGTTGGACTACCATATTCTGAGGAGTCTCTAAGTGTGTTCCTAAGTCAATGAGCAAGTAATACATCTCTTCTCCTAGTTAGGTTAAGCTAGGTGTGTTTGATTCATTGAGTCAGTTCCCATGTGTTTGTTGTGATTGTGAGCCTATTGCTATGTTAAACATCCTCACACAATCCCAAACACAAATCTAAAAAAGTTGGATAGAAATTGTGAAGAACCAACTGAGATCAAAAACACCAAAAACTTGAAAAATTGAAGCAAAAATCCTTTTTTGGTGTCAACTATCATCTTGCCCTATCAATTATAGTATGATAATTGCTCATTTCCTGCAAGTGTCATATCAAAACCCCCCAAGTGTCGTATGGGAAGATATACAATGTCGTACGAGAGTTTTCAATAATCCCAAGCAAAAATAATCCCTGGTATCAATTATCGTACGAGATTATGAAAGTGTTGTGTCATACCCCGTTATATGTCATATGAGCCTGGATACTGTCGTACGATAGTTTGCACAAAATTGTCAGAAAACCCTAATTTTGAGAGAAACCCAATAAACTTTCATCTTTTATCATAATTATGACAAAAGGCCCACTATGTCGGGTACAAATAAGAGAAACAACATATCCATCTTATTTTCCCAAAGTGATCTATTTAGCTTGATTTGTCATATGATTGATCGGTTTGATTCACATTTCATCCTATGTCAAAAACCTTGCCAAAACAACCTTGATTCATCATCTCAAATGGTTAAGTGTTGTGAATTTGTGTCCACCATTTTTTGGGTGTCTACCCATACACCTCAAACACAATATCCTTCATTTACATCCTATCAATCTTTTCATCACCAATTCAATCCAATCTCGACAAGGTTTAGTCACTCAATATTTCCAAAATTAGATTATCTGTCAGTTGTTTTATCTTGCTCTAAAGATTCATCTAAAGGTTAATGGTGGAAACTAGAGCTTCCTCACATAGTAAACCAAGAGAAGAACCAAAAGAATCACCTTCATCTTCTCTTGTTGTTTAGTCTCTTCATCAACCATATGATTTAGATCTTTACAAAGAAGATGAACTAGGCAATTTATGCTTAAAAGGTCACACAACTCCTCCTGAATCAACACAAGATCTCAATCAAAACACTACCATGTCTCAAAGGGTAGCTATCCATGGCTCACAAGGCCATGACTCTGATGAGGGTAGGAATCAAGAACCCACACCTTCAGAAATTGCACAATACCGAGATGATGATCTCTTTAAGAAAATGATGAAACACTTCTTATGAGAAGATAAAGAGACATACTTCCTCGATGGTGTTGTTGATCACATCAGTGCTCCAACCAAGGCACCAACATTTAATCTCATGACTGGCACTCAAGCCATAAAAGCTTCAGAAATGAAGACAATTGAACCTGCTAAAAATTCAAATGACTATAAACCATGGGTTACAAAACCAAAATGCAAGTTCACTCCTTTGGGTGAGTCCTTAGAATCTACCATGAGAAATTTATTGGCAAATAACATCATCACATTACCTGAGATCAAACCATATGACCCCGAAGTCAAACCTAAATGGTGGAGGGAGACTGATTTCTATGACTTTTACGTAAACAAGGGTCATAAAACCAACAACTGCATGCATCTAAAGCATCTTATTCAAGACAAAATTGACACTAGAGAAATTGTGATTGACAACCATAAATCCAATAATGATCATACGACATTCACATAACCTTTTCCAAAGCATAATTAGGGAGAATCGTCATCTTCCAAACTAAACATGGGTGCTAAGGTCAATTACACTTACTCTGGAAATAATGATGCCATCAACATGGTAGAGCCATGTACATTTCAACACTGCAATGTCATCACTATTGTCAGAAAGGACAAAGACAACATATTAGCTAATGCAGTCACTCGATCTCAAGCTTAGGTGACTCTTCTAGGACCAAACTCAGGTTCATCAAACAACCCAAAAGTGCCATCCAATCTTGTATCTGCTTCTAAGTAAAGGGATGCACCTAAATCTTCCAATCCTAAAGAGTCCAAAACAATGTCTTACAACATCATCCAGCAATTGCAACACACTAATGCCAAGATCTCTATATTTGAGTTACTTCAGATTTCTCCCGCTCATCATGCAATTCTAAATAAAGCTCACATTAATTCTAATGTTCCAGAAAATATTGATCTTGATAGGTTCCAAACCATGGTGAGTCACTTGACCTCTCCTTAATACATTTCATTTTCAGAGGAAGATGACAACTCACTGAGTCATCCGCATAACTAGCCCTTGCATATTGAAGTCCTAATTGAAAATTGTCATGTCAAGTGTGTTTTGATAGATGGGGGAGCTGGTCTAAACATTTTTTCTTATAAATTAGTTACAAAACTGGGATTTCCTAAAGATGCTATTGATCCTAAAAAGTAAATAACCATAAAATCATATGACGAGCAAGAAAGATCCTCAAAAGGAGTCATTGTGCTACCTATCAGAATGAGACTTATCATTAGAGATATCACCTATCAAGTGCTGGACCTCCCATTGGCCTATAACATCCTTTTAGGAAGGCCCTAGATTCACAAGATACAAGCTATTCCATCAATGTACCACCAATGTGTCAAGTTTCCCAATGATGGAGTAGAGGTCACTATACTTGCAGACATGTCAACATCTTCCAATGCTTTGAAGGAAAGTGCTGACAAACTTGTCCCACACAATAGAGAGTCTTTTATCAAACAAGTTGACATAGTATCTACATCTAAATTGGAAGACATAGCAAAATAAATCAAGATCAAAGATACAAGCATGGGAGAATATACTATGGAACCCATCCTATCTCTCACATCTCTCCCACTTTCACCCAAGTCTTATGGAAAACCTTCAGAGAAAGTGAAACCTACAACTAAAGACACATAACTAGTATCCAAACAAGAATCTGATGAGGAAGAAGATGTACTTGCCTGGTTATACAAAGATGAATCTTGGTCACAAATAGTTCAAGCATGTGATTCTAGATCACTCAAGGTCCCTTCAAAATCCTATGGACTAAGACATAAACTGATCTCCAAGATAGGATATATTGGAAAAGGACCTCTAGGAAAAGAGACAAAGGTATCATCAAACGCATCGAACATTATGGATGAACAAATAAGGATACAACAGACATAGGTTATCAGAAGAAACTTTTCCATCTCAGTGGTAATTCTCCTCATGTCATAGAACAGATAGAACCAGGGATGGATAATCAAGAAGAAAAGGAAACACATCATGAAGATAGTGATGATTCAGATACCATAGATGTTTTTCCTTATGAAAGTATCCCTCATAACATATTAGACCTTCTCAAAGATGATCAGACACCTAAAGAAAGGATCAATGTGGTAGACACACAAGAACCTACTGCTTCACAAGTAATTGATCCTCCAGAAGGAGAGACATCCCTCACTATAGATGAAGATTTGGGACACTCTAGTGATTCTGAGATAGATTCCCATGAGTATGAATTCCGTTCATACTCTAAAGGCAACCTTGCTTGGGGGATTCATCTTGATTTCACACATGTTCTTCATTTTCCCAGAGATCTCGATGAGGAATCTAATGATTATGAATGGGGAGTCATTCCAAAACTAGAAGAGGAGGACATTATTATAGAAAAATATATTGATGTCATTCACCAATACGCACCTACAAATGACATGAGTCTAGAACAATATGATAGACCTCATGATTCTAATTCACTTATTACTAACGCAGGATCCAACGATGATGTTGAGACACTTAATGAACTGAATATCTTGAGTAGTAATATCACCTTTGAATTCAAGATTCAGATCATGACCAATGATGACAACACTATATGTGTAATCTCTATCAACCAATCCTTCCCTAAGCTTACCATCCAACATCCTAAGCTTATAGACCAAACATCCAATGATCCAAGCCAAGACATCCATACTTTCTGAACAGATTACGCTCTCGCATGCTACCTAAATGCAATAAAACCCATGAAGAATTCCATCAATGAACCTAGTATCAACACGATGGAGTCAGATATGAAATATCTCAGTCAAAAGAATAAAAGCAAAAATAAAAAGAGTTCTGAGGGTGAAAACCACTATGTGGTAGTTTCAGAGCCAAAAATAGTAAAAATAAAAGATGTATCCGAAGGTGAAAACCTCTATGAGGTGCCTAAGGATGAGATATTTGATGTCCTTCCAAGTCATTTACATGACAGATCACCATTTTTGATAGAACCAACTCAACCTATCAATCTAGGTACAACAGAGGAACCTTAGTTAATTCATGTAGCACAATCTCTGTCAGAAGAAGAAAAATAGGCAATCACAAAATTCTTAAAAGAGAAAAAGATCAAATTTGCATGAAAATATTCAGATATGCCAGGATTGGATCCTAATCTCATCATGCATCATCTTTATATAGCTCCAGGAGTTAAACCAATCAAGCAAAAGTTGCGAAAAATGAATCCTCATGTTGCACTCCTTGTCAAAGTTGAGCTAGAGAAATTACTTAAAGCTAGATTTATCCGAGTCATAGACTATGTAGAATGGATCTCAAACATAGTTCCAGTGTCGAAACTAGATAAATCTATCACAGTATGCATAGATTTTAGAGATGTAAACAACACATGCCCTAAGGATGATTTTCCACTACCAAACATTGATATGATAGTGGACATGACTACAGGATTTGAAATGTAATCTCTCATGGATGGTTTTTCTAGATACAATCAAATAAAGATAGCTCCAAAAGATCAAGAGAAGACAACTTTCACCTGTGCATGGGGTACTTTTTGTTGGAATGCAATGTCATTTGGTCTTAAGAATGTTGGTGCCACATATCAAAGAGCCATGATGTCTATCTTTCATGATATGATGCATAAGAACATGGACGACTATGTTGATGACACCTTGGCTAAATCAATGAAACAATATGAACATCTATTTGAATTGGGTACAATCCTAGATAGAATGGAAAAATTTAGTCTCCGACTAAATCCTAAGAATTGTGCCTTTGGTGTCACTTCAGGAAAGCTTCTAGGGTACATTGTTCAAAGAAAGGTATTGAGGTAGATCGAACAAAGGTCAAAGCAATCATGGAGATGCAACCTCCTAAGAACATAATTCAAATACGTACTCTACAAGGGAGGATACAATCTATCAAGTGCTTCATCTCTTAGTTAGCTGACATATCACAACCTTTCACTAAAACATTGCATAAAGGTGTGACTTACAACTGGAATGAAGAGTGTCAGAATAACTTCAATCATAGCAAACAATACTTGGAAAATCCACCAATTCTCATGCCTCCTATTCAGGGAAATCCATTAATGTTGTATGTCTCTGCAATAGATACATCACTGGGGGTATTGTTGAAGCAACATGATGAGAATAAATGGGAAAGAGCTATCTACTATATCAGTCGAACATTGGTGGCTTATGAAAAGAATTACTCTATGATAGAGAAGGCATGTCTAGCTGTCATCTTTGCATCATAGAAAATGAGACACTACATATTAGCTCATACCACACAACTAGTAGCAAAGTTTGTGTTAGGGATTTTTCTTGTAAGATCAAACTTGGCAAAGGTATGGGCTTGATTCTCAATTAAAAGGGACTCAAAGTTTGCAAGAAAAGCCTAATTGATGAGGCTTGGATAAGATCCTCCTTCTTCTTTGAGCTCCATAGGACTCAGGCGGGTATTACCTATAAACAAGTTATTGTATCTAAAGTATGCTTTTAGATTTTGTGGATTAATTCTTCACTGCTATGCTTTTAATTCTTCAAGTTAATTCAATAGAATATTATCACTCTGTAGACAACCCATAATATCCTAATACAGAGTATTATGATGGAGACCATAAGTGTAAAAGCACACAGTAGTGGTATAAGGAAATTCATCCTTCTTCTTTTTCTGAGTTAAACTCAAGGAAGGGTAACCTTTTGATTCTTTCTTTAAGGAATCACTAAATATGAACTTATACCACTTGGATATAATTCTATCAAAACATCAACAAAATTCTTGAAAATAAAAGTACTGGTAATGAAATGAATTTTGATTCTTCTAAGGATTGCAAAAGATAACAATTAAGAAAAACACACTCCAAACCAGTGCCTAAATCCTAAGGGCAAAAGAGTCCTTAATGCAAATCCACAAATCCTTTTAATGAAATATGATAGTATGCCTTACATACAACTTGCAATCCAAATAGGATACCTTGCAAA
Organism: Chamaecyparis obtusa; assembly: GCA_027943335.1. Classification (NCBI taxonomy): domain Eukaryota; kingdom Viridiplantae; phylum Streptophyta; class Pinopsida; order Cupressales; family Cupressaceae; genus Chamaecyparis; species Chamaecyparis obtusa. The sequence continues at coordinate 277,858 of BSBK01004178.1, forward strand.
CTATTTTGTCTATCTAATATTATTACTATCAATATCCCAACAGATGTACTTACTCTCTGAAATTGACAACAAGATTTTAATTCTCTCCTTGAGAGAAACTCATAACCAATTACAGAAATTGCTTAACAACCAGTATATTTTAAATTCCTTACATATAAAACATACAAAAGTAAGTACAAAAATAGAGAGACAGTAACAACAAGAGACAAGAATTGTAGTATATTTATATTAGAGAAGATTTGCAATTTACATAAGAAAACTTGTGCTCAAAAATTCAAACACAAAGTTCAAAAGTCTATTATGTAGCAATTGTAATTGGTTTTCTATTATCTTTCATCATCTCTCCTAAATGAGATTACAGCTCATATATATATTCTCAACCATCTTGGAATTCCCTTATTTAATGGGAATGCAACAAGCTTCGGATAGTTGAAAACCCTAACCCTAAAGAGCATAAAAAGACAAAGCAATAAAAGACAAAAAACAATCAGCCCTCAGGCAGTGGAAAGACAAATATCTTGGCTTGTTCTGCATCCTGGATCACTGATAACTGACACCTTTGTCTACAAGTATTCATGATAGCTTCTTAAGTTTTAATGAGATATGGTGACCGCCATTTCAGGCTAACCTACACCATTCTTAAATGATAGCTTATCATCCATGTGCTCTAAGATCAAGTGTCAGGTGCTCTAGATGTCCTCCTCATTATTCATCCAAGATATCTAAGTCAACTGCAATGGATTTCATTTTCTTGGGCTCTGTTAACTCATCCCACGCAGTTACTTCTTCCTTTGTTGGCCATTTAAAATCTTGAACAAGTTGTAATTGTGCCTTTTGTCTTCCCCACCTGGCATTTGTGATTATTTTGACATCTGTTGAAAATTTGGAGAGCTTTGTTTCTGCCTTAATAGTCTCATCTAGAGTTTTATTGAACCTTTCCATATCAACCTCATTGCTTTCATTTAAAAATGCCTCCTTTCTAGGTAGAATAAGATCAAAATATGATCTCCATTGATCAAGGATCTTTATGGCTTCATACACATTCTTGATAGAAGGAATAAACTTGTTGGAATTGGAGCTGAGCATAGCTATCTTAGCCTCAATCAGATTTTCCTTACCCTTAAAAAGTGGTAAAATGGCTTTAATTCTATCTATCTTCTCACTAACTCATAGAACTATTTCTGGAATATCATTTCTCAAAGATTGAGCAAATGCCAATCTCTCAAAAAGTGGTGCTCTAACAGATCAGGTTGCACAGTATCCATTCAAAATTTGAACATAATTATCAACTTCCAACTGTAACTCAGGCAACTTGTTGTAAGAATTAAAAACCAAATTAGATTTATCTTTGGTCACATCAATTTTGTACTACAAAATTTTTAATAAGGCCTACAAGATAGCCTCATTTTTCTCCATATTTATTTTTTCTAATTCTGCAGCACCCTCTTCTTTTATCATTCCTTGTCCCTCATTTAATGCAGGTTGCTCAAGAGGTACATGAGTATTCATAACTTGAAGTTCTAAATCATCCAGATATTTTTGTAGTGCTTTCTCCTTTATTATTCGGAGATCCCTATCCCTCAATAATTCATTGTAGTCCTCCAAAAGGGAGCCATACCTCTCTGAAAGCTATTTTGTTTTATCTTCATTCAGCTTAGCAAAATGAATCAATACTTGAGAAATCTCAAGATCCCCTGTGTTGTGGATGGAGCACACAATCTTATCTCCTTCCATCTGCTCTTTTACATTCAAAATTGAAGGCTTTTTGTCTTTGGGATAAAGACTCCACAAGGCTAATGCCTGATTTCTTTGGCTATAACCAAAGCCTCTAACAATGTCCCCCACTTGGGTTTCCGAAGACAGAGTTATGTCTTCCTACTTTTTAATTTGATCAATAATGAAATCAAAATATAAGTTCCACCCAGGCACAAGTAGCACGTTTCTCTTCTTTACCAGTTGTCTGGCCTCATCTGGGGTGAAATTCTCAGTCTAAGGGTCATACTCTTTCAATTGTTGTACTACCTCCTCTGGCACTTGGTCCTCCTCAGTGATTTGTACACTAGATGCAACTTGTTGTTGTTTATGCCAAGTCAAGAAACTTTTGAATTCTTCTGACTCTATGAAACTGTCATCCTTTAAGAAAGCATCTTGCTCAATCATTCTCTCATCTTGGCATAGAGCTAAGGGAAATTCAACAACTTTAGTTTCAAGCTTTTGTTTTCTCTTTTTTTCTCTTATTTTCTTCCTTAACTGGTGATGATGAATACTAGTTCCATGGAAAAGGGCTCCTACTCTATCTGTTTTCTTCACCTGAGAAGACTCACCAACCAGTAATCTTTGCTTCTTTGGAGTGGCTCACTTATATCTTGAGAACTATGAAGTTCTGCAAGATCAACAATATTTTCTTCAACCTGATGCCTCTCTGCCATTATTATTTCTAGAGGGGGAATGCTATGCACAAAATAACTACCATCACTATCTTCATCACATTTAGAATCAGTATATACCTTCTTCTTCTTGTCTGTTCATCAATCTAATCTTCAAATGTCCTCATCAAGGTGTTGAACTGAGACATCATTTACTCAAGCCTTTGATAAGGAAATTCAGGGAAGAAACCACTAAATTCTAGTCCCTTCTATCTCAATCTCTTCTCCATTTAATACAATTCATTTATCTGGGAGGCTCTCCTCACCACTTCATCATCCTCTATTATATTTATTATTATATCTGCTTGCGGAAACTCCTCATGTCTTCTATTAAAAGGAATGGTGGTCATGTAGTATTTCCTAACAAAAACCATAAACCCTTATGTATCTACATACCTATGGGAAGCAACATGCATTCTGAATTGTCCCAACCATTCATCAACTTTACTCAAGGCATTCTTGCCTATTGTGATACTATGCACTCTAAAGTGCTTTGGATAAGAGTTCCCTTCCTATGTGAAGCCAAATGCTCCCTATCAGTCAACATCAATTGCCAAATGAACTCCAAAAATGCCACCCTTGGTGGGACAAAGAATGGTAGCATGTGAGGGGGCTGGGGGCATCCATACACTCTAATCAAAGTGTATTCTTTTTCATAGTATATATCTCCCCAATTATGGCCCTTATCCCATTTATCAACAAACTGTTGGGGCCTCACCAGCTACAAAACCTTAGTAGACAATGTTGATATTTCAATTCCCATATTTTGGAGGATAGGCCAAACTATCCAATTCTCAAAAGCACATAAATCACCCCTTGAATTAGGACTCCAAGCCCTTATCCAAAACTGTACCAGGTTTTGCTGCCCTCTATACATCATCTGCGGCTCCAAATGATCCATGTTCATAATATTATAGTTGAAATATAAAATTAAATGCATTATCAGAGAATAATGCATAAATTAGGGTGCGGGACTAGATGCAAAAGCTTTTAAAGCCTGTAATCCCTCATGCATCTTGTTGATTACAAACCCTATGTAATCATATCCCTTTGTCACATGAAGACTCTGGGAATCCAACACTATCATCAAAAATTCTGGAGTGATTCTTTCTCCACCACCAATTCCCAATACCTTACACAATCCGTATGCAATATACTTCATGTAGAATTTTAAATCTTTGAAATAATATGGGTTTGATCCAACAATGGGTGCAATATATTTCCTGCTCTCCCGAGGAATATGAGTTTGAACCTCTTTTGTAACCACAACAGTCTCTCTAATATATCTGTTGGCCAAGGCCTATAAATTGATTTGGGTAGCCATAGGGACCTGGATACCAAAAGCCCTCATGAATGAACTTCTATCAAGGGTGACCAGAGGAAACCTGTCAGCTTTCCTAATTGTTCTAGATAAGGGATCATAGTTGTGGGATAAAATAATTAGGACATCTATGTCTAAATAAACTTTAGGAACTATCAATTTTGCTAACCCTGATGTCCAAGGGTTTGAGACAGGAACTGGACTCTCAACATTTTTATAAAAATATTTGAACAGGCACATTCCAGTGACGTCTGGTGTCCTAGCATCTCTACACTGAGCAAGTTCATCAGCAAAACATTCATCACTAACCTTTTTGTTTTGTGATGAGCCCGACAACAAGGTGAGGAATTCATCTGAGAAGCTCTCTTTAGCCTTCTCCTTAGTACCTTTATTAGTTGTAGGTTCACCTCCTGTCTGTCAACTCATCTTGGCTACAAATTCAAACCTTTCTGCAAATTTTGGATGCACTGAAACTTCAAAATTATTCTGAAAGATCTTAAAAATTCTCTCGCCTGGGCTCTGCAAATGCTTGGTAATTTGAAAGAATGATGACCAATTGTATACATTTCACAAAATTGAATGCAAAAATCTGTAAAAGATTAGAAAGCTGTAACCATGTCACCTCCACCATTACTTGGCATGCTCAGGACTTCAATTCACTAGTCGTGCTCGAGAAAATGACAGGTAATCAAATTTAATTTTCTGGCGATCTAGTGACTATGAGACTTTCTTGCAATCGCTGAAAAATTTGATGCCTTTTGAATAGTTATGGAGATCTGGTGACTATAACAAATTTTAGTTATATAAAAGCTTTCACTTTATCTGGAGACCTGGCGACCAAAGAAGAAAATCATAGTCACTGAAAGAATTAAGACCTTTTGAAATCATTTAGAGATCAAGCGACCCTTTGATTTTTTAATTTTTTCATGATCTAGAGATTTGGCGACTATAGTCACCACTTTAGTCACTGCAAAATATTTCTTCCTTGAATTTATCTTGAGATCTAGCGACAAAGTGTCATCATGAGATCTGGCGACAACAACAAATCTCTTAGTCGCTGAAGCTAGTTGACTTTTCAAACTTCTTCTTGAGACCCTCTGACTGAACTGTTCAGAGATTCAACGATTGTAGATATAAGAACTTTTAATTTATCTTATCCAGAGATCTAGCAACTATAGTCATACCCGCCTTTCTATTTATATTTTCCATGTTTTGTCAACCAATCCCAAAGGGACACATCACAAAATCCGGCAAATGAAAACTCACATTTTCTTCAATTTTTTGACTTTGTTGAAAACCTAACTCTAGATTTCTTGGTGATTACGTGACTGAAGAAAAACTCTTAATTGCCAAACAACTTCCTTAACTAGAGTTTATCTCAGAGATCGGGCAACAATGCAGTCCTCAAGGTCGCTAGATCATTCTTTAACCCATAGTTTAATTCTGAGATCATGCAACCATCACTAGATCGAAACAAAATCAATGGTTGAGAACAACTACCAGAAAACCTTCCTTTTAACTCATATTCATCCAGCGAATGCGCGACTACATTCATCTCCCTATCTCTGAATATTTTTCCCAACCGTGGTTAGAACTGGAGATTTCATGAACACCATTACTCTCTAAGTCGCCAGAGAAATCACTTAACCCTAGTCAAGTAATGAGAATGAATATCAACCGCTGATTAGAAATTGATCCAATGGTCGTCACTAAATCGCCGTAGCTTTTGTAACTTAACCACTTCATTAGGAGATCCAGAGATAACCATGTCATTGAATCACTGACCACCAAAGACATAACCGCCAGGATGAAGAGAACACACAACTAATAAAATCACCAAGTTGCAAGATAAAAGAACTAACTACCAACAAACCTTGAGATCTGGTGACCAACATAACAAACCGCTGCCTCGCATTTGGAGATTCAATGACCAACTGCAGACCGCAACATTGCTGAATATTATATCAATTTCATACTTCTTTCAGAGATCACCTTACTGAAGGCATTTTGATATAGAGATCTAGAGACTATAGTAACCTCTGCAAATATTTATCTTACTAGTCGCTAGATTGCACAATGATAATTTAGAGACTTAGCGACTAAAGGGAACCGTTAAGTCATTTAAGTACAAGGAATATTCTTTCAACCCAAGGAGATCATGCGATAAGAGGTTTTGGGTAATTGCTAATGAAGAAGGAATATTCCAAATCAATTTGGAGATTGAATGACTAACCTGGAAGAGAAAAGTGCACATGCTTTAAAAGATCTTTTAAGTGATAGAAAAAGGTAACGACCAAATAGATTTGGATGAACAATTTTAGGGCTTCTTTGGATTTTTCTAAGGCAATGAGACCTGAAACCTAGTGTTTTCACCCAAAATGAAACTTGGAGCCTCTAGGGCCAGAAAAACTTGGAGATCAAACCACAAAAAGGAGGGACAGAGACCAAAAATCCAAAATTTTGAAAAACAAAACACCAAAACTGGAAAGACTACCAATAGTGGCTCTATCTGAGGATGTTTAAATGAAAGTTTAAGAAAGAACCACAAATCTCTGGGAAAATAGACCAAAAAATGTCTAACCTAAAATAGGAAAGAAAATAGCAAAACTGTACAAATTTACAAGGAACTTACATGTGCATAAAGATCAGAACTTCAGTTGAAAAAGGGCTTTAAGAATTGCCCATGCACAAGCAACTCAAAAACCTCTCCATCCATATTCTTTAACAGGTAGGAATCTTTTCCAAAACCTTCATGAATTATGTAGGGACCAAGCCATAGTGATTCAAACTTCTTATGCTTTCCCTTATCCTCTGCTCTCACATTCCATTGAAGCACTAGGTCATCTGTTTTAAATTTTCTGGTAGTTGCTCTCTTGTCAAAGAGGTACTTCATTTTCTGTTGCAACTTGATATTGCTCCTTTGACTTTCCCTTCTTATTTCATCTAATTCAATTAGCTGCATGATTTTATCTTGCATTGGCTCTGATATATCTAGCCCCTCATTCTGAATAAACTTATAAACAAGAAGCAAATTATTTATGGGTAACCTTGACTGCAAACCATACACAAGTTCAAATGGAGACTTCCCGGTAGCTTTCTTTACTATAATCCTATTTGCCCATAGGGAAAGCTTCAACTTTGAATGCCAAGCTCTCTTATTTTTCTCCAATGTCTTCTTTAGAATTGTCAAAATGCTTTTGTTACTAGATTCAGCCTGTCCATTTGCCTAGGGGTGATAGGGAGATGAATAAGATGTCATGATTCCATTATCTTTACAAAAGTCCTTGAAGTCATCTGACCTAAAACACATCGCATTATCAGTGATCAACTTCATGGGGACACCAAATCTGGTCAAAATATTATCTAGCAATAAATCAATCACTATTTTACTTGTTTCCTTCTTGGTAGGGATAGCTTCTATCCACTTTGTGAAGTAATCTGTAGCAACAAGGATCCAACTGTGTCGGCCACTAGATTTCTCAGCAAACTCACCTATGAAATCCATTCCCCACATGGCAAAAGGTGCTTCTGTAGTTATTGGATTTAACAATAATGCTCTTGAATACTTTAATTTAGAGGCAAAATTCTCACAAGCCTCACATTTTTTAACTAACTGGAAAGAATCATTAAACAGTGTAGGCCAAAAATAGCCATCTCTTAAAATCTTGTGAGCAGTAGTCTTTGTTGAATAGTGCCCCCCACAAACACTAGCATGCATTTCATTCAAGATCTTTCATGCCTAATATTTGTCAAGGAAAAATAGCAAAATTCCATCTCTATTTTTCCAATACAAATCTCCTTGTATTAATGTGTACTTCTGAGCTTGTAGTCTTAAAGCTCTCTTTTGATTGTCAGTCATATGCTCTGGACATTTGGCATTCTTAATGAAATATACAATATCGACATAATATGGTTGCATCTCAATACTTGTTATTGTCATGTTTGATGTTTCTTCATTGTTAATTTGGATCAAATCCATGTTCTCTTCAGTCACTAATTTTTCCAAACCTAGTCCTCTCACTAACTTGGTGATATGGATTTCCAAATTGAATTCTTGAATCCTAGTGATCCATTTGCTTCTTTTACCAGTAACCTCTGACTGTGTAAGGACATCTTTGGCTGCTGCATGTGGAACATATGTAATAACCTTAGCACAAACTAGATAAGGTCTGAAAGATTTTATAGCTTTTACCAGTGCATATGCCTTCTTTTCCATCATTTCATAATTTAATTCAGCAGCTTGCAAAGACTTACTGAAAAATGCAATTGGATACTCAAAATTTTCTTCATCCTTCTGTAATAGTACAACAACAATAGTGTGAAATGATGCAAAAGAAAATAGTGAGAAAGGCTTTCTGTAATCAGGAGATTTCAATACAGGTGCTTCTTGAACAACTTCTTTAATTTTGTCAAAGGCACTTTGAGCTTCAGCAGTCCATTGGAATTTAACATCCTTTTTGAGTAACTTAACTATTGGTTTTACAATTTCGGCAAAGTTGGCAATGAACCTCCTAACAAAATTGATTTTTCCCAAAAAGGATTGCACACCTTTGAGATTTTTGGGTGCAGTGACCTTCTTGATTGCTTCCACTCTCTCTGTATCAATTCTTATTCCTTCTTTTGATACAATGTGTCCCAACAATTTTCCTTCTTTGACTGCAAAATTACACTTTTTTGGATTCAAGGAGACACCATATTCTAAAGCTTTATTAAAAATCTTTTCAAGATGTGAATAATGATCCTCAGCCCTTTTGGAATAGGCAGTCATGTCATCCTGGTACACAACCATAAACAAATCAATATATCAGTACTGCAGGCACCATTGGGTATTCTTAAGAAGATCAAACAGATTATCCAAAATTTTCTTTGGACTAGTAAAATGTCAGAGCAAAAAAAGATTCCATTGATTTCATTAAAAGAAATGGCTTTAGAAAAGAGCATGGGGGGACCTGGTTTACATGATCTGGCAAGTAGAAACAAGGCATATGGTGGGAAACTAGTTTGGCAGATGTACAAAAAGCTTGATAGTGTTTGGAGTAAGATAATGCAAAGCAAGTATTTGGATTCTAGTGATCCAATGAGAATCCTATCTACTTCAACACTACCCAAAGGTTCTGATATTTGGAACTTCATGATTGCATCTAGGGAGGTTATCACAAATTTTTCCTCTTGGGAAGTGAATGATGGAACTTGTATAAACTTCTAGGAGGACTCATGGAATGGGCTTCCACCTTTAATTCAATTAAGCGGGTTAGTTGTAGAAATGCAAATGTTTAAAGACTATTGGGGAAATAAGTTGGTTGATTATGTGGATTATATTGAGATTGAGGTAAGGTTAGCAATATGGAAAGACCCGATTAACTTGCCTATATCTGATAGCTGCAAGCTGATGTTCAAAGAAGTTATGCATAGTAGAAGAGTCTATCTGAGTAATAAAAAATATAAAATATTATGGGCCCCGACAAAGGATGGGAGATATTCAATCAAAGAAGGGTATAGAGCTATTAAACAGATGGAGGACAATATTACTAAGCAAAGAGCCTATGGTTTTTGTTGGAATGACAACACATTACCAAAAGCCGGTTGTTTTACATGGTTGGCATTGAAAAAAAGAGCTTTGACCAGTGATAGGCTAGAAAAATTCAACATTACATCAAAATTCAAATGCATGCTTTGTAAGGTTGAATGGGAAGATGCTGATCACTTATTTTTAAAGTGTGAATTTGCACAACAATGTTGGCATTGGATTTTACAGAAATTAAGTTTATCATGCCTCTTCCAAGTACAATTTGGGAATTGTTTCAAGCATGGCCATTGTTGTATTCGAATGCACTTTTAGGATCTATTTGGAAGTGTGCACCATCACAAATTGTGTGGGCCCTTTGGTGGGAGAGAAATAAATGAATTTTCAAGCAATTATCTTCTTCAATTGATGAAGTGATTTTGGGAATTGAAAAGGCTATATCTGAAAAAGTGAGTGCAAATATAAGGAGTAGAGATGGGAAAATTATATATACCAATTGGGATGAAACCATTGTGAAGAGTTGGAAATATGTTACTATTCCACCTTTCCTCAATTCGGGGAGGTAGGAAGGCATAATAGATAGAAGGAAGGTTAAGTGGATACCACCGAAAAATGGGTTTGTGAAAGTAAACTTTGATGGCGTGTCAAGGGGGAATCCAAGTATTTCTGGCATTGGTGTCTGTATAAGAGATCATTGTGGGAAGGTTATTGCGTTAAAATCTTAAAGTATCCCTATTGCAACAAATAACATGGTAGAGACTTCAGCTATATTGGCAGGTCTTGTCCTTGCCAGCAAGTTGAAATTTTCAAAGATTCACATTGAGGGGGATTTGATGATTATAATTCAGGCATGTATCAAGAAAACTATTTATAACAAGGAGTTGTTATGTTCTTTTAGGCAAATATGGAGATTGATGGACTCTTTTACGGAATGTACCACATCACACACTTACCATAAAGGCAATATGGTAGCAGATTACCTATCAAACATGGGGTGTGATGGGGTGAATGTGGAAGAATACAACATAGATACTATTAGGGCCGAGCATAATAAATTGGTGTCACTCATGTATGAAGATTTGGATTGGTGACATAAATAATGGTTAGAAGTAAGATTTTTTCAATGTTGCATGATATCATTGCAATACTGGGACATGAGCATCTTCTTGTTAGCCATGGTATTTCCCTCTTCTTTTTTGTAATGGGGCTGAGATCTGGGGTTTTCTTCCTTAGTTCTTTCTCCGGGGAGCCTTTGAACTAAGGTTTTTTATAATAATTATATATAGTAGCTCCGCCTACTTTTGCCAAAAAAAAACATCCATGGCTCTTTGGAAAGTTTCTCCAGCATTCCTAAGGCCAAATGGCATCCTAACATACACATAAGTTCCCCAAGGTGTTGTGAATGCTATTTTAAATTGCTCAAATTCTTTTACCAACACTTGGTTATATCCAGAGAAACCATCCATCATAGACAGTAATTCACATCCAGTGACTTTGTGCAACATTGCCTCCATGTTGGGTAGAGAATAGTTATCTTTTAATGATGCAACATTTAGGTTTCTAAAATCCACACAGAGCCTAATATCACCATTTTTCTTTCTAACTAGAACTAAGTTAGACACCCAAGTTGAGTGCCTTATGGGTTGAATGATCCCTGCATCACTTAACTTGACCAATTCCTGCTGCATTTTAGGAGCCAACAATGGATTAATAGGTCTCTATTTCTGTCTGAAAGGTTTAACATCCTGCTTCAATGGGATCTCATGTTGGAATAAGTCCTCTCTATAAGCTTTCAGGTCATCATATGACCATGCAAACACATGCTTATGTTTTCTTAATAATTTGATCAAATTATTTCTTATTTGAGGATCTAGCCCTTTCCCAATGTAAACCATTTGTGGTGTATTTTGTGATCCCAAGTTCACCTCTTCTAGATCTTCAACTTTAGCATTACTAGTTTTTAGCATATGATCATTCTGACTCCCATATAGTGCTTTTAGTTTAGTTAAACCTTTGGGAATATGGTTTGTACTTAACTGGATCACTTCATTTCCCAGGACCATATCTTTACCATTAATTTCCTCAACCAAAGCGTTATAGTCTATATGTTGATCTTCATAAGTGTTAAGGCACTGAATAAATTTTAGGATGTCCTGATCATCCTCAAAGACTTGCCATTTGTAAACATTGTCTGGAATAACTGGCCTACTTTTGACTTCTACTATAGACATCCCAGTTAAAGTTATATCATCTCCTTTTAAGGAAACATTAACTAAAAAATCAACCATTATGTTTTTAGATCTTTCTACCCAGCAGATATTAAAAGCATCAAAAAATTCAATTTGGTCCCAAATAGCATGTTTATACAATTTTAACCTATCATTCTTAACAACATATTTGGACCTAACTTGTGCTACCATAAGCTCAGAATCTCCATAAACCTTTAAACACTTTATACCATGTTTTATGGCAATACTCAATCCTAAAGACAATGCCTCATACTCAACAGTATTATTTATACATTGGAAAGTGAGTAGGAAAGAGTACTTGAAAGTGGTACCTAACGGAGATATGAATAGGACTCTAGCTCCTGAGCCCTCCTTTGAACAAGCCCCATCAAAGTACATCTGCCATAGCCCATTTTGTTCTTTCTCCAACTCTTTAATCAATGGGTCTACATCTTCCTCTTGTGGAACAAGTTTTTCCACTCTAAAATTCTCCATGTCAACATCCACACAACAATTTAAATCATCAGTATCATCTAATTCAATCATGTGAGGGGTCTTGCTTTCTCTAGACACTTTAACATTATTTCCATCAATGTTAAAAGTAGCAAAAGATAAATCACATTGGATACTTCCTCCCATTTGGGCACTCCATTTTCTAGATAACAACATCCCATACTGTGGTGGGATGTCAACCACCAAGACACTCATAGTTAACAACTGATTTGGGTAAGTTGCCAACCTGCAAGGCAGTGCTTTGATAGTACCAACAACTGGTATTTCTCTTGAATCCATTGCCTGACATCTTCCATGGGGTGTATCCACTTTTAATCCCAAAGATTTCATTACTTCTGCAGGCATAACAGTATTAGAAGCACCCAAATCAATCATGCAATTTTTTAAGTGCTTCCCATTTACAATTAAAGATAGGAAAAATGGATCAACTATCCTTGATGCTATACTGACAACATTTGTATCCAAATAAATTTGAGGAATTTTAGAGATAATTTCCCCATACTGACTTTCACTTTAGTTGTTTACAAAAGCAACTAACTTATCAACCTTAGTGTCACTTTGGGTATCATTAGGAGCAACTCCATTTACCCAACTTAAAGCTTTCTCTTTATGCTCTTCAATCCTCATCATTTCTAACAAAGGGACTTTGACAGTGATTTGTGATAATAACTTTCCCATGTCAATCGAGATATACTTGGGGTCAACTATATCTTGCTTTATGATAGTAACCCCCTTGTTTTCTTCATGTTCTGTAAAGCTAGACTGATCTTTGTTTTGGTTTTTGATTTCCTTTTGGGAAGAAGTGACAATTTCCCTAAGAGGTTTAGCCTTTACTCTATAAGTCATATTGGGAGTAGCAAAGGTGACATTCTTTTTGATCTTAGTCTTGTGAACAACTTCTGCAGCCTTATGTTTATCTTGAGCCTGTTTTAAATCCCTATCTGACTTCTTGATGAATATACCAGATGGCTTTTGACTTGAATCACCCACTACCCTATTTCTTAAAATATAGTTACTCTTGGCTTGGGTAACCATGTCTGCTATGATTTGTGCAATTTCCTCATCAGAGGGCTTTCTCAACACAACTGATCCATCATCTCTTAAAGTGTTACACTGGACTCTATCCAACTGACTATCTTCTTCATCAGAAAAAACTTGTTGATGGTATACCTCATTCCTAGACTGCAAGCTAGATACATCTTGACCCTCTTCCTCTTTTGTGAAGTCCATCTCATCATACATATATGAAGAGGTCATGGCACATCCTTGGTTATCATAAGATTCTTCATCATTACTTTCTTATTCTCCATCTGTAGAGATATTCTAAGCAATTACACAGTAATAAGGGTCATGAGGTGATTGACAAAAAATACACCATGGGACATCATCATTCATGTTCACTGAGATTTTTTGTAATGGGTTAGGAGTTTTATCATTGAGTTTATCCCTTCTTTTAGGAAGCACTGGTTTTCCATCCTTCCACTGAGTGTTGTAAGGATAGTTCTGCATTCTTGGTAACTTGTTAAAGTTATTGAAGGATGGCCTATCATTTCCTTGCACTCTATTGTTTCTACTTTCACAAGGCTTCAAATATTTTATTTCTTTTAAGATTTGTTTCAAACTATCATCATCTTTTGGTTTTGTATTAGATTTCCCTGATTCTTTCCTATTTGGAACTGGAGGTTTATAATCATCCCTTCTTCCCAACTTCCTTGATATTCTTCTATTGCTTTCTATGTTAATGGCCAATTTGTAAGCCTCTACAAGGTTCCTAGGGTTTTTGTCTCTCAAAAGATACCCCATTTTTGAATCAAAAACATTTAGGTAAGTGACCAAACATATCTTATCATCCAATCTGATGACTTGCAACAATTTATGCATGGCCTTTTGAAATCTAACATTAAACTCAACAACACCTTCATTCTAATTTTTCTTGATATTATTGAACTCATTGAGCATGAAACCTTCATTGGTCTTATCACCATATTGTTCTTTGAAAAAATGCTTGAACTATTCCCATGAACCTATACTAGCATGAGGTAGATTTCTAAACCAATCCCTAACATCTTCAGTCAAAGATTGAACAAAAAGCTTCATAATTACATCATCAGGCTCAATATTGTAGTCATCTATCACATCAATTAAACTCTTTAAGTGCTCCTCATAGGTGACTGCATTGCCAGTAAATTTTGGAAGCTTCTTCCTAATCTCATCAGGGATAGGATTAGGATACCTAGGGATTCCAATAAAAACCAATTGTTTATGTCTCTCATGGATGGATCCTATCTAAGATGGGCCAACACCTAAAGATGTGGATGTTTGGATATTTGAAATAGTGGAATTTTTGGGCATACCTATAGTCTTGGCAGCATTTGAAACATTTGCACCTTGTGCTAATGAAGTGGATACTATATTGGTAGGTCCTGAAGATTGTCTAAGGAACTCAATATTTCTTTTCATCTCAGCTATAGTAGCCTCTAGCTTTGCCTTTTCTAATTCTTTAGCCAATAATTCTTGTTCTCTTTTGGCCTTCTCAAGATTAGCATCTAATCTTGCTACTTGATCTAAAACTTTCTTGATAGGATTTGGTTCATTAATTGAAGTTCCTACAAACTTTTGTTTACCTTTATCCCTAGGGTTTCTTATTTCATGTGTCTCTTGGACAACAAGTTGTTCTTCTATTTGTTCTATTATAGGAACATAATTTATGGCTTCAAAATCCAACAATTGCCTCTTTAATTGTTCAGCTCTTATCATAGCATGTCTAATCTTTTCTTCATTTTCTTTCTCTCTTTTTTGCCTTATTACAGCTTGCTCTCAGATCTTTCTTTCCAGTTCAAACACTTCTTCAAAAATTTCTTCAGAATCTAGGAGGGTTGTTTCTGATGAAGAGTTTTGGGAAAGAATTTTTTCTTGATGATCACTGAGTACTTGGTGACCTTGTAGAGAGGAATCAAGGGGAAAAGGAGGAATCAAGCCTTGCCTATTCCTACTTTGGCTTCTTGATCTTCTATTATTTCCAAGGATTCCTCTCCTATGAAGTTGTGCTCTCCCCCCATCCTTCTCAGAGGGTGAATAGTAATCCTCATACTGATTTAAACCCAAATCAACTACTTCCTCATACTCTGATGTATTTCCTTCTTGTTTTGTTTGAATTGGATCTTTTGTCCTTATATTTCCTTTTTGTTTCCATGTAAAAGACATGTCATTACTATTTCTTTCCTTCCTCATGTGATTTTGTCTTGAGGTAGTTGGAAGTTCTCCCTCTAAATTTTCTTCTAGATGTTCTTTTCTCCAAGATCTTGTATTCTTATGGGTCATTATGAAACAGGGAATTTCCTTATGGAATACTGGTATAGAGATGTTGTAAAGAGTCGCCACCCAATTTCTTTTGGGAATTTGGAGAAACTATTCTTGAGAGAAAATATAGGCAAAGCTCTTAAAGGGAAAAGATATAGGAAGATGAAGGGATAACTTTGATCTTCAATGGTGACTGACTGGTATGGAATGAGCAGGCCAGGAGTCAAACTCAACTAGAAACCTACATCACTATTAACTTTGTAGAAGATTTTAACTTATTCTCTAGTAGAGTCGCCAATTTGTTAGGGATTTTTCTTGTAAGATCAAACTTGGCAAAGGTATGGGCTTGATTCTCAATTAAAAGGGACTCCAAGTTTGCAAGAAAAGCCTAATTGATGAGGATTGGATAAGATCCTCCTTCTTCTTTGAGCTCCACATAACTCAGGCGGGTATTACCTATAAACAAGTTACTGTATCTCAAGTAAGCTTTTAGATTTGGTGGATTAATTCTTCACTGCTATGCTTTTAATTCTTCAAGTTAATTCAATAGAATATTATCACTCTATAGATAGCCCATAATATCCTAATATAGAGTATTATGATGGAGACCATAAGTGTAAAAGTACGGAGCAGTGGTATAAGGACATTCACCCTTCTTCTTTTTCTGAGTTAAACTCAAGGAAGGGTAACCTTTTGATTCTTTCTTTAAGGAATCACTAATTATGAACTTATACCACTTAGATATAGTTCTATCAAAACATCAACAAAATTCTTGAAAATAAAAGTACTGGTAATGAAATGAATTTTGATTCTTCTAAGGATTGCAAAAGATAACAATTAAGAAAAACACACTCCAAACCAATGCCTAAATCCTAAGGGCAAAAGAGTCCTTAATGCAAATCCACAAATCCTTTTAATGAAATATGACAATATGCCTTACATACAACCTGCAATCCAAATAAGATACCTTGCAAACTATTTTGTCTATCTAATATTATTACTATCAATATCCCAACAGATGTACTTACTCTCTGAAATTGACAACAAGATTTTAATTCTCTCCTTGAGAGAAACTCATAACCAATTACATAAATTTCTTAACACCCAGTATATTTTAAATGCCTTACATATAAAACATACAAAAGTAAGTACAAAAATAGAGAGACAGTAACAACAAGAGACAAGAATTGTAGTATATTTATATTAGAGAAGATTTGCAATTTACATAAGAAAAATTGTGCTCAGAAATTCAGACACAAAGTTCAAAAATCTATTCTGTAGCAATTGTAATTGGTTTTCTATTATCTTTCATCATCTCTCCTAAATGAGATTACAACTCATATATATATTCTTAACCATCCTGGAATTCCATTATTTAATGGGAATGCAACAAGCTTCGGATAGTTGAAAACTCTAACCCTAAATAGCATAAAAATACAAAGCAATAAAAGACAAAAATTAATCAGCTCTCAGGTGGTGGAAAGACAAAACTATCTTGGCTTGTTCTACATCTTGGATCACTGATAATTGACACCTTTGTCTGCAAGTATTCATGATAGCTTCTTAAGTTTTAATGAGATATGGTGACCGCCATTTCAGGCTAACCTACACCATTCTTAAATGATAGCTTATCATCCTTGTGCTCTAAGATCAGGTGTTAGGTGATCCAAATGTCCTCCTCATTCTTCATCCAAGATATCTAAGTCAACTTTGGTGGATTTGATTTTCTTGGGCTTTGTTAACTCATCCCACATAGCTACTTCTTCCTCTGTTGGCCATTTAAAATCCTGAACAAGTTGTAATTGTGCCTTTTGTCTTTGCCACATGGCATCTGTGATTGTTTTGACATCTGTTGAAAATTTGGCAAGCTCTGTTTCTGCCTTAATAGCCTCATCCAGATTTTTATTGAACCTTTCCATATCAACCTCACTACTTTCATTTAAAAATGCCTCCTTTCTAGGCAAAATAAGATCAAAATCTGATCTCCATTGATCAAGGCTCTTTATGGCTTCATCCACATTCTTGATAGAAGGAATAAACTTGTTGGAATTGGAGCTGAGCATAGCTATCTTAGCCTCAATCATATTTGCCTTACCCTTAAAAAGTGGTAATATGGCTTTAATTCTATCTATCTCCTCACCAACTCGTAGAACTATTTCTGGAATATCATTTCTCAAAGATTGAGCAAATGCCAATCTCTCAAAAAGTGGTGCTCTAACATACTAGGTTGCATAGTATCCATTCAAAATTTGAACATAATTATCAACTTCCAACTATAACTCAGGCAACTTGTTGTAAGCATTAAAAACCAAATTAGATTTATCTTTGATCACATCAATTCTGTATTGCAAATTTTTTAATAAGGCCTGCAAGATAGCCTCATTTTTCTCCATATTTATTTTTTCTAATTTTGCGGTAATCTCTTCTTCTATCATTCCTTGTGCCTCATTTAATGCAGGTTGCTCAGGAGGTACAGGAGCCACTACAAGAGTATTCATAACTTGAAGTTCTAAATCATCCAGATATTTTTGTAGTGCTTTCTCCTTTATTATTCGGAGATCCCTATCCCTCAATAATGCATTGTAGTCCTCCAAAAGGGAGCCATACCTCTCTAAAAACTATTTTGTTTTATCTTCATTCAGCTTAGCAAAATGAGTCAATACTTGAGAAATCTCAAGATCCCCTGTGTTGTGGATGGACCACACAATCTTATCTCCTTCCATCTGCTCTTTTACATTCAAAATTGAAGGATTTTTGTCTTTGGGATAAAGATTCCACAAGGCTAATGCCTGATTTCTTGGGTTATAACCAAAGCCTCTAACAATATCCCCCACTTGGGTTTTCTAAGACAGAGTTATGTCTTCCTACCTTTTAATTTGATCAATAATGAAATCAGAATATAAGTTCCACCCAGGCACAAGTAGCATGTTGCTCTTCTTTACCAGTTGTTTGGCCTCGTTTGGGGTGAACTTCTCAGTCTCAGGGTCATACTCTCTCAATTGTTGTACTGCCTCCTCTGGCACTTGGCCCTCCTTAGTGATTTGCACACTAGATGTAAATTGTTGTTGTTTATGCCAAGTCAAGAAACTTTTGAATTCTTCTGAATCTATGAAACTATCATCCTTTAAGAAAGCATCTTGCGCAATCATTCTCTCATCTTGGCATAGAGCCAAGGGCAACTCAACAACTTTAGTTTCAAGCTTCTATTTTCTCTTTTCTTCTCTTTTTTTCTTCCTTAACTAGTGATGATGAATACCAGTTCCAGGGAAAAGGGCTCCTACTCTATTTGTTTTCTTCACCTGAGAGGACTCACCAACTAGTAATCTTTGCTTCTTTGGAGGTGACTCACTTATATCCTAAGAACTATGAAGTTCTGCAAGATCAACAATATTTTCTTCAACCTGATGCCTCTCTGCCATTATTGTTTCTAGAGGGGGAATGCTATGCACATTATAACTACCATCACTATCTTCATCACATTTAGAATCAGAATAGACCTTCTTCTTCTTGTCTATTTCATCAATCTGATCTTCAAATGTCCTCATCAAGATGTTGAACTAAGATATCATTTGCTCAAGCCTTTGAAGATAAGGCAATTTAGGGAAGAAACTGTAATACCCCAAAAATGGGCTATAAGTTCATTAACCTCCTACATCGACAAATCGAACAAAATCGACATCAAAGTCCTAACCTAAGGCACATCTAACATCATCGAATCATAATTGATTATCTTAAATTCTGCATCGGGGAATATTCCTAGTAATATTCCTAATTATCTTAATTATTTTTAATTTAATGATTATTTGGCGATAAATCACATTTATCCTAAGTTTGATTAATTGAATATTTTCATATTTAATTAATTAGATTTAATATTTGCCACTTAATTGTTTAATTAAATTTAATTCTATCTATTATTAATTGTATTATTTAATTTTGACAATAGATCAAAATTCCTATCTTTAATTGATTAAATTCTTATTTAATTAATTAAAACATGTTGTCATTATTTAATAATATAATTTTTAATAAAAGTTTGGTAAAATAGTTAATTAACCCATAAATTAATTATTTTATTTCAAAAATCAGTTAAGTTGAGGATAAATCACTTTATTTATTTATTTAATTCTTAATTATTATGCATATTCAAAAGAAACAGTTAAACTCCCAATCAGAAAATCAATGCAAATTATTGACTTTTTGGAACTCAACATCCTTTTGGAGTTCAAAAAGCTGATCTAAACTCTAATTTGAGTTAAAAAGCTATTTTTGCATGATTTTGAGAATTAAACTATCTTTCATGATCAGATAACTCAAAAATCAAGATGAGTTAATTTGAGTGATTTATGGCTTTTTCCATGCACCTCCAAAGCCCTAAATTTCTATAAAATTAAGGCTTTAGCTCTTCACAAATCATCTCATATTTTTGCACAATCACGCTGGAGAATTGGAATTGAAGAATCAAAGCTCTTGCGAATCGACATCTTTGTGAGATCAATCTTATTTTTGCATTCATATTTCATATCATTGTTAGATTAGCATAGCATATCAGTTTTCATATAGATTAATTTCATATCAGTTTTTCATTCATTCTTATTGCATAGAAAAATCCAAAAAAAAAAGATTAATTGCATTCAATTTCATATCCATCTTTTGCATTCAAATCCTTCATTTAGGTGTCGTCTAGGTCACTGATCTCGATAATAATCTGAGAACATTAATCTCGCACCTATTAGAAGGCAGTAAATCACTTGGTTAGATTAGATTTCAATTTTGCACGATTTTGATTATAGCTAATCTCTAATGTTTTACTGAGTGTTGTGTCTACAGATTAGGTACAATTTTCACACACACATTTCTGGCGCCCACCGTGGGGCCTTGAAACGGGTTTCCAATTCAATTCTATCAATTTCTATCTTTTTATCCTCGGGATCTATGCAAAACTGTGATTTTTAATTTTTGTCCGTACATCTATCGTACGAGTTTCTGACAAATGTCGTATGGGAGCATACCCAATGTCGTATGATACTGGACCCACTGTCGTACGACAGTCTATCGGATCGTGACTCATTTCATTACATACCCACTGTCATTTGAGAGCTAATCTATCGTATGGTAGCATACCCAGTGTCGTACGAGTTTTTGGACTGTCATCTGAGAGCATACCCACTGTCGTACGAGTTTCCGTACCATTTTTTGACTGTCATTTCATTTTTCAGAGCAGAGTATCAGATTTGATTTTTATATTTCGGCTAACTGCTAATTTTGACAATTGAAATTCTCTGTTTTTGATTGCTCTCTACAGGTTTTGATTGGGAAAAGTGCAAGAATTGCTAAAAATCAGGTAAAATCTACTAAGCACGTTGCGAGGATCACCAGGTATTCTCCTTCATCTAATAACATTTTGATTTGGGCTTAAAATAAATCTCTTATGTGTCTAGCTTGTGTGCGTATTCTCATGCTTTTATTCTACACACTTGCATAATTTGATACTAGGTTGTGATCCCTTAAGGATTCATTAAGTAGTCTTAGAATACTTGTGATTGATCTTGATTGCTATCTTGGGTTATTGGACGCGCTAATCCGCTGGCCCCTCATTTTCGCCCCGTGGTTGCAATCTCAGTGCCATAAAGGGGAGGGGTCAACAGGACAAAAGCGTTAAATGTTCCACTTGGCAACCCTTTTGTGCTTTTAGGAACTCACTTGTTTTCTAAGTTGGGGACTCATTTTTAGCTTGTGTGAGGTGTTAAGTGTTCCACCTTGTGGACTCATCTCATATTCGCTTTAAGCGTTAAGTGTTCCTCTTTCTACTTTTTGGGTACTTTTGGTAGATTTACTTTCGGGAATATATCTGTGCTCACATAGTAATTAGGCCCTATGAACACTATTCGTGATTCTTGAAAGATTGGATTCCCAGCGAAATCCTTCTTGATGATAGAATCGTTGTAGGTAGGGAGGATACTTAGTGCGTTTCACATTCAACTTGGTTAGTGCA
This sequence comes from Chamaecyparis obtusa, assembly GCA_027943335.1. Classification (NCBI taxonomy): domain Eukaryota; kingdom Viridiplantae; phylum Streptophyta; class Pinopsida; order Cupressales; family Cupressaceae; genus Chamaecyparis; species Chamaecyparis obtusa. Next base: position 299,165 of record BSBK01004178.1, read on the forward strand.
TCTTCTCTTATTGATCGACACATTCTCTCTCCGGAGAGGTTGATAGATCACGTAGGGTTGATATCATGAGATTTGGTAAATCAAAATTGGTTAGTGTGTCTTCTCTTATTGATTGATACATTCTCTCCCCGGAGAGGTTGATAGATCACGTGGAGTTGATATCACAGACCTTGGTGGAACAAAACTTTGTCTTAGCGTGTCGGATTAATCTGCTTGTTTTGTTTGGGTTAAAAGTGAAGAGGTGTCAAAACCTTGAATCTGGAGCCAAGTCCCCTTGTGGTATAAATCTGTGAGTCATCTTTAGAGAGGGTTAACCGTAGCGGACAATCCCTTCACAGCGCAAACTGGGTTAACGGAACCTCAAGCGGTCATAGCCATTTTCATCGTGGTAGTGACAGTCGCTATATAAATGTCCTTGTGGAAGAAATCTCCACGGGTATAGTTTATTGTTGGGTTGTTAGATCTCCCTAGCAGCTCTTGAAGATTAAGTTCTCGGACTATGTCAAAACCCTGGTGCGCTGGGATTGGAGTTCACCCCTTTGAATCATAAAAGTTGCAGAGTCATACCATTACTAAAAACCCTAGAGAGGCCAATTTTTCACTTTCAGGTATATGTGTGTTATTGCAAAACTTTTCAGAACATACACAATTAGTACTCTCAGGGATTAGCACAATTTGGTCACTTGATTGTTCATGCGCAAGGTTGCTTTTGCCCTTGTTCATTGTTTTCAGACGTGCTTGGAATCACTTGCTTGCTGTTCTGCGTGCTTGTTTATCTACTTGGCTATTAAAAATGATCAAATTTGGTATAACCTTCAAAATTTGGACAGTACAATTTGCAAACAATCCAGAACTGAAAACCTTAAATTTTGCAAAAATTGACGTAAAGTTCTTTCTGGAGTCAAAAGTCATTTCAAGAAGTCAAAAGTCGTATGACTTTTTGTCAAATGTCATTTCAGTAAAGCCCATATGTCGTATGATTGAGAACCCAGTGTCGTACGAGTTTTCAAACCAGCAAAATTCAAGAAGCCAAAAATTGTTAGCAACTATCGTACGAGTTTTGTCAACTATCGTTTCATCTCTACCCAACTGTCGTTCGAGTTTCGCAACTGTCATTTCATTTATACCCAACTGTCGTACGAGTCTGCAGAGTGTCGTTTGGAAAAATTTGAGAAAGTTGTCAGAAATTGTCAAATTGCAAGATATCCAATGTTTTCAGCCTAGTTCCAGAATCTGTCAAAAATATCACTGTGTCAGGAACAGAGCAGTAGCTATTGAGCATTCTACCATTTTCTGAGTTTGATCTTTTGAATCCGATCTAGTCTTCTATTTGATCAATTTGAGTCCTTTTTATCTCGTGTCAAAACCTTGTCATAACTATCAATCTTCAATCAATCTTCAAAAATAGACTAAGTGTTGAGAACTCGTGTCTGCTATCTTTTGGGCGATCTATCCCATACATCCAGGGCACAGTTTCCTTCACCCACATCTCATCAGATTTTCAAAACTATCATAATCTTGACAAGGTTGCGTCATCCAATTTTCTTGAATCAAATTGTTCTTCAGTTTTCTTTGTCCTTTTCTTCTGTTTCATTCAAAGTTAATGGTGGAGACTAGAGCTTCTTCACACAAGAAATCAGAAGAAACATCTCAGAACTTACTTTTGACCAATACCCCGGGTCCAACTCTTGAACAACTCATCAAGTCAGGTATCTACGAAGACGACGGTCTCGGTAACTTTTGATTAAAAACTGGTTACATACCTCCTCTATCAACTCACAGAGGTAATCAACAAACTCCTCCTCAATCTATTCCAGGGAGCCCAAAAACTCCTACCATGTCTCAAGCAGGGACAAACCACAGTTCTCTAGGAGGAGGATCCCAGGGACACCATTCTCAACATAATGCTGACCAAGAACCTACCCCCTCTGAAATCCATCGATGTCAGAATGATGATGAATTCAAGAGAATGATGAGCCATTTCTTGAAAGTGGATAGAGAGGCATACTTTTTACAATTAGCCCAGGAAGGGGCTAAGCTTCCTTCCAACTTTAACATTGATGATATAATCACACATGAGGAAGAAACTCCACTCACAACTATGACAAAACAAATGCACGCTATACAAGTTGAATTTAACAATCTTAAGAAGGAGAAGGAACCCAAGGAGTTCTCCATGGAGGCCCTATGTCCTTTCCCGTTCGACAAAAACTTGTATATGCCAGCATTCCCAAAAAGAGTGGAGATACCAAAGTATGACAAATATGACGGACACTCTGATCCTCAAGATCATGTCAGAGAGTTCTGTACGCAATCCATGGAATTCATGCATGAACCGACTTATCTAATGCATCTTTTTCCTAGATCCTTGGGAGGAGCATCCATTCAGTGGTTCTCAAGATTACCTTCTACGATCAAAACTTTTGAGGAATTGATTAAATTGTTTTATCAATAATATTCCTACAATATTCAACATCCGATTACCATGATCGATATTTGTAACCTCAAGAAATATCCAGGGGAATCATTCCTAACTTTCCTCAAGAGGTGGCGAAAGAAGTTTTCTCTATATGCTAGACCAATTCCCGAAATGGAGAAACTTGAAATCTTTATCAATAACCTTGTTCCAGAGCTCAACTATCCATTACAAATGCAAGATCATGTATCTTTTGATAAAATGGTGGATAATGCAATCAAGATTGAGAAAGTACTTGTCAAGAAAGGAGAAATCACACTTCAAAAGGACAAGTCTGAATCTGGATCTAGCTCAAAAGATAAAAACAAGAGCTGGAATAGAAACAAAGGTATCATCTCTAACAGTGTTGTTGACACTATCCACACCCCATCAAAGGCACCGGCCTACAATCTCACCCTTGCCACCAAAGCCATTGAAGCTTCAGAGCAAAAATCTGCTGAACCATCTCCAAAGAAGTCATTCAAATGATGGGATAATAAATGAAAGTTTACTCCCCTGGGAGAATCTTTGGAATCTGCGCTAAGGACCCTAATAGCTAATAACATGATCTCTTTACCACCAATCCAAAAACCTGATCCGGATCCAAAACCATATTGGTGGAAAGATAATGAATTCTGTGCTTTCCATCGAACTAAAGGTCACAAAACTAATGGATGCTTTCACTTGAGGCATACCATTCAAGACTTGATAGATCAAGGGGATATCATGATTGATAATCCTACCAGCAATAATGATCACACAGCTTTTACAGAACCGTTTCCACAACATGGCAAAGGAGTTTCCACTTCCCAGCCTAACATGGGGGCAAAAGTCAACTATGCCTACCCTGGAAATGATGCTGTCATCAATATGGTTGAACCATGTCTCTCTAAAAGCTGCAATGTCATCACAATTGTATGAAGAGATAGAAATCATTCCTCAGCTAATGCAGTTACCAGATCACAAGCTCAGACTCATCTGAAAGGACAAACACCAAGTTCATCTAATGTCCCTAAGATACCTTTCAATCTCACATCTGCTTCTAAATAGAAGGTTGCCTCGAAATCTTCCAATCCAAAGGATACCAGATCTACATCTTACAACATCGTCCAACAACTCCAGCACACAAATGCCAAAATCTTCATGCTTGAGTTACTTCGAATATCTCCAGCTCACAGAGATATCCTAGACAAAGCTTTGCTTAGCTCTAATGTTCCTGATGATCTAGATCTAGACAGGTTCCAGACTATGGTTGGTCATCTAACGTCTCCGCAATATATCTCCTTTTTAGAGGAAGATGACAACTCTTTGAGTCACCCACACAATCAGCCCTTACACATAGAAGTCTTGATCCAGAACCGTCACGTCAAACGTGTGTTGATAGATGGGGGTGCAGGCCTCAACATTTGTTCTTACAACTTAATCACACAGTTGGGATTCTCAGAGGTGGCTATTGATCCTCGAAAGAAGATCACTATAAAGGCCTATGATGAATAGGAAAGATCTTCTAAGGGCACCATTGTCTTACCCATCCGAGTGGGTCCAGTCATCAAAGATACCACATGTCAGGTGCTCGATCTACCATTGGCTTATAATATCCTTCTAGGGAGACCCTGGATCCATGAAATGCAAGCCATTCCTTCTACATATCATCAATGCTTCAAATTTCCCTATGAAGGAGTGGAAGTTACTATCCCATCAGATCTGAATACAACTTGCAATACATTGAAGGAAAGTGCCGATAAGCTTGTTCCCAACAACAAAGAATCTTTCATCAAGCAACAAAATGTCGCTTCCACATCTAATCTGGATGACATTGCTAAAGATATCAATATCAAAGAAAATGGGATGGGAGAATACACTATAGAGCCAGTCTTGTCTCTGACATCTCTCCCAATCTCACCTAAGTCGTATGGCCAATCCTTGAAGTAGTCTAAATCAGAACCTAAGGAACCTATGGAAGCATACAAAAGACATTTTGTGGTGGAGCAAGTATCCAAACAAGAATTTGAAGAGGATGAAGCTGTGCTGGCATGGCTATATAAAGAGGATTCTGAATCTAAAATTGTTCAACCTAGTGAATCTATAGCACCTACAATCTCTGCTAGTTCATATGGTCCAGGAAACAAATTGATAGCCAAGATGGGATATTCTGGTCAAGGACCTCTAGGAATTAGGGGAAAGGGTCTTGTGACCCCCATTTCACATATTGGTCGAGCCAAAAAAGATACTAGTGGCATAGGGTTTAAGAAGAAACCCTATCATCTCAAAGGTGGTTGTTCTCATGTCATAGAACAAATTGCACCTGAAGAACCCCTTCTTAAGAAAGAAGATATAGAACCCTCTGATGATGATTCAGATAGCTCTGAACTTATCCCCTATGAAAAATTGCCTAAAGAGATCAAAGATCTTCTTGATGATATAGATGATCCTATCAGAAGAATTAATGTAGTAGAAACACAAGAACCTACTATAGCGCAAGAGATGGTTGCACCACAAGAATTAGCCAATCTCGAAGGCAATCAAACTGATCAAGAAGCAGGGGGTAGTTATTCTGACACTGATTCCCATGAATATGAATTCAAGTCAGAGACTGAGGGTAATCCTTCTTGGGGTATTCATCCTGATTTCACACATTTTCTAAGATTTCCTAGAGATTCTGAATCAGAAGATGAGTCAAATGATTATGAATGGGGTGCCATTCCAGAAGAAGATGAGCTTATAACAGAGAAATCTATTGATGTTATTCACCAATATGTCTCTCAACCCAACGTAAGTCTAGAGCGAAACAATGAACTTAACGTGTCTGATCCACCTATGGCTGAAGAGGACTCCCATGATGACGTTGAGCCTATTCACAAATTGAACATTTTGAGCTGTAATATCACCTTTGAACTTGAGCGTTGGGTTAGGACCAATGATGGCATATCCACATCTGTGAACACCATATCCCAAGCCTTTCCCGCTTTGACTATCCAATGCCCTAATCTTATCGACCAAACTTCCACAAACCCAAACCATGGTATGTATACCTTCCCAAATGACTATGCCCTTGCCTGCTACCTCAATACAGTTGAGCCTATGAGTACTTCCATCAGTGAACCGAGCGTCAGCATGACCGAGTCAGACATCAAATATCTTAGTCAAAAAAATAAGTGTAAAAAGAAAAAGAAAAAGAGTTCTGAGGGTGAAAACCACTTTGTGGCAGTCTCAAAACCAACAAAAGTAAAAAGAAAAGACGTATCTGAAGGTGAAAACCTCTCTGAGGCACCTAAGGATGAGATACTTGATGTCCTTCCAAGTCATTTACAGGATAGATCTCCAGTTCTAATTGAGCCAACTCAATCCATCAATTTGGGTACAACAGAGGAACCACAATTGGTACATGTAGCACAATCTTTATCAGATGAAGAGAAACAGAACTTCACTACCTTCTTATCAGAGAAAAAGATCAACTTTGCATGGAAATATTCAGATATGCCAGGATTGGATCCCAATCTCATTATGCACCATCTATCCATTGCTCCCGGAGTAAAACCAATCAAACAAAAATTGAGAAAGATGCATCCTCATGTTGCACTCTTAGTCAAAGCAGAACTAGAAAAACTCCTAAAAGCTGGATTCATCCGTGTCATAGACTACGCTGAGTGGATTTCCAACATTGTACCCATTTCCAAACTAGATGGTTCCATCAGAGTGTGCACGGACTTTAGGGATGTGAACAGAGCATGCCCTAAGGATGATTTTCCGCTGCCTAACATTAATATGATAGTGGACATGACTGCGGGCTATGAAATGTATTCCTTAATGGATGGCTTTTCTGGATACAACCAAATCAAAATTGCTCCAGAAGATCAAGAGAAAACAACTTTCACATGTGCGTGGGGAACTTTCTGTTGGAATGTTATGCCATTCGGACTCAAAAATGCTGGAGCTACATATCAAAGAGCAATGCCATCTATTTTTCATGATATGATGCATAGAATAATGGAGGATTACGTAGATGATACCTTGGAAAAATCCATGATTAGAACTGAACATCTAACAGACTTGAGCATGATCCTTGACAGAATGGAAAAATTTAGTCTTCGACTAAATCCTAAAAAGTGTGCTTTTGGAGTCACTTCTGGAAAGCTCCTAGGATACATCGTCTCCAAGAAAGGCATTGAAGTTGATCCAGCTAAGGTCAAGGCTATAATAGAGATGCAACCTCCCACAAATATCAGTCAAATGAGGACGTTGCAAGGCAGAGTTCAATCTATCAGAAGATTCATATCACAGCTAGCGGACATCTCACAGCCTTTTACAAAAACATTACATAAAGGTGTGACCTTTGCATGGAATGAAGAATGCGAGAACAACTTTAAACATATCAAGAAGTATCTATCAAATCCACCTATATTGATGCCTCCTATTCATGGGAAGCCATTAATATTATATGTCTCCGCAATAGATACATCACTGGGGGCATTGCTAGCACAGCATGATGAGAACAAGAAAGAAAGAGCCATCTACTATATCAGCCGAACTTTAGTGGCCTATGAGAAGAACTACTCAATGATAGAGAAGGCATGTCTCGCTGTGATCTTTGCATGACAGAAATTGAGACACTACATGTTAGCTCATACCACTCATTTGGTAGCTAAAATTGATCCACTGAAATATCTCCTAAGCAAGGTTGCCCTCACAGGTAGACTAGCTAAATGGGTCATGCTCTTGAGCGAATTTGACATTGCATATGTTGAAAGAAAAGCTATCAAAGGACAGGTCATTGCTAATCAATTAGCTGAAGCACCACTGTTTGATGATACACCCATGCAAATGGAATTTCTTGATTCTTCTATCATGCACCTCTCTTCTAGAGTATGGCGATTATTCTTTGATGGCTCCTACACACAGAATGGATCTAGAGCAGGCATATTGTTCATCACTCCTCAAGGATACTCGATACCCAAAGCATTCAGATTAAAGTTTCCTTGCACAAACAATATTGCTGAATATGAGGCACTTCTCAATGGTATGAAAATGGCAATACAGTGGAGAGTTACAGAGATGCACATCCATGGGGACTCACAACTGGTTATCCACCAAGTCAATGATGTATACCAAACCAAAGATGAAAAGCTCATTCCTTACAAGAGAATGGTAGATGATTTAAAGAAATACTTCATCTCTATCACATTTGAGCAAATACCCAGAACAAAGAATAAGGCTGCTGATGCAATGGTGACATTATCTACTCTTTTACAGTAGCCCGAACATGAACTACGCTACGAGTTCCTGGTGGAAGCCCTATCCTATCCTGCATATGAATCCCCTGAAACCCGCATGATTTGCACTGTTGTAGGTTATGACTCATCTCGCTACAAAAATCTATTCTCCTATCTCCACAACCAAATCATCCCTGAGTCCTTTAACCATTTTGAGAAATGAAACCTTATCTGATCTGCATCCCGATATGTCATCATTGGTAATGATCTGTACAAACGAGGTCTAGATGGTACACTGCTTAGATGTTTAGAACGAGAAGAGTCTCAACGTGCATTAGAGGAAGTCCATGAGGGTATATGTGGGTCACACTCAAACGGTTTAACGTTAGCTCGAAAACTTATTAGGGCTGGGTATTATTGGCCTGAAATGGAAAAAGAAGCTATTAAATTTGCTAAAAACTGTCAACAGTGTCAAGTACATGGCAACTTGATTCATGCTCCAGGGAGAGATCTGATTCCCTTTACTACACAATGGCCTTTTCAACAATGGGCATTTGATCTCATAGGTGCTATCCATCCGCACTCTTCTAATGGACATACCCATATAATCACAGCTACAGATTATTTTACAAAATGGGTAGAAGTAGTTCCTCTAACACAAGCAACGGGGAAACAGATCTCTATGTTCATCCTGAACTACATCATTTGCAGATATGGGATCCCTCACTCTATAATCACAGATAACGGGGGACAATTCAAAAACAAGGATCTAGATGACTTATGTGCCAGGTTCAAAATTACTCAACATTGGTCATCTATCTACTATCCTCAAGGGAATGGACAAGCTGAGGCTTCAAACAAAAATCTCCTGTAGATCTTGCACAGAACGGTGAATAAAACAGGAAGAGACTGGCATCTGATGATCAATCCAGCTCTCTGGGCCTATAGAACTAGTATCAGAATGCCTACAGGGGCTACACCTTTTGCTTTAGTTTATGGGTCTGAAGCGGTACTACCTATTGAGGTTGAAATCCCATCACTCAGAATTAGAATGCATGGACTTATCACTGATGAAGACTACAGAGTGTCTAGGTTACAAGAACTGGAATTACTAGATGAGCGCAGGCAAGCAGCGTATGATCATCTCAGAGTATATCAGAAAAGAATGTCTAGAGGCTACAACAAGAAAGTCAGACATAGAGAATTTCAGGTTGGCGATCTAGTGTTGAGAGAAAATCCTAAAAATCAATCACATCAAGAATGCAAGGGGAAGTTCGAACCCAATTGGCTGGGTCCCTTTGTAATCACTGCTACTTTTGGCTCTAGTGCCTATCAACTCTCAACAACTGAAGGAGAACAGCTCCGAGAACCAATCAACGTTCTCCATCTGAAGAAATTCTACGCCTAAGGCATTCAGTGCTTGGTAAATGTCCTGAAAAAATCTTAAAAATTAGAAAAAGTCCTGAAAAAATGAACATCTTGGTGAAAACCTAGCAATAGGCGCCTTGATGATTCACAAAAAAATTGAAAAAATGAAAAATACAAAAAAAAGAAAAAAAGAAAAAAAAAGTGCCTTGGTGAAAACCTGGAAACAGGCACCTTGGTAGCAAAAATAGAATCTCTACCAAGATGGTGAAAACTCGGCAAACGAGTGCCACTTGTTCCAAATGCTCCATCTATCAGCACAATCTTGGTCTTTCCCAACTTTCAGTCTTGCTTTAGTTGTACGTATCTCCCGGTTTGTTTCTGCATATCCTGGTTTCAATAAGTCGGTCTGTACACCAATCAACTCAAGCGTCTGTATCTTATCAATGTTCAAATTTGGGGGCAATCAATGTCATATCCTATGGTCTCCCATGTATCTTAGACATTTCCTATCCAGTCAGAGTCCTTTGAAGTTTCCTGTTGAGTTAGTCAGTCAGTCTTGTCTCTAGAAAGGATTTTGCATCTACAACAATGCAATCAAACATCAAAACTCAACTGAAAACAATCTATGCTTTTCATGCTTTTATCTCCTTGTATGCTTACTGATTCGCATTGAGATTTTTTTTTCATATTGTGTCCCTTCGAGCTCTTCGATGATATCCTTTATAGGATTTAGAGAGTGATGACTGGGGGCATAATCTTTTCTTTGTTTTCTGCTTGTATGTGAAAATCTAACAACTTTGGAAAATTCGGATTGAAATGGTGTCCGACTGTAAGAGCCTCTATCTCGAATTGGATGGCCATGCATACCTCGACCATTGATACCCAGACAATTCAAGGAAGTTTGATCTAACTATTATCTTTTTGAGTAAGTTCTTTCTCCTACTGTGGAACGCAATCTTGCCTAAGGATGTGAACGATAAAGGGTCACTACGGGTAATTCACATTGGATTTAGAATGATCTCTTGACTGTTTGATGTGTTTGTAACGCAAGGCGTACTCAGGTCATCACAACGTTTATGTTTTGATGCTTGTACAAATTGCTATATCAAAATGGACATGATGTTCAGGTCATCCTGGTGTTTGTGCCTTGGTGCTTATATCTAATTCGACATTCCAAAAATAAATCAATATTCATATGTCCATGGTTGTATAACCAGTGGGTGTTGTATTGATTCTTGCGCATACAAATCGATATTCATATGTCTATGGTTTCATTGCTAGTGGACATTGTATTGATTTATCCGGTTACCTAAAAGTTCAATGATGATAACAAATCGACATATGATCAGTGACTAGGTCCTAGGTCTTAGGTTGCATTTCATTTTGCATGTCTCATTGCATTTTACATATTTGTATGATCTCATAATGACTAAATGAACTTCAAATCTTAAATGATTCTTCAATCACATCTTCAAATCTAACAAGAGCTGAACCTAACTCGAAGGTCTCTTCACGGAATCGCAAGCAATAATCCTCCTGGGTCAACCATCTTTTTGACATAAGACTGAGTACTTGTCTTCATCAACTTGCAAAAACATATCATGTGTATCGTTGCATTTACATATCATGTGTATCGTTGCATTTACATATCATATCATAAACATTTATTGCATTACATTTACATCCATTGCATAAACATACATATTTCCATAATCATTACATCTACATAACATTCATACATATGAAAGAAATTATTGCATTGCATTGATCCATACATACATTCTACACTACTCATAGCATTCACATCACATGATATCATCATACGTAACAAAAATGATAAGTACACATGATGTCACAACCAAATATATCGATCTCATCTATATATCAAAAATCTCAAAAAGTCAGGGGTGCACTACTGGCACAGGGTACAAATGAATAAGCTCCGTAGAGCTATCAGACACAACAATGTATCAGTGAGAAAGTAACAAAAGATCAAGAGAAGTCAACTGTCAGCATGCTCCTCTGCATCTGGTGGAGGAGGAGGAGGTGCATCTGGTATCACCTCCGCTCTCGGTGCCCTAGCTCCCTCTGATGCTGCCATATACTGAGAATAGGTAGGCACTCTCTGTGCAGCAGGGACTACTGCATAGTACGCAGATACATAATATGAGGCCCGCACTATCTGATGAATCACCTCTGCCTATAATCTCTGTATCTCAGTGCGCTGCTTTGTACGCTGTCTATCTACCTCTTGATGCCTCTCCTCTAATCTAGCCTGCTCTATCTTCAGGTCCCGGACCTGAACTCTAAGTCGTCTGATAATCTCAGCTGAAGTCAGAGGAACTGCAGGCTCTGCATCAGCTGATGGCATATCTGTGTCCTGTGCTGGCTGATCTGTATGTGAAGGAATGCTCACCCTGTGCACCTTACGACGTCTAACCTCAGCACCCATATCAAATGTGTCATCCCCACTGGTCCCACCTGGAAACTGCTCAGCTCCTAGAACATCATCTGCAGATCCTACTCCGCCTAGTGTGCCACTCTCACCTCGGCTCCGTCTTTGTGTGCCGGAAGATGTGCCCACTGTAGATGTAGGAGGACGTGGAGGCCTCGCATGTCCTGGTGCTCTCTGTAAAGGAGTCATGGCTCTTTGTCTCGGAGGAGTAGGATGTACCACCTGTGGTCTCGGTCCTACTCTCATAGGTGCCCCTGTAACATCCATCGCCTCCTCCATGGAGGGTATCAGCTCTGTCGGATCAAAAAATCAGTTTATTCGGTGATCAGCAAGCCATGCCACATATGCATCTGTCACACCTGCATCCACCACCTGTGGAAGGTAATCCCAATCCCTACCAATAATCCAACTATACTCCTCAGCACATATAGTATAACTAAGCCGTGGTGCCCATCCGAGCCCTATCTCACGCACAATGCAGGCATAAGCAGTATAATCTTGAGGAACATCTTGAATGCGTCCATACTGACACCAGACTTTGGTAATCAAAAATCTCTCCAAGACGGTGGAGGTCCGTCCTATCAATATCCTGCTCTAAAAAATGAATGAAAACTGCTCTCTCGCAGTAGGCCAGGCCTCTATCTGTACATATGGTCTCCAGATCACGAAAGTCATGTCATCCAAGCATCAGCGAAAATACTCGGTGTGACCCATGCGAACCTGAGTAACGTAGCCAGCATACGTATATATAATCAGCTCCTGTGGTTGTCGCTGACTCTGAAACATTGGTCTCAAAACGGGGATATGCTCCCAAGCCCATATCTGCAGTACCACCGCTCCTGAAGCAAATGTCTTACAGTCCTGATACACGACCTCGTGCATCTTGAAATACAAGTGCGCCAACAGACACTGACCCCAGGCAAGCTCAGTAGGTGTAGCCATCAAGAGTGCTACCATAGGTGCCCATCCCATCAAGAAGCTGTTCTGCTGACGGCCAGGCATAATCAACTCTCCGATCATCCTCGCAATGATACACTCTAGACGATGTGTCTGACCATATCTTTGCACCAGTGTCTCCCAGGATATAGACCCAGTCAGCTGTGTCTTATCACCGAATAGTCGTCTGAACGCATGCAGTCCCCTCGATCCTCCACTAACATACTCGGGACGTCGCGGAGCATGGAATGAAATGTGAAGAATCCTATAAACATCCTCAGGGGTCACAGTGATCTCCCCAGTTGGAATGTGGAAAGTCTGGGTCTCAGAGTGAAACCTCTCAATCAAGGCAGTCAATAAACCATGATTTACCCTAATATCAGGTAAATGAATCAGGTGCTCAAATTCACAGGCAGCGAGATGAACCCTCATCGGGTCTGGCAAGGCAACACACAATCTCTGGGTGGCCGGATAAGAATGGCAAACATGTACGTCAGGATATGTGACCTAAATCATAATGCAACAGGGTGTTTTGTCAGAAATTCAGTTCAAAATAAGGTGAAAACATCAGAATGACATAGTTTTTGAATTTTTAGAAGTTAGGGCAAAGTATCTGCAATCAGGCAAAACGATCAGAAAAGTTTGATTTTTGACCTAAAACTGAGTTTTTCACACACTGTTTTTCAAACAACATTCCAGACTGGCATGAAAAGTCATATGACATTCCACAACATACCAAATGACATTTCATAGTCGTACGATATTTCACTTTGATTCATACGAGTTTCAAGGGACCCGACGAAATGTCATATGACACAAGGGTCCCTATCATACGACACTTGGGCATGGACGAAACGACATTATACATTCAAATGAAATGTCGTACGAGTTTGGATTGGGACTCGTATGAGTTTCTACAGATGCGAAAATTAAAAACTAAAAACGCGTATGAAAAACATTAAAAATGCTATAAATCATCACAAACATGCATTTTCAGGGGGGAACAGAGGTCCACCTACCGGATGTCCATACTGTCGAGGTCTGTCATGTCTCCGGCTGCGCTTAAAATGGTGCGAACTCACAGGTACCTTTAGTTCTCGCTGGTCTGCCATTTTCTCACTCAGAGGGCTCCACAGAATCTCTAAAGTCAAAGGGTTGAAATGAATTGAAAATGACCCTTCCGGCCTTTATATAGCTTTTGACCTAATTTTTAAAAGTGCTCCGTTTTCCATGAAAATTGCACCCCTGGCTAATTTCGACGTTCTGAATCCATTTTCGGGATCAAAATTCAAATCTGAGATTGTTTATTATGTCAAAATCGCGACTTAAAATTTTTGGAACCAGGACGGTCTACTGCTTGCATAATCAACCTTCAATCTTCGCAGAAATCCAGTATTCAACTTAACTGATTATCTTACATCAAACTATCAAAATTTCCACTTGGTCAACCATGGTCAACTCATGGTCAAACCTAGTCAAACTTGGTCTTTTAGGACCTCCAAACGATGCAGAATGCGTTCTCGGATGTGTATAACCACTTCTCAAATCAATTAACATGCTTCTAAACTATAACGCTGACTTTTCTTGTCAGATTTCAATTTTAATCCCGAAGGGGGCATGGTATTTCACATCATTCAAAGTCTGTAAATCAAATTCTATCGATCAAGTCTATCAATATCTTTCATTAGTGATCAAGACAACAATCACATCTAGTCGCTGATTCATCAAAAGTCCTCATTGCTCGGGGCAAATCTATCATCATTTGGGGCATATCAAATTCATCAATCCATATCAATCTGGTATTCTCCTAATCTTGTAAATTGTATCAGTTTTTGCAACCATCCGATCATAGTGTTCTTTCCTTGGTTCTTCGGCAACTGAGGGATTTAGATGTGATACCTGCTAGTTCTGCTAAGACAATCAAGTCTAGAATGGGTCACTCACTTCTTATCAATCCTAAGGTTCAGAATCAGGCATTTTGACACTTTTTCGCAATCATAGGTTCATCGCTGCTACAGTGAACATTATCTCTGGTCATTCAGGACCTCCTATCTCAATATCTCTCAATCAGTTTCTATCTTGAGATCGGTTTATCTTTTGAATCAGTTTCATATCTTTATCAAACACAGACTATCTTTGAACCACTGCGCTTCGCACAGTAATTCAAAGAGGGGCAAAATGTAATACCCCAAAAATGGGCTATAAGTTCATTAACCTCCTACATCGACAAATCGAACAAAATCGACATCAAAGTCCTAACCTAAGGCACATCTAACATCATCGGATCATAATTGATTATCTTAAATTCTGCATCGGGGAATATTCCTAGTAATATTCTTAATTATCTTAATTATCTTTAATTTAATGATTATTTGGTGATAAATCACATTTATCCTAAGTTTGATTAATTGAATATTTTCATATTTAATTAATTAGATTTAATATTTGCCACTTAATTATTTAATTAAATTTAATTCTATCTATTATTAATTGTATTATTTAATTTTGACAATAGATCAAAATTCCTATCTTTAATTGATTAAATTCTTATTTAATTAATTAAAACATGTTGTCATTATTTAATAATATAATTTTTAATAAAAGTTTGGTAAAATAGTTAATTAACCCATAAATTAATTATTTTATTTCAAAAATCAGTTAAGTTGAGGATAAATCACTTTATTTATTTATTTAATTCTTAATTATTATACATATTCAAAAGAAACAGTTAAACTCCCAATCAGAAAATCAATGCAAATTATTGACTTTTTGGAACTCAACATCTTTTTGGAGTTCAAAAAGCTGATCTAAACTCTAATTTGAGTTAAAAAGCTATTTTTGCATGTTTTTGCATGATTTTGAGAATTAAACTATCTTTCATGATCAGATAACTCAAAAATCAAGATGAGTTAATTTGAGTGATTTATGGCTTTTCCCATGCACCTCCAAAGCCCTAAATTTCTATAAAATTAAGGCTTTAGCTCTTCACAAATCATCTCATATTTTTGCACAATCACGCTGGAGAATTGGAATTGAAGAATCAAAGCTCTTGCGAATCGACATCTTTGTGAGATCAATCTTATTTTTGCATTCATATTTCATATCATTGTTAGATTAGCATAGCATATCAGTTTTCATATAGATTAATTTCATATCAATTTTTCATTCATTCTTATTGCATAGAAAAATCCAAAAAAAAAAGATTAATTGCATTCAATTTCATATCCATCTTTTGCATTCAAATCTTTCATTTAGGTGTCATCTAGGTCACTAATCTCGATAATAATCTGAGAACATTAATCTCGCAGCTATTAGAAGGGAGTAAATCACTTGGTTAGATTAGATTTCAATTTTGCACGATTTTGATTATAGCTAACCTCTAATGTTTTACTGAGTGTTGTGTCTACAGATCAGGTACAATTTTCACACACACAGAAACCACTAAAAGCTAGTCCCTTCTATCTCAATCTCTTCTCCATTGAATACAATTCATTTATCTAGGAGGCTCTCCTCACCACTTCACCATCCTCTATTATATTTCTTATTATATCCTCTTCGGGAAACTCCTCATGTCTTCTATTAAAAGGAATGGTGGGCATGTAGTATTTCCTGAAAGCAACCATAAACTGTTATGTATCTACATACCTATAGGAAGTAGCATTTATTCTAAATTGTCCCAACCATTCATCAACTTTGCTCAAGGCATTCTTACCTATTGTGATACTATGTACTCTAAAGTGTCTTGGAGTAAGAGTTCCCTTCCTATGTGAAGTCAAATGCTCCCTATCAGTCAACATCAATTGCCAAATGAACTCCAAAAATGCCACCCTTGGTGGGACAAAGAATGATAGCATGTGAGGGGGCTGGGGGCATCCATACACTCTAATCAAAGTGTATTCTTTTTCATAGTATATATCTCCCCAATTATGGCCCTTATCCCATTTATCGACAAACTATTGGGGCCTCACCAGCTGCAAAACCTTAGTAGACAACCTTGATATTTCAATTCCCATATTTTGGAGGATAGGCCGAACTATCCAATTCTCAAAAGCACATAAATCACCCCTTGAAGTAGAAGGACTCCAAGCCCTTATCCAAAATTGTACCAGGTTTTGCTGCCCTCTATACATCATCTACGGCTCCAGACGATCCATGTTCATAATGTTATAGTTAAAATATAAAATTAAATGCATTATCAGAGAATAATGCATAAATCAAGGTGTAGGACCAGATGGAAAAGCTTTTAAAGCCTGTAATCCCTCATGCATCTTGTTGATTACAAACCCTATGTAATCATATCCCTTTGTCACATGAAGACTTTGGGAATCCAACACTATCATCAAAAATTCTAGAGTGATTCTTTCTCCGCCATCAATTCCCAATACCTTACACAATCTGTATGCAATATACTTCATCTAGAATTTTAAATCTTTGAAATAATATGGGTTTGATCCAGCTATGGGTGTAATATATTTCTTGCTCTCCCAAGGAATATGAGTTTGAACCTCTTTTGTAACCACAACAGTCTCTCTAATATATCTGTTGGCCAAGGCCTATAAATTGATTTCGGTAGCCATAGGGACCTGGATACCAAATGCCCTCATGAATGAAATTCTATCAAGGGTGACCAGAGGAGACCTGTCAGCTTTCCTAATTGTTCTAGATAAGGGATCATAGTTGTGGGATAAAACAATTAGGACATCTATGTCTAAATAAAATTTGGGAACTATCAATTTTGCTAACCCTGATGTCCAAGGGTTCAAGACAGGAACTGGACTCTTAGCATTTTTATAAAAATATTTGAATAGGCACATTCCAGTAACATCTGGTGTCCTAGCATCTCTACACTGAGCAAGTTCATCAGTAAAACATTCATGACTAACCTTTTTGTTTTGTGATGAGCTCGACAACAAGGTGAGGAATTCATCTGAGAAGCTCTCCTTAGCCTTCTCCTTAGTAGCTTTACTGGTTGTAGGTTTACCTCCTGTCTATCGACTCATCTTGGCTGCAAATTCAAACCTTTCTGCAAATTTTGGATGCACTAAAACTTCAGAATTGTTCTGAAAGATCTTAAAAATTCTCTCGCCTAGGCTCTGCAAATGCTTGGTATTTTGAAATAATGATGACCAACTGTATACATTTCATAGAATTGAATGCAAAAATTTGTAAAAGATTAGAAAGCTGTAACCATGTCACCTCCACCATTACTTGGCACGCTCAGGACTTCAATTCACTAGCCATGCTCGAGAAAATGACAGGTAATCAAATTTAATTTTCTGGCGATCTAGCGACTATGATACTTTCTCACAATCGCTGAAAAATCTGGTGCCTCTTGAATAGTTATGGAGATCTGGTGACTGTAACAAATTTTAGTTATATAAAAACTTTCACTTTATCTGGAGACTTGGCAACCAAAGAAGAAAATCATAGTCTCTGAAAGAATTAAGACCTTTTGAAATCATTTGGAGATCAAGTGACCCTTTGATTTTTTAATTTTTCCATGATCTAGATATTTGGCGACTATAGTCACCACTTTAGTCGCTGCAGAATATTTCTTCCTTGAATTTATCTTGAGATCTAGCGACAAAGTGCCATAACAAGATTTGACCACAACAACAAATCGCTTAGTCGCTGAAGCTAGTTGACTTTTCAAACTTCTTCTTGAGACCCTCCGACTGAACTGTTCAGAGATTCAATGACTGTAGATATGAGAACTTTTAATTTATCTTATCCAGAGATCTAGTGACTATAGTCATACTTTCCTTTCTATTTATATTTTCCATGTTTTGTCAACCAATCCCAAAGGGACACGTCACAAAATCTGGCAAATGAAAAATCACATTTTCTTCAATCTTTTGACTTTGGTCAAAACCTAACTTTGGATTTCCTAGTGATTACGCGACTGAAGAAAAACTCTTAATCACCAAACAACTTCCTTAACTAGAGTTTATCCTAGAGATTGGGCGATAATGCAGTCCTCAAGGCCACTAGATCATTCTTTAACCCATGGTTTAATTTTGAGATCGCACAACCATCACTCGATCGAAACAAAATCAACGGTCGAGAACAGCCACTAGAAAACCTTCCTTTTAACTCATATTCATCCAGCGGACACACGACTACATACATCTCCCTATCGCTGAATATTTTTCCCAACCGTGGTTAGAACTAGACATTTCACAAACACCATTACTCTTTAAGTCACTAGAGAAATCACTTAACCTTGGTCAAGTAACAAGAATGAATATCAACCGTTGATTAGAAATTGATCCAATGGTTGTCGCTAAATCATCGTAGCTTTTGTAACTTAACCGCTTCATTGGGAGATCTAGAGATAATTGCGTTGCTGAATTGCTGACTGTCAAAGACATAACCGCTAAGATGAAGAGAACGCATGAATAATAAAATCACCAAGTCACAGGATAAAAGAACTAACCGCCAACAAACCTTGAGATCTGGCGACCAACATAACAAACCACTGCCTCGCATTTGGAGATTCAGCGGCCAATTGCAGACCGCAACATCGTTGAATATTATATCAATGTCATACTTCTTTCAGAGATCACCTGACTGAAGGCATTTTGATCTGGAGATCTAGAGACTATAGTAACCTTTGCAAATATTTATCTTAGTTGTCGCTAGATCACACAATGATAATTCATAGACTTAGCGACTAAAGGGAATCGTTAAGTCGTTTAAGATCAAGGAATATTCTTTCAACCCAAGGAGATAATGCGACAAGAGGTTTTGGGTAATCGCTAATAAAAAAGGAATATTCCAAATCAATTTGGAGATTAAACAAATAACCGGGAAGATGAAAGTGCACATGCTTTAAAAGATCTTTTAAGTGATTGAAAAAGGTAACAACCAAATAGATTTGGATGAACAATTTTAGGGCTTCTTTGGATTTTTCTAAGGCAATGAGACTTGAAACCTAGGGTTTTCATGCAAAATGAAACCTGGAGCCTCTAGGGCCAGAAAAACTTGGACATCAAACCACAAAAAGGAGGGATAGAGACCAAAAATCCAAAATTTCAAAAAACAAAGCACCAAAACTGGAAAGACTACCAACAGTTTGATCTATTGAAATATTTGTTAAGAAAAGCTGCTCTCACAGGTTGATTAGCAAAATGGGTAATTCTACTGAGCGAGTTTGACATTGAGTATATTGAAAGGAAATCCATAAAAGGACAAGTGATTGCTGATCAATTAGCAGAATCTCCAATGTTTGATGATCAACCAATGCAGATGGAATTTCCTAATTCCTCTATAATGCACTTATCTTCCAGAATATGGTGCTTATTCTTTGACAGTTTTTATACACAAAATGGATCTAGATTTGGTATATTGTTCATCACACCATAGGGTTAATCCATTCGAAAAGCATTCAGGATCAAGTTCCCTTGCACCAACAACATAGCAAAATATGAAGCTTTGTTAAACGGAATGAAAATGGCAATTGAATGGAGAGTAACAAAACTACACATTCACGAAGACTCACAACTGGTCATACACCAAGTCAATAATGTGTATCAAACAAAAGATGAAAAGCTCATTCCATACAAGCGCATGGTAGATGATCTCAAGAAATACTTCATTTCTGTAACATTTGAACAGATACTTAGAATGGAGAACAAGGCAATTGATGCCATGGCAACACTATCATCTCTTCTAGAGCAACCCGAGCATGAGCTATGTTGCGAGTTCTTGGTGGAAGCAATGTCATTCCTTGCCTATGATTGTCTAGAAATGTGCATGATCTGCACCATTGTTGGTCATGATTCCTCCCACTACAAAAACATATACTCATACCTTTGAGACCAAATCATTCTCGATACCTTTAACCATCATGAAAAATGTTACCTTATCTGAAATACATCACAGTATGTCATCATTGGTAATGATCTATACAAATGAAGTTTGGATGGTACACTTCTTAGATGTTTAGAATGTGAAGATTCACAATGCACATTAGAGGAAGTCCATGAAGGTATTTGTGGATCACATTCCAATGGTCTAACATTAGCTTGAAAACTCATTAGGTCAGGGTACTATTGGCCAGATATGGAGAAGGAGGCCATGAAATATGCTAAGAATTGTCTGAAATGCTATGTCCATGGTAACTTGATTCACACACTAGGAAGAGATTTAATTCCCTTTACAACACAATGAAATTTCCAATAATGGGCATTTGATCTAATAGGAGCCATATATCCACATTCATCAAATGGTCACACTCATATCATCATGCAATAGATTACTTCACAAAATGGGTTGAAGCAGTTCCATTGACACAAGAAACTGACAAACAGATCCCAATGTTCATTTTGAACTACATAATTTATCGATATGGTATCCCACACTCCATCATCACTGACAATGGAGGCCAATTCAAGAACAAGGACCTAGAATCCTTATGTTTCAAATTCAAGATAACTCAACATTGGTCATCTATTTACTTTCCACAAGGGAATAGACAAGTTGAAGCATCTAATAAGAACTTACTAAAAAGCTTGCATTGCACACTAAAAAAAATAGGGCAAGATTGGCATCTAATGATAAATCCAGCTCTTTGGGCTTACAAAACAAGTATTAGAATACCCACTAGGGCTACTCCATTTTCTTTAGTATATGGGACCGAAGTAGTACTACCTATTGATGTTGAAATCCCATCACTCAAAATTAGAATGCATGGTTTGGTAACCAATGATGATTACAGAGTGTCTAGGTTACAAGAACTTGAACTACTAGATGAGTGCATACAAGAAGTGTATGATCATCTTAGAGTATACCAGAAATGAATGTATAGAGGCTACAACAAGAAGGTTAGACATAGAGAATTTTAGGTTGGTGATCTAGTCTTGAGAGAGAACACTAAAAATCAATCCCATTGAGAACACAAGGGGAAGTTTGAACCCAACTGGCTAGGTCCCTTTGTTGTCATTGTTTCTTTTGGCTCAGGAGCCTATCAATTCTCAATGACTAAAGGAGAACAACTCCGTGAACCAATCAATGTCCTTCATCTGAAATTGTATACCTAAGACATTCAGTATGTCAAAAATGTCCTAAAAAAAGTATAAAAATTAGAAAAAGTCCTAAAAAAAGATCATCCTGGTGAAAACCTAGTAATAGGCACCTTGATGGTTCAACAAAAAAAATCATAAATGAAAAAATACAACAAAAAAATTTAAAAAATACAAAAATACAAAAAAAAAGAAGAAAAAGAAAAAGTGCCTTAACGAAAACCTGGTAAATAGGCACCTTGGTAGCAAAAATAGAATCTCTGCCAAGATGGTGAAAATCTGACAAACAAGCACCACTTGTACAAAATGCTCTATCTATCAAAGAAATCTTTGCATTTTCCCAACTTTCTGTACTACTTTAGTTTGTATATATCTTGCAATTCAATAAAGTCTATCTGTGCACCAAGCAATAAGCGTCTGCATCCTATCAAAGTTTCCAACTTAGGGGCAATCCTAGTCATATCCTAGAGTCCTCAATATCTTAGATGATCATATCCAAGTTAGTCTGTCCTTCAAAGCTCTATCCGAGTCAGTTTGTCTATCGCCCTACCAGAAAAGGATTTTGCACCTAACAACAACACAAACAGACACACTGCTACAACAAAACAATCTCTGCTACATGCTTTAATCTTCTTGTATGCTGACTAATTCACATTGAGATTTTTGCATATTACATCCCTTGAGCTAATCGATGATGTATTTCATGGATTTAGAAAGGCAAATATAGGGGCATAATCTTTTATTTGTTTTCCTTTATGAGTGATTTCTTACTCCAAGTGTGAACATGAACATCACCCAAGGATGTGAATGATAAAGGGTCATTGTAAGTAATTCACGTAAGGATGAGGATACACTCAACTGATTGGTGTGTTTGTATGCAAGGCATATTTGAGTCATCACAACATTTATGCTCTAATTCTTATACAAATTGCTAAATCAAAATGGACATGATATTCAGGTCATCCTGGCTTTGGTGCCTTGGTGCTTATATCTAATCTGACAGCTCCGACTAAAAGTCAATATTCATATGTTCATGGTTGTCTAACTCATGGACATTGTATCGACTATTTAGTGTTACTTAAAATATTCAGTGATGATAAAGACCAACAAATGATCAGTGACTAAGTCCTAAGTTTGCATTTCATTTGCATTTTTCATTTAGTCTGGTTGCATTTCTTTCATGGTTTGAATTCAACATGGCACAATATATATAAAGTTGATATAGTACATGGGGTGCACAATGTGCATACAATACAAGGAATGAGATCCACTAAGATATCAAGTACAACAAAATGTCAAAATTGAGGAATCAACTATAATATCAACTATTTGCCAGATCCTTTGCATCAGGTGATGCACTGATGGGGAGACTGGGATAGACTAGCCTAGTCTATGCTCTTTGATCCCTTTCTTGGATCACTAGGTGTTCTCTCACACCTTATGGTCTCTAGGACTTCCCTTTCTTGTGGAATCCCCTGACCTTGCCCAATCTAACCACCAAGAAAAAATACCTCTTCTCCTAAGCTCTCCTTCACTCAGTTTGGCTTTAATCCCTTACATAAGCTTATAAGGGCACAACTACATCCAAACCTTCTCAGGTCCTAGCAAGGATGGATATGTCTCCTATGTTTTTTTCACAACCTTCCATGTGACCACATTGGCTAGGAAAATCCATCTTCTTACCCGATTTCATCATTTTCCCTCAAAATAGGGCTACAAGGAATGAGCCCCAATTAGGCCTCCCTTTCGGATTTATAGGGCTTTCACCTGCAACCTTCACCATATCTTTGTTAGATCCCCAAAGAGACTCCTATTCAATCCCCTAGGTCTCAAGTATTTTCAAGGTTTTAGAACCCCAAATGTCCGTACAATGCCCTAATTCAAAATGAGGGTTTTTAGGTGCTTTTAGGTTTCACAGGGTCACATGACTGGTTTGATAGTTTCACCACCTTGTCTGGATTGGTAGAAGCTCCTCCTTCTCACAAATGACACTTAATTAACTCTTCCTAAATTCTTTCAAAGGATTCTTCCTGCAATGTTCACCCTTACTCTCTATAACCTTTGCAATCACGACCTTACCTAGCCGGGCACAGTCTAGGCTTGCCTAGGGCTTGGCCTAAAAAATACTTGCTTGCACTTTCTAGGGCCCTGCTTGAAATGACACTATGTACAGGGTCTATGCTACCATATCCCATGGTTCCATGGAGTTTCCGTAGTGGGGATAGGAGCTACAAGCCCATCTTTACAAACCAATGAAAACTAGACAGTGGAATGAAACTTCAAACTATTTACAAAGAACTCACACACTTGCAAAGAAAACCTAAACTAAGAATTGGAAATCAAATATTATACATAGAAACATATTCTCAGTACAATAACAATAAAAAACTAAGCATTAACATTCATTCTTCATTCCATTTGTGCAGACTGGCACACTAAACACTGTCATAGTCTAGGTTACTCTTCACACTACCGTACAATCTGATAACCAACCCCACATTTAGGGTTTTTCCAAGCATATATGGTCTTACCATTGGGGTATGAGTTTGGTTAGGGCTTCTAGCTACTAGGTTAAGGTTATAACCTTCTATGAGAAAAGTTGCTAAGCAACTTTTGAAAATTTTTTGTTGCTTGAGCAATTTTTGCTCTCTTCACTCTTCTAGACCTTCACAAGGCCTCCTCCAATGCACACATGTGCTAAATAACTCAAAACCCCATTTTTAAACTTTCAACAATACTAGGACCAAGTGACATTAGGATGACATCATCCATTGAGTCCTTGAGTAATTACTTAGCCAAAACTAAACTATGACCTCTTAGGATCCAAACTAGGATCTCAAACACACACTGAGCTCTCAGGCCCTTATTGTAATTACATGGCTTCATTCAAAAGCAAAGCACAAATTTTTTTTAATGGTGGGAACCCTTAGAAGGGTCCTCCTGCACCATACTCCCCCTCGACATAGACTTAAGGAACTTTGGGAGAGATAAGAGCTAGATCAATAGCTAGCTTCTTGATCTTGCTCTCTTCAACCCAAGTGGCTTCAGACTCAAGTTGACCTACCCACTTCACCAAGTGTTCCATGTAGACTTGGTGTCTTGTTGACTTCTTCACTCTAGACTCCAAGATCTTCTCTGCTATGGGCTGCTTCACTTGAGGCATAGAATTGACATATAGGTCCTACAATACCTTGGCTTGATTCTTAGTTTGCTTTGCTATTTCTCCTTTGTAGAGGACCAGATCAACTACATTGAAGACTGGTGATATAGCTAAGTCTGATGGAAGATCCACTTTATAAGCATTCTCTCCATATTTGGCCAGAATTTTACAAGGCCCTACCTTCTTCATCTGTAACTTGGTAGGCATGCCTTTTTGTAGCCTAGCTTTGCTCAAGTGGACCATCACATAGTCTCCCACTTTGAATCAAACTTCTCTCCTTCTCTCATCCACTTTAGCTTTTAGTTTTTGAGTAGACTCTAGGATGGATTTCTTGACCTATTCTTGCACTTCTTTGATGGTTTGAGTAAAATCCTCTGCATGGCTACTCTTCATGTCCATTGAACTAAGTTCTCTCAATTCACACACCCCTTTAGGATGTCTACCATAAACAACTTCAAAAGGACTCCTTCCTATGGTCCTATTAACACTATCATTGTAGGCATACTCAGCCTATGTAATAACTAGATCCCAAGTCTGCCCATACTCCTTGGCTAGACACCTCAACAAATTGCCTAATACCTTGTTGATAACTTCAGTTTGACAATCAGTTTGTGGATGGTAAGCTGAGCTGAATAATAGGTTAGTTCCAAGCCTTTTCCATAAGGTTTACCAAAAATGGCTCATGAACTTGCTATCCCTGTCTAAGACAATGCTTAATGGGAGTCCATGAATCCTAACAATCTCCTTAAAGAAGAGATGTGCAATATAACTAGCATCATGGGTAGTTCTACATGGAATAAAATGGCTCATCTTAGAAAACCTATCTACTACCACATATATACTATCCATACCTATTTTTGTCTTGGGTAGCCCTACCACAAAGTCCATGCTTACACACTCCCAAGGCCTATTTGGTACTAGTAGAGGTTGGTAGAGTCCTGCGTTGCTTGAACCTCCTTTATCCTTTTGGTAAACACCACACTGTTCCACATACTTCCTCACATCCCTTGGAAACCTAGGCCAATAGTAGTACCTCTATACTAGCTCCATAGTTTTGTTAATTCCAAAGTGTCCACATAGGCTCCCATTGTGCTTCTCTTGTATAAGATTTTCTCTCATGGATCCTCTAGGCACACATAGTTGATTACCTTTAAACAAGAAGCCATTTTGAAGAGTATAGTCTACATACTCACTTTGAAAATTATTTTCAAACTCATTGCATACCTTGTAGGATGTGGAGAAGTCTTCATCCTCTTCCTAGAGATCCTTAAAACTCTCTATCCCTATGCTCTGCAATTTCACTTCTTGGACATTCAATAAATTCCCGCTTAAAGCATTTGCTACTTTGTTGAGCTGCCCCTTCTTTTGCTTGATGGTAAATGTAAAGGATTGGAGGTACTCCATCCATTTCAAATTTCATTTTCTAAGCTTATCTTGAGTGTTAATATAACTCAAAGCCTGATTATCTGTGAACACCACAAATTCTTTTGGGAGCAAGTAATGTCTCCATTTCTTGAGAGACTGAACTAGTGTATGCAACTCTAGATCATAGGTTGAATACTTTTTCTTTGATTCATTGAGTTTCTCACTAAAAAATTCCACATGCCTTCCCTCTTGGCTCAATACACCCCCTACTGCAATGCCACTTGCATCACACTCTAGTGTAAACAACTTGTCAAAAGTAGGTAAGAGTAGGACAGGTTTTGTGGCTACCTCTTGTTTCAATTGTTGGAATGCTTTATCAGCTTCCTCAGTCCACTTGAACTTGGTTCTCACTCCTCCCTTAATGGTTTCAAGCACTGGTGCTCATATGCCACTGAAGTTTCTCACAAACTTCCTATAGAATTATGCCAAGCCATGAAAATTCCTGACTTTAGTCCCTGTTTTAGGTGCAGGCCAATTGAATATTGCCTCAACTTTTCTTGGGTCCATCTTCAAGGTACCCTTAGACACCACAATCCCCAAGTAGACTAACTCCTACTTCAAAAATTTACACTTCTCTAAGTTGATTTCCAACTTCTCTTCATGTAGCCTCTTTAGGACTAACCTCAAATGTTCAAGGTTCTCTTCTTTAGTTCTACTATAGATGAGTATATCATCTAGATACACAACCACAAACTTGCTAGTGAAGTCCTTCAAGACCTCATTCATCAATCTCATGAAGGTTCTTGGGGCATTGGTAAGCCCAAATGGCATCACAAGCCATTCATACAACCCATCTATGGTCTTAAAAGCTATTTTCCACTCATCACCCTCCTTAACTCTTATTTGATAATAACCACTTTTAAGATCCAACTTAGTAAAATACATAGCACCCCCTAAACAATCCATCAAGTCCTCTATTTTAGGAATTGGGAATCTGTACCTTATGGTGATTCTATTTATTGCCCTTGAATCAGTGCAAAGTCTCCACTTGCCTCCTTTCTTTGATGTTAGCACTACTAGGACTGCACATGGGTTGATGCTCTTCTTAATCAGTCCTTGATCCAATAACTCTTGCACTTGGCTTGCCACCTCCTTGTTTTGATCAGGGGTGATCTTGTATGATACTTTTTTTGGTAGAGATGCACCAAGTACAAAATCTATTTGGTGGCTTATAACCCTTCTTGGAGGAAGTGTTGCAGGTTCTCCATCACTCACTATGTCTTTGTACTCTTCCAACATCTGCTTTACCTCTTTAGGTGTCTCTGTCTGTAATTTCTATTCCTGTTCCTTTGGCTTCACAACAATGGCACATCCCACTATTTCATCTTCATGCAATAGGTGTAAGAACTCCTTACCAGTGCTAAGAAAGACACTAGGTGTCCTTGAGGCTCCTTCCTCATTCTCCGTCAGAGACTAAATCTTAAAGGTTCTATTATCCTTCTTGAAGGAAATGGAGTTCTCCTCTCCATCATAGATCACCTTCCTATCAAATTGACAAGGTCTTCCTAATAGAAGATGACATGCATCCATGGGCAGGACATCACAAAGGATCTTGTCCTTATACCCTCCAATGGAAAACTCCACCCAAGTCTGTTCATTGACTAGCACACTCTACTCTTGATTTAACCAAGTTACCTTGTAAGGGTTAGTGTGGGGGATCTTTTTGAGTTTCAACTTCTTAGCTACCTCATCTGATATGATGTTGTCAGTTGATCCTGAATCAACTATCACCTTGCATACTTTGCCTAGGGTCTTGCACCTCACTCTAAAAAGAGCTCTTCTTTTCTTGGGTTCTCCTTGAGTAGGTTGCCTAATTAATACTCTTTTAAACATTAGATTATCCCCCATCTTTGATTCTAATTTGTTAACCTCATTAGTGCATGAGCTGGCTCCATCTTCTTGGGCATAAGCTACCCTCTTCTCAGTATTAGAGCTAGAAGGTTTATCAGGATACCTATAAGTAGGATGTCCAAGTTGACCACATTGGTAACATTTCATGGTAGAAAAATAGGAGCTTCTTCTTAGTGCACTCCTTACTCTACTTGATCCTCCATGGGATCCTCTTCCTCTGCTAAAAGTACCTCTTGTACTGGCCTTTGTAATTTTTTCAAGGAGTCTATTCTCTTATTGGCTTCTTGAGTCACCTCCTTTGCCACTAGAACCTCCTCTTTGACCCCCTCTAGAGTCTGTACCTCTGCCTCTATTTTTGGAATTGGGTTCTTGCTTCCTTCTCTATTTTTCTTCAATCTTTTGTGCCATATGTTGACACCCAAGGACTATGTTAGGAGTGAACAAATTCATCTCCTCTACTATACTCCACTTCAACCCACTCAAGTACCTTGCCAACATTGATACTTTCTTCTTCCTTTACCTTGGATCTCAGGCTCAATTTGTGGAACTCCTCTGTGTAAGTGTTAACATCCATCTCTTTCTATCTGAGGTTCAATATTCTTCTATGCTACTGTATTTCAATATCTGTAGGCAGGTATGCTTCTCTAACCTTGTTCACCATGGATTTTCAATTGGCAATTGGATTTTTCCTTTCTTTCTCCCTTTCTTCTTGGAGATAGTTCCACCAAGTCAGAGCTTGGCCCCTCAACCTAGATTTGGCCACTTTGACCTTTTGTGCTTCAGAGATCTCTTCACACTTGAAGTGATTCTCCATGCCCTCAATCCACTGCATAACTAATTTAGTGTCCATTTTGCCAGTGAGTAAGGGGACACCTTCAAGAGCTTTACCAGTAATGGCTTTAATTTCCTTCAAGAACTGCTCATCTTGTGTTGGAGGGTCAGGTGTAGGAACTTCACCATCTATGGTCTTTTCTTTTTCCTTGGCATCTTTCTCCTCCATTCTGTCATTGACCTTGTATGCTTTAGCTTGGACATCATCCAAGAGTTTCTCTAATGAACCAACCTTTCTTGTAGGAGTCTATTGGATTCCTCCTGGTCTTCTACCTTCTTTGCTAATTCTAAATTAGTCACCATATTCTTCTTCTGAGATGACCCCATTGACTTTGGAGGTTGAAACATTCACCCTTCTAAACTATCCACTTCCCAAGTCTTGAATGGCTCTAATACCAATATGATGGGGAGATTGGGATAGACTAGCCTAGTCTATGCTCTTTCATCCCTTTCTTGGATCACTAGGTGTTCTCTCACACCCTATGGTCTCTAGGACTTCCCTTTCTTGTGGAATCCCCTGACCTTTCCCAATCTAACCACCAAAAAAAAATACCTCTTCTCCTAAGCTCTCCTTCACTCAGTTTGGCTTCAATCCCCTACATAAGATTATAAGGGCACAACTGCTTCTACACCTTCTCAGGTCCTAGAAAGGATGGAGATGTCTCCTATGTAATTTTCACAACCTTTCATGTGACCACATTGGCTAGGGCAATCCATCTTCTTACCCAATTTCATCATTTTCCCTCAAAATAGGGCTACAAGGAATGAGCCCCAATTAGGCCTCCCTTCCGTATTTATAGGGCTTTCACCTGCAACCTTCACCATATCTAGGTTAGCTCCCCGAAGAGACTCCTATTCAATCCCCTAGTTATCAAGGATTTTAAAGGTTTTTGAACCCCAAATGTCTGTACAATGCCCTCATCCAAAATGAGAGTTTTTAGGTGCTTTTAGGCTTCATAGGGTCACATGACTGGTTTGATAGTTTCACCACCTTGTCTAGATTGGTAGAAGCTCCTCCTTCTCACCAATGACACTTCATTAACCCTTCCTAAATGCTTCCAAAGGATTCTTCTTGCAATGTCCACCCTTGCTCTCTATAACCTCTGCAATCACGACCTTACCTAGCTGGGCACAATCTAGGCTCGCCTAGGGCTTGGCCTAAAAAATGCTTGCTTGCACTTTCCAAGGCCCTAATTGAAATGAAACTAGGTATAGGGTCTTTAATACCATATCCCATGGTTCCATGGAGTTTCCACTATGGGGATAGGAGCTACAAGCCCATCTTTATAAACCAGTGAAAACTGGACAG
Source organism: Chamaecyparis obtusa (assembly GCA_027943335.1). Lineage (NCBI taxonomy): Eukaryota > Viridiplantae > Streptophyta > Pinopsida > Cupressales > Cupressaceae > Chamaecyparis > Chamaecyparis obtusa. The sequence continues at coordinate 329,188 of BSBK01004178.1, forward strand.
TGGAATGGAACTTCAAACTATTTACAAAGAACTCACACACCTGCAAAGAAAACCTAAACTAAGAATTGGAAATCAAAGATTATACACAAAAAGAGATTCTCAGTACAATAACAATAAAAAATTAAGCATTAACATTCATTCTTCATTCCATTTGTGCAGACTGGCACACTAAACACTGTCATAGTCTAGGTTACTCTTCACACTATTATACAATCTGATAGCCAACCCCACATTTAGGGTTTTTCCAAACATATATGGTCTTTCCATCAGGGTATGAGTTTGGTTAGGGATTCTAGCCACTAGGTTAAGGTTAGAACCTTCTATGAGAAAAGTTGCTAAGCAACTTTTGAGCAACTTTTGTTGCTTGAGAAATTTTTGCTCTCTTCACTCTTCTAGACCTTCACAAGGCCTCCTCGAATGCACACATGTGCTAAATAAATCAAACCCCCATTTTTAGACTTTCAATAATACTAGGACCAGGTGACATCAGGATGACATCATCCACTAAGTCCCTAAGTAATTACTTAGCCAAAACTAAAATGTGACCTCTTAGGATCCAAACTAGGATCTCAAACACACACTAAGATCTCAGGCCCTTATTGTAATTACATGGCTTCATTCAGAAGCAAAGCACAAAATTTTTTTAATGGTGGGAGCCCTTAGAAGGGTGCTCCTATACCATGCACCTCCTCTAGCTAGAATTTTTGGTGGAGGATTGGCTCGCGGTGCTCTAGCTCCCTCAGATCCTAGCATGTACTGAGAATATGAAGTGACCCGCTGTCTAGGTGGCATTACTGAGAAATATGTAGACACATAATATGTTTCCCTACCAATCTTATGTACCACCTCCTCTCCTACCATCATATCATCACCACCACCTACCTTTTTCCGCACCTTACAATGTCTAATCTCTGCCCCTAGGTCAAAATCAGGTGCGTCTTGTGTCTCACCCATCTGCACATCTTAGTGTGCCCCCAAAACCTCTTCAGCCGCTATGGTGCTACCCATGGCATCTAGAGTCCCATCCTCACCCCTACTTCAAAACTAATGGTCTCACTAATGGTACCACCTATGGTATAGGGGTAGGCCTCACATCTGCTGCCGACCGTGGTGGAATACCTGCCGCTCTCTACATATGACATATAGCCTATGCCATAGGGATTTGTACCTCCCTCCTCCTCTATCCTCTCCCCTGAGGTGCACTTGTAATGTTGTCTACCTCCTCCATAGTCATAATCGACTCTATAGGATTGAAGAATCACCTAAAGGGATGCTTTGCCAAGTGTGTCTTGTAAGCATCTGTAATGCCTGCATCTACTACCTATACATGGTAGTCTCAATCATGGCTCTGAAGCCCACTATACTCCTACATACAAATAGTGTATGATAGCCAGGGATCCCATTCTAGTCCTATCTCCCTCACCTATCTGGCATAGGAGGAAAACTCTTGGGGTACATCCTGCATGAGGCCATACTACCTCTAGACCCTGGTAATAAAAAATCTCTCAAGAACGGTGGTAGAGCAGCCAATCAGAATCTTGCTCTGACAAAAATACCCAAACTATGCTTTGGCAGTTAGCCATGCCTCAACCTGTAGATAAGGGTGCCAAATGACTACATTCATATCGTCCAGGACTCTCCTCTAGTACTCCATCCTACCCATCCACACCTGTGCCACGTATCCTGCATATCTATATATGAGAGGCTCCTAAGCCTACCTCTTGTCACCACATATGGGATGACATATGGGGATATGCTCCCATGCCTAGATTTGAAGAACTATGACCCCAGAGGAAAAAGTCTTACCCTTGTGGTAGACTTCCTCATGCATCTCTAAGAAAATGTGGGCCAGTAGGCACTGACCCCAACCGAACTCTACAGGATGCGCCATGAGACACTACACCATAGGAGCCCACCCCATTAGAAGACATTCTGCTAACAGTCAAATATGATGATCCCACTAATCATACCTGCTATAATAAACTCCAGATGATGTGTCTGCCCATATCGCTGAACTAATACTCCTAGGGTATCTGCTGAGAGATCTGCTTGTCAACTCCAAAAGTGCCATAAAAGCCTGTAAATCTATGTTCTCATAACTCAGGTAGTTTGGGTGTGGTCCATGAAATGGTATCCGAAGAATGTAGTAAACATCCTCTAGAGTAATGGTGATATCCTTTGTTGGGAGATGGAAGGTCTGGGTCTCTAAGTGAAACCGCTCGTCCAGTGCAATGATTAGTCTATGATTTACTTGAATCTCAAGTAAACCGATCAAATACTCAAACCCACAAGTAGCTAAGTGCACTCTCAATGGATCTAGCAGCGACAAACATAGCCTCTGAGTAGCTGGATGAGACACACGTACATTAATGTTAGGGTACCTAGCCTACAAAGCACATCAAAAAATGCAACATTAGTCACTCACTCCAAATTGGTAATGCAGTCATGCAAAACAAGAAATTGAACATATCAAAAGGTGCATTAAATGCTATAGAATCTAGCTGAGCAACTAATTTTTTTGGAAAAAAATCACTAAAGGCCTTAAATTTGCTCAGTATTTTTCATGCGACACTTCAGAAATTAAAAAAATTGGTGTCAAGTGTCGTACAACACTATACAACAACCCATACGACATTTGGGTTCCATATGACAATCCATTAGTTGTCATACGACAATTGAGAGACGTGATGAAATATCGTACAAGATTTGGGTATCTCCCATACAACACTATACACTAACAGAGATGACACTTGGTTTGGACTTGAAATGTCATATGACATTCTACCAGTTGTCGTACAAGATTCCATGAAGCAAATGTTAAAATGCGTAAAAACATTCAAAAAATCCTAAAAAGAAATTAAAACATGTGCTAAATTGATGCAAGAAGAGCCCATAGGTCCACTTACCAGATGCCCATACTACCGAGGTCGTTGGTATCACTGAGAATGCTCCAAACGGTGAGAAGAGACGAGACCACCATTTTCACTCTCAGAGGGCTCCACAGAATCTCAAAAAGTCAAATGGTTGAAATGAATTGAAAATGACCCCTTTTCGTCTTATATAGGTTTTGACCTAATTTTTCAAAGTGCTTTGATTTGCATGAAAACAACACCCCTAGCTAATTTCATCATCCTAAATCCATTTTTGGGATCAAAATCGAAATATGAGATCATTTACTTTGTCAAAATCATGATTTAAAAATTTGGACCCAAGACGACCGACTACTTGCCTAATCGACCTTCAAAACATCATAGAAATCCAAGATTCAACTTATCTGATTATCTAACATCAAATTTTTGATATTTCAACTTGGTCAACCATGGTCTAGTCATGGTCAAACCTAGTCAAACTTGGTCAACATAAGCCCTAAATGATGCATAACGTGTCCCCAGACATGTATAATCCCTTCTACAATCGATTACGTTGCTTTTAATCATTCATGCTGGCTTTCTCACCAGTTTTTTATTTTAATCCCGAAGGAGGCATGGTATTCTATATCATTAACCATTATCAAATCTATCTTTTTCAAATGCTCCTCAACAATCAAGACAATAACCACATCTAATTGTTGACTCATCAAAAGTCCTTGTCTCTTGGGACATATCAAATTCATCAAAATCCATATCAATCTGGTATTCTCTTAATTTTATAAACCGTATCAAATCTTCCTAACCATTGGTTCAGTTGTGTTATTTCCTTGATTCTTCATATTTAAAGGGTTCAGATTTGGCATCCTTTCGATTCCTTTGGACAATCAGGTGTGGAGTCAGGATATTCAATTCTTCATAATCATAGGTTCAGAATCAGGTGATTTATCACTTCTTCGTAATAACAGGTTCAGAGTTGATATTATTAACATCATCTCGATTCTTTGGTCAATCAGGACTTGAATCGACATCTTCAAATCTTTCAATCAATTTCTATCTTATAATCGGTTAATAAAACCAGATCAGTTTCTCCATCACATAACTAAGTCTGGATCTTATCAAACAGATTTATCTTTGAACCACTGCGCTTTGCACAATAATTCAAAGAGGGGAAAAATGAAATGCCCTAAAAATGGGCTTCAATACCATTGACCTCCTACATTAACAAATTGATCAAAATCAACCCTAAAGCCCTAACCTAAAGCACATCTGCACATCAAATCATCAAAATCCTAATCGATCCTATTACAATTCTGCATCGGGGAATATTCCTAAATATTCTTAATCTATCTTAATTATTTTTGATTAAATATTATTTGGTGACAAATGATGTTATTTATCCTAAGTGTGATTAATTGAATATGTTGAATATTTAATTAATTAAACTCTATTCGGCCACTTAATTATTTTAATTAGATTTACTTAAATCTTTTCTTAATTAATATTATTTATTTGACAATAAATCACAATTTCTAAAAATAATCGATTGAATATTTATTTAATTGATTAAAATCAAATTGTCAAATTTAATAATATAATGCTGGATAAAGTTTGATTAAATAATTGATTAACCCATAAATCAACTATTTAATTGATTAAAATAGTTAAGTTGAGAATAAAACACATGGAAAATTAAATAAACTCACAATTATCTATTCAAAAATCAGAAAAGCAGTTAAACTCAAAATCAACCATTGAATTCATTTTGTTAACTTTCCAAACTCAACATGTTATTGTGAGTTGAAAAGAAGACTGGAGTGATCTCAACTTCCAATTATGAGTTAAAAAGTTGTTTTGCATGATTTTACTAAGATAACTATTTCTAATTTCTTGATAACTTGCCAATCAATTTGAGTTGATCAAGGAGTGATTTTTGGCTTTCCACGAGTTCTCAAAACCCTGGATTTCTATATAAATAGGCCTTAGTCCTACAATTTGAGATCATGTGCAATTTTGAGAGCAACAACGCTATACTGTTGAATTCTTGAGATTGTGCAACTTTTGGAGATTCATTGCTAACATTGTTTTCTAGTTTTTGCATTCATAGCTAGTTTTCAATGCATTATCATCAAGTTTTTAGATCAATTTCATTTAGCTTACATTGTTATTGCATAGAAAATCCCAAAAATATAGATTAATCTTGCATCCATTTTTATAGTTTTTGCATTCAAATCATTCGTTTAGGCATTGCATTGTCACTGATCTTGATTAAATTCTGAGAATACCATACTCACATCTACTAGAAGGCAGTAAATCACTTGATTAATGATATATCTATTTATTGCTTATTTTCTTGTCATTAATCAATAATGTTTTACTGATGTGTTGTGTCTTCTGAACATGTACAATTTTCACACACACATCTCCCTACACTCTATCTGATGACCATCCAATTATTGCTAATTTCTCAATCTTAGTGGTGTACCTATTTTGTGCTTAGGAAAGACTCTTTTGTTAGGCCCAAAAGAAGGCACACACAACTGGGGGGGATTAGTTATGTACCAACAATTAAAACTTAAATCCACTTAAACCAATTAATGATCTAAAAGATAAACAATGAACCAAGATCCATAACACATGACACAAAACACCAAGTTTTTGTTCTCAAGGAAACCCTGTTAAGGGAAAGAAACCCGATGGAGATGATACCCACTAGATAGATGTACTTTTTTACAAGTACTATCTGGTTAAGAGAAAATTAAAAAAACAAAAGAGAAATGCACATGCATTCATAGGCCCATTGCCTAGAGCTCACTACTCACAATACAATCACAGATCTAGCTGTTAGTCTGGTTCACTGATCTAGCTTTGATTACAATAGGGTGGACATACAATCCATTACAGTTGAATTGACTAATAGAATCCTCAATGCCAATAAAGTTACAATGAAGTACAATTTCTACCTCCAATGCATAATAGAAATACTAGTTTGTCACCTTTGCACATCCACCTCTCTATCTCAATTACTGAAAGATCTCTCATTTATACACATTCCAAAGATTAAACATCAATTAGCTTGGCTAAAACCTATTATAATAAAAGATATAGGCATTGTGCTCAAATCACAAAGTGATCCAAATCAAGTCGATCAAGACTTAGATAGGATCCAAAACATTATCCTTGAACATGCTTGATGCAAGCAAGGGATGGTGGATCCAATTAAGGACAGTCCAAACCTTGTAGCTTCAGAATAACACAGTAGAACAACACAACGCAACAATTGTTTCAACAAATTTTCATTAACATGCCCAGCTGTAAGGCCTTCCGGGTTAGGGCCAATTACAATCAGAAACAATTCTACAAGATCATCAAGATCCAATACAACTCTAGCTAGTTCAGCTCTGAAAACTATCAACAACTAATGGAAACCCTAAGGTAGATCTAAACTTGAGCTCGCAAGCCTCCAAGAAATCTCCTTGTCTCCAAGTGTGCAAACCACTAGCTCTTCTTTCACAAATTATTAGATAACAATCTAATTTGCAAGATCTTGCGAGATCTTTTCCATAACTTTGCTAATTTGCTACCCTCAGATCTGCTTTCATGATCCCTCTAAGTCCTCCCTAAACAACTGCCCCAAACACTCCTTAAATACTAATCATCAACCACAAGTCAGCTGGATGAAACCATTAACTCCTACAATCAAATATTAAATGCAATACAAGTCGGCTCTCAAATAGCCTTACAATAATTAAATCCAACATGTCGGCTTGTAGCAATAACTACCAACAATAAATGCACCAGGTCAGTCCAATAAATCACACAAAACTCCAGTCAGTAAACTGGAACAACCGAGCACCAGTGAAATAACCGATCATGCCAAGCATTGCCGAGCACCAATGTCAATCGAGCACTGCAGGCATTGTCAAGTAACACTTTCACCAAGTGCCAGAGATTACCGAGTTCCTTTGGCAAATGAGCTTCCTTTAATAACCAAGACCGTTGGTTAAGGCTGTAACCGAGTAACACCAGCCAAACACACACCACCCATGTAGATTCACTGAGGACCAAGAATGCCTCTGCATTAGACACCCCAAGTTTGAAAAGATGTTCATATGTGAGAAGAACATCTTCTGGGATTCAGCACATAAACCCCAAAATAGTTCTTCACATACAAGTCCTCCACCTTTTCACTTTGCATACTCTTCCACTTCAGCATCCTCTATCTCTTCAAGTGTTTCCTTGATAACACACAGGTCTATTCTCCAAACTAATCATTCATTCTCTCAAGATCTACCAACTCAACTCAGCTACCAATACTCAGACTTCTCCTACTGAGTGTTGTATCTAGCAAAGGCATCAGGGAAAGCTTCTTGTCATCCTTCTCAATAGTAAACACATTCTTCACACAATCATACATAGCTCTATAATCAAATTGCCAAGGTCTACTGAGCAATATATGACAAGTATTCATCTTTACAATATCACATAACATAAGATCCTTATACTGGTCAATCTGAACATCAATAAAACATTGTTCTCTTACTTCTAGAGCATGATCATCTTGCAACCAGCCAATCCTATAAGGATGTGGATGTCTCATTCTATTCAAACCAAGTTTCTAAACCATGTCCTCAGCAACAAGGTTATCAGTACTACCACTATCAACAATTACATCATAGAGTTTACCTCCAGACTTGCATCGGGTCCTAAACAAGTTACTCCTTTGACAAGGTTCCTCCTTTGTACCAAGCAATGTTTGCTGAAGCAACAAGTTCACAGATTCAGGTTCATTCTCATTCACCACAGTAGTCCGTCAGTCACCAAGCTTCTTTTGTGTACACTCAAAAGAATGGTGTGCTTCTTCTCCACAATTATAACAAGTAACTTTAAAGATAACTCTACCTATCTTCTTCTTCGGTTCCACAGGTTTCTATTCATCTTCTGCATTAGTCAGTTTATCCTTTATCGAGTGATCAACCTTTTCCTTCCCTCGGGGATTACTATGTTGTTTCCTTTTCAACTTATCTTCTTCCTTCAGAGTATACTGATAAGCATCTTCAAAAGAATCAATCTTTTGCATACCAAGCTCATCCTAAATATTGAATCTCAAACCATTCACATACCGAGCTACCTTTTCCTTACCAAGTTCTCTGTGTCCAAACTGAATAGTAAGTTTGTATAACTCCTCAGTATAATCTTCAATAGTCAAATCCTTTTGTTTATGATTCTGCAACTTCTTAAACAAGTCAAGCTCATAATCAATAGGTATGAACTTAGCTTTCAACTTAGTCACCATCAACCTCCATTGATTGATCTTCATTACACCTTCATCTTCTCTATCTCTTTGTTATTATTTCCACCAAAGAGAAGCATGTCCTTTCAACTTTGTCTGTGCTAACCTCACCCGAAGAGGATCTTCAATTTCTTCTAGCTCAAAGAAATCTTCAAGTTCACCAATCCAATCAATCAAATTCTTAGGCTTCAACGTACCAGAGAAAGTAGAAACTTCCATTCGGTAACTATTACTCAACCGAGCTCCAGATCTAGGCGATCGAGTAGTTCATTCTTCACTAGATCTATCCCTTAGGTCATCACTACTAGATACAATAGGTTCAAAGTCTTCAAAAACTTCCTCATAACCATCTTTAGCACCAACATTTTGAGGTACACCAGTAACAACTCTCATGATCTCGGTGACCATGTCATTCTTCATCAACTCCATCTCAGATCTGAAATCTGATTTCACCTTCTCTATAATCCTAGATTCCACAGTATCACAGAGATGAGCAATCACTCTAGGGTCTAATCTTCTTGGAGGCATCCTTAAAGATAAGAGAAACCCTCTACAACAAACCCTACACTGGCCACCTTGTGACAATCTCCAAGTTGTATGCAAGTCAGATTAGCCTTCCACCTTGCAAAAACAACTAGGGAAAAATCCCACAAGTTTAGTGCTTTGGATCTGCAACCCAAATCATACGATCTCTTCACCAACAAGATCAAATTTGCAAGATCATCCTTGCTAGGTTAACCTTCTTTCCACAAGATCAACTTAGCTCTGATACCACCTGACGTAGGCAAGGGATGGTGGATCCAATTAAGGATAGTCCAAACCTTGCAACTTCAGAATAACACAACGAAACAACACAACACAACAATTGTTTCAATAAAATTTCATTAACATGCCCCACTGTAAGTGTAATACCCCAAAAATGGGCTATAAGTTCATTAATCTTCTATATCAACAATTTGAACGAAATCGACATCAAAGTCCTAACCTAAGGCACATCTAAACATCATCGAATCCTAATTGATTATCTTAAATTCTGCATCGGAGAATATTCCTAGCAATATTCCTAATTATGTTAATTATCTTTAATTTAATGATTATTTGGCGATAAATCACATTTATCCTAAGTTTGATTAATTGAATATTTTCATATTTAATTAATTAGATTTAATATCTTGCCACTTAATTGTGTAATTAAATTTAATTCTATCTATTATTAATTGTATTATTTAATTTTGACAATAAATCTAATATCTTATGAATAATTGATTAAATTCTTATTTAATTAATTAAAGCAAGTTGTCAATATTTAATAATATAGTTTTTAATAAAAGTTTGATTAAATAATTGATTAACCCATAAATCAATTATTTATTTTCAAAAATCAGTTAAGTTGAGCATAAATCATTTATTTATTTAATTAATTCATAATTATTATGCACATTCAAAAGAAACAGTTAAACTCCAAATTAGAAAATCAATGCAAAGTGTTGACTTTTTAGAACTCAACATCCTTTTTGAGTTTTAAAGTTGATCTAAACTTCTAATTTGAGTTAAAAAGCTATTTTTGCATGATTTGCATGTTTTTGTGAATTAAATTATCTTTATTATCAGGTAAGTAAAAAATCAAGCTGAGTTAATCTGAGTGATTTATGGCTTTTTTCCTTGCACCTCCAAAGCCTTGGATTTCTATAAAATTAAAGCCTCAGCTCATCTCAAAGCATCTCATATTTTTGCACAATCACGTTGGAGAATTGGAATTGGGAGAATCAAAGCTTATTGCGAATCAAGGCTATTGTGAGATCAATTTGTTTTTTTTACATTCATTTAGATTCTTTTTCATATCATTGTTATATCATTTTAGCAGATCAATTTCATATAGATTATATTTCATATCAAGTTTTTATCATTCTTATTGCATAGAAAATTCAAAAAAATAGATTAATTGCATTCAATTCATATCTAGATCAATTGCATTCAAATCCTTCATTTAGGTGTCATTTAGGTCACTGATCTCGATAACAATCTGAGAACATCAATCTCGCACCTACTAGAAGGCAGTAAATCGCTTGGTTAAATTAGATTTTAATTTTGCACGATTTCAATTTTTGCTAACCTCTAATGTTTTACTGAAGTGTTGTGTCTACAGATCAGGTACAATTTTCACACACACATCTTTGGCACCCACTGTGGGGCCCTGAAACGGGTTTCCAATTCAATTCTATCAATTTCTATCTTTTTCTCCTCAGTTTCTATGCAAAAATACAATTTTTATTTTTTGTCCGTGCAATCTTTCGTACGAGTTTCTGACAAAAGTCGTATGAGTTTGAGCTTGCTGTCGTACAATAGTTGACCAAGTATCATTTCATCAGGCACCCACTATCGTTTGGAAGCTAGATTATCATTTCATTAGGCACCCACTGTTGTTTGGAAGCTGGATTATTGTTTCATCAAACACCCAATGTCGTACGAGTTTCCAGACTGTCGTCTGGGAGCATACCCATTGTCATACGAGTTTCTTACTGTCGTCTGGTAATAGAACCACTGTCGTATGAGTTTAGGTATCAGATTTCAATTGTCATTTCATTTTTGCAGGCACTTTGTCAGATTTGATTTTTGAATTTTGACTAACAGCTAATCTTAATAGTTGGAATTCTCTATTTTTGATTGACTCTTGTTGGTTTTGATTGGAAAAAGCATAAAGTTTGCTAAAATTAGGTAAAAATTTACTAAGCACATTGCGAGGATCTCAGGTATTCCACTTGTGTTGATAACATTTCAATTTGGCCTTAAAATAAATCTCTCATGTGTTTAGCTTGAGTGTTTCTTTGCATGCTTTTTCTATGAATTTGCATAATTGAATACTAGGTTGTGACACCTTAGGTATTTATTGGCAGTCTTAGATACTTGTGATTGATCTTGATTGCTATCTTGGGTTATTGGACTCGCTAATTTTCTGGCCCCTCATTTTCACCCCGTGGTTGCAATATCAGCGCCACATTAAAGGGGAGGGGTCAACAGGACAAAAGCGTTAAGTGTTCCACTTGGCAACCCATTTATGCTTTTAGGAACTCACTTATTTTCTAAGTTGGGGACTCATTTTCAGCTTGTGTTAGGTGTTAAGTGTTCCACCTTGTGGACTCATCTCATATTCACTTTAAGCGTTAAGTGTTCCTCTTTTTTCTTTTTGGGTACTTTTGGTAGATTTGCTTTTGGAAACATACATCTGTACTCACATAGTAATTAGGCCCTATGAACACTATTCGTGATTCTTGAGAGATTGGATTCCCAGTGAAATCCTTCTGGATGACATAATCCTTGTAGGTAGGGAGGATACTTAGTGTGTTTCACATTCAACTCGGTTAGTGCGTCTTCTCTTATTGATCGATACATTCTCTCCCAGGAGAGGTTGATAGATCATGTGGGGTTGACATCATGAGCTTTGGTGAATCAAAATTGGTTAGTGCACCTTCTCTTATTGATTGATACATTCTCTCCTTGGAGAGGTTGATAGATCACGTGGAGTTGACATCATAGACCTTGGTGAAGCAAAACTTTGTCTTAGCGTGTCAGATTAATCTGCTTGCTTTGTTTGGGTTAAAAGTGAAAAGGTGTCAAAAACCTTGGATCTGGAGCCAAGTCCCCTTGTGGTATACTATTGTGAGTCACCTTGAGAGAGGGTTAACCGTAGCAGACACTCCCTTCATAGGGCAAACTGTGTTGATGGAACCTCAAGCGGTAATAGTCATTTTCACCGTGGTAGTGACAGCCACTATATAAATGTCCTTGTGGAAGAAATCTCCATGGGTATGGTTCATTATTGGGTTGTCATATCTCCCTTGCAGCTCCTAAAGATTAAGTTCTCAGACTGTGTCAAAACCCTGGTGCGTCGGGATTGGAGTTCACCCTTTTGGATCATAAAAGTTGCAGAGTCAAACCATTACTAAAAACCCTAGCGAGGCCAAATTATCATTTTATAGGGTATATGTGCATTATTGCAAAATATTTTTGGAACATACACAATTAGCGCTTCTGAGGATTAGAACGAATAAGTCACTTGATTGTTCATGCGCAAGGTTGCTTTTACCCTTGTTCAATGTTTTCAGACATGCTTGAAATCACTTGCTTGCTATTTTGCATGCTTGTTTATCTATCTGGTTATTGAAAATAAACAAATCTATTACAATCCTCAAATCTGGACATTGAAATTTGCAAACAATCTGAATCTGCAAACTCAAAATTTTGCAAAAATTGACGTAAAATCCTTTTTGGAGTCAAAAATCATTTCAGGAAGTCAAAAGTCATACGAGTTTTTCCAAGTGTTGTTTCATTACAACCCATCTATCATATGATTGAGTACTCAGTGTTGTACGAGTTTCCATGCCAGCAAATTCTCAAAGTCAAAATCTTGCAACTGTCGTATGAGATTTTCAACTGTCATTTCATTGCTACCTAACTGTCGTACGAGTTTTTCAACTGTCATTTCATTGCTACCCAACTATCGTACAATTTTTGCAACTGTCGTTTCATAGCATACCCACTGTCGTACGAGTCTGTAGAGTGTCATTTGGAAATTTTTTGAAAGTTGTCAAAAGATTGTCAGAATTGCCAAATATTTAACTTTTTCAGCCTAATTTCAAAATCTATTGAATGAATCACTGTATCAGGAATAGAGTAGTAGCTATTAAGAATCCAATCATTTTTCTAAAGTGGCCTTTTGAATCTGATTCAACCTTCTATTTAATCGATTTGAGTCCTTATCATCCTGTGTTAAAACCCTGTCATAACTATCAATCTTCAATCAATCATCAAAATGACTAAGTGTTGTGATATCTTGTCTGCTATCTTTTGGGAACCTACCCATACATCTAGGGAATAGTATCCTTCATCCACATCTAATCAAATCTTCAAATCAATCAAACCTTGACAAGGTTGCATCATTTAATCATCTTGATTTAATTCATTCTTCGGTTATCTGGATCTTATTCTTTTGTTTCACTTGAGGTGAATGGTGGAGACTAGAGCTTCCTCTCACAAGAAATCTATCACCACTCTCCAAACTCCAACTCTTGAGCAACTCATCAATTTTGGTCTTTACGAGGATGACGGTCTTGGCAACTATCGATTGAAATCTAGTTACATACCTCCTCCATCAACTCACGGAGGTACTCAACATACCCCCCATCAATCTAATCCAGGGAGTCCACACTCTCCTACCATGTCTCAAGCCAAGAAAAACTTTGGCTCTCAGAGAGCTCAATCTCAACATGGTGCAGATCAGGAACCCACACCTGAAGAAATTGCTCGCTATCAAAATGATGATGAATTTAACAAGATGATGAGGCATTTCTTGAAAGAAAATAGAGAAGCATACTTTTTACAACTAGCTCATCAAGGAGCTAAACTTCCTCCCAACTTTAATGTTGAAGATATCATTATGCATGAGGAAGAAACTCCACTCACAGCTATGATGAAACATATACATGCTTTACAAGTCAAATTTAATAGCCTTGAGAAAGAAAAGGAACCCAAAGAGTTCTCCATGGAAGCTCTATGCCCTTTTCCTTTTGACAAAAACTTGTATATGCCACCATTTCCAAAAAGAGTGGAGATGCCAAAGTATGACAAGTATGATGGACACTCTAATCCTCAAGATCATGTCAGAGAATTTTGTATGCAATCAATGGAGTTCATGCATGAACCGACCTATCTGATGCATCTCTTCCCTTGATCTCTAGGGGGAGCAGCCATCCACTGGTTCTCTAGACTGCCTTCTACTATCAAAAATTTTGAGGAGTTGATCAAATTGTTCTACTAGCAATACTCCTACAATATTCAACATCCAATCACCATGATCGATATCTGTAATCTTAAGCAATATCCAGGGGAACCATTCCTAACATTTCTCAAGAGATGGAGGAAGAAGTTCTCTCTATATGCCAGAACTATTCCAGAAATAGAAAAATTGGAAATCTTCATCAACAACTTTGTTCCAGAAATCAATTATCCTCTACAAATGCAAGATCATACATCTTTTGATAAGATGGTGGATAATGCTATCAAAATTGAAAAAGTTCTTGTGAAAAAAGGAGAAATTACACTTCAAAAAGACAAGTACAAATCAGGATCCAGTTCTAAAGACAAGAATGAAAATTGGAACAAGAACAAAGGCATCGTCATAGATGGTGTTGTTGACACTATCTATGCCCCATCAAAGGCACCAGCCTACAATCTCACTCTTGGCACTCAAGCCATTAAAGCTTCAGAGCAAAAGTCTTCTCAACCATCTCAAAGGAAGCTAGAATACAAAAGATGGGATAAACATAAAAAATTTACTCCTCTAGGAGAGTCTTTAGAATCAGCTATAAAAACTCTACTGGCTGATAACATCATCTCTTTACCACCAATCTGACCAAATGATCAGGACCCCAAACTGAAATGGTGGAGAGAAAATGAATTCTGTGATTTCCATAGGAGTAAAGGTCACAAAACTAATAATTGCTACCACTGAAGCATACCATTCAAGATCTAATCGATAGTGGAGACATCACAATTGACAATCCCCAGAGCAATAACAATCATACAACATTCACAGAACCATTTCTGAAATATGGTCAAGAAGTTTCAACTTCTCAGCCTAATATGGGGGCAAAAGTCAACTATGCCTACCCTGGAAATAATGTTGTCATCAATATGGTTGAACCATGTCTCCCTGAAAGTTGCAATGTCATCACAATTGTACAAAGAGATAGAGATCATTCCTTAGCCAACACAGTTACTCGATCACAGGCTCCAATCCATCTGAAAGGACAAATCCCAGATTCATCAAATGTCCCTAAGGTGCCCTTCAATCTTTCATTTGCTTCTAAACAGAAGGCTACTTCCAAATCTTCCAATCCAAAGGATACAAGGCCTACATCTTATAGCATTGTTCAACAACTCCAACACACTAATGCAAAAATCTCCATGTTTGAGTTGCTTCAAATATCTCCAGCTCATAGAGCCATTCTTGATAAAGCTTTGCTCGGTTCCAATGTTCCTGATGACCTTGATTTAGATAGGTTCCAAACTATGGTTGGACATCTTACATCTCTGCAATATATCTCCTTTTCAGAGGAAGATGACAACTCCTTGAATCACCCACATAATTAGCCTTTGCATATAGAAGTCTTGATCCAGAACCGTAGAGTCAAACATGTGTTGATAGATGGGGGCGCTGGCCTAAACATTTGTTCTTACAAATTGATCACACAATTGGGATTTTTAGAATTGGCTATTGATCCTCGAAAGAAGATCACCATAAAAGCCTATGATGAACAAGAAAGATCTTCTAAAGGCACCATTGTCTTACCTATCAGAGCAGGTCCAGTTATCAAAGATACCATCTGTCAAGTGCTTGATCTACCTTTGGCTTACAACATTCTTCTAGGGAGGCCATGGATACATGAAATGCAAGCTATTCCTTCTACATACCATCAATGTTTGAAGTTTCCTTATGAAGGAGTAGAGGTTACTATCCCCACAAATCTGAATACAACTTGCAACACCTTGAAGGAAAGTGCAGATAAGCTTGTACCTAATAATAGAGAATCTTCCATTGAACCAACTAAAGAAGCATCCACATCTAAAATGGAAGATCTTGCAAAAGAGGTTAATATCAAAGAAAATGGTATGGGAGAATATACTATCGAGCCAGTCTTATCTTTGACATCTCTCCCTATCTCGCCTAAGTCTTATGGGAAATCTTTGAAACAATCCAAACTAGACTCTAAAGAACCTCTTGAAGCATATAAAAAGAATTTTGTAGCAAAACAAGTATCCAAAGAAGAATTTGAAGAGGATGAGGCTGTGCTATCATGGCTGTACAAAGATGAACCTGAATCTCAAGTTGTTCAAACTGGTGACTCTATAGTATCCAAACTCCCTTCCAAGTCATATGGTCCAGGAGATAAATTAATAGCTAAGATGGGATATTTAGGTAAAAGACCTCTAAGAATTAGAGGAAAAGGTCTTGAGGTACCTCTCCCACATACTGGTAGAGAAAATAAAAACAAAGTTGGCTTAGGATTTACGAAGAAACCCTATCACCTCAAAGGTAATTATTCCCATGTCATAGAGCAGATCGCACCAGGAGAACCTCTTCTTAAGAAAGAAGAAACAATACCATCAGATAGTGATTCAGACAGCTTAGAACTCATCCCCTATGAAAAATTGCCTAAGGAAATCAAAGACCTTCTTGATGATAAAGATGATCTAATCAAAAGAATTAATGTAGTAGAAACACAAGAACCTACTATCAATCAAGAGATAGTTGCAACATAAGAACTAGCTAATCTCGAAAACAATCAAGAAGAGGGAAGTGGTAGTGATTTTGAGATAGATTCCCATGAGTATGAATTCAAATCAGAATCTGAGGGTAACCCTTCTTGGGGTATTCACCCTGACTTTACTCATGTTCTAAGATTTCTTAGAGATCCTGAATCAGAAGCTGAATCAAATGACTACGAATGGGGAGCCATTCCAGAACCAGATGAAGATGAGCTTATTATAGAGAAACATGTTGATGTTATTCACCAATATGTACCTAATCCCAATGTGAGTCTAGAGCGAAATGATGAACCTATCGAGTCTGATCCACCTATGGCTGAATTGGACTCCCACAATGACATTGAGCCTATTCACGAATTGGATGTCTTAAGTTGTAATATCACCTTTGAAATTGAGCATCGGGTTAGGACCAATGATGACAGATCCATATCCATAAACACTATCTCCCAATCTTTCCCTACTTTGACTATCAAATATCCAGAACTTATTGATCAAACCTCCACAAATCTGAGCCATGGTATTTATACCTTCCCAAATGACTATGCCCTTGCTTGCTACCTTAATGTAGTTGAGCCTATGAGGAATTCCATCAATGAACCGAGTGTCAGCATGACCGAGTCGGACATCAAATATCTTAGTCAGAAAAATAGGAATAAAAAGAAAAAGAAAAAGAGTTCTGAGGGTGAAAACCACTTTGTGGCAGTCTCAGAACCTACAAAAGTAAAAATAAAAGATGTATCCAAAGGTGAAAACCTCTCTGAGGTGCCTAAGGATGAGATATTTGATGTCCTTCTGAGTCATTTATAGGATAGATCTCCAGTTCTAATTGAGCCCACTCAATCCATCAATTTGGGTACAACAGAGGAACCACAATTGGTACATGTAGCACAATCATTATCAGAAGAAGAGAAGAAAAAATTTACAACATTCCTAATAGAGAAGAAGATCAACTTTGCATGGAAATATTCAGATATGCTAGGATTGGATCCTAATCTTATAATGCATCATTTATCTATTGCTCCAAATGTCAAACCTATCAAGCAAAAATTGAGAAAGATGCATCCTCACGTTGCACTCTTGGTAAAAGCTGAATTAGAGAAGCTCCTAAACACCGAATTCATCTGAGTTATTGACTATGCAGAGTGGATCTCTAATATTGTACCTATTTCTAAACTAGATGGGTCAATCAGAGTGTGCACAGACTTTAGAGATGTGAATAGAGCATGCCCTAAGGATGATTTTCCACTACCTAACATTGATATGATAGTGGACATGACTACGGGTTTCGAGATGTATTCCTTAATGGATGGTTTCTCTGGATATAACCAAATAAAAATTGCTCCAGAGGACCAAGAGAAAACTGCTTTCACATGTGCATGGGGCACCTTCTGTTGGAATGTCATGCCATTTGGGCTTAAAAATGCTGGTGCTACATATCCAAGAGCAATGACATCTATTTTCCATGACATGATGCATCAAACTATGGAAGATTATGTTGATGATACTTTAGCAAAATCTATGATCAGAATTGAACATCTAAAGGACTTGAGCATGATCCTAGACAGACTGGAAAATTTTAGTCTCCGACTAAATCCTAAGAAGTGTGCTTTTGGTGTCACTTCTGGAAAGCTCTTAGGATACATAGTTTCAAAGAAGGGCATTGAAGTTGATCTGGCTAAAGTCAAGGCTATAATAGAGATGCAACCTCCCATGAATATCAGTCAAATGAGGATGTTGCAAGGAAGAGTTCAATCTATCAGAAGATTCATATCACAGCTAGCGGACATATCACAACCTTTTACAAAAACATTACATAAAGGTGTGACCTTTGCATGGAATGAAGAATGTGAGAACAACTTTAACCATATCAAGAAGTATCTATCAAATCCACCTATCTTGATGCCTCCTATTCATGGGAAGCCATTGATCTTATATGTCTCCGCAACAACCACATCACTGGGGGAATTGCTAGCGCAACATGATGAAGAGAAAAAGGAAAGAGCCATTTATTATATAAGCAGAACATTGGTGGTATATGAAAAGAACTATTCTATGATTGAGAAAGCTTGTATCGTTGTGATCTTTGCATCACATAAATTGAGACACTATATGTTAGCTCATACCACGCATCTAGTAGAAAAAATTGATCCACTAAAATACCTACTAAGCAAGGCTGCCCTCACAGGTAGATTAGCTAAATGGGTTATGCTCTTAAGTGAATTTGACATTGAATACATGGAAAGAAAAGCTATAAAAGGTCAAGTTATTGCTGATCAACTAGCAGATGCACCCATGTTTGATGACACACCAATGCAAATGGAATTTCGAGACTCCTCTATTATGCACCTATCTTCTAGAGAATGGCAATTGTTCTTTGAAGGCTCCTATACACAAAATGGATCTGGAGCAGGCATATTGTTCATAACTCCTCAAGGATACTCAATCCCCAAAGCATTCCGATTAAATTTTCCTTGCACGAACAATATTGCGGAATATGAAGCCCTTTTGAATGGTATGAAACTAGCAATTGAATGGAGAGTAACAGAGCTACACATTCATGGAGACTCTCAACTTGTTATTCATCAAGTCAATGATGTGTACCAAACTAAAGATGAAAAGCTCAAGAGAATGGTAGATGATCTTAAGAAATATTTCATATCTATCACATTTGAACAAATTCCTAGAACGGAGAATAAGGCTGCCGATGCAATGGCAACACTATCTACTTTATTACAACAACCTAAAGATGAGCTACGGTATGAGTTTCTGGTGGAAGCACTATCTTATCCTGCATATGACTCCCCCGAAACCCGCATGATCTGCACTATTGTAGGTCATGATTCATCCAGATATAAAAACCTATTTTCCTATCTCCAAGACCAAAACATCCCCGATACCTTCAACCGTCATGAAAAGAGATACCTTATCCATAATGCCTCCTGATATGTCATCATTGGTAATGATCTATACAAATGAGGTCTAGATGGTACACTACTTAGATGTTTAGAATGGGAAGAGTCTCAACGTGCATTAGAGGAAGTCCATGATGGTATTTGTGGGTCACACTCGAATGGTTTAACACTAGCTCGAAAACTTATTAGGGCTGGGTACTATTGGCCTGAAATGGAGAAAGAGGCTATCAAATTTGCTAAGAATTGTCAAAAGTGCCAAGTGCATGGCAACTTAATTCATGCTCCAGGGAGGGATCTAATCCCCTTTACAACATAATGGCCTTTTCACCAATGGGCATTTGATCTTATAGGAGCTATACATCCTCATTCTTCTAATGGACATACCCATATAATCACAACTATAGATTATTTTACAAAATGGGTAGAAGCAGTCCCTTTAACACAAGCGACGGGAAAGCAGATATCGATGTTCATCTTAAACTATATCATATGCAGATATGGGATCCCTCATTCCATAATCATAGATAATGGTGGGCAATTCAGGAATAAAGACCTAGATGATCTATGTGCTAAATTCAAGATCACCCAACATTGGTCTTCTATCTACTATCCATAAGGGAATGGCCAAGCAGAGGCTTCCAACAAAAATCTATTAAAGATCTTGCACAGAATAGTAAACAAAACTGGTAGAGACTGGCATCTCATGATTAATCCATCTCTATGGGCCTAGAGAACAAGTATCAAAATGCCTACAAGGGCTACACCTTTCACTTTAGTTTATGGGTCTGAGGCGGTACTACCTATTGAGGTTGAAATCCCATCACTAAGAATCATAATGCATGGTCTAGTAACTGATGATGACTACAGAGTGTCTAGGTTGCAAGAACTTGAACTACTAGATGAGTGCAGACAAGCAGTATATGATCATCTCAGAGTATATCAGAAGAGAATGTCTAGAGGCTACAACAAGAAAGTCAGACACAGAGAATTTCAGGTTGGTAATCTAGTTTTGAGAGAGAATCCTAAAAATCAATCACATCAAGAATGCAAGGGGAAGTTTGAACCCAACTGGCTGGGTCCCTTTGTAATCACTGCTACTTTTGGCTTTGGTGCCTATCAACTCTCAACGACTGAAGGAGAACAACTTTGAGAACCAATCAACATTCTCCATCTGAAGATATTCTACGCTTAAGACATTTAGTCTATGGTAAAATATCCTGAAAAAATTATAAAAATCAGAAAAAGTCCTTAAAAAAATGAACATCTTGGTGAAAACCTAGCAATAGGCACCTCGATGATTCACAAAAAAAAATAAAAATATCAAAAATTCAAAAAAATTGAAAAATTGAAAAATTTAAAAAAAAAAAATTGAGAAAAAAGAAAAAAAGTGCCTTGGTGGAACCCTGGAAATAGGTGCCTTGGTAGCAAAAATAGAATCTCTACCAAGATGGTGAAAACCCCACAAACGGGTGCCACTTGTTTCAAAATGCTCCATCTATCAGTGCAATCTTGGTCTTTCCCAGCTTTTAGTCTTGCTTTAGTTTGTACATATCTCCCGGTTTGTTTTTGCATTTCTAGTTTTCAATAAGTCGGTTTGTCCACCAATCTGCTCAAGTGTCTGTAACCTATCAATGTTCAAACTTGGGGGCAATCAATGTCATATCCTATGGTCTCTGGTGTATCTTAGATGTATCATATCTAGTCAGAGTCATTTTGAAGCTTCATGTGAGTCAGTCAGTCAGTCTTGTCTCTTGAAAGGATTTTGCATCTACAACAATGCAATCAACATCAAACTGAAAACTGAAAACAATCTATGCTTTTTTACATGCTTTTATCTCCTTGTATGCTTATTGATTCGCATTGAGATTTTTGCATATTGTGTCCCTTTGAGCCCTTCGATGATGTCCTTTACAGGATTTAGAGAGTGATGACTGGGGGCATAATCTTTTCTTTGTCTTCTGCTTGTATGTGAAAATCTAACAACTTTGGAAATTCTAGATTGAAATGGTGTCCGACTATAAGAGCCTCTATCTCGAATTGGATGGCCATGTGTACCTCGACCATTGATACCCAGATGATTCAAAGAAGTATTGATCTAACTATTATCTTTTTGAGTGAGTTCTTTCTCCTACTGTGAAACATGATCTTACCTAAGGATGTGAACGATAAAGTGTCACTATGGGTAATTCACATTGGATTTAGAATGATCTCTTGGTTGTTTGATGTGTTTGTCATGCAAGGCATATTTAGGTCATCACGACGTTCATGTTTTGATGCTTATACAAATTTCTATATCAAAATGGACTTGATATTCAGGTCATCCTGGCGCTTGTGCCTTGGTGCTTATATCTATTCTGACATTCTGAAAACAAAACCAATATTCATATGTCCATGGTTGTTTTGGACCAGTGGGTGTTGTATTGGTTCTTGAGTGTTACAAATCGATATTCATATGTCCATGGTTTCATAGCTAGTGGGCATTGTATTGATTTATCCGGTTACCTAAAAGTTTAATGATGATAACAAATCGACATATGATCAGTGACTAGGTCCTAAGTCTTAAGTTGCATTTCATTTTGCATGTCTCTGGGCATTTTGCATGTTTGCATGATCTCACAATGGCTAAACGAACTTCAATGCTTAAACAATTCTCCACTCGCATCTTCAAATCTAACAAGAGCTGAATCTCACACGAAGGTTCCTCCAATGAAACAACAAGTAGAATCCTTTTTCGGGATCAAAATCAAAATCTGAGATCGTTTATTATGTCAAAATCATGATTTAAAATTTTTGGGCCTAGGACGGTCTACTGCTTGCATAATCGACCTTCCATCATCACAGAAATCTAGTATTCAACTTAACTGATTATCTAACATCAAACTATCAAAATTTCAACTTGATTAACTATGGTCAACTCATGGTTTAACCTAGTCAAACTTGGTCTTTTGGGACCTTCCAACGATGCAGAATGCATTCTTGAACGTGTATAACCACTTTTCCAATCAATTAACATGCTTCTGAACTATCAACGCTGACTTTTCTTGTCAGATTTCAATTTTAATCCTGAAGGGGGCATGGTATTGCACATCATTCAAAGTCTATAAATCAAATTCTATCAATCTTTCCTCAGTAATCAAGACAAAAACCACGTCTAGTTATTGATTCATTAAAAGACCTCATCGCTCGGGGCAAATCTATCATCACTTGGGGCATATCAGATTCATCGATCCATATCAATCTGGTATTCTCCTAATCTTGTAAACTGTATCATTTTTTTGCAACCATCGGATCATAGTGTTCTTTCCTTGGTTCTTCAGCAACTGAAGGGTTCAGATGTGATACCTGTTAGTTCTGCTAAGACAATCAAGTCTAGAACCAGTCACTCACTTCTTAGCAATCCTAAGGTTCAGAATCAAACATTTTGACACTTTTTCACAATCATCGGTTCATCGCTGCTATAGTGAACATTATATTTGGTCATTCAGGACCTATTATCTCCATATCAAATCAATATCAATCAGCTTCTGTCTCATATCAATTATCAATTTTGAATCAGTTTCATATCTTTATCAAACACAGACTATCTTTGAACCACTGCGCTTCGCACAGTAATTCAAAGAGGGGCAAAATGTAATAACCCAAAAATGGGCTATAAGTTCATTAATCTTCTATATCAACAATTCGAATGAAATCAACATCAAAGTCCTAACCTAAGGCACATCTAAACATCATCGAATCCTAATTGATTATCTTAAATTCTGCATCGGGGAATATTCCTAGCAATATTCTTAATTATGTTAATTATCTTTAATTTAATGATTATTTGGCGATAAATCACATTTATCCTAAGTTTGATTAATTGAATATTTTCATATTTAATTAATTAGATTTAATATCTTGCCACTTAATTGTGTAATTAAATTTAATTCTATCTATTATTAATTGTATTATTTAATTTTGACAATAAATCTAATATCTTATGAATAATTGATTAAATTCTTATTTAATTAATTAAAGCAAGTTGTCAATATTTAATAATATAGTTTTTAATAAAAGTTTGATTAAATAATTGATTAACCCATAAATCAATTATTTATTTTCAAAAATCAATTAAGTTGAGCATAAATCACTTTATTTATTTAATTAATTCATAATTATTATGCACATTCAAAAGAAACAGTTAAACTCCAAATTAGAAAATCAATGCAAAGTGTTGACTTTTTAAAACTCAACATCCTTTTTGAGTTTTAAAGTTGATCTAAACTTCTAATTTGAGTTAAAAAGCTATTTTTGCATGATTTGCATGTTTTTGTGAATTAAATTATCTTTATTATCAGATAACTAAAAAATCAAGCTGAGTTAATCTGAGTGATTTATGGCTTTTTTCCTTGCACCTCCAAAGCCTTGGATTTCTATAAAATTAAAGCCTTAGCTCATCTCAAAGCATCTCATATTTTTGCACAATCACGTTGGAGAATTGGAATTGGGAGAATCAAAGCTTATTATGAATCAAGGCTATTGTGAGATCAATTTGTTTTTTTTACATTCATTTAGATTCTTTTTCATATCATTGTTAGATCATTTTAGCAGATCAATTTCATATAGATTAGATTTCATATCAAGTTTTTATCATTCTTATTGCATAGAAAATCCAAAAAAATAGATTAATTGCATTCAATTCATATCTAGATCAATTGCATTCAAATCCTTCATTTAGGTGTCATCTAGGTCACTGATCTCGATAACAATATGAGAATATCAATCTCGCACCTACTAGAAGGTAGTAAATCACTTGGTTAATTAGATTTCAATTTTGCACGATTTCAATTTTTGCTAACCTCTAATGTTTTACTGAAGTGTTGTGTCTACAGATTAGGTACAATTTTCACACACATAGTAAGGCCTTTCGGGTTAGGGCCAATTACAATCAGAAACAATTCTGCAAGATCATCAAGATCCAATACAACTCTAGATAGTTCAGCTCTGAAAAATATCAACAACTAATGGAAACCCTAAGGTAGATCTAAACTTGAGCTCGCAAGCCTCCAAGAAATCTCCTTGTCTCCAAGTGTGCAAACCACTAGCTCTGCTTTCATAAATTATCAGATAACAATATGATCTGCAAGATCTTGCAGGATCTTTTCCACAACTTCGCTAATCTACTACCCTTAGATCTTCTTTCATGATCCCTCTAAGTCCTTCCTAAACAACTACCCCAAACACCCCTTAAATACTAATCATCAGCCACAAGTCGGCTAGATGAAACCATTAACTCCTACAAACAAATATTAAATGCAATACAAGTCATCTCTCAAATAGCCTTACAATAATTAAATTCAACATGTCGGCCTTTAACAATAGCTACCAACAATAAATGCACCAAGTTGACCCAACAAATCACATAGAACTCCAGTCAGTAAATCGGAACAATCGAGCACTAGTGAAATAACTGAGCATGCCAAACAACATCGAGCACTAGTGTTGACCAAGAACCATAGACATCGCCGAGTAACACTTTCACCGAGCATCAAATATTACTGAGTTCCTTCAATGACAGAGCTTCCTTCAATAACTAAGACCATCAGTTAAGGATACAATTGAGTAACACCAGCCAAACACACACCACCCATGCAGATTCACCGAGGACTAAGAATGCCCTTGCATCAATGCTACAACTTTTCCAAACTAGCTCCAAGAATCATAACACATTACTTGACCAAGTCAGCTAGGACCTAAATGAAGAAACACCAACATGCTAGGAAAACACCATACGCAACCACCTCAATCAATAAAAACCAAAATAATGATAATCACAAGATCCAAGAACACCAACAAGTAACATAAATACCCTCAGTACCATTACATCAAGTCCAACTCAAAATCCAAACTCATCTTCAACACTGATCAATACGAATACTGAAATACCAAACTCTGTCATAACAAAAGATAACTTTTTGTAGTCTAAATCATGAACAACACTAGTTATGAATACAATGATAAGCCACAATGTAAATACCATATTTGAAACCTATGAAACATCAAATCTAATAAATACCAAACCAAATACTCATCTACTGCACATAGGTGTTAGAAAGTAAAGATCCCCAAGATAACTGAGAGGGGGGGGGGGGGTGAATCAGTTATCAGATAATTTATCCATTCAACTACTTTAAACAATGTAATCAATGTACTGATCAACCATAGAAAGATAATCATACACAATTGCACAATAACACAAGATATGTTGACTAGGGAACCTCTTGAAAAGAGTAAACCCCGGTGGGAATGATGCCCACAAAATGATGCACTAATATGAAAGTTCCTTGTTAGAGGATGGACCCTGTTAGGAGTCTTATGAAATATATTCAGTACATATAAATCCTTGTTAGAAAATTTTGAATCCCTGTTAAAAGATTCTAACCCGGTTAAGAGTTTATGGAAGACAGAAGGACCCACTGCCCAAACAACTTCAAGGCAAGATCTCTGAACCCACTGTCCAAAAGATCTTAGAATTATTCAATAGAATAATATGAAATATATTACCTCCTTCACATTGTGCCAAAATTGCACTCTCTGCTACACAAGATCACAATTCCAAATCTCTGTACTCACAAGTCTTCCTTCATCACTGAATTAGCTCTTTGCTTCACTTCATGCATATATTCGCATCACAATCTTCATACTACACATTACAACAAGGAAAAAATTCCTACTTATATACCAAACTCAAATAATTACAAATGAGTCGGTCCTCAATTACAAAATAATAAATTCTACACGCTACACACAGAATTCACATAAAACTGTTGGCTTCCAGATACTGTAACTTTCTCCAAACATATCCTCAAAGTTTGTGCTATGAACCACATCATCATTAATAAGTCTCCAACATCCCTTTAACTATGCAAAATCAGATTCCATCCTAGCTAAGAGATATCCTCCGATTTCTGAACATCGCTTCACAGAAACACTGTCTAAACACTGCTTTCACCAAAATGCTCATAACTCTCACAAATGAATGAATTTATTTTTGCACTGTTAACCATAGGTTAATAAAACACCAAAGAACATACCATCAACTACACAAAAGCCAATCTACAATACAACATGTGCCCAAAACAAAACTGTACCTACTTTCCTGCTAATATCCATAATATCACTGTGTTGACATCAATGACAATCCAAGTCATGAATGCAACAACAATTGCTACATAATGACTGCCAAAATACTTTTCATTCATTCCTAACAATCTCCCCCATTGGCATTGATGGCAACATAGATGAAAAACATCCAATGTTCCAAAAATCCAATACTGCAACATCACTGCAAAATATCAAATCAAATCTTGCTTCATTTTCCTATTCAGATCTCTCATACAATCCACAATATTTTTCATGTATATCTCTCCCCCATTGACATCAATGACAGAAATTCCATCACTAAGTCAACAACAACTTAATGTCAAAAGA
Organism: Chamaecyparis obtusa; assembly: GCA_027943335.1. NCBI lineage: Eukaryota > Viridiplantae > Streptophyta > Pinopsida > Cupressales > Cupressaceae > Chamaecyparis > Chamaecyparis obtusa. Next base: position 356,055 of record BSBK01004178.1, read on the forward strand.
CACTTTTCAAAAAAATACAATAACAAGAGTCCTCATTACTCAGCTCATAAACTCCCCCATAGAGGAAGTTCCAACATCCAATCTAGAAGAAAGATAGGGCTCATATACCACTGGACGGATGCAATCATCTACATCAATTCTCAAAAATAGGTTAGGGCATAACCCCAAGCATACCTCTCAGATACACAAATGTATCCTTAGGTAAAGGCTTTGTAAATATATTTTCTATCTGCTCCTTTGTACTTATGTACTCTAATCTTACTTCTTTTTCTGCAACTTTCTCTCTTACAACATGATACTTGATCTCAATATGTTTAGTCTTAGAATGTAAAACAAGATTTTTTGACATACTCACTGTACTGGTGTTATCACAATGTATAACAATAGGCTCATCAAACTTTATTCCAATATCCTTCAACATCTGCTTCATCCAAAAAGTCTTAGCCAAATCATTTTCAAACAACATAGCTCTTGCTGCTTCAGTTATTGACCTGTTCCTTCTTTCTGCAATACCATTTTGTTATGGTGTTCTAGGGGCTGAAAGTTGTATCTTAATACTATTCATTTCACAAAAGGTGTTAAACTCTCTAGATGTAAATTCACCACCTCTATCAGATCTTAGACACTTAATCTTCATTCCAGATTCATTCTCAATTTTGCTTTTCATGATCTTAAATTTATCAAATGCTTTAGATTTTTCTTTCAAAAATGCAATCCACATCATTCCTGTAAAATCATCAAAAAGAATCACAAAATACCTTTCTCCATAGAATCCTCTAGTCCTAGTAGGACCGCTCAAGTCTGTATGAACAATCTCCAGCTTCTCTGTCGATGTGAACTTTTTGTTGGGAAATGAACTCCTTTTTTGCTTTGCCATCATACATTCTTTGCAAATCATGTTAGTAGGTTTCATAATTCTAGGTAAATCTCTTACCACAAGTGTAGTGCTCACCTTGACAATATTATCAAAGTTTATATGACAAAACCTTTTATGCCATAACCAACTGTTATCAATCCTAGTTATCAAACATGTCATCTTAGTAGGATTCAACTGAAATACATTACCTCTGGTTCTGGATCCTTTTCCAATCAGATTTCCATCTTTATCTTTTATCACACAATTTTTCTCAGAAAACCAAACTTGATAACCCTTATCAGCCAATTGTCCAATGCTTAGTAGATTATGTCTTAGTCCATCAACAAAGTAAACATCATCAGCGTTAGTCTTTCCATCAAGAGTAATAGATCCTATACCCTTAATCAAACAAGGTGCATTGTTACCAACCCTAACAATTCCTCCATCATAATTATCTAACTTAACAAACTTTCTTTTATCTCCAGTCATATGATGTGAACAACCACTGTCTATAATCCAATCAGATTTCTTTTTAACTTGTGAAACTAATGCTTTTTCTTCCCTTTTATCAGATTCAGAACTTTCTTCTTTAATTGCTACAAATCCTATTTCCTCAAAGTCACTTAAATGTTTTTCAATTCTTGCTTCAAGATCTTCATCATTTGCATAATAACATTCTTTAGATCTTCTAGGTTTAAAGTTGCTTCTATACTTCTTAAATCTTTTAGGACATTTAGATGCAAAATGACCATATTCTTGACAAGTCCAACATTTAAAGATTTTCTTACCATCTGGTTCTCTTTTTACAAGTAATGCAATACCTTCTTCAATCTTCTTATCTTCCTCAGATCTGCTACTACTGGTATAGTCTCCATTCACACTAGTACTCCTTGTAGGTCTAATGTTAAGAGCACTAAATGTTGTTTCCATTCTAGGTAGCTCTCTTGATAATCTCAAGTTCATCTCTACTGTTTCTAATCTTCCAAGAAGAGTCTCTCTTGAGAAGTTCGATGTACAAGGTATCACTTGTTCAATCATCTGTGTTGTCTGCTTGAATACTGGTGTCAAAGTTCTCAAAATTTTCCATATCACTTCATTCTCTGTCTTATCACCTCCACAAGACTTTATTCCTATTACAATCTTAGACATCCTACCAATATAGCTTCTAATAGATTCATCTTCCATCATTCTGATATCTTCAAATGCACAAATCCAATTATGTAATCTAGCCTTCTTTGCATGTTCATCACCTTCAAAATTAGAATGTAAAGCTTTCCAAATTGCATGAGATGTTTTCAAACATCTTACCTGACTATATTCATTCTCTGGTAGTGCTGACAAAAGTGCTTCTCTTGCAAGTATGTTACACATGAATAGATCTAGTTCATCTTTAGTTCCTACCTCTAGATTGTCTTCCTCAATGATAGTCTTCTCATTCTTTGTAATCAACCAATAACTTGGTCCTAAACACAATAGATGTGTCTTCATCTTTTCTTTCTAGCTGTCAAAATTTACTCCATCAAACTTTTCTAAAATTCACCATGGATCTCCTTAAGTTGTTAAACTTTTCTTTCAAGGACCTGCTACTCTGATACCAATTGTTAGAAAGTAAAGATCCCCAAGATAACTGAGAGGGGGGGGGGGGGGGTGAATCAGTTATCAGATAATTTATCCATTCAACTACTTTAAACAATGTACTGATCAACCATAGAAAGATAATCATACACAATTGCACAATAACACAAGATATGTTGACTAGGGAACCTCTTGAAAAGAGTAAACCCCGGTGGGAATGATGCCCACAAAATGATGCACTAATATGAAAGTTCCTTGTTAGAGGATGGACCCTGTTAGGAGTCTTATGAAATACATTCAGTACATATAAATCCCTGTTAGGAGATTTTGAATCCCTGTTAAAAGATTCTAACCTGGTTAAGAGTTTATGGAAGACAGAAGGACCCACTGCCCAAACAGCTTCAAGGCAAGATCTCTGAACCCACTGTCCAAAAGATCTTAGAATTATTCAATAGAATAATATGAAATATATTACCTCCTTCACACTATGCCAAAACTGCACTCTCTGCTACACAAGATCACAATTCCAAATCTCTGTACTCACAAGTCTTCCTTCATCACTGAATTAGCTCTTTGCTTCACTTCATGCATATATTCGCATCACAATATTCATACTACACATTAAAACAAGGAAAAAATTCCTTCTTATATACCAAACTCAAATAATTACAAATGAGTCGGTCCTCAATTACAAAATAATAAATTCTACATGCTACACACAGAATTCACATAAAATTGTCGGCTTCCAGATACTGTAACTTTCTCCAAACATATCCTCAAAGTTTGCACTATGAACCACATCATCATTAATAAGTCTCCAACATCCCTTTAACTGTGCAAACTCAGATTCCTTCCCAGCTAAGAGATATCCTCCGATTTCTGAACATCGCTTCATAGAAACACTGTCTAAACACTGCTTTCACCAAAATGCTCATAACTCTCACAAATGAATGAATTTATTTTTGCACTGTTAACCATAGGTTAATAACACACCAAAGAACATACCATCAACTGTGCAAAAGTCAATCTACAATACAACATGTGTGCAAAACAAAACTGTACTTGCTTTCTTGCTAATATCCATAATATCACTATGTTGACATCAATGACAATCCAAGTCATGAATGCAACAACAACTGCTACAAAATGATTGCCAAAATACTTTGCATTCATTCCTAACAATAGGAACATTGTAACACCAATAACCAGTAAATCGATCAAACCTCACTCAAATTGTCACCCAAACTTTTGTAAACCTTTGTAGACCAACTATAGACACATCTAAACCATACCTTATGATCACAACTTAAGATATTAAGTGTAACATCTAAACAACTAAAATCTACTTCACCGAATATACTCAATACACTATTTGCAACAACAATTAGTATGTTGACATCAATGGGAAAATATTAATGTTCGCTCACAAAAACACAAAACTCTGAAATTCTCAAGAATGTTTCAAAAATCTCCTCAAGACATCAAACAATCTCCCCCTTTGGCATTGATGGCAACATATGAAGTGAAAAACTGATCAATGCACAAAGACATCAATATACCCACCTGATCACTCTAAAATATATCCACGTGATCAATCTAAAATATATTCACCTGATCACTTTGAATATCCAACTTCAAACCTCTCAACATAATCACAATCTAATTTATCTATGTTTTTCACTTAATCTCTCCCCCTTTGACATCAGTGAAAAAGGTCCAAAGATTTTAAAAAAATTGAACTCACATCAAAAATCATAATAGGACAAATCTTAGTACCAATCCATAAGAACTATAAGACTGCTCTCTGTAAGAAGTAGTCCCAAAACCCATCAATCCAAAGAATAATATTCTGATAGGTTTTGGACTAATGCCATTTCTAGTATCATTAGCTCTGATCAGGAGGGGCCAAGACCTAATCTTCTTTGTAAGATACTCAAATATATCCTTTGGAAAAGGTTTTGTAAAGATATCAAAAATTTGTTCCTTAGCAGACACCTACTCCAATTTTACTTCCTTTTCACTGACCTTATCCATTAGGAAATGATACTTAATAGAAATATGTTTTATCTTTGAATGTTGCACATGTTTCTTTGAAATATTGATAGCACTAGAGTTGTCATAGTAAATAACAATCGGTTCATCAATGTTTATCCTTAAATCTTTCAACATTTGTTTCATCCAAACAACTTGATTACAATTTATAGAAGCAACAACATACTCAGATTCAACATTGGATTGAAAAATACAATCTTATTTCTTACTAGTCCAAGAGATTAGTTTCTTACCAAAAAAGAATGCACCACTACTTGTACTCTTCCTATCATCCGCATTACCTACCCAATCAACATCAGTATATGCAGTCAAGGTAAAATCATCATCTTTTCCATACCACAATTTGTAGTCAAATGTACCCTTCAAGTATCTAAAAATTCTCTTCACAACAATCATATGTGATTCCTTTGGTCCTACTTGAAATCTTGCAACAATTCCAACTGCATTTGATATGTCTAGTCTAGTATGAGTCAAATATTGCAATCCTTCGATCATAGATTTGTGTCTTGTCTGATTTGCACAAGAAGATTCATCATCTTTAGTCAATTTGCAACCAATAACCTTAGGAGTCCCTACCAATTTTGAATCTTCCATACCAAATTTCTTTAACAATTTCATATATATTTGGACTGTGTAATAAAAATTCATTTATCCAACAATGTAATAAAAATTCATTTATCCAATTGTGTAATAAAAATTCATTTATCCAATTGTGTAATTTTCAATCCAAGAAATAATTTTATCTCACCTATTATAGACATCTTAAATTATTTTTGCATTTCATAAGAAAATCCTATACTTAACTTGTCATTGTAATACCCCAAAAATGGGCTATAAGTTCATTAATATCCTACATCTCCTATTCGAATGAAATCGACATCGAAGTCCTAATCTAAGGCACATCTAAACATCATCGAATCATAATTGATTATCTTAAATTGTGCATCAGGGAATATTCCTAGCAATATTCCTAATCATCATAATTATCTTTAATTTTATAATTATTTGGCAATAAATCACATTTATCCTAAAGTTTGATTAATTGAATATTTTCATATTTAATTAATTAGATTTAATATTTACCACTTAATTGTGTAATTAAATTCAATTATATCTATTATTAATTGTATTATTTAATTTTGACAATAAATCTAATATCATATGAATAATTGATTAAATTCTTATTTAATTAATTAAAGCAAGTTGTCATTATTTAATAATATAGTTTTTAATAAAAGTTTGATTAAATAATTGATTAACCCATAAATCAATTATTTTATTTTTAAAAGCAGTTAAGTTGAGAATAAATCACTTTATTATTAAAATAATTCATAAATAAAACATGCACAATCATAAAAGCAGACAACTATCAATTATCAATTAAAGCTAAACTCTATTTTGAGTTAAAACTTAGCTTTTGCATATTTTTGTGAGTTAATTATCCTTTATTTAAAAATAACTCAAAAATCAACCTGAGTTATTTGAGTGATTTATGGCTTTCTTTCACAACCTCCAAAGCCTTGGATTTCTATAAAAACAAGGCTCATCTCTTCATAATTCATCTCTCAATCATCTCGCAAATTGCAAACTTACTCTACAGGAATCATAGCATATCAGATTTGGAGAATTTGCACAATTGGAGGCTGAGGAATCAACTTGCGAATTCAAAGCTTTGTGAGATCAATTTCAATTGCATAGTTTTTATATCTTAGCATAGAATTTCATAGTTTTCATATCATTGTTAGAATCTTCATTGTTAGATCATTTAGCATTCATTGCATATCAGTTTTCAATAGCATTCATAGCATATCAGTTTATCATTCTTATTGCATAGAAAATATTAAAAAAAAAAGAATAGTTGCATTTAATTTCATATCCATCTTTTGCATTCAAATCCTTCATTTAGGTGTCGTATAGGTCATTGATCTCGATTACAATCTGAGAACATCAATCTCGCACCTATTAGAAGGCAGTAAATCGCTTGATTAGATAGCTTTCAATTTTGCATGATTTTGATTATCACTAACCTCTAATATTTTACTGAGTGTTGTGTCTACAGATCAGGTACAATTTTCACACACACAGTCATTACCACCAAATATGATATCATCAACAAAGACTTTAACAATCAAGATATTATCATTGAATATTTTGAAATATAAATTACTATATGCAGTACCTTTTCTAAATCCAATCTTTATAAAATACAAGTCAAATCTAGCATACTAGGCTCTAGGGGCTTTCTTCAATCCATACAATTCTTTCTTAAATTTACAAACCATATATCCTTCCTCAGTTACTGGAAAACCATCAGGTTGTTCAATGTAAACATCTCCCTCTAACTCACCATTCAAAAATGATGACTTAACATCCATTTGATATACCTTAAATTTTTTGTAAGCTGCATATGCAAGAAGTAATCTAACAACTTCAAGTCTAGCTACATGAGCAAAGGTATCTATAAATTAAATACCTTCCATTTGGGAACACCCTTTGCAAACTGGTCTTGCTTTGTTCCGAACCACCTTACCTTCTTCATTCATCTTGTTTCTAAATACCCAGTTAGTTAAGATCACATTCTTGTTCATAGGTCTGGGAAAAAGAATCCATGTCTTATTTCTCTCAATCTGATCAAGTTCTTCTTTCATTGCTTTCTGTAATACCCCAAAAATGGGCTATAGGTTCATTAACCTCCTACATCTTCAATTCGAATGAAATCGACATCAAAGTCCTAACCTAAGGCACATCTGCACATTATCAAATTTAATTGATTTTATCCTAAATTCTGCATCGAGGCATATTCGTAGTAATATTCCTAATTTATCATAATTATCTTTAATTTAATTATTATTTGGCGATAAATCTTATTTATCTTAAAGTTTGATTAATTGAATATTCTGAATATTTAATTAATTAGATTTAATACTGCCACTTAATTATTTAATTGAATTTAATTAAATTATTCTTAAATTATATTATTTTATTTTGACAATAAATCTAAAATCTCATGATTAATTGATTAAATTTTTATTTAATTAATTAAAGTTAGTTGTTAATTTTTAATAATATAGTTTTTGAATAAAGTTTGATTTAGTAAATTGATTAACCCATAAATCAATTGTTTTAATTTTAAAAAAATCAGTTAAGTGGAGAATAAATCACTTTATTTTTAAATTAATTTATAATTAAATCATGCACAATCAAAAAAGCAGGCAACTAGAAATTAACAATTAATTTTAAAATTGAAACTCAACATCTGATGATAAGTTGAAAAAGAGAACTAAAGCTCTATTTTGAGATAAAAACTACTTTTGCATGATTTTATGAGTTTATTTATTCTTAATTTCTTGTTAACTAAAAAATCAACCTGAGTTTATCAAGAGTGATTTATGGCTTTTTTTCTTGCATCCTCAAAGTCCTGGATTTCTATAAAAATAAGGCTCAACTCTTCATAATTTATCTCTCAAGCTTTCAATCTCTCAAAATCCCTCAAACTTTCAATCTCTCCAAAGATCCCTCAAACTTTCAATCAACACTCAAATTTGCACAATTACTCTAGTGAAATTACATAAGAAGAATCAAGCTTTTGCGACAGACAATTTTGTGAGATTAATTCATAGTTTTTGCATAGATTTTCATATCAATTCATATCATTGTTAGATTAATTTGTATATTATTTCAATTCATTCTATATTAGTTTCATATCCAGTTTTTCATCCTATTACATCAAAAATCCAAAAATATAGATTAAATTTGCATTCATATAGTTTTTCAATTCTTTGCATTCAAATCCTTCGTTTAGGTGTTGCATTGTCACTGATCTCGATTCCAATCTGAGAACATCATACTTGCACCTAATAGAAGATAGTAAATCGCCTGGTTAGCATAGTTTCAATTACTTGCAGATTTTGGTTTTTGCTAACCTCTAATGTTTTACTGAAGTGTTGTGTCTACAACTAGGTACAAAATTCACATACACATTTTTGGCACCCACCGTGGGGCCCTAAAATGGGTTTCCATTCTATTCTATCAAATTTCTATCATTTTTCTCGAACCCACGACCACAAGGTTAATTTTTGTGAGTTTTGTGATAAATTTCTAGGCTATTTTTCTAGAAATATGACTGATGTTTTTATTGGTACATGCACATATGACATGATACAGATCTAAAATTTATATTTCTGGAAATTTATTTAAGTTATCTTTCATTTTCCATTGGTTTTGATTAATTTCCTTTTGATTTGCAAAAGTTATGATCATTTTAGTGAAGACTGGTCTGAACCTGATTTTATGAAATTCGATTGATGTTTTTATTGGTACATGCACATATGACATGATAAAGATCTAAAATTTATATTTCTGGAAATTTATTTGAGTTAGCTTTCATTTTCCATTGGTTTGGATTAGTTTAGTTTTGATTTTCAAAAGTTATGATCATTTTAGTGAAGACTGGTATGAACTAGATTTTATGAAATCTGACTGATGTTTTTATTGGTACATGCACATATGACATGATATAGATCCAAAATTTATATTTTTGGAAAGGTATTTAAGTTAGCTTTCATTTTACATTAGTTTGGATTTATTTTTTTTTTATTTGCAAAATTTATTATTGATTTAGTACAAACTGGTCAGAATCTAATTTTTTATGACAACAGGTTTTTTGATTATCAAATGACATATTATCTTTGACTAACCTGATTTTCTACCATGTGGGGTTGACAAGTTGTGTTTCTTTTTTTATGGATTTTTATAACAGTGGGTTTCATGGACAAGAATAGGTAAGTTTTTCATAATAGTGGTTTGCAAGTGCAGGTGCAGGTACGTCCTATGGGTACAAAAGATAGAAGACAAATGCTCAAAAATTGCTAAAATAGGTAAAATCTACTAAGCGTGTTGCAAGGAACTCAGGTATTCTATTACATATGATAGCACTTCATTTTGGGACATAAAAAAAACTCTCTTGTGTCAAGCTTGAGTGCCTTTACAGCTTTCATAATTCACACTTCAGTTTTGGGCTCTAAAACGAACATAGATTTGCTTTTTGCATATCTGTTACACATAGTAATTAGGCCCTATGAACACTATTTGCGGATGATCTTGAGAGAGTGGGATTCTTTTGCTTGTTCATGTATGTAAAGCTCTTCTTGATGACATATCCTCTTATAGGTAGGGAGGTTACTGAGATTGTCTTGTGTTCTACTAGATTTATGCATCTTCAACTTTTGATTGATACATTCTCTCTCCGGAGAGGTTGGTAGATCATAAGCGGTTGACATCATAGATCTTTGCAAGATAATTTTGGTCCTAGTGTGTCGGATTAATCTATTTTCTTTGTCTTGGTGAAGTGAAGACGTTAGGGGATTATGCTCTACTTCCTTTTTGGATAGTACTAGAAACCCAGATCCTTGAATCTGATCTAGTCCCCTTGTGGTATCTTTTGTGAGTCACCTTTAGAGAGGGTTAACCATAGTGGACATTCCATTAATTAGGTCAACCACGTGGACAGAACCTCAAGAGGTAATATCCATTTTCACCATGGTAGCAGCAACCACTATATAAATATCCTTGTGGAGGAAATCTTCACAGGTGTGGTCTCTTGTTGGGCTGTCAGATCTCCCTAGCAGCTCCTGATTGATTAAATTCTCAGACTGTGTCAAAACCCCGCTGCTCCTGGATTGGAGTTCGCCCTCTTGAGATCACAAAAGTTGTAGAGTCAGACCATTACTACAAACCCTAGTGAGGCCAATTTTTTTTAATTTTCTAAGAATATGTGTGTTATTGAAAAACTTTTGAGGACATACACAGTTAGCACTTCTAGGGATTAGCACAATAAGTCATTATTGCTTGTTCATGCACAAGGTTGCTTTTGCCCTTGTTCATTATTTTCAAATGATTGCTTGCTTCCCTTTCTTGCTATTCTGTGTGCTTGATATCTACTTGGTTACTTGAGACAAACTTTTACATAGATCTTCAAAAACTGTACAAAAAAATTTGCAAACAAACTGATACTGAAAAAATTGAAAAATTGCAAATCTGAAGCAAAAATCCTTTCTGGTGTCAAAAGTCATCTTGAAATTTCAAAACTCGTATCAAAGCCAAAGTCAAAGTTGTAAGAGATTGGTCAAATTTGTCAGAAATCCAATTTTTACAGCCTATTCCCAAATTCTATCAAAATAGCAAACTAATTCTTGTCATTTCTAGTCATCCTTGGTCGGTATGGGTCAAATCTCAGGTGCTATGACATGTTTCTCAACATCTAAATGAACTTAAATGGTATCAAGTTGCACAAAATGACTCTTGGTCTTCTTTCTTCCACATCTCTCATGTCTTCCTAGTCTCCCATTTCCATCCTTTCTCCTATTCCTTTACGCTTCTTCCTCTTCTTCCTAAAACTCTTCACGTCTTCTTGATTCTTTTCCTCTTATTATCTAGTCTTCTTTTTTCTATTCATCTCTTCTGTCACTTCCATGCTTGATTCTTCCTCTTCCAAAACCATGAATTTCAGCTATCTTGTTATGGAACCTCTCTTGAAAATGGATGATCTCGAACTCATTGCTCAATTCAAAGAGTATTATTCCAAAAAGCCCATGAGTGATAAATTTATGATGAAAATAAAGGAAAAATTTATTGAATCAGATGCCTTTGCTAGGATCATACGCATGGTCATGTCATGACCTTCTTCTTCCAAACATCTTTCATATTCTAAGTCTTCTCATCATTCCTCATCATCCACATCTTCTTCCTCTGCTAGGTCTTCACCTTCCTCTTCTCCATGATCTCATTCCTCTTCTACAGAGAGTGACACACCCATCTTTGAAGACTATGATGACTATGATGATGGACAATATAATGATACCTATGAACCCTCTGTTTCTAAGAGTCCTCCTCATCATGTGCTTGTGCTTACTGGAAATGGGACGTCACATTGGAAAGATCATGATGGCTATCTATATGATTCTAATTTTGAAAGAGACTTTGATGATTTTTGTGAACAATACCTAGATGATACATCTACTTCACTTGAGGAAGAGAAAGCTTACCACGTTGATTACAAATGTCAATACTATAAGGATCTCTCCTCTACGAACTCTCATGCTGAAAATAAAGATTATACTCTCAAGAAAGATCATGTCAATGTTGAACCTTTGTCTTGTGATGGTTCCCTTCCATCCCCTCCTTCCTCCAATACCATACATTTCCTAAAGCTTCCAAGCCTATCAAATCTTTCACAAATCCTTCATCCGAAAAAAATCCTAATACTTTTCATGCGGTTCCCTATAGTTATCCTCAAGGGCTACCTCTTAAAGATACTCAAGCTAACCTTCACTTGGCTGCCAATAATTTCAATAATGCTAAACCTAAAGAGCCTAAGCCTTTATACGCTATAATGCCTACTTCATCTAGTCCTTCACCATCTCTTCCAAAGTCTTCCATACAATTCCAACATGCTTCCTTGTCCTTAGAAGTGGCTCCATGTCAAGAGGACTCTAAAAATGATAAAGATAAGAACATAAAGAAAGATCAAGATCAAGAACCCTCCATGTCATCCACTCCTTTTCATGATGTCTCTTATCCACTTCAGGGTTCTTTTGATCCTGCACGCCCTTTCTCATGCATTCCACCATGTCTTAAGTCTTCTCCTAAGCAAGATCACGCTACTACTTACACTGTTGAGCTTATTGACAATAAAAATAACTTTACTAGACTTGCATTTTCCAAAGATGATACTTCCATTAAGGTTGGTAAAAATGGTGTTAATGTTAAGCCTATTGAAAATCAAGAGAAAAATTATGCGCTTATGCTATCTAAAGATCCTTGTCAAGATCAAAGTCTTCCATCTTCTTATTCTACTACTCCATGTTTGTTTCCACTTTCTACTTTTCCTAAGTCTTTGCAAGCTTTGAACAATCCTATCAAAGAAGGTGATCATATTCAAGATGTCCACAATTCTATTGAAAATCTTATTGCTCACTCTAAAGATGCTGATGTCCTTGGTTTTCATATAAATATTGATGAACTTGTTGATTATCCTTTTGCATTTTCCACTTCCATCCTTAGATCTCTTCCACCACTACAAAGGGCTTCACATCTACCTTCCATCTTGGGTCCTTATGTCCCTTCACTTTCCCCTCCTAACTCTCCTAATTCATCATCCATCTTGGGTCCTTATGTCCCTCCATCTCGTATCTTTCCTCAAGATCAACATAGATGCATACCCTTGAATCCTTTTCATCCACCCACCCATCTAAACCAATCATATCCTCTTTCTTCTTCCACAAGTCCCAAGTCTTTTGGAAGTAACTTGAATGTTCAATACAAGAAAAAGAAGCAATACAAGAATCTATCAAAAAAAGATCACCATGTCTCCTCTAATCAACATGGGGGCATAAAGTCAAAAGAGATATCTAAGAAAAAAATACAAGACAAATATGGGTTCCAAAATCTATCATTGAAGATATTCTCTCTAAATCATCAAAAAGAAATGAAAAGCCTACGACTATATGAATTCCAAAATATCTTTTGAAAAAGTCTGATGTTGAGCAACAAGTGAAGTTGACATTCAAGCTTCCAAAGACTTCCACTTCATCTTCTTCTAAAAACATTCTTCCATTCTATGCACCTAAACCACAACCTCTGCTATCCATTCACCATATTCCTTCACATATTCCTTCATTCATGTTTCCTCCATCCTCTTGTTACCCTTCAAGGTGTGTGTTGATGTTGATCTTGCCTTCCTTTCCATCTACCCTTTCACAATCCTTCCATTCATTATCTTTCTACCTTCTATCCTTTTCCCTCACTTACCTATTCTTCCTATCTTCCAACCTCACTTGCTTTACATAAAATCTTATCCTCCATTTTTCTCTTCCATCTTCCTTTCCCTATCAACATCTTTGAGCATATGATTTTTAATCCTTGGAATATCATGGTTTATCCTTTCAAGGAGCATTATCTAAAAATCTTCCCTTCTTAAAAACAAACAAACAAACAAAAAAACAAAAAAAATAAAGAAATGAATTTTTTTTGTTTTGAAAATGTGTCTTGGTGAAAACTTGGAAATAGGCACCTTGGTAGCAAAAGTAAAGAGAAATAAATTCATCCTATGGTGAAAACCACTCCCTTGTGGCACCTTGGATAAGTACCGTGATGAAAACCTGACAATCAGACATCATGCGTAGTTCTTCTACATATTTCATCCATTCCATCTTCTCTCTTTGATCTTGACAATGTTGACCTATACACAAACATTTGGCTATCTTGTGAGCTATTTTAAGATGATCTTTCTTTCATTCCTTTCATGTTTAGCTTTCATGTCTATCTTCCTCCATTCATTTTTTCCTATCGCTATCCTTTTCCCCTTTGGTCTTGATCTAAAAAGAAAAAAAAAGAAAGAGTAAAACATGGTGCTTGGTCTTGGTCTAAAAAGAAAAAAAAAGAAAGTGTAAAACATGGTGCTATGAAACCTCTTGACATGTCTACTCCTTTGGACTACATCCTTTCTTGCTCTTGCATTATGATTTTGGGACTTATCCTATGCTGGCCTTTCATTGCTTGTCCAAATGCACTTTACATGACATTTTGCCCCTAGCTTGTGTATTCTTGAAGAGTTTTCCCTTGAGGATTTCTTCCCTTCATTCTCCTTCATTCTCTTGTCTTCCATCTCTTCCACCAGCTTGCCAATCCCTCTTATTCTCCACCTTGCTAGACATTGGGACTGCACGATATGATCTTTCTTGGGAGTTTGCAATGGAAAAAGAAGCTATCAAGTATGCAAAGAACTATTAGAAGTGCCAAGTGCATGTCAACTTAATTCATGCTCCAGGGAGAGATCTAATTCCCTTCACTACTCAATGGCCTTTTCACCAATGGGAATTTGATCTTATAGGATCCATACATCCTCATTCTTCTAATGGGCATACCCATATTATTACAGCTACAGATTATTTCATGAAATGGGTAAAAGCAGTCCCTTTAACACAAGCAACTGGAAAGTAAATCTCCATGTTCATCTTGAACTACATCATATGCCAGTATGGTATTCCACACTCTATAGTCATAGATAATGGTGGACAATTTAAGAACAAAGACTTGGATGATCTATGTGCCAAATTCAAGATTACACAATATTGGTCATCTATCTACTATCCTCAAGGGAATGGACAAGCAAAAGCTTCCAACAAGAATCTATTGAAAATCTTGCACCGAATAGTTAATAAAATAGGAAGAGACTAGCATCTCATGATCAATCCAGCCCTCTGGGCCTAAGAACAAGTATCAGAACACCCACTAGGGCTACACCATTCACTTTAGTTTATGGATCTGAAGTGGTACTACCTATTGAGGTTGAAATCCCATCACTAAGAATTAGAATGCATGGTCTAGTGACTGATGATGACTACAGAGTGTCTAGGTTGCAAGAACTTGAACTTCTAGATGAACGTAGAGAAGTAGCGTACGATCATCTTAGAGTCTATCAAAAGAGAATGTCTAGAGCTTACAACAAGAAAGTCAAACACAGAGAATTTCAGGTTGGTGATCTAGTCTTGAGAGAGAATCCTAAAAATCAATCACATAGAGAATGCAAGGGGAAGTTTGAATCCAACTGGCTGGGTCCCTTTGTTATCACTGCTACTTTTGGCTTTGGTGTCTATCAACTCTCAATGACTGATGAAGAACAACTTCGAGAACCAATCAACATTCTCTATCTAAAGAAATTCTACGCCTAAGGCATTTAGTCTATGATAAAATGTTCTGAAAAATTATAAAAATTGGAAAAAGTCTTAAAAAAATGAACATCTTGGTGAAAACCTAGCAATAGGTGCCTAGATGATTCACAAAAAAGTAAAAAATATCAAAAGTACAAAAAAATTGGAAAAATGAAAAGTACAAAAAAAAATAAAAAAATGAAAAATACAAAAAAAATGAGAAAAAGAAAAAGTGCCTTGGTGAAAACTTGGAAATAGGCGCCTTGGTAGCAAACATAGAATCTCTACCAAGATGATGAAAACTCGGCAAATGGGCACCACTTGTTTCAAAATGCTCCATCTATCAGTGCAATCTTGGTCTTTCCCAATTTTCAGTCTTGCTTTAGTTTGTACATATCTCCTGGTTTGTTTATGCATTCGTATTTTCAATAAAGTCAGATTGTACACCAATTGGCTCACGCGTCTGTATCCTATCAATGCCTAACACTTAGGGGCAATCAATGTCATATCCTATGGTCTCCAGTATACCTCAGATGAGTCATGTCTAGTTAGAGTCCTTTGAAGCTTCATCTGAGTCAGTTAATCTGTCTCCTCTCCAGAAAGGGATTTTGCATCTACAACAACACAATCAAACATCAACACAAAATGAAAACAATCTGTGCTTCATGCTTTTATCTCCTTGTATGCTTACTGATTCACATTGAGATTTTTGCATATTTTGTTCCCACGAGCTCTTCGATGATGTCCTTTATAGGATTTAGAGAGTGATGACAGGGGGCATAATCTTTTCTTTGTTTTCTTCTTGTATGTGAAAATCTAACAACTTTGGAAATTCTGGATTGAAATGGTGTCCATCTGTAAGAGCCTCTATCTTGAATTGGATGGCCATGAGTACCTCAACCATTGATACTTAGAAAATTCAAGGAAGTTTGATCTCACTATTATCTTTTTGAGTGAATTCTTTCTCCTACTGTGAAACGCAATCTTACCTAAGGATGTGAATGATAAAGGGTCACTACGAGTAATTCACACTGGACTTAGAATGATCTCTTGACTATTTGATGTATTTGTAATGCAAGGTGTATTCTAGTCATCATGATGTTTATGTTTTGATGCTTATACAAATTGCTATATCAAAATGGACATGATATTCAGGTCATCCTGGTGTTGGTGCCTTGGTGCTTATATCTAATCCGACATTCTGAAAATAAAATCAATATTCATATGTCCATGGTTATCTAACCAGTGGGTGTTGTATTGATTCTTGTGCATACAAATTGATATTCATATGTTTATGGTTTCATAACTAGTGGGCATTGTATTGATTTATCCGGTTACCTAAAAGTTCAATGATGAGAATGAATCGACACATGATCAGTGACTAGGTCCTAGGTCCTAGGTTTGCATTTTATTCTGCATTTCATTTTGCACTTTGCATGATCTCACAAATTGCTTGAACACTTAAATGATTCTTCAAAAAAAAAAATGCTAAACATGACTACAAGAGCTGAATCTTACACGAAGGTCCATCGAACAAAATAGCAAGTAGAATCCTTTTTCGGGATCAAAATCTAAGATCATTCATATTATTAACTACTTGCACAATCGACCTTCAATCATCACAGAAATCTAGAATTCAACTTAATTGACTATCTTACATCAAACTATCAAAATTTCAACTTGGTCAACCATGGTCAACTCATGGTCAACCCTAGTCAAACTTGGTCTTCTAGACCTCTAAAATGATGCATAACACGTTCTCAGACGTGTACAACCACTTCTCAAATCAATTAACATGCTTCTAAACTATTCAAAGCTGACTTTTCTTGTCAGATTTTGATTTTCATCCCGAAGGGGGCATGGTATTGCACATCATTCAAAGTCTGTAAATAATATATTTCTCTTAGTGATCAAGACAACAACCACATCTAGTTACTGATTCATCAAAAGTCCTCGTCGCTTGGGGAAAATCTTTCATTTCTTGGGGCATATTAGATTCATTGAGATCTATATCAATCTGGTATCCTAATCCTTAATCTTGTAAACTGTATTAGCTTTTTCGTAACCGTCAGTTTAGTTGTGCTATTTCCTTGGTTCCTCGTAACTGGAGGATTCAGATGTGATACCAATATGATTCATACAAGGACATTCAGGTTTGGAATCGGTCACTCACTTGTTCACAATCATAAGGTTCAAAATCAGACATTTTGGCACTTTTTCGTAATCACCCGTTCATTGCTGATATAGGTAGCATCATCTTGATTCTTGGTCATCCTAGACCTGGGTCGACATCTTTTTCCAATCTTTTAATCGATTTCTATCTTGGAATCTATTCATATTTCAAATCAATCTCAACATGTTTATCATACACAGATTATTCTTTGAACCACTACACTTTGCACAGTGATTCAAAGAGGGGCAAAATGTAATACCCCAAAAATGGGCTATAGGTTCATTAACCTCCTACATCTTCAATTCAAATGAAATTGACATCAAAGTCCTAACCTAAGGCACATCTGCACATTATCGAATTTAATTGATTTTATCCTAAATTCTGCATCGGGGCATATTCCTAGTAATATTCCTAATTTATCATAATTATCTTTAATTTAATTATTATTTGGCGATAAATCTTATTTATCCTAAAGTTTGATTAATTGAATGTTTTGAATATTTAATTAATTAGATTTAATACTGCCACTTAATTATTTAATTTAATTTAATTAAATTATTCCTAAATTGTATTATTTTATTTTGACAATAAATCTAAAATCTCATGACTAATTTATTAAATTTTTATTTAATTAATTAAAGTTAGTTGTCAATTTTTAATAATATAGTTTTTCAATAAAGTTTGATTTAGTAATTGATTAACCCATAAATCAATTGTTTTAATTTCTTGGGGCATATTAGATTCATCGAGATCCATATCAATTTGGTATCCTAATCCTTAATCTTGTAAACTATATTAGCTTTTTTGTAACCATCGGTTTAGTTGTGTTATTTCCTTGGTTCCTCGTAACTGGAGGATTTAGATGTGATACCAATATGATTCATACAAGGACATTCAGGTCTAGAATTGGTCACTCACTTCTTCACAATCATAAGGTTCAAAATCAGGCGTTTTGACACTTTTTTGTAATCACCGGTTCATTGCTGATATAGCTAGCATCATCTCGATTCTTGGTCATCCTGGACTTGGGTCGACATCTTTTTCCAATCTTTCAATCAGTTTCTATCTTAGAATCAACTCATCTTTCAAATCAATCTCAACATCTTTATCATACATAGATTATTCTTTGAACCACTACGCTTTGCACAGTGATTCAAAGAGGGGCAAAATGTAATACTCCAAAAATGAGCTATAGGTTCATTAACCTCCTACATCTTCAATTCGAATGAAATCGACATCAAAGTCCTAACCTAAGGCACATCTGCAAATTATCAAATTTAATTGATTTTATCCTAAATTTTGCATTGGGGTATATTCCTAGTAATATTCCTAATTTATCATAATTATCTTTAATTTAATTATTATTTGGCAATAAATCTTATTTATCCTAAAGTTTGATAATTGAATATTCTAAATATTTAATTAATTAGATTTAATACTGCCACTTAATTATTTAATTTAATTTAATTAAATTATTCCTAAATTGTATTATTTTATTTTGACAATAAATCTAAAATCTCATGACTAATTGATTAAATTTTTATTTAATTAATTAAAGTTAGTTGTTAATTTTTAATAATATAGTTTTTGAATAAAGTTTGATTTAGTAATTGATTAACCCATAAATCAATTATTTTAATTTTAAAAAAATCAGTTAAGTTGAGAATAAATCACTTTATTTTTAAATTAATTTATAATTAAATCATGCACAATCAGAAAAGCAGGCAACTAGAAATTAACAACCAATTTTAAAATTGAAACTCAACATTTGATGATAAGTTGAAAAAGAGAACTAAAGCTCTATTTTGAGATAAAAACTACTTTTGCATGATTTTATGAGTTTATTTATTCTTAATTTCTTGTTAACTCAAAAATCAACCCAAGTTTATCAAGAGTGATTTATGGCTTTTTTTCTTGCATCCTCAAAGCCTTGGATTTCTATAAAAACAAGGCTCAACTCTTCATAATTTATCTCTAAAAAATCTCTCAAGCTTTCAATCTCTCAAAATTCCTCAAGCTTTCAATCTCTCCAAAGATCCCTCAAGCAATCAATCAACACTTGAATTTGCACAATTACTCTGGTGAAATTACATACGAAGAATCAAGCTTTTGCGACAGACAATTTTGTGAGATCAATTCATAGTTTTTGCATAGATTTTCATATCAATTCATATCATTGTTAGATTAATTTTCATATTATTTCAATTCATTCTAGATTAGTTTCATATCCATTTTTTCATCCTATTGCATCAAAAATCCAAAAATATAGATTAAATCTACATTCATATAGTTTTTCAATTGTTTACATTCAAATCTTTCGTTTAGGTGTTGCATTGTCATTGATCTCGATTCCAATATGAGAACATCATACTCACACCTACTAGAAGGTAGTAAATCACCTAGTTAGCATAGTTTCAATTACTTGTAGATTTCAATTTTTGCTAACCTCTAATGTTTTACTGAAGTGTTGTGTCTACAACTAGGTACAAAATTCACACACACACTTTCACCCAAAATTCATCATTGTACCATCTTAAAATGGACACACTTTCATTTTGAAACCTTTTAGCCCTCCTTAGCGTGGTTTTGGTCTCTCTTTATTCTTCCTAGCCCTTCCCTCATTTCTAGATCATCTCTCATCTTTTGGCATGGTCCTTTAGGTGTTATTTTATCACCTTTCTGACCATATCTTCCAACATCTTCATTTTCTCCTGATTCTTTCTACACCTTCTCTGAGGCCTCTTGGAACCCTGTTTGGGCTCCCCCTCAGGAGTAGGTCAGCCAAGTTGACCTATTCCTAGAAGATTTTAGTTAGGTCAACCTCTTCCTCAAGGGATTTTGATTGTGGGGTCCTATGTGCCTCAGGTTTGTCGATTGATTTATTTTGCTCCTAGGTTAGCTTGCTTTGTTTTTTATCTTGAAAATTGGTATATAAGGAGGCTTGGACATTTCTCTTTCATTCCCATCAAGCTAAATTACCATTTTACAAGTAATCAAGAGCAAGCATACACATGTTTGTGAGATTTCAAGCAAGCATCTTCAAGCATTTCCTTCTTGCATCAAGCTTCTTCCTTCAAGGTGGTAGTGGAGTTTGGCTTCTAAGGAGGAGATCCATCATTCCAAATCATTCAAGTTCTTCCATCCTTCATCATGGCATGTCACATACATTTCTATACATGAGGTTTTGACTTCTTTTATTTCCTTTTGGTTTCTTTGAGTCAAGTCTATTACATTTGCATATTTGATCACATCTCAAATTTAATGGAATCTGCAAAGGTAATTGTATCTTTCATTTGATATATTCAATCCTACTACATGTTAGCATTTCCTTTATCATTACATTTATATTTCAATTTCAATGTTGATTCCTCAATCTAGGGCTTGACCAAGGCAAGCCCTCATACACCCATATCCCAAAACACATTTTTTTGTGTGCAAGAGCAAGATATCAGAATTACAACCACAAATCTGGAAACTACTTGCCAAGAAATTTCCAAAGAAGTTGGGTTGACTTTTCTATAGTATCCCGACAACACGGTGACCTAGTCAACTTGGTCCTAGTGGTTTGGAAAAAATAACATTTTCTGGGTTTTCTGTCATGATCACGAATCCGCAGTTAGAAGTTCTATCATAGGTTCATATCCACATTTTTTAGAGAAAAAAGGCACATTCCTCTACACATTTCAAGGCGAGTACTCTATCCTTCATTTCACTTTTTAGTCTAGACCTATTTTCATATCTTAATTGGGTTGATTGCATACATTTGGTATCTAGATCAATCTTACTTTCCTCATTAAATCAATTGGTTCAATTTCACTTTTACATTTACACATCTTTAATCAAATCCTACATTGCATGAAAGTGAACTTGCCTACCCCTCTTTCTCTTGTATTTTGAATGTTAGTGTGGAAGTGGTTAGTTAATGATTTCATCTCACGTAGTTTATATTGTTAAATTCATTAGCACCCATTTTTCCCACTAAACATTTTGGTGAACCCAACATGTTACAAGTTCTTTTTGATCTTAATGTTAGATTTCCCTTTGCATTATATTGTGTGTTCACCTTAATAAAATTTTTTGGTGAGCTCAATGTGTTACAACTTCCTTTTGATCTTGGTGTTATATTTCCCTTTGCATTATCTTGTGTGTTCACATTCACTAAACATTTTGGTGAACCCGATGTCTTACAACTTCCTGTTGATTTTGGTGCATTATCTTGTGTGTTCACCTAAACATTTTGGTGAGCCCAACTTGTGCCCCTTTTTACTTTTGAAGTTAGAGTGTTTCTTTGCATTGGTTGTTTATCTTCTATTAGTGAGCCCAACACATTCCCTCTTCTTCTTGATTTTGGAATTAGATTTGGCTATCTCATTTTTGTAACAATGGAATTTTCTAAACTATTATGGTGCATAATACTCTTCATGGTAAATCTTGTGCTTGCATCTCTTTATCATGCCTATGATTTTTATGCAAGTTTCTTTCATTTTATGATGTTTATGTCTTTACATTATTTTATTGCATATGTTATTATGAGGTTAACTAATACACAGTTTCCTGATAAAACATATTTCAAGATGATCATTAGGCTTTCATGTGGATTTTTTAATCATCTTTTGGATGGGATTAGAGATTTTGTTGGTAATTCTCCTAATCTTAATCATGTGCCTAATACTTCCCAAAATCAATCCCCTCACACCCTTTCTACATTTCAATACATTCAAAGCATGGTTCATGATTTAGATATTAACCAATTCTTATATGAGTCATCTCCTTCACCTCATCCATCACCTACACCTCAGTCTCCTATACATACAACTCCTAATTCCATTCCTCCTTACACCACATTTACCCATCACCCTCAAGATAAACCATTCTCTCTATCCACCCTTCACTCTACTTATACTACTGGTTATAATAATATCACTAGACAAGGTTATAAGGGTTTAGGTCTTCGTATCCATGAGCATGGTATTAAGCTTCCCATCCACATTCCTCACCGACACCCTCAATGAGACCTTGGTTATGTTCCCCCTTAAAATACTTCTCCTTCTTTCCCTCCCCCACAATCTCCTCTTCACCTTCTTTTTCCAATTCCAACTTTATCTCCTAATGACACTTGGGAATCCGTAGCATTAAGAGTTTACCGCTTGCACCTAAATTAAGATATCAACCTTATCAAAATAATGTTATTTCTCATTTCTCACATCCTTTTTTCTACAATAATAAACATTTCCTTTGTGATTGTATGAAATTTATTTTGTATGTTCATGATAAAGTTGGAAATGGAAAAATTTCTTATACACAAGACATTTTATTTATCCTTCATAAGATTACTTAGCATTTATATTCCCTATTGGGACCACTCTCTGTTATTCATTATAATATATTCAAGAGTGGCACAATAGGTCTTTCACTTTGTTCCTCTTCAATGGGGGGCAAAGTTCATCTTTTCTTGGGATCTATTTTAGCTCCTTCACATGTCTTCTATACTTTAATATCCTTTGTACAAAGTGCATATTTGGAATTTGGGAGACATATTTTAGTGTACTTTATATATATCCCTCATTTTTCTTTTCTGGGTGTGTACTCTTTAGAATATGTTTACATTGATTTGTTGTGTTACATTTCTATGGGTAACTTTATCTTTGTCTTATACATGTTATAAGGGATTTATCCTATGATGATTATGTTATTTTCTCTTTTAAGGCTATGTTATCTCTTTGTTGTAGGCATAACATGGTTATCCATTCATCTTTTCCATTCATTTTTCTATATATTTGCATTTTTTATGATACGTTCTTGTCTGTGGGCATGTAATACTTTGTTTCATGCACAACGTGATTGTTGTTGCCTAACAATGTTCTTCCGTGCCTTGGATTTTTATGTTTTTCATTTAGTAATCATCTATAGTTTCCTTCATAGGTGATATCTTTTCTAGCATGTTATGTTTAGAATTACATATCCTATAATCCTACTTGTCTTACTTTTCTCTATGGTGTTGTATTATTCTATGATACTTCTTGTTTGATATTGGGTATTTTGTTTTGTGTATGGAAAGATTATGGTGTTGGAAACTACAATTGAAGCAATTATTGTATTGTCATTAATGTCAAACCTTAACTAGTAAGACTGTTGCTATTTAAGAAAGTACTATATCTATTTGAGTGTTGCTAAGGGGAAAGACAAGGTTGGTAACAATAGAACCTAAGGAAAGGTTGAGTTATCTTGATACTTCAATGAGTACTTGATTATATGGCACAATGATAAGATAATGTATTGTTTATCTAAGTAAGAATGAAGACTAAAATTGTAGGCTTAACCGAGCAAAAGTGAAGAAATCTAGTTTAAGCCGAGTGATGTTAGTGTCGATCGAGCTAGTATATGTTGAGTAAATTTAGTGTTAACCAAACATCAATATTAGCTAAGGAAACAATTTTTGTGGTGACCGAGCTTCTAGTGAAGACCGCAGAGTTGAACACAGTATTGATCGAGCGTCAATATTTTACATTTGAGGGAGAATTCAGATTTCCAGCCGACATCATTGAATTCTTGGATTATGTAAAATGTGTTGACTTTATTTATTGATTGTATGAAAGCATTTAATGCACTATAAAATGATTTATTGTAAATCTATTAACAGATTTAAGATATTTCTAGAAGGATAGCCGAAGAACATAAAGTTGGAAGGATTCGATAAATCTGACCTAACCCTAAGATTGACGAAGGAGATTAAGTGGCAAAAGATGTATTGACTTAATTGAGGAAGTATTAAGGGAACCTAAGCTAGAGGTTGAGAATACAAAGGATGCTAGAAGTGTTGTTGATGTTATTTACTATCTAAGAAGAGAAGGATGAAGGAGAAGTGTTGTGATTACTTGAAGAGAGTTCCAAGCAAATCAGTGATGGTGATGGTAAAGGTTCATAGTCAGTAAGCCATCATATGTGTATGAAATTGGATCTGATATTTGTAAAGTGAGTTGTATGTTTTTCAGATCAATATTACTACTAATTTCTAACCATTGTATCAATCAAAATCCTTTTAACAGAGGTTTACCTAATAGTCATAGGTATAAATCCTTTGAACAAGGTTGCATTCCAATGGAGTGTATGTAAGTCCTATAACAAGGCACACTTTTAACAGAGTGGTTTAAATCCTTTAACCGGGTCACACCTGACAGTGTGTTTGTAACCTTTGACAGGGTTGGCTTTTCACCGAGCTCACTTAAGAAGAGTGAACATAATAGTAACATGTTACAAAGTGGTTTTTCCCAAATTGGGTTTCCACTATAAATCCTGGTGTTGATACTTGTGTGAATGTTTTGGTTTGAACATTTCTGTGTTTTACAAGTTAGATACTATTGGATAAGTGGACTACACTATTATATGTTTTTGTTATGCAATCAGTAATGACCGAGTAGCTATTGGTTATTAGATTTGATTTGTTGAAGAGTTTTAAAGTTTGTTTTTATACATCTGGACCTGAGAACAACTGATTCACCCCCCCTCTTTGTTGTTCTAAATCATATTAACATATGGTTGTTTCTTATAGTTCATCTTTATATCTCACAAGATTTTTTTATATAATCCACCATAGACCTCTCTTTCTTGTCCTACAGTTGGGGGTAAAGGTTGTTTGTACATTCTTTATCTCTCTTTGTCTAAGGATCGACTTTCCTTAGTATAGTGGCATTTGTTAATCATGTGACATTCTTTTCCTATGAGGAATTATGTCTGAATCATGACTCTCTCTAACATAAAATATGTGCATGTCTGTGATCATCACCTCTTCTTTATTTGCAAAACTATGTTCATTATAAACATTTTACCTTGCTATGTAATTTAAAGTTTGTCATCCTTCATCCAAGAATCCCTATTCCACTTATACACGGGGGGTTGAATAGGTGCATTCTTGTTCTTCTTCTCTTCTTTTTTCTTGAAGTTTTTACCTTTTTTCATGACACTTCTCTTGAAGGGAGATGTATTGCTAACAAGGTCTCTTCCTTTCAAGGGTCTCTTCTCATAAGCAATATATCCTTTCATAAATTTATCTATTTTCTTAGCTTACAAGAGTCAACGCTCTTCGCTAAGTTGATGGCATACCTTGTTGCTAAAAAGCATATCTCCTTGTTTCTAGAAGTAGTTATCTTTGATTCTCTTCCTTTTGATTTCTAGGGCTACATAATCATCATAAAGAGGGGGGAATACATTGGACCTCTTTGTACTATAATTTACTTTTTATGCACTTTTACTTTGACATTGTTAGATGATACTCCCTAGTGAGTATTAGTGACAATTCTCCATCAGAGGGAAACACATTTGCATTTTACTTTTTGCATTTCCACTCCTTAACGGGTATCATTGATACTTCCCCATCTCAGGGAAATGCACACACACATTTTATCTATGGATAAAAGATCCTTGTGCATCCACAAAGATTATAGACATATTTTAACTCTGTGGTGATACCAAGGAATTGATCTACAGGTGAACACACATACACATGCATGCAAAAACCACCGATGAGTACACATGATTGAATATTGGGCACACAAACACGCTAGACCATTTGATCCTACCTTTTTGTTTTCTTTTTTGTGTGATTCATAGTAAGGCACACAAACCTTACTAGGCAAGATAATCTCTCTCTCTCTCTCTCCATGCTTTCATAGAGCAAGATATAATCATCAAGGATGTAATCCTTTGTGGTGCTCTTGCCTTTCCTATGTGATCCCTTATGCTTTGTAATAGCCTTCCAAATATGATATTGGTGGGTGAGACATTATTTTAGCTGAGGTCTCTTTCACTAGTTGATTTGGGTTTTTGTACTAACCCGTTTTGAGTCTTTTGAATTTTTTTTTGGTTTGACTCTCTTTTTCCTTTATTTTCATTCGCTTTGTTTTTGTGCTCTTATGCATGGGAATGGAGTTAGGATCCTAGGTTTGGGGGCTTATGTCCTTAAACTTGGTGATGTTCTATCTCATTGTGACATTGTCTCTCTTCTCCTTCTTCCTTTACCGAGAGTATGACTTGCCTCATACTCCCACTAAAGTGGGGGCTAAATGTACCATCTTAAAATGGATTCACTTTCATTTTTAGACCTTTTATCCCTCCTTATCATGGTTTTGGTATATCTTTATTCTTCCCATCCATTCCCTCATTTCTATATTATCTCCCATCTTTCTACGTGGTCCTTTAGGTTCTATTTTATCACCTTCTTGGCCATATCTTCTAGCAACTTCATTTTCTCCCGATTCTTTCTGCACCTTCTCTTAGGCCTCTAGGACCCCTTTTTGGGATCCCCCTTGGGAATAGGTTGACCAAGTCGACATGTTCCTAGAAGAGGTCAGCAGGTCAAACTCTTCCTTGAGGGATTTTAATTGTGGGGTCCTACGTGCCTCAAGTTTCTCGATTAATTTATTTTTCTCCTAGGTCAGCCTGCTTTGTTTTCAATTATGAAAAATGGTATATAAGGAGCTTGGGAATTTAATTTTCATCCCCATAAAACTATATTATCATTCTAAAAGTAATCAATAGAAAGCATACGCACATTCATGATATTTCAAATAAGCATCTTCAAGCATTCATCAAATTCAAGCATTTCCTTCTTGCATCAAGCTTCTTCCTTCAAGGTGGTAGTGGAGTTTGGATTCTAAGGAGGAGACCCATCATTCCAAACATTCAATTTATTCCATCCTTTATCATGGCATGTCACATACATTACTATATGTGAGGTTTTTACTTCTTTGATTTCCTTTTGGTTTCTTTGAGTCAAGGCTATTAGATTTGCATATTTAATCACATCTCAAATTCAATGGCATCTATAAAGGTAATTGTATCTTTCATTTGATATATTCAATCCTACTACATGTTATCATTTCCTTTATCATTACATTTTAATTTCAATTTCAAGGTTGATTCCTCAATCTAGGGCTCGTCCAAGGCAAGCCCCCATACACCCAAACCCAAAAACAAGCTTTTTTGTGTGTAAGAACATGATATCAGAATTACAACCATAGATCTAGAAACTACTTGCCAAGACATTTCTGAAGAAGTTGGGTTGACTTTGCTATAGTATGCTGGGAACACGATGACCTGGTCAACCTATTCCAAAACACAGTGACATGGTTGACCTATTTTGGAACATGGTGACCTAGTCGACCTATTCTTGGTGGTCTAAGAAAAACAACATTTTCTAGGTTTTTTGTCATTATCACGAATCCGCAGTCGGAAGTTTTGTCACAAGTTCAAATCTCCATTTTTTTGAGCAAAAAGACACATTCCTCTACACATTTTAAGGTGAGTACTCCATCCTTCATTTCACTTCTTAGTCTAGACCTATTTTTAGATCTTAATTGGGCTGATTGCATACATTTGGTATCTAGATCCATCTTACTTTCCTCATTAAATCAATTGGTTCAATTGCACTTTTATGTTTACACATCTTTAATCAAATCCTATATTGCATGAAAGAGGACTAACTTGTGTACTTCCTTAATATAATTTGGGTTTAGCATTGGCATCCCTTTATCTCCTTGGGTTTTGCTAATCTAACTTGGGTTATATTGAGAGTTATGTTTGGAAGCCCCTCTTTCTCTTGTATTTTGAATGTTAGTGTGGAAGTGGTTAGTTAATGAATTCATCTCACATAGTTTATATTATTAAATTTATTAGCACCCATTTTTCCCCTTAAACAATCATTACATGCTTCATTTACATCTTTAGGCTCAAGTTCAAATATTAGCACGTTTCTTCTCTAGGAATTCTTCCTCTAGTTTGAACACCTCTATTCTTATAACCAATAATAACCTCTTTAGAATGATTAATTCTTACATATCATGGAGTCTTTAGAATAGGCTTTGTAGCATATCCTTCAGTATCAACATCCTCCTCATTTTTGACAGGTTCAACTTGTTCTTTTGGACCATTCTAATTCTGATTCCACACTTCCATAATGTGATTATCTTCTTCAAGTATATCATGTCTGCAAGTTCTCTTGGATCTGTGCACATTCTCATGAACTCTGACATTTGAACTTTCAACAATCTTCTTTAGTCTATATTTATAACATTTATATTTCTTTCTCTTAGTGGAATAACCAAGAAATATCCCTTCATCACTTCTAGGATCAAACTTTCCAATATCCTCATCTCTCTTAATATAACACTTGCTTCCAAAAATTCTAAAGTACTTTACCTTAGGAACATGAACAAACCAAATTTCATAAGTATTCTTACCATTTCTTTCTTTATCTATACCCGATTCAAAGTGTATATTGTAGTGCTCACCGCTTCTTACTAGTAGATCTATGGAACATTTCCTTCAATCATCATAGTCCTAGTTGTGTCCAGAATAGTTCTATTCCTTTGCTCTCCAACACCATTTTGTTGTGGGGTTTGCAAAGAAAACATATGCCTCTTTATCCCATGATCTTCACAAAGGTCATAAAACTCACCGGATGGGAATTCTCCACCTCTATCTCATCTTAGGAACTTCAATCTCTATCCAGACTTAGTTTATACCATCTTCTTAAATATCTAAAATTTATGAAAGGCTTATGATTTCTCTTTTAAAAAGGTAACCCACGTCATCCTTGAATAGTCATTAATAAATAACATAAAGTATCTATCTCCATAATAATTTTTTGTCATAGTGGGACCACATAAATTAGTATGCACCAAATATAGCAATCCACTTGAAGAATGCGTTATTCTTATAAGTAGATCTATTCAGTTTGACACTCTTTTCACATATTACTAGGCTTCATCAACTTAGGTAAGTCTATTAAAATATTAGTAGTGCTAACCTTTAACATATTATCAAAATTTACATGACAAAATCTTCTATGTCATAGCCAACTATCATCAATCTTAACAACCAAGCACTTATTCTCAATAGTTTTCAAATCAAACAGATTACATGCAGTTTGTGTATCAGATGTGATTAGATTTCTTCTGCTTCCAATAATATTACATTTCCCATCCATGAATTCCAATTGGTAGGCCTTATCTAATAGTTGTCCAACACTCAATAAATTATGCCTTAAACCTTCAACATATAGATCATCACGTCTCCTATAATACCATCTTCTATTCGATGGAAAATGTAAGCTTCGATCTCATGTGTACCTATACATTCATTATGGTCACTTTCTATTTGAGCCTCATCATCTTTTCCATTCTTATCTTCCTTAAGTAAAATTTCACCCTCTAACATATTACTACCTTCAATGATGTTACCAACTATTGGATGTTCATTATCTTGACATCTATCATCATCAAAATTTTGACCTTAAAGAACAAATTCCTGCATTGATCCTCCATTTTTGATCTCTATGTTCTCTAGGATATTTTTAGCTCTACCATTATCAGTGCCTCCACCATTCTCAAGTTCTTTAGGAATGCTCCCTCCATCCAAGATCTTAACTTTCCAAATCTAGGTTTTCCTATATTTCTTCTTGGTCCCTTGTTTTTAAATCATGCAATGGGCATTTCTCAGCCCAATACCTAGATTTCTTGCAATGAAAGTAGACGAAAGGAAAAGATTCAAACTCTATGGGTGGAACCCATTTCCCAAGATTAAAGACAATATCTATTAAAGAAGGAAGATTAGATGACTAGACAATTCCAAAATAAACTCTAGCATAAACAAGTCTTTTCCTGGTCATTGTCATGACATCTATGGACAATAGTTTCCCAAAAGAATGAGCTAAACCCCTAAAGATATCTTTATTCCAGTATTCCAGAGGCAAGTTTGGAAATTTAACCCACATTGGGATAAATTGAAAAATATAATCCAAAAGATCCATACTTTGGGACCATTTCATAAGAGCCAAATTTTACTTACCAAAAACCAAGGGACCCCCATATGGGATAGCAGAGATATCTTCTTCACAAGAAAAGATAAAGGAAAAAAAACCCTTAGGCATAGTCGTTATTTCTACCTAACCTTTCAGTCTCCATTTCTTCTTAGCAAAGTCTTTGACATAGTCAGTATTGGGTCTTGGTCCCACAAACTTCCCCATCAAAGATAACACCATTAGAGATAAGCTATGGTATATTATTGGATTAGGGATAGAGATTGAAAACCCTCCAACTTTTAAATTAGAAACATATCTAACCACTGGGTGCACCAATTTTCCAGTAGGTTTAACTCCAAATAGGGAAGATCAAGGTTTATTATTCCCTCTTGGTTCCCCCACCTTCACATTTCCATCTAGGGATGACTTGGAAACCAAACCTTGGACTTTTACTAGTCTCTCAAAGTAGATACTCAAAGCACAACCATATCTACAAGGATCAAAGTTCAAACCACAAAGGTCCACCTGGATCAAGATATTTCCAGACCATGGGTCCCTATCCTCTAAATCAACATTATGGCCTTTTCCCTTTCCACCTTCATTCTCTCCCTCAACTTTCCCCGTAGCATTTGGAATTACCTTTGAAGTGTTAGAATGATTTTAGAATAACTGAGACGGGAGGGGGGGGGGGGTGAATCACTTATCCTTAGGTCTAGATGTACCAACAGAACTTTTAAACTCTTCAAAAAACTTAGATCTATTCATCAATTCACTTGGTCTCTATAGAATATATCAGTAACATAAAACTTGTAGTCCACTGTCCAAAAGTAATCAACTTGCAGATTTTAAAACTTTCAAAAACATAACACATCAAATAACATTCACACAAGTATAACACTAGGATTTAACGTGAAAACCCAATATGAGAAAAACCACCAATAACATGCTACTAAATTTTCACTCTTCCAAAGTGAGCTCTATGAGAAGCCAACCCTATTAAAGGTTTATAATACACATTGTTAGGTGTGACCCTATTAAAGGATTTAATCACCCTGTTAAGAGTGGCCTGGTTAGAGGGCTTAAGAACATTCCATTAGAATGTCACCTTGATTAAAGGGTTTACAAAATGACTATTAGGTCAAACATAATTAAAGGATTTTGACTGATATAATGGTTAGAAAGTAACAATAGGTTATGATCTAAAATATACAAATCACTTTGAAAATATAGATCCAATACGCTCATATGTTGATTTACTGACTGAGCTTCATTACCATCTCCATCTCTGATCTACTCAAAAATCTCTTCAAGCAATCACCTCAAATCTGTTAAACTCTTCACAACTCTTCTTAGCCTTCTGCTTAGATTCATGAGTCAAAATAACATCAACCTCTTTCCACACTCTTCATATCCTCATAATTAGGTCATTCTTATACCTCCTTGATTAGGTAGATTAATCTTTTATAGCTTAATCTCTTCTGTAGATCTTAGGTTTAGGTCACATTCATCGAATCCTTCCGTCATTTTGTTCTCCTCCTTATCTTTCTAGATAATTCTCCAAACTTCTCCTTGAATCTATAAGAAATTTTTTTACCATGCATTAAATGCTCTAGATCATTCATTATTAATTTCAACAAATTTTACATATCCCAAGAATTCAACTATGTCGACTGGGATTCTCAATTCCTTCACAAACTGTAAATTATTGACACTCAGTCAATATTGTGTTCATCTACTTGGTCATCACTAGATATCTCGGTCATCACTAAAAACTGTTCTACTCAAAAAACACTGTCTTCACTTAGTTAATTATCTGGTACTTGATAATTACTGATGCTCAATCGACACTAAATTTTCTCGACTTATACTGGCACTTGGTCGACACTAGCATCACTTGGCTTAAACTGAATTTCTTTTCTTTTTGCTCGGTTAAGCCTATGCTTCAAATCTATTGACATCTTTACTTAGTGTTAAATATAAACAACAAATTACCTTGTTAATGTGCCAACTAATCAAGTACCCATTGAAGTATTACATAAATCAACCTTTCCTTAGGTCCTTTTGTTATCTCCTCTTTTCAAATCCTCTTCATCAATCAAAAGATATGGTACTCTACTAGATAGCAACTGTGTTACCAGTTAAGGTTTGACATCAATGACAATATAAAAATTGTTTCAAGTGTAGTTTCCAACAATCTCCCTCTTTGGCATTGATGGAAACACCACATGCTCTACCATACAATCCAAAAGAGTCTGTTCAATAGTTTACCGAATCTCACCCTTTTCTTATATAATCACTCCCTCTTTTCTTATGATCACTTTTTCTTTTCTCTCATGTTTACTAAATCTCTCCCTCTTTGAAAACAATGCCAAAGACATTCATATTCACCATGTATATATCTTCATGTTAGTTCTTTGAATTTTATTACTCCCTCTATTATCTTGCTTATGACTGATCAACATATTTTTCTTTACATTTCACAACTCTAGGCAAAAGTGTGACCTCCTTTGCATCAATTTATCAGATATTTTGATTTATACCATTTGATGCAATGCTCCTATATGTTACTAGGTAGCCTCAGTTATGGGAATCACCCCTAATTTACCTCTAAGGTATTCATGAGCATCTTTAGGTAATGCCCTAGTGAATATATTTGCTAACTATTTCTTTGTATTTACATACTCCAGTCTCATTTCTTTGTCTTGAACTAGCTCTCTCAAGTAATGATACTTGATAGAAATATGCGTAGTCTTAGTGTGCATTACAAGATTCTTTGATATATTAATATCACTTGTGTTATCATAGAAAATAACAACTGGCTCAGTGATTTCCTCCTTCATACCTTTTAACAATTGCTTAATCCACACTAAATTTGAACAATTCACTACTGCTGCTACATATTCAGCTTCTGTTGTAGATAGAGAAATGCAGTTCTATTTCTTGGTTGTCCAAGAGACTAATATCTTTCCTAGAAAGAATGTTCCACCACTTGTACTCTTTCTGTCATCCACATTTCCTGCCCAATCTGCATCAGTATAAATTTTTAGTTCAAACTTGTCATTATTTTTGTAATACAATCCATAGTCCTTTGTTCCTTTTAGATATCTCAATATCCTTTTCAATGCCATCATGTGATTCTCCTTAGGAATTGTAGAAAATCTTGCAACAATCCCAAATGCCAAGGCAATATCCGGTCTACTATGGACAACATATTATAGATTTCCAATCATAGACCTGTAGAAGGTTTGATTTATTTTAGTTGTATAATCAATTTTTGATAATTTTCATCTAGTAGCCATGGGTGTACTTACTGGTCTAGAATATTCCATACCAAAAGTTTTCAGTATCTCCTTGACATACTTAGATTGTGTAATATATATATCTTTCTTCATTTGATAAACTTGCAAACCAACAAAGAATTTGATCTCACCAAACATAGACATTTCAAATTTAGTTTGCATTTCATTTGAAAATGTTTGACATAGGGCATCTTGTTCTCCACATATGATATCATCAACAAATATTTTAGCTAAAAATATCCCTTTACCTTTTTTAGTCTTCAAATACAGATTGTTATTGTCATTTGTCCTTACAAATCCAATCTTTATCAAATAATTGTGCAATCTCTCATACCATGCTCTAAGGGCTTGTTTCAATCCATACAGTACCTTATGTAGTTTACAAACCATGTTCCTTTTTCTTGGGTCAAAAAATCCTTTTAGTTTTCAATTTATACTTCTTCTTCTAATAATCCATTCAGGAATGCAGATCCATTTGATATACTTTGAATCCTTTAAAAGCTACATATGCAAGTAGATTTCTTACTCCTTCCAATCTTGCAACTGGGGCAAATGTCTCCCCATAGTCAATGCATTCTTCATGTGCAATCCCTTGCATACCAATCTATCTTTTTTCCTAGTGACTTCTCCATGTTCATTTAGCTTATTTATGAACACCCACTTTGTTTGAATAACATTCTTGTCTTCTAGTCTTGGTACTAGTGTCCAGGTTTTGTTCTTTTCTATCTACTCTATTTCTTCATTCATGGCTTGAATCCAATCTTCATTCTCTAAAGCATCTTTCACTATCTTAGGTTCAAATTCACATAGCAAGCATGTTTTATCTCTCAACTTACTTCTTGTCATGATTCCAGATTCTTTATCTCCAATGATTTTTGCTGGCTTATGATGTCTTCTCACATACTATGCCAATGTAGGCTCAGGTCTCCTTTCTACTTGTTCTTGATCTTTAGATTCATCTAGTAGATTCCCTGCCTCCTCTGTAGATTATTCAACAACATCCTCCTGATGCTCGACATTTTCTTGCAGTGACTCGACATGTTCATGTTGTTGCTCGACATCTTTTTTTTTTGGTTCATGTATATTACTAGCCTCTCCTTCTTTCATGTATACAAAAGAGCTATAATCTTCAGGTTCTTGCTTGCACTTAACTTAATTCTTTTTTGCATATTCATCAACTCTAACATTTGCAATTTACACAACTTTTTTAGTGTTAGAATTCAAACACTTGTAAGCTTTTCTCTTAATGGAATATCCTAAGAATATGCCTTAATCACTTTTAGCATCAAGTTTTCCATTCCTATTGTCTTTCAATATATAATATTTTCTTCCAAAGACTTTAAAGTATTTCACATAGGTGCATAACCATACTATAATTCAAAAGGTGTAGCATTTGCACATTTTTTTGTTTGTACTTGGTTCAAGGTATAAACAACTGTACTTACAACTTCTCTCTAGTATTTTTGTGCAACATTCTTTTCTATCATTAACTTGTTCTAGCACAATCCATAATTGATCTATTTCTTCTTTATGCTATACCATTCTATGGTAGTGTCCTTGGTGCAGATATTTGTCTCTTTATTCCTCTATCATTTCATAATATATTGAACTCATTTGATATGAACTCTCCTCCTCTGTCAGATCTCAAACATTTCAGGCTTTTACCCGTTTCTTTCTCAACTTTTTCTAAATACCACTTAAAAAATTGAAAGGTATTAGATTTCTCTTTCAGAAACATCACAATCATCATTCTAGAATAGTCATCAACAAATAGAATGAAATATTTATCACCACAGTAGCTTTGCACACTAATAGGTCCACAATGGTCAGTATGAACCAGTTCCAAAATATTATCAGAATTATATGTCTTGCTCTTGAAACTAGACTTTGTCATTTTTCCCAATTGACATTGTTTACACATCACATTATCAAGTTTCTTCAATCTTAGTAAACCTCTAACTTTCTTCATCTTACTAATATTTACCAAATTGTCAAAATTCACATGACACAACTTCTTATGCCATAACCATACATCATCAAATTGTGCAAACAAACATGTTTCCTCAGATAGGTCTAGATAGTACAGTTGTTTATACCTTGAACCAGTTCCAATTAGTTCACCTGTGGCCTCAAATATTTTAGCCTTCTTGTGATGGAATTCAACTTGATAACTAGTACTATTCAATTGTGCAACACTTGACAAATTATAGTTAAGACCTTCAACCCAATAAGCATTATCACATATGATCTTATCAGTTAATCTTATTTATCCTTTTCCTTTTACAGGACATGGTGCATCATTACCAAACTTAACACTTCTACCTTTGTAATGATTTAGGATTTCAAACTTACTTTTATCACCAGTCATGTGATGTGAGAAACCACTGTCAATAATCCATTTATCACCTTTACTCACATATGAAATAAGTGCACTTTTCTCATCTTCATCAAAATCATCTTTCATAGCAACATAAACAACTTCTCTATCACAATCATCAAGTTCACTAGTTTCACTGTCAGTTTCTTCTTCAACAATATAACATGATTTCTTACCTTTTTCTTTTTAGTCCTTGTACCTTATGTGATCTCTGTCATTTCTTTTTCCTTTATACTTACTTTCCCTTCTTTCATCCTTGTCATTCTTGTCAGGGCATCTTGCTCCAATATGACCAACTTTGTTACATGAAAAATAAATTATAGGAAGTTTACCTTTGAATTTTCCTTTTCCTCTCAGTAGACTTCTAGCCATAAGTGCCTCAAGATCATCTAGATCATCATCACAAGTATCACTATCACTGTCAGTGTTACTGTCACTATTCACACATCTTTATTTTCCTTTCTTAGACTTATGAAGAACCATCTGAGACTTGAATGTGGATTCAATGTTGTGAGTAGTGAAATTATCAAAATTAGACAACTCAAAAGCAATAAGCCTACTAGCAAGACCTTCCAAAGTTAGGACATTACCAAGAGCACATCTAGATTCTTTTATTGCAAAAACTCTAATAGCATAGATATGAAGTAGGGTTCTCAACACATTACTAATAATAGTTTTATCATCAATGTTTGCATTAGCTCCTCTAATAGAATTCACTACCTCTTTAACTCTGCCACAATATTGAACAATATTTTCACCTTCTAGCATTTTCATTTCATCAAACATATCTCTTAAGCTTTTAGATTTGGCTCTCAACACATTTGTGTCCTCACCATAGATAGCTGCTAGTGTGTCTGACATTTGCTTTGCATTAGTACAGTCCTTGATGTCTTCAAATTTAGGATAGCTTAGGGCTAATGCAATCTCCATCATTGTCTGATTGTGTTCTTATTTTTCCTTCATCTCCTCAGCTGTCATAGGTGCAACAACTGGTACACAATCATGTTCCACATAGTATTTTGTTGAACCACCAATACCGGCTAAGTGCAATTTCATCAAGCTCTACCAGGTAGGGAAGTTCTCCTTGTTCAGCTTTGGTACCTCCTTTTTCTACATCTTGATCATTAGCTTCAAGTACCTTTAAAATTTTTCCTTACAAGCACCAACAACTTTGATACCAATTATTAGAATGATTTTAGAATAAATGAGAGGGGGGGGGGGGTGAATCAGTTATCCTTAGGTCCAGATGTACCAACAAAAATTTTAAACTCTTTAACAAACTTAGATCTATTCATCAATTCACTTGGTCTCTATAGAATATATCAGTAACATAAAACTTGCAGTCTACTGTCCAAAAGTAATCAACTTGCAAATTATAAAACTTTCAAAAACATAACACATCAAATAACATTCACACAAGTATAACACCATGATTTAACTTGGAAACACAATATGGGAAAAACCACCAGTAACATGTTACTAAATTTTCATTCTTCTGAAGTGAGCTCTGTGAGAAGCCAACCCTGTTAAAGGTTTACAATACACACTGTTAGGTGTGACCCTGTTAAAGGATTTAATCAACCTGTTAAGAGTGGCTTGGTTAGAGGGATTAAGAACATTCCATTAGAATGTCACCTTGATTAAAGGGTTTACAAAATGACTGTTAGGTCAACCTTAATTAAAGAATTTTGGCTAATACAATGGTTAGAAAGTAACAGTAGGTTATGATCTAAAATATACAACTCACTTTGCAAATACAGATCCAATACGATCATATGTTTATTTACTAACTGACCTTCATTACCATCTCCATCTCCAATCTTCTCAAAAATCTCTTCAAGCAATCACCTCAACTCTATTAAGCTCTTCACAACTCTTCTTAGCCTTCCGCTTAGATTTGTTAGTCAAAATAACAACAACCTCTTTCCACACTCTTCATAACCTCACAATTAGGTCATCCTTATACCTCCTTGATCAAGTAGATTAATCTTTTTCCACTTAATCATTTCTATAGATCTTAGGTTTATGTTAGATTCATCGAATCCTTCCATAATTTTGTTCTCCTCCTTATTCTTCTAGATACTTCTCCAAACTTCTCCTTAAATTCATAAGAAAAAGGTTTACCATGCATTAAATGATCCAGATCATCCATTATTAATTTCAACACATTTTACATATCCCAAGAATTCAACTATGTTGGCTGGGATTCTCAATTCCTTAACAAATTGTAAATTATTGACACTCAGTCAATACTGTGTTCATCTACTCGGTCATCACTAGATATGTCGATCATCGCCAAAAAATGTTCTACTTGGAAAACATTATCTTTTCTTGGTTAATTATATGATATTTGACAATTACTAATGCTTGATTGACACTAAATTTTCTCATCTTATACTGGCGCTCGGTTGACACTAGCATCACTTGACTTAAACTAAATTTCTTCTCTTTTTGCTTGGTTAAGCCTATGCTTGAAATCTATTGACATCTTTACTTAGTGTTAAAGATAAACAATACATTACCTTGTCAATGTGCCAACTAATCAAGTACCCATTGAAGTATCACATAACTCAACCTTTCCTTATGTCCTCTTGTTATGTCCTCTTTTCAAATCCTCTTCATCAATCAAAAGGTATGGTACAGTTCTACTAGATAGAAACTATCTTACCAGTTAAGGTTTGACATCAAGGATAATATAACAATTGTTTCAATTGTAGTTTCCAACATGAAGCCCATAATCTATCAACATTTGAATATGTATACTTTTTCCCTAATCTTGCATTTGCAATGCTCCCACTGCTTTTCTTCATTCCCTTTCTTTTTCTCTTGAAAATGGTGATTTTGATGAAGTTCTTTGCTTTCTAAAATTTATAATAATAGAATGAAGTTTTCATTCAAAAAGAAAAAAAGTTTGACTATTGATATTTTTATATTGATTCTAAAATTTCTTCTTGTGAGGAAGGTGAGGTTTTGTTTGTGGTCATTGAAAGTACTAATGTGGATCAAGATTCAACATATGAAATGGAC
This sequence comes from Chamaecyparis obtusa, assembly GCA_027943335.1. Lineage (NCBI taxonomy): Eukaryota > Viridiplantae > Streptophyta > Pinopsida > Cupressales > Cupressaceae > Chamaecyparis > Chamaecyparis obtusa. The sequence continues at coordinate 394,919 of BSBK01004178.1, forward strand.
AGTGAACTTGAAATGATCTTAGAAGACCCTAGTGTTGATCAAATAGACAATAAAGATGAAGAAGTTGAAGTTGATTTTGAGGGAGAGCATATTTGTGCTTTTCAAGAGATCAAAAAACTCAATAGGTTGATTATAACCTTTGGATGTGAAGCTACTGGCAATGGAAATCTGATTAGTACTTGAAAGTTAAGGTTGAAGAAGAAAATAAAGTTGAGGAAATTTTAACAAAGCAATTGGAGGTAAAAACTAAAGAATGTCAATGTTTAGAAGAAGATATTGCTAAAATGAGAAAGAAACTAAAAAAATATGAGAACACTACATTAGAACACATACTAAGAAAATAAATAAGACTCAAAGATGTAACAGGTTTGGGTTTTAAAGTTGGAAAAAGTTAAAATAGTTGTGGCAATAAATCATTGTATGACATTTTCAGCAAAAGTACAGATCTGAATGTTCAAGTGAAGGACAATGAAATTCTTCAAAGTTATTTAAAGTCTGATCACCTAATCATCAAGGAGGAAAAATTTAAATGAGCATGTGAAAGATCAAACAAAAATGTAAAAATATTCATAATTGTCTGGTAAAAGGTTTCCTTTCAAACTTAACTCACATTTTGTTGGTTATTGTTACTTTTGTAATTAGTTTGGACATAGAATGAATGACTGTAAAATCACCTTAAAAAGACACTCTAGGTATACCGTTGCTAGTTATTTTTATAGAGTGAATGATCTAAGGTTTTTTAAATGCAATAAATTTGGTTGTGTGAAGAAAGACTATATCTTTATGAGAAATAAAAGTGAGAAGCCCATTAGTGTTTCTAAAAAAGATAATAAGTTTCTAAAATTAGAAGTTAAGGAAGAGAAGGTTTGGAGACCTAAAGTGAGGAAGATTTTTCTAAGTTTATGTTTGTTCAAGTTGCCTTACATTCTGAAAAAGAAAGACTTGTGGATTATAGATAGTGGTTATTTAAACCACGTGACAAAACATAGAAGAAAATTCACCAATTGGTAAGTTACAAAGGAGGTTGTGTTAGTTTTGGTGATGATTTTTCCACAAAAATTAAAGGTTTAGGCTCCTTGATGATAAGTAAAATCATGCCTATTGATGATGTTTATATTGTGGAAGGGATAAAGAATAATCTTTTGAGTGTGAGCTAAATATGTGATAATATATATGAGGTTTTTTTTGATGATCAAAGTTGTAAAATAAAAATAAAAATAGGAAAGTTGGTGGCATGAGGTAAAATAAACAAATGAAATGTTTATAATCATAAAGATTGATGAGGCATATTAATGCCATACTTTAGAATACCCTAGGACAATATTTTCTATACCTTTTGCTTCATTTTGATAAATTTACCACAAAGACTCTTATGTTTTTCTGCTACTATATGGCATGTTGCCAACAGACATTTAACATGATTTAAATGTACTTAATATGATATGCTTGGATCAATTACTATATTTCTTATTCTAAAAGATATTTTTGTGTTTCAATGAGTAGAGTAGATGTTTGAAAATGATTGATTATGTGTGTTTTGGTAATTGCTGTCATAAATATCTTATCCTAACCCTTGAAGGCATAGCGCATTGGAATAGCAAATTTTGTTTTGACCAGGTATGGCACATTCATTTCATGGAGTGTTCCACTCGGTCTTCCTCCAGCTTTCAGCGGAAGCACGTTCAATAGAACACTAGTTGAAAGGATAAGGTGGCAGTTCCAATGAAGAGCAAGGTGACATGTTACTTCTCTGAGAAAATCTAGGCGCGAGTGGGAAGTTAGATTTGCTATCATGACAATTCTCTCCTCCGCTTTGGATTCAATCTATTCAGTCTTTAAGACTTTCCTTCTTTCTAGTTAATAATGTTGTAATAAAGATTTGTCTATTTCTACGACACGGTTAGGAAAGTAGTTAGGAGATTTTCCTTTAAATAAAGCCCTGCTCCTGTGTGAGCACAACAAGGAGGGCATTGTCAAGATTATAGAAACATTTTTCAGATAGTTTCATTGTATTATGAGAATTTTGTACTTTGACATTCAATCAATAAAATGAAGTGTTGATATTCAGTTGAGTGTAAGTGTGATTTAGGATACTCATCCAAGGGGGCCCACTTGGTGAAAAATCAATAGCAAGATAGATTCATACTAGCTAGAATCATTTCTTACATTTTCACTATTTTAAGTGCCAAGTGTTGAACTGCTCCTGCAACCAAAGCTACAGATTAGATAATGCCTCCTACAGCCAAAGTCATAGAACAAAAGAAGAAAAATGGCATAGTTTGTAAGAATATTCATGTCTTATTAACAATTATACTTTTGTAGTTTCTATTCCAACACTTACTTTTCTACAAAATTTAGCTTAAGCATTACTTTAGCATTCATTTCTGTAAGAATTTTGATATCACTCTGATACCATGTAAGAATTTGCCTAAGGCAAATAATAAAAGCCAAGATCTAGAAGCTCAAGAGATAGCACAAGAGAGATAGGAAAAGTAATCAAATAATTGATTATAGCTAATTGAATTGAATACAAAGTAGGAGTGCTTAAATATATAGGCAATGCAATAAGACTACATGATAAGGAGATGATAAGATATCACCCACACAAGGTGGAATCACATGTCCACCAAAGGTGGATCATCCTCCATTGTACATCAAAGTATGTGCAACATGTGCAACAATGAGAGGATGATAATGTGATAAGAGCACTAAAGGTGGATCTCAAACACAAAGAGGTATGTGATGACAACTATCACACCTAAAGTGGAAATTATCCTAACCATGTGCTAAAATGAAATGCAAACTCCTAGGTGTCACAATGACAACTAATATGCAAATGCATTATCCTAAGTAAACTTAAGTAAAGTATAATTAGTGAATATTTAATTACACCAACACCCCCCCTTAAGTGCAACTTAGGGGAATGCACTTAAGCTCATAGTGCAAGATGGGTCCCAGCTACTAGGCCATGTTAGGTACCCATGTACAAAATGCAAGAACAATGCATAATGCAATCTCTCATAAAGCGGAGAAAGAGGGAAAAACTCATGGGAAAAACCCTCCCCCAAAAAGAGAGATGAATACAAGATGCATGGAAGGATGGAGTAATCAAGACCCCCCTATTATGACATACATCATGCATATACAATAAAAAATACCCCCAAAGGAAGGAAACAAGGAGACATGATATCCCCCCAATAATGAGTAATCTCCTCCAAGGATGGTAAGTGCTTGAAGACAAAACATAGTCCAATGCCTACAAACAACATTTCTCCTTTTGGGAAGATGATACACCAAGTATAGATGTAAGAAGGCTTCCCATTGTGGATAGGAAGTAGGAAGTGGAATCCAAATGAAGTATGATGTCTCTAAAGTATGCTCAAGTGTTGCCATGTCCTTGATTGATGAAGATGCCATGAACCAATCAGGAATAAGCTCAATAGAAGGTGACAAACAAGGAACCAATGGTAACTAATCCATGTAAGAATTTGGATCAAAATCCAAAGACATAGATGCCTCCTCAAATGAAGTAGGAAGAGAAGCAAGAAAGCCCCCCCTCAATGTAGAATGTACAACCATGATAGATGCACCTGGATCAATGTAGAAACTACACCAAGAAAACTAAATGATGTTCCTCCCTTTAGGAAGAAACAAGTCCATAGGTGTATCAATGAATCCTGCCAAATCTCTAGGAAGAATACTCAAAATGTATGATGTCTTAGGAAATTGAATAGGAATCTCCAACACATGAGTATGATCAACTTGAACAATGTAATGTGACATCTCAAGTGAAGTTTGAGACTCATGAAAATCAATCTCCAAAGACTCAAATGTCTTCTCTAAAGTTAAAGAGACCTCCTCCAAATGTTGTATCAAAGGATCCACAATTTTGTCAATCTTCAAAGAAGGATCAAGTGGAGATTGAAGATGAGGGTCAACATGCTCCCTCAAAAAAATTGAAGAAGGATCATCTTCAACAAAGAGAAGATGAATATCATCAATGAAGTCTCCCAAATCTGAAATGTAGGACTCCACAAACAAACCTGCAATGTCTGTCAAGTAGTCATCCCATGGAACCAAGTCTGGAAGACAATGAATATCTTGTTGCACTGAATCACTTAAACCCATGGCTATGTGAATGCAAGCATCATCAGGAGAAACACTAGATGTGATATCAATAGGAGGAGAAGGAGCTACAACTGGACGTTCTGGACATTTTGGAAGTGGAGGAATATGTGGATCTCCATACATTTCCCAAAGAATAGTCCAAAGATCGGGAATATTTTTGTTAGAAATAGGGAATACTGAGAGGGGGGGGGGGTGAATCAGTATTCTACAAACTTTATCTTTTGCCCAATTATGGATATACCAAATTATCTTTATACATGCATAACATAAGAAGCCAAACAATACGCATAGCAATAGAAATAAAGAACTCATAACACATGACATGTTCTCGAGGAAATCTTGGCCAAGGGAAAACCTCAGTGGGGATGGTACCCACAAAGATCCACTAATCAAAAGTATCCTGTTAAGGATATTGACCCTGTTAGGAGTCTATTACAAGCATATAGTGTATCAGTCTTGATTAAGGGACTATAGGCCTTGTTAGAAGCCTCAACCCTGTTAGGAGTTGTCAGGACAAAATCTGATTACCAGATGAGTCCACTGCCCAAATAAGTAATGTACAATGTATACTTATTAAAAAAATGGATTAAGGTATATAACCTTATGCTGCTTACATCAATATCTTTTCACTTCTCTTACATTCACATCATATCATTACAATATTACCACATATCTCTTCCTTCCTTTTCTTCTTACAATTACATATATACAAGTTATTAAAGATAATAACTTTACATGGTCGGATTTCATATATCTTTAACCAAGAGTTAACATCTAGGATGTCATCCCTTTATATTGTTAAGTCATTATTTTGATAAACAAAATAATCCCTTAACTCTTTACCAATTCTGCCTTCATATTCTGTCCTGTCGGCTTAAGACTATCTTTGATAAAATTGTCATAACTAATTCCGTACATGCCGTACTAACTTGCGCTTTGAGATGGGTCATCATTAGTCATCATAGAGTCTATGTTCAAGTGCACAAGCATTGAACTTACTCCAGTCAATGTCGCAAACAAAAACTATATCCTGGTGCATTGGTGAAAATATTATCTTACACTTAGACAAATTTGCAATGCGCTCTAGTATACTTGCTCTCTGACCTGTGTGATCTTCATGTGGATCATATGTTGCCATAATGGCAACATCTATGTCCTCACTTTAGCCAAATTGCCAACAATTTTCTGTATCATCATCATAGTCATCAAGGGAATCCATAACATCCATATCCATATTCAAATAGATAACCTTAACAACTTCTGAGTAAGAGTCACAATTGTAAGAAGGACTTTTAGGTCTATACTCATACAAATAGGACAATAGATCATGCTCACTAAGATGAGCAAGAACCAATTCACTCCATTGCTTATAGTTCCCTCTTGTCAACTTGATTAAACCACCCATGATGCACTTCTCACATGAAACAATGAAACCAAAAAATTAATGTACCCCCCAAAATGCAATGAGCCAAAGAACCCCCCCAAAATAGATGATTTTGACACTTTATATTTAGTGCATGTACATTGCCACTTGCCAAAATGAACCAAAGTGGACTTCTGATTTTGATGATTACAACATAAAATATGAAGCTATAGTAGACTCAAAAAAATAAGACACAAGATCTCTCAAGGATCTAACAAATTACAAGTGCCAAATATAGGCCAAAATAGACCAAATTCTGAAAGTACTATGTCTACTCAAAATTTTTCCAAATTGATACCAGATCTGGAAAGTAGACAAAAAATCATGAACTTTAAAAAAATTAAGCACCTGAAAATGTGTCCATATGAGCCCAAACGAAGCCTCTAAATTTGTAAAAATTGGGATTTACAATTTTTAGAAAATATCAGAAATAGAGATTAGAAATCACCTACACCAGTGTGTAGATCGTGAAATTCTACCCCAAAACAAAAAAAATTGCTCGAAAAAAGGACTTCGGATGACTGAGATATTGTTGTTTGAAAATCGCCTCTGAAATTATTTTTTCTGAATCACCGCCGCTGAACCTTGAAAATTCAAATGGCTCTAGATTTGGCTTCAGATGTCCGATTTGGATGAAACAAAATTTGATTTAGGGGTTTTTGGACCTCCTCAATGTGATGCCAACCTCTGATTTGCACCAGCAAGCTCCAATTTTGACCTGCAATAAAAAACTCTCAAAATAGGCTATACAATGAAACTCCTATGGCTCTGATACCATGTAAGAATTTTGATATCACTCTGATACCATGTAAAAATTTTCCTAAGGTAAATAATAAAAGCCAAGATCTAGAAGCTCAAGAGATAGCACAAGAGAGATAAGAAAAATAATCAAATAATTGATTATAGCTAATTGAATTGAATACAAAGTAGGAGTGCCTAAATATATAGGCAATGCAATAAGACTACATGATAAGGAGATGATAAGATATCACCCACACAAGGTGGAATCACATGTCCACCAAAGGTGGATCATCCTCCATTGTACATCAAAGTATGTGCAACATGTGCAACAATGAGAGGATGATAATGTGATAAAAGCACTAAAGGTGGATCTCACACACAAAGAGATATGTGATGACAACTATCACACCTAAAGTGGAAATTATCCTAACCATGTGCTAAAATAAAATGCAAACTCTTAGGTGTCACAATGACAACTAATATGCAAATGCATTATCCTAAGTAAACTTAAGTAAAGTATAATTAGTGAATATTTAATTACACCAACAATTTCCTGCAATCATAGTATAGTTTCCCTTTAGCATTTCCTACCTGCAACAATGATAAATGTGTGGTTGAATGATACTTGGTGCATATAATTTGCTGGCCCATTTCAAGTGATACATCCCTGGTCTGACTTACTAAATGAATTTCTATAAAGAGGATAAGCTGCTTGGTTGGATGTCTAATCCCTGAGTCCGGAATTATACCTAGTTTCTAAGCCTTTATAGGAAGTGATCATTTTTAGCACCGTTTCCGAGGATGGTGCCGAACCAAGTCCTCAATAAGCCAATCTTAGACTTTGTTTCATTTCTAATTTTTGTTAGAATACATTAATTTTAGGAGAACTCTACAAATCACATCACTCCCTGCTACCTATATGCATAACCGAAGAAGAGACGCCAAAGGACGGTACTTGCAAAACCAATTCAATCATCCATTTGAGGAAGAGATTTCATTTTTTGATGCCACCATTGACCTCCCTAAAACTACACCATCCTCCTCATCTTCTGAAGAGGAACATGTTGATTCTTTTAAAGAGCAACCTGAAATTAACACATTTGCAGACATCTACTCTCATCTGAGAGCCCGTTTTCTTGAAAATCTAGTCAGATAAGAAAACTCATTACAACTGGTTGTATACCAACCTCCTCATCATCCACTACCTCCATGACCTATAAATCCTGCCAGGATGGCTAATCCCCCTGCTTTTCCATTCCCTATTATTGACCAATAGGACAATAACAACCTTAAAAACATACCTTCTTCTGCCTTGCCAAAATTCAACGGTTTAGTAACAGAAGACCCGGATACCTTTCTCTTTGAGTTTGATATCCTATGTAAAAGTTATGACTACACCATTGATGCTCACAAGCTCAAACTCTTTCCTGTGACTCTTAAGGAGTCTTCTCTATGTTGTTTTATGGGCCTAGGATGAGATTTTGTCCATTATTGGGTAGGGATGCATGAAGCATTCTTGACCAAGTATAAGGATTATTGTCAGGGAATTGATATGAGAGGATAAGACCTCTTTAAAATGACTCAAAAAGAGGATGAGTCACTTGAAGACTATATCTTGTGGTTCATGTATAGTCTACAAAGGAATACAAAGCATGAGCTTAATGAGGAATCTCAAAAGCTACTATTTCTCAGAGGTATACAAGATGGATGCACTGAAGCTTTAAATTTGATGGCAGGAGGAGACATAACCCAATCCAGTTGGGATGACATAAATAAAATATGCCTCAAATACTCACGAGCTACTGGGAAGAGAGGAAGAGGATACAAACCCATAATAAGAAGGACAAATGGTTCAGGTGCTTCCTGTGTGTGTGAAAATTGTACCTGATCTGTAAACACAACACTCAGTAAAACATTAGAGGTTAGTGATAATCAAAATCATGTAAAATTGAAAACTATCTAACCAAGCGATTTACTACCTTCTAATAGGTGCGAGATTAATGTTCTCAGATTGTAATCGAGATCAATGACCTAGACAACACCTAAATGAAGGATTTGAATGCAATTGATCTAGATATGAGATTGAATGCAATTAATCTATATTTTTGATATTTTCTATGCAATAAGAATGATAAACTAATATGCTATGGATGCTAAATGATCTAACAATGAAGATTCTAACAATGATATGAAAACTATGAAATTCTATGCTAAGATATAAAAACTATGCAATTGAAATTGATCTCACAAAGCTTTGAATTTGTAAGTTGATTCCTCAGCCTCCAATTCTCCAGCGTGATTGTGCAAAATATGAGATTCTGTGGATGCAAATTTAAGAGATTTTAGAGATGAATTATGAAGAGATGAGCCTTGTTTTTATAGAAATCCAAGGCTTTGGAGGTGCATGGATAAAAGCCATAAATCACTCAAATAACTCAGGTTGATTTTTGAGTTATCTGATAATAACAGATAATTAAGTCACAAAAATATGCAAAAGCTAAGCTTTAACTCAAAATAGAGTTTAGCTTTAATTGATAATTGATAGTTATCTACTTTTATGATTGTGCATGTTTTATTTATGAATTAATTTAATAATAAAGTGATTTATTTCCAACTTAACTGCTTTTAAAAATAAAACAATTGATTTATGGGTTAATCAATTATTTAATCAAACTTTTATTAAAAACTATATTATTAAATAATGACAACTTGCTTTAATTAATTAAATAAGAATTTAATCAATTATTCATATGATATTAGATTTATTGTCAAAATTAAATAATACAATTAATAATAGATAGAATTAAATTTAATTACACAATTAAGTGGCAAATATTAAATCTAATTAATTAAATATGAAAATATTCAATTAATCAAACTTTAGGATAAATGTGATTTATTGCCAAATAATTATAAAATTAAAGATAATTATAATGATTAAGAATATTGCTAGGAATATTCTCTGATGCAGAATTTAAGATAATCAATTAGATTTGATGATGTTCAGATGTGCCTTAGGTTAGGACTTCGATGTCGATTTTGTCTGATTTGTCGATGTAGGAGGTTAATGAACATATAGCCCATTTTTGGGGTATTACATTTTGCCCCTCTTTGAATTACTGTGCAAAGCACAGTGGTTCAAAGATAGTCTGTGTTTGATAGAGATATGAAACTGATGTTTGAAATTGATAATTGATACGAGACAGAAGCTGATTGATATTGAATTGATATGGAGATAATAGGTCTTGAATGACCAAAGATAATGTTCACTGTAGCAGAAAATGAACCTATGATTGCGAAAAAGTGTCAAAATGTCTGATTCTGAACCTTATGATTGATAAGAAGTGAGTGACCCGTTCTAGACTCGATTGTCTTAGAAGAACTAGCAAGTATCACATCCGAATCCTTTAGTTGCCGAAGAACCAAGGAAAGAACACTATGATCTGATGGTTGCAAAAATTGATATAGTTTACAAGATTAGGAGAATAATAGATTGATATGGATCTTGATGAATCTAATATGCCCCAAGTGATGATAGATTTTCCCCGAGCGATGAAGACTTTTGATGAATCAGTAACTAGACATGATTGTTTGTCTTGATTACTGATGAAAGATATTGATAGATAAAAAAAGATATGATTTCAAATTTGATTACAGACTTTGAATGATGTGCAATACCATGCCTCCTTTGGGATTAAAATTGAAATCTGACAAGAAAAGTTAGCGTTGATAGTGTAGAAGCATGTTAATTGATTGGAAAAGTGGTTAAACACATTGAAGAATGCATTCTACATCATTGGAAGGTCCCAAAAGACCAAGTTTGACTAGTTCAAACCATGAGTTGGCCATAGTTGACCAAGTTGAAATTTTGATAGTTTGATGTAAGATAATCAGTTAAGTTGAATACTAGATTTTTGTGATGATTGAAGGTTGATTATGCAAGCAATTAATAATATGAATGATCTTAGATTTGAATTTTGATCCCGAAAAAGGATTCTACTTGCTATTTCATTGGAGGAACCTTCGTGTGAGATTCAGCTCTTGCTAGACTTGAAGATGTGATTTGAAGAATCATTTAAGCATTGAAGTTCATTTAATCATTGTGAGATCATGCAAACATGCAAAATGCAATGAGACATGCAAAATGAAATGAGACATGCAAAATGAAATGCAACCTAAGACCTAGGACCTAGTCACTGATCATATGTCGATTTGTTATCATCATTGAACTTTTAGGTAACCGGATAAATCAATACAATGCCCACTAGCTAAAAAAAACCATAGACATATGAATATTGATTTGTATGCGCAAGAATCAATACAACCCCCACTGGTCAAACAACCATGGACATATGAATATTGATTTTATTTTTGGAATGTCGGATTAGATATAAGCACCAAGGCATAAACGCCAGGATGACCTGAATATCATGTCCATTTTGATATAGCAATTTGTACAAGCATCAAAACATACATGTCATGATGACCTGAGTATGCCTTGCATTGCAAACACATCAAACAGTCAAGAGATCATTCTAAATCCAATGTGAATTACCTGTAGTGACCCTTTATCATTCACATCCTTAGGTAAGATCATGTTTCACAGTAGGAGAAAGAACTTACTCAAAAAGACAATAGTTAGATCAAACTTCCTTGAATTGTCTAGGTATCAATGGTCGAGGTACGCATGGCCATCCAATTCGAGATAGAGGCTCTTACAGTCGGACACCATTTCAATCCAAAATTTCTAAAGTTATTAGATTTCACATACGAGTAGAAAACAAAGAAAAGATAATGCCCCCAGTCATCACTCTCTAAATCCTATAAAGGATATCATCGAAGAGCTCGAAGGGACACAATATGCAAAAATCTCAATGCGAATCAATAAGCATACAAGGAGATAAAAGCATGAAGCACAGATTGTTTTCAGTTTAAATTTGATGTTTGATTGCGTTGTTATAGATGCAAAATCCTTTCTAGAGACAAGACAGACTGACTGACTCAAATGAAGCTTCAAAGGACTCTGAGTGGATATGACATGTCTAAGATACATTGGAGACTATAAGATATGACATTGATTGCCCCCAAGTTTGAACATTGATAGGATACAGACGCGCAAGCTGATTGGTGTACAGACCGACTTATTGAAAATTGAAAATGTTGAAACAAACTGGGAGATATGTACAAACTAAAGCAAGACTGAAAGCTGGGAAAGACCAAGATTGTGCTGATAGATGGAGCATTTTGAACAAGTGGCACCCATTTATTGGGTTTTCACCATCTTGGTAGAGATTCTATTTTTGCTACCAAGGCGCCTGTTTCCAGGTTTTCACCAAGGCACTTTTCTTTTTTTCATTTTTTTTGTATTTTTTATTTTTTAATTTTTTTTGTACTTTTGATATTTTTTGATTTTTTTTGTGAATCATCAAGGCACCTATTGCTAGGTTTTCACCAAGATGTTCATTTTTTCAAGACTTTTTCAGATTTTTAAAATTTTTTTAGGACATTTTACATAGACTGAATGCCTTAGGCGTAGAATTTCTTCAGATGGAGAACATTGATTGGTTCTCAGAGTTGTTCTCCTTCAGTTGTTGAGAGTTGATAGGCACCAGAGCCAAAAGTAGCAGTGATAACAAAGGGACCCAGCTAATTGGGTTTGAACTTCCTCTTGCGTTCTCGATGTGATTGATTTTTAGGATTTTCTCTCAAGACTAGATCACCAACCTGAAATTCTCTGTGTCAGACTTTCTTGTTGTAGCCTCTAGACATTCTTTTTTGATACACTCTGAGATGATCATACGCTGCTTGCCTGCGCTCATCTAGTAATTCCAGTTCTTGTAACCTAGACACTCTGTAGTCTTCATCAGTGACAAGTCCATGCATTCTAATTCTAAGTGATGGGATTTCAACCTCAATAGGCAGTACCACTTCAACTAAAGCGAAAGGTGTAGCCCCTGTAGGTGTTCTGATACTAGTTCTGTATGCCCAGAGAGCTGGATTGATCATTAGATGCCAGTCTCTTCCTATTTTATTCACTGTTCTGTGCAAGATTTTCAAGAGATTTTTATTTGAAGCTTCAGCTTGTCCATTCCCTTGAGGATAGTAGATAGAGGACCAATGTTGAGTAATCTTGAATTTAGCACATAAGTCATCTAGATCCTTATTTTTGAATTGTCCCCCGTTATCTGTGATTATAGAGTGAGGGATCCCATATCTGCAAATGATGTAGTTCAGGATGAACATAGAGATCTGTTTCCCCATTGCTTGTGTTAGAGGAACTGCTTCTACCCATTTTGTAAAATAATCTGTAGCTATGAGTATATGGGTATGTCCATTAGAAGAGTGCAGATGGATAGTACCTATGAGATCAAATGCCCATTGTTGAAAAGGCCATTGTGTAGTAAAGGGAATCAGATCTCTCCTTGGAGCATGAATCAAGTTGCCATGTACTTGACACTGTTGACAGTTTTTAGCAAATTTAATAGCCTCTTTCTCCATTTCAGGCCAATAGTACCCAACCCTAATAAGTTTTTGAGCTAACATTAAACCATTTGAGTGTGACCCACATATACCCTCGTGGACTTCCTCTAATGCATGTTGAGAATCTTCTCGTTCTAAACATCTAAGCAGTGTACCATCTAGACCTCATTTGTACAGATCATTACCAATGATGACATATCGAGATGCAGATTAGAAAAGGTTTCATTTCTCAAAATGATTAAAGGACTCAGGGATGATTTGGTCATGGAGATAGGAGAATAGATTTTTGTAGCGAGATGAGTCATAACCTACAACAGTGTAGATCATGCAGGTTTCAGGGGAGTCATATGCAGGATAGGATAGGGCTTCCACCAGGAACTCATAGCATAGCTCATGTTTCAGCTATTGTAAGAGAGTAGATAATGTCGCCATTGCATCGGCAGCCTTATTCTGCATTCTGGGTATTTGCTCAAATGTGATAGAGATGAAGTATTTCTTTAAATCATCTACCATTCTCTTGTAAGGAATGAGCTTTTCATCTTTGGTTTGGTACACATCATTGACTTGGTGGATAACCAGTTGTGAGTCTCCATGGATGTGCATCTCTGTAACTCTCCACTGTATTGCCATTTTCATACCATTGAGAAGTGCCTCATATTCAACAATATTGTTTGTGCAAGGAAATTTTAGTCTGAATGCTTTGGGTATCGAGTATCCTTGAGGAGTGATGAACAATATGCCTGCTCCAGATCCATTTTGTGTGTAGGAGCCATCAAAGAATAACCGCCATGCTCTAGAAGAGAGGTGCATGATAGAGGAATTGGGAAATTCCATTTGCATGGGTGTATCATCAAACAGTGGTGCTTCAGCTAATTGATCAGCAATGACCTATCCTTTGATAGCTTTTCTTTCAACATATTCAATGTCAAATTCGCTCAAGAGCATGACCCATTTAGCTAGTCTACTTGTGAGGGCAGTTTTGCTTAGGAGATATTTCAATGGATCAATTTTAGCTACCAAATGAGTGGTATGAGCTAACATGTAATGTCTTAGTTTCTGTGATGCAAAGATCATAGCTAGACATGCCTTCTCTATCATTGAGTAGTTCTTCTCATAGGCCACTAAAGTTCTACTGATATAGTAGATGGCTCTTTCTTTCTTGTCTTCATCATGTTGTGCTAGCAATGCCCCCAGTGATGTATCTATTGCGGAGACATATAATATTAATGGCTTCCCATGAATAGGAGGCATTAAGATAGGAGGATTCGAGAGATAATTCTTGATATGATCAAAATTCTTTGCACAGTCTTCATTCCATGAAAAGGTCACACCTTTATGTAATGTCTTTGTGAAAGGTTGTGATATGTCAGCTAACTGTGATATGAATCTTCTGATGGACTGTACTCTCCCTTGCAAAGTTCGCATTTGACTGATATTCTTGGGAGGTTGCATCTCGATGATAGCCTTGACTTTAGCCGGATCAACTTCAATGCCTTTCTTTGAAACTATGTATCCTAAGAGCTTTCCAGAAGTGACGCCAAAAGCACACTTCTTAGGATTTAGTCAGAGACTAAACTATTCCATTCTATCTAGGATCATGCTCAGGTCTGTTAGATGTTCAGTTCTAATCATGGATTTTGCCAAGGTATCATCCACGTAATCCTCCATTGTTTTATGCATCATATCATGAAAAATAGATGTCATTGCTCTTTGATATGTAGCTCCAGCATTTTTGAGTCCGAATGGCATAACATTCCAATAGAAGGTTCCCCACGCACATGTGAATGCAGTTTTCTCTTGGTCTTCTGCAGCAATTTTGATTTGGTTGTACCTAGAAAAGCCATCCATTAAGGAATACATTTCATAGCCCACAGTCATGTCCACTATCATATCAATGTTAGGCAGTGGAAAATCATCCTTAGGGCATGCTCTGTTCACATCTCTAAAGTCCGTACACACTCTGATTGAACCATCTAGTTTTGAAATAGGTACAATGTTAGAGATCCACTCAGCATAGTCTATGACACGGATGAATCCAGCTTTGAGGAGTTTTTCTAGTTCTACTTTGACTAAGAGTGCCACATGAGGATGCATCTTTCTCAATTTCTATTTGACTAGTTTTACCCCAGGAGCAATGGATAGATGGTGCATAATGAGATTGGGATCCAATCCTGGCATATCTGAATATTTCCATGCAAAATTGATCTTTTTTTTCTGATAAGAATGTAGTGAATTTCTATTTCTCTTCTTCTGATAGAGATTGTGCTACATGTACCAATTGTGGTTCCTCTGTTGTACCCAAATTGATGGATTGAGTGGGCTCAATCAGAAGTGGAGATCTATCCTGTAAATGACTTGGAAGGACATCAAATATCTCATCCTTAGGTGCCTCAGAGAGGTTTTCACCTTCAGATACATCTTTTCTTTTTACTTTTGTAGGTTCTGAGACTGCCACAAAATGGTTTTCACCCTCAGAACTCTTTTTCTTTTTCTTTTTATTTTTTTGACTAAGATATTTGATGTTCGACTCGATCATGCTGACGCTTAGTTCGCTGATGGAAGTCCTCATAGGCTTGACTACATTGAGGTAACAAGCAAGGGCATAGTCACTTGGAAAGGTGTAGATACCATGGCTCGGGTTCATGGAAGTTCGGTCAATAAGATCAGGGTGTTGGATAGTTAAAGTAGGAAAGGCTTAGGATACGGTGTTCACAGATGTGGATATGTCATCATTGGTCATAACCCGATGCTCAAGTTCAAAGGTGATATTATAGCTCAAAATGTTCAATTCATGAATAGGCTCAACATCATCATGGGAGTCCTCTTCAGCCATAGGTGGATCTGACACGTTAAGTTCATTGTTTCGCTCTAGACCTACGTTGGGTTGAGATACATATTGGTGAATAACATCAATATATGTCTCTGTTATAAGCTCATCTTCTTCTAGAATGGAACCCCATTCATAGTCATTTGACTCAGCTTCTGATTCAGGATCTCTAGGAAATCTTAGAAAATGTGTGAAATCAGGATGAATACCCCAAGAAGGATTACCCTCAGTTTCTGACTTGAATTCATATTCATGGGAATCAGTGTTAGAATAAATACCCCCTTCTTCTTGATCAGTTTGATTGCCTTCGAGATTAGCTGGTTCTTGTGGTGCAACCATCTCTTACGCTATAGTAGGTTCTTGTGTTTCTACTACATTAATTCTTTTGATAGGATCATCTTTATCATCAAGAAGATCTTTGATCTCTTTAGGCAATTTTTCATAGGGGATAAGCTCAGAGCTATCTGAATCATCATCAGAGGGTTCTATTTCTTCTTTCTTAAGAAGGGGTTCTCCTGGTGCAATTTGTTCTATGACATGAGAACAACCACCTTTGAGATGATAGGGTTTCTTCTTAAACCCTAAGCCACCAGTATCTTTGTTGGCTCTACCAATATGTGAAATGGGTGTCACAAGACCCTTTCCGCTGATTCCTAGAGGTCCTTGACTGGAATATCCCATCTTGGCTATCAATTTGTTTCCTGGACCATATGAATTAGAAGGGATTGTAGGTGCTATAGATTCACTAGGTTGAACAATTTTGGATTCAGAATCATCTTTGTATAGCCATGCAAGCAAAACTTCATCTTCTTCAAATTCTTGTTTGGATACTTGCTCTGCCACAAAATTTCTTTTGTATGCTTCCATAAGTTCCTTAGGTTCTGATTTAGATTGCTTCAAAGATTGTCCATATGACTTGGGTGAGATAGGGAGAGATGTCAAAGACAAGACTGGCTCTATAGGGTATTCTCCCATCCCATTTTCTTTGATATTGATCTCTTTAGCAATGTCTTCCATCTTGGATGTGGAAGCCACATTTTGTTGCTTGACGGAAGATTCTCTGTTATTAGGTACAAGCTTATCGGCACTTTCATTCAATGTATTGCAAGTTGTACTCAGATCTGCTGGGATAGTAACTTCTACCCTTTCATAGGGAAATTTCAAGCATTGATGGTATGTAGAAGGGATGGCTTGCATTTCATGTATCCAGGGTCTCCCTAGAAGGATATTGTAAGCCAATGGTAGATCAAGCACCTGACATGTGGTATCTTTGATGACTGGACCCACTCGGATAGGTAAGAAAATGGTGCCTTTAGAAGCTCTTTCTTGTTCATCATAGGCTTTTATGGTGATCTTCTTTCAAGGATCAATAGCCATCTCTGAGAATCCCAACTGTGTGATTAAGCTGTAAGAACAAATGTTGAGGCCTGCGCCCCCATCTATCAACACATGTTTGACTCGACGGTTCTGGATCAAGACTTCTATGTGCAAGGGCTGATTATGTGGGTGACTTAGGGAGTTGTCATCTTCCTCTAAAAAGGAGATATATTACAGAGACGTTAGATGACCAACCATAGTCTGGAACCTGTCTAGATCTAGATCATCAAGAACATTAGAGCCGAGCAAAGCTTTGTCTAGGATATCTATTTGAGTTGGAGATATTTGAAGTAACTCAAACATAGAGATTTTGGCATTGTTATGCTAGAGTTGGTGGATGATGCTGTAAGATGTAGCTCTTGTATCCTTTGGATTGGAAGATTTTGAGGCAACCTTCTGTTTAGAAGCAAATGTGAGATTGAAAGGTATCTTAGGGACATTAGATGAGCTTGGTGTTTGTCCTTTCAGATGAGCATGAGCTTATGATTTGGTAACCACATTAGCTGAGGAATGATTTCTGTCTCTTCGTACAATCGTGATGACATTGCAGCTCTCAGAGAGATATGGTTCAACCATATTGATGACAACATTGTTTCCAGGGTAGGCATAGTTGACTTTTGCCCCCATGTTAGGCTGAGAAGTGGAAACTCCCTTGCCATGTTGTGGAAATGGTTCTATAAATGTTGTGTGATCATTATTGCTGGTAGGATTATCAATCATGATGTCCCCTTGATCTATCAAGTCTTGAATGGTATGCTTCAAGTGGAAGTATCCATTAGTTCTATGGCCTTTAGTTCAATGGAAAGCATAGAATGCATTATCTTTCCACCAATATGGTTTTGGATCCAGATCAGGGTTTTGGATTGGTGGTAAAGAGATCATGTTATCAGCTATCAGGGTTCTCAGGGTAGATTCCAAAGATTCTCCCAGGGGAGTAAACTTTCATTTATTATCCCATCATTTGAATGGCTTCTTTGGAGATGGTTCAACAGATTTTTTCTCTGAAGCTTCAATGGCTTTGGTGGCAAGGGTGAGATTGTAGGTTGGTGCCTTTGATGGGGTGTGGATAGTGTCAAAAACACCATCAGAGACGATACCTTTGTTTCTATTCCAGCTCTTGTTTTTATCTTTTGAGCTAGATCCAGATTCAGACTTGTCCTTTTGAAGTGTGATTTCTCCTTTCTTGACAAGTACTTTCTCAATCTTGATTGCATTATCCACCATTTTATCAAAAGATACATAATCTTGCATTTTTAATGAATAATTGAGCTTTGGAACAAGGTTATTGATAAAGATTTCAAGTTTCTCCATTTCGGAAATTTGTCTAGCATATAGAGAGAACTTCTTTCTCCACCTCTTGAGGAAAGTTAGGAATGATTCCCCTGGATATTGCTTGAGGTTACAGATATCGATCATGGTGACCGGATGTTGAATATTGTAGGAATATTGTTGATAAAACAATTTAATCAATTCCTCAAAAGTTTTGATCATAGAAGGTAATCTTGAAAACCATTGAATGGATGCTCCTCCCAAGGATCTAGGAAAAAGATGCATTAGATAAGTCGGTTCATGCATGAATTCCATGGATTGCGTATAGAACTCTTTGACATGATCTTGAGGATCAGAGTGTCTGTCATATTTGTCATACTTTGGTATCTCCACTCTTTTTGGGAATGGTGGCATATACAAGTTTTTGTCGAACGGGAAAGGACATAGGGCCTCCATGGAGAACTCCTTGGGTTCCTTCTCCTTCTTAAGATTGTTAAATTCGACTTGTATAGCATGCATCTATTTTGTCATAGCTGTGAGTGGAGTTTCTTCCTCATGTGTGATTATATCATCAATGTTAAAGTTGGGAGGAAGCTTAGCCCCTTCCTGGGCTAATTGTAAAAAGTATGCCTCTCTATCCACTTTCAAGAAATGCCTCATCATTCTCTGGAATTCATCGTCATTCTGACATCGATGGATTTCAGAGGGGGTAGGTTCTTGGTCGGCATTATGTTGAGAATGGTGTCCTTGGGACCCTCCTCCTAGAGAACCGTAGTTTGTCCCTGCTTGAGACATGATAGGAGTTTTTGGGCTCCCTGGAACAGATTGAGGAGGAGTTTGCTGATTACCTCTGTGAGTTGATAAAGGAGGTATGTAACCAGTTTTCAATCAAAAGTTACCGAGACCGTCGTCTTCGTAGATACTTGACTTGATGAGTTGTTCAAGAGTTGGACCTGGGGTATTGGTCAAAAGTAAGTTCTGAGATGTTTCTTCTGATTTCTTGTGTGAAGAAGCTTTGGTCTCCACCATTAACTTTGAATGAAATAGAAGAAAAAGATGAAGACAACTGAAGAACAATTTGAGTCGAGAAAATCAGATGACGCAACCTTGTCAAGATTATGATAGTTTTGAAGATCTGATGAGATGTGGGTGAAGGAAACTATGCCCTGGATGTATGGGATAGATCGTCCAAAAGATAGCGGACACGAGTTCTCAACACTTAGTCTATTTTTGAAGATTGATTGAAGATTGATAGTTATGACAAGGTTTTGACACGAGATAAAAAGGACTCAAATTGATCAAACATAAGACTAGATCAGATTCAAAAGATCAAACTCAGAAAATGGTAGAATGTCAATAGCTACTACTTTGTTCCTGACACAATGATATTTTTGACAGATTCTGGAACTAGGCTAGAAACATTGGATATCTTGCAATTTGACAATTTCTGACAACTCTCTCAAATTTTTCCAAACGACACTCTGCAGACTCGTACGACACTGGGTAGTCTATGAAATGACATTTGCTAAACTTGTACGACAGTTGGGTAGAAATGAAATGACAGTTGTAAAACTCGTATGACAATTGGGTAGCAATGAAACGACAGTTGTAAATATCATACGACAGTTGCTAACAGGATTTTGACTTTCTTGAATTTGCTAGTTTGAAAACTCATATGACACTGGGTTCTCAATCATACGACAGATGGGCAATACTGAAATGACACTTGACAAAACTCGTACGACTTTTGACTTTCTGAAATGACTTTTGACTCCAGAAAGAATTTACGTCAATTTTTGCAAAATTTAAGGTCTTCAGTTTTGGATTGTTTGCAAATTGTACTGTCCAAATTTTGAAGGTTATACCAGATTTGATCATTTTTAATAGCCAAGTAGATAAACAGGCACATAGAATAGGAAGCAAGTGATTCCAAGCACATCTGAAAACAATGAACAAGGGAAAAAGCAACCTTGCGCATGAACAATCAAGTGACCAAATTGTGCTAATCCCTGAGAGTACTAATTGTGTATGTTCTGAAAAGTTTTGCAATAACACACATATACCTGAAAGTGAAAAATTGGTCTCTCTAGGGTTTTTAGTAATGGTATGACTCTGCAACTTTTATGATTCAAAGGGGTGAACTCCAATCCCGGCGCACCAGGGTTTTGACACAGTCTGAGAATTTAATCTTCAAGAGCTGCTAGGGAGATCTGACAACCCAACAATGAACCATACCCGTGGAGATTTCTTCCACAAGGACATTTATATAGCGGTTGTCAATACCATGGCGAAAATGGCTATTACCGCTTGAGGTTCTGTCAATGCAGTTTGCCCTGTGAAGGGATTGTCTGCTATGGTTAACCCTCTCTAAAGGTGACTCACAGATTTATACCACAAGGGGACTTGGTTCCAGATCCAAGGTTTTTGACACCTTTTCACTTTTAACCCAAACAAAGCAAGCAAATTAATCCGACATGCTAAGACAAAGTTTTGTTCCACCAAGGTTTGTGATATCAACTCCACGTGATCTATCAACCTCTCTGGGGAGAGAATGTATCAATAAATAAGAGAAGATGCACTAACCAATTTTGATTCACCAAAGCTCATGATATCAACCCCACGTGATCTATCAACCTCTTCGGAGAGAGAATGTGTCGATCAATAAGAGAAGACACACTAACCAAGCTGAATGTGAAATGCATTAAGTATCCTCTCTACCTACAAGGATTCTATCATCAAGAAAGATTTCTCTAGGAATCCAATCTCTCAAGAATCACGAATAGTGTTCATAGGGCCTAATTACTATGTGAGCACAGATATATTCCCGAAAGCAAATCTACCAAAAGCACCCAAAAAGTGGAAAGAGGAACACTTAACGCTTAAAGAAAATATGAGATGAGTCCACAAGGTGGAACAATTAACACCTCACACAAGCTGAAAATGATTCCCCAACTTAGAAAACAAGTGAGTTCCTAAAAGCACAAAAGGGTTTCCAAGTGGAACACTTAACGCTTCTATCCTGTTGACCCCTCCCCTTTATGGCACTAAGATTGCAACCACGGGGTGAAAATGATGGGCCGGCGGATTAGCGAGTCCAATAACCCAAGATAGTAATCAAGATCAATCACAAGTATTTTAAGACTACTTAATGAATCCTTAAGGGATCACAACCTAGTATCAAATTATGCAAGTGTGTAGAAATAGATCAAAAGCATGAAAAGATGCACAGAAGCTTGACACGTGAGAGATTTATTTTAAGTCCAAATTGAAATGTTTTCAGAACAAGGAGAAGACCTCATGATCCTTGCAACGTGCTTAATAGATTTTACCTGATTTTTAACAATTTTTGTTGAGCTTTTCCATACAAGCAAGTGACAAACTCCCCAACAAGCAAACAAGATATGCAAAATATATTCAACTTATGAAAACCATAGGGTTAGCTCTAAAAATCAATTTTTAGGAGAAATAATAACCAGAAATTAATCCAAATGACAACTCATATCATGCATTGAATCATATGAAAAATAAGTGCATACCCATCATAAAATTTTAATTGTTTTGCACTGCATTTGACCTAGTCAACAAGATCTGATTTTTTTGATATGATTTTGGCCACAAAAATAGAAATTCAGAATAGAGACCCCTAATAAAAAATAGAGATATTTCCAAAAATTTAAAAAATTTAGAAAAATCTCTTCATTTGTGCCCTAGAGACCCATTTTATCAAAACAGACTAGTTTTTGCAAATTGATTATTTGAGCTATTAAATTGCATCCAAATTTAAAACAAAAATAATAGAACCCATGTAGAATTTGAAGAGCTTTCAGAAAATGTAAAAATTTGAAAAAAATATTTTGATTTACGTTAGATATTAATTTTTTATGAAAAATTGAAAAAAAATTATTAAAAATTCAAAATAATTCAGAAAATTCTAAATTTTTTTTCAAAGCTTCCCTGATATGTCTCCAACTTGAAAAATAAATTTCAGACCAAAAATACAAGCCATTTGGGAGATAAAATTAAATCTTTGAAACTTTAGGGTTTTAGCTCCAAGAATCAAAATCAGCATGCAAAGGTGGGTTGCCCCATGGTGGGTGCCAGAAATGTGTGTGTGAAATTGTACCTGATCTATAAACACAACACTCAGTAAAACATTAGAGGTTAGTGATAA
The DNA here is from genome assembly GCA_027943335.1 of Chamaecyparis obtusa. NCBI lineage: Eukaryota > Viridiplantae > Streptophyta > Pinopsida > Cupressales > Cupressaceae > Chamaecyparis > Chamaecyparis obtusa. The sequence goes on from BSBK01004178.1 coordinate 417,335, forward strand.
TCAAAATCGTGCAAAATTGAAAACTATCTAACCAAGCGATTTACTGCCTTCTAATAGGTGCGAGATTAATGTTCTCAGATTGTAATCGAGATCAGTGACCTAGATGACACCTAAATGAAGGATTTGAATGCAATTGATCTAGATATGAGATTGAATGCAATTAATCTATATTTTTGATATTTTCTATGCAATAAGAATGATAAACTGATATGCTATGGATGCTAAATGATCTAACAATGATATGAAAACTATGAAATTCTATGCTAAGATATAAAAACTATGCAATTGAAATTGATCTCACAAAGTTTTGAATTCACAAGTTGATTCCTCAGCCTCCAATTCTCCAGCGTGATTGTGCAAAATATGAGATTCTGTGGATGCAAATTTAAGAGATTTTAGAGATGAATTATGAAGAGATGAGCCTTGTTTTTATAGAAATCCAAGGCTTTGGAGGTGCATGGATAAAAGCCATAAATCACTCAAATAACTCAGGTTGATTTTTGAGTTATCTGATAATAACAGATAATTAAGTCACAAAAATATGCAAAAGCTAAGCTTTAACTCAAAATAGAGTTTAGCTTTAATTGATAATTGATAGTTATCTGCTTTTATGATTGTGCATGTTTTATTTATGAATTAATTTAATAATAAAGTGATTTATTTCCAACTTAACTGCTTTTAAAAATAAAACAATTGATTTATGGGTTAATCAATTATTTAATCAAACTTTTATTAAAAACTATATTATTAAATAATGACAACTTGCTTTAATTAATTAAATAAGAATTTAATCAATTATTCATATGATATTAGATTTATTGTCAAAATTAAATAATAAAATTAATAATAGATAGAATTAAATTTAATTACACAATTAAGTGGCAAATATTAAATCTAATTAATTAAATATGAAAATATTCAATTAATCAAACTTTAGGATAAATGTGATTTATTGCCAAATAATTATAAAATTAAAAATAATTATGATGATTAGGAATATTGCTAGGAATATTCCCTGATGCAGAATTTAAGATAATCAATTAGATTTGATGATGTTCAGATGTGCCTTAGGTTAGGACTTCGATGTCGATTTTGTTCGATTTGTCGATGTAGGAGGTTAATGAACATATAGTCCATTTTTGGGGTATTACACTTCCAGATCAAAGATAACTCATCTCTTATCTGAATTCAAGAAGGATATCATCAATAATATGGCCATGCAGCTGGATACTTTACAGGCTAAGAAGAAGCATGAGGAAGAAGAGGCTACGTTAGCATAATTCTATCCACACTATCGACAGAAGAAGAGAGATTGTCGGTGTAAACTGGTTGCAAATATGGAGGCCACCCAGATGCCAATTGACTACAAGCCAGTTGAACCAACAGATGAACAACTATTCTTTGTTGCTCAAAGACATCCATGGGCATAATGACAAGGTATGGCTTAGGACCCACTTACATTTAGTAATCCATTTTATAACAATCAATGGAAACCTTATATGAATTATCAAAATCCTCCTTGGAACAACTATCAGAACCAATGGCAAAATTACCCTAGTCCACAATGGTAGAATCTTCAAGGGAGTTGGAAATAACCCCAAGGGGCATGGAAACCACCATAGTGTAATTGGAAATAGAATCCTCAGTGGTGAGGAAACCAACAATGACCACCTCAATCCCAAGGATATCTGAATCCACCTCTTCAAGCACCACAACAACAAGCACTCTTACCACCACCAGTTGCTAATACCCAACCTCCAAAACCAACCCAATTTCCTACTCAACCATAGCCAAACCCGAACAATAGGCCTCCAAAACCTCAAAAAAATATGTATACTACCGATCAAATGCAGTATCCCATGTAGTATCCTACCTACGCAATCACCCTTGATGATATACACCTTCGGTCTGGGACTACTCTTCCTACTCCTGAGCATCCAATCATAACTAAAGTGTCCTAAGAGGAGCCTGTACAAATAGACAATACTATTCCTCTTCCACTGACATAGCCTATTACTAATCAAAGCCACCCCACTGGACCACCTTTTCCATAAAGGCTACAATAAACCAATCATAAGCCTACTAAGGTAACCAAATTTAACATCCTTGATCAATTGAAGAATGTCAATGGCCAAATACCTTTATTTCAAGAAATTAAGGATGTACCCACCTATAACAAAGCCATTAAAAGAAGTCTACTTTAAGAAGCCTGGTCACAAGAAAAAGGATCCTCAGATGGTGCATGTGTAAGGAAAGCTAGCTGACATCATGTTAGGCAAGCTTACCACCCCCAAATATTCTGACCCAGGCAGCCTTGTTGTTGAAGTTATTATTAATGGGACCACCATAAATAATGTATTGGTAGATCTTGGAATAGCTATAAATGTAATGACCAGGGATATAATGCAACAACTTGGCATATACAACCTACGAACCACTCCTACTATCTTGCAGCTCGCAGATAGTTCAACTATAAAACCTGATGGAATGATTGTAGATATAGTTGTTGACCTTGCAACCTGGTCATACCCATCAGATTTCATGATCTTGTCACCAAAGGCTACTTTAGGAGGATATCCTATTATACTAGGAAAGCCTTGGCTAGCAACAAATGATGCTCACATTGGTTGTCGCTCAGGGGATATGACCATTTCTGATGGCCAGCATACACAAACTCTTTTCCTATATCCTCCTACTCAACCCCAAATGGACTTAGCCTCACCAATCTGTTAGGATTAGGTAATACTGAGAGGGGGGGTGAATCAGTATTACAAAACTTTAATTTCAACTTCAAAAAATTATAAATAATCCAAAGTAATGCAAAAATGAAAAGAGCATATAAGCATAACACATTACTCATGACACCATGATTTGTTCTCGAGGAAACCCTGGTTAAAGGGAAAACCCCGATGGGGATGGTACCCACAAATATGCACTAAGATATAATGTCCCTGTTAGGAGATCTAGCCTTGTTAGGAGCTAATTATTACATAGTACATTTCCTTGTTAGAGGATTATAAAAACCCTATTAGGGGCATACAAAACACTTGGTTAAAGGTGGTGAGCACACTGCTCTTACAATCAATATTGTCCCAAAATAGTTCTCAAAAGGGGAACAACACAAGCACTTATCTTGCTTAGATGGTTCCAGTTGTAGCTTAGCCTCTTACTAATCTCACATATGATCTCTACTCTTATATTCTCAAACTTATCTTATTATCATATCACATCATACTTCTTTCACAAAAAAGAATCTATATTTATACAAAATCAGCCTTCCAGTCGGCTTCACAATTGTTATACAAAACACAATAGAAAATTGTGCAAATGATATATGTGGAGTCAGCACTCTTATATCACCAAAGAGTTGGCACTATACTTTATTTACTTGTCTTATCATGTTACCATATCCATTATGCTCTCCTTAATCTTTGCAATTGTTCATGTACCCTGATATACTATTTTACTATCTTCGCATACCTTCTGAATGCTGTATCTCACACACCAACTATCCAAAACTCATGCGATCTTAACTAAAGCATGTACATATCCAAAAATACCTCCAGTTAACTTTGCAAGCCATAATACCTTGTATTTCTTCATCACTATCCAAAATTATGGTACTGTACCCTATTTTCCTGATTTTGGACTTGGTCATTTTCATGACTGTGAATCTAGTGGCAATCTCCACAACATGCAATCACACTATCATAAGTGTTTCCATGAATGATAACCATTAGATGATTTCCAGTACTCCAAAACATCACATGCCAACAATCTCTCCCTTTGGCATTGATGGCAACACTTAGAAAAATGACTAAGTTTCACAAAGCAACTCTCTTCTTCTCCTTCTCTTTTTTTTATTTATTATTTTCTTCTCTTTACATATTTTTTTCTCTTCCTCATTTTCCTTTTTCTTCCTCTCCCTTTGACATCAATGGAAAAGGTATTCTCAAAATATCAAAATTGAAGCACAGGTGGTCTAGTGCTTACTTACCAGATTTAAGACATCTTGGAAAGATGTTTCCAAGGTCTTAAGCTCCTCAATCCATGAACTTATCAGTAGCTCACTGACATGGATTAATACATTCAATGCATAAGATGTTTTCTCTACTACTTTAAGTTTAGTGAGAGTAGATACTGTCATTGAACTCTCAACCTTTATCATCTTAGAGATATGAGTCTCCAAATTTGAGATCTTGGGAGTTAATAGGTTTCTTAGTGAACCAAACCTGTCTGCAACTCTCCCTTTCTCCATTTATAGTGAGCCTATTTTCTCCAGTAGCCTGGATGTTTCCTTGTCTATCTCTCCAATAGTTTGTGAAGAATATTCACAATTGTCCATTATATTATTAAGATTGGTCCTGTCTTTAGCTATGGCCTCCTCAACATTCTCCAAATGTATGCAGGGGTTTATGCAATAGCTGTATAGCTTCCTACCTTGTGCTACACAACTCTTAGCCTTGAGAGTGGTAGCCTTTAGAATGCCTAAGTCCCATGAGATGGACTTGTGAACTTCACTCAACTTCTTTTCCAAGAAGTTCTTTTCAGCCTTCTCTTATGTTGTTTTTAGCAATGAGTCAAAGTGACTGTCAAAGCTATCCAATACTATACTGAGATTCTCAGTTTCATCTTTGTCTTTTAGGATAATTGGAGAGGGGAGAAGCTTGTTTATTGTCTCTATAGCCCTACCCATTATCTTGGCTCTCTTATCTCCTTTCTAAGCTGATCTCTCCTTAGCTTTGGCAAAGGCCATGAATGAAAGTCTCATTAGTTCATGATGTCCACATCGAAACTCACTGGTTTGGCCACACTTGCCAATAATAGAGATGAATCCATTTTGACTTCAACCTCCTCTATTTTAGCTTTCTTTTCTTCTTGCTGTAACTCTTCTTCTGGTACTTTTTCTTCTAATTTGCCTTCTTTTAGTTGTTCCTGATCTTCTACCTCCATCGCACTATCCATCTTGTCCATAAATGGATCATTTATGTCCTGCGAAGTGTCAAGGCTAACATGCACACCAGTGACAAAGAAGTTTGGTTGCCAGTTAACTTGAGCACTCTTATCTATCTCCTTTGAGCTCTCTCCTAAACCCAAGGATATAGGTTTAATAGACTTAGGGGGTGACACCTTTTTTGGCGTATCACACATTAGAATTTGATCTAATGCCTTTTGTGCATCTTCAATTACCTCATCATATTTTCTAGCCATAATCTTGACTAGTCTGGTTTTTTTTCTTAGTAGAGGTTTTAGAGCCTTTATGATCCTTTCTCTTTCCTATATAGACACAACTGGAAACATATCATCAATAGTTTTATTTCTTATGTTTTCATCTTTAGAATGTGCTAACTATTTTTAGATTTCCAGTTTGTTGTACAGATCTTGGGAACACTTTCTTCAATTTACAACAAGTTCTTTTTGAAGATTAACGGATGCTCAATGAGAGTATCTTCAATGATTTCTTGCTCCTCAGGACTATATCTTTCATAATATTTATTTATTGTTATCAGGTTCCCATCCTTGATAACCCTTTTCTATAGTGCTTTCATGTCTAGTTTCCACAAGGATTGTAGACTCTTTTGAACCATTTTCTCTTCCTCTTTTTCTATTGTCTTCTCTTCCTTTTTCTTCCTCTTTGCCTCTGCCTCTTTTCCTTTTGGACTGACCTGCTTGACTATCCTAGATAATCTTCTAGGAACTATTGCAGTCTCATCTTCATGTGTTTCTTCCTCTTGAGGGACTAATAAATCAATGATGCTATCAGTAGTAGCTGTCTTCTCAGCTTTCAATGGAGTGGGTGAATCAGTGGCAAAACTAGAAGATGCCTCCATCTTGTTTTTGATGTCTATCAATTGTGCTTTTGTAATACCCACCATTGTAGTGATATCTTCCACTATCTTGCTGACTTTCCTCTTTCATGTTACTTTCTCTTGTTCTTCTTTGACTTTTTCATATTTTTCTCTGTATGTACCCCATCTTTCTTGGGTAGGATCCTTCTCTATTGCTAATACATGCTCTACTTGCATAGTTAGTACTTCAACACTTACTTCATATCCCATAGGATAACACCATTTGGTTCTAGGCTCAACTACCTCAAAGAAGACATAATCAGTTTCAACCATGAAACAAATGGTGTCCTCATACTTTTCTACTAGGTTTTCTAGAATTCTATATCTTTCTTTCATCTGTCTTTGCAAGATTTTAATCATGCCAAACAATTCTCCATCAACCCAATCCTTTTTCTACCTTCTATAATATTCTGAGATTTGTAGACCAGTGGGTTCATTGTCTTTCCATGCTCTAGGGTGCATTCCAGGGAAGTTATGAATGACATGAATGTACATGTGGACTAGTAATGACCCAAACCCGAATGCCTTAGATTTGTCCTTTTTTTATAAATTTTATGTTTTCAATGAATTGTTGAGCTAATATTTCACACAAATTGTATTTCTTATTTTCTTTGACCATTTTGTATACCATCATTATTACTCTGGCTGATACTAAGTTAAGTCTAGAATTGTAGAACAACTTGTAGCCAATTAGCATTGCTACCAATCTGACATCTTGTAGGTATATATCATTTACAGTCATTTCCCTCTTGTCTCATTTAGAGTGTGTGAGGGTTTCAACTTCTTTTCTTAGATTTTTCTCACTAACAAGTAAGGCTCCTTCATTTTCAAGCCCTGTGATATCATGGATTAACTGAGCACATATCTTAACTGGTTGATCACCTATCCATAGGAATTGATCATGAATTCTACTCAGAATGATCTTGAACCATTAAACTTCCATGAATTTCATGAACTGGGTTAGCTTAAGTATTGATAGGTCTTTTAAATGTTTGAATTCATCTATTAGGGAACCATTTACATCTATCATACCATTTAATTCATATAAGATGTTGACCTCCCCAATAATCTCATACTTGCATTGTATGTATGCCCTAATATCCTCTACATGCAACACACCTACAGGGGTTTGGGAAAATGCCCCTTCTAGATCATCCTCACAGGATTTGTATGGATGCTTTTTGAACTTATACCTAGATATGTCTACCACATCATAAATTGCTGGTGCATCCATGAATTTCAAGGAGAATAGGTCTAAATATCTTAAATGTGCACAAATCTGATGCTTGGCTTTACATGAGAACAAAATCTCTCTGCTAGATTACCGCTTGGCCTTCACACTTCTGCTCTCCTTAGTCGCTGATCAACAAATGGTAGAGAAATGAAATCTTTCAAGTCATTTATCCATAGCAAGTTGAGTGTGTTTATTAAACATAGGTAGCTCAACTTCACATGCCATTTAGTAAATGCAAAAATCATGAACACATAAGATGAATCTTCAGGTGCTGTGATCTCATCCACAGATTCAAAGACATCTGTACATATCATACCTAAGCTTGCATGAGATTATTCCACTTATACATGGGTTGGACAATTTCTGTTGTTTTCATCCACTACTCCCCATGAGGCCATGAGGCCTTTTAGGTTGATGCCTCAAAGAATTCATCATGTGAAGACACAACATCACAAGCTGTCTCTCCTTGAACCACTGGCTTATTTAGAACTTTTACTTGCCATATCTTCTCATTCTCTAATTTCTTCCTTTCATTTATGTAATCATTTAGGCTTTTACCACTGTCACTAATATTCTTCCTTATGACTATAGGTGGTGGTGTTTCTGGTTCATTAGATCTTCTTGGTCCTCTTCTGTTTTCTTCTATCTTGACTGCTCTGCAGCTTACAGTACCTTGTTGTGTGTCCAAAGTTATTACATTTTTGACATGTAATCTTGGTTGTAGTTTCTTCTCTAATATAGTCTTGCTTATACCTAGATTGATTAGGTTTTCTACAATCTACCTTTTTGTGTCCATACTCATAGCAATTAAAACAATAGCTAGTAAAGGGTTTAGAGTTATCATTACTTCTGTAGTTTCTTTTCATGTGACCAACTTTGTTGCATTCAAAGCATCTACCTCTGAAGGGTCTGAATTGTTCTCTAGAATCTTCATTTGTAGGTCTTTCATTTAGAATAGATCTTTCTTCATTCCTAGCTTCATTTGGTTCTTGAACTTCCAGCTTCATTGGGTCCACTCATGTCTCCTTTAGATTTTTGTTCTATTCTTTGTTCATTATTCTTGTCATTTCTCACGTGTATCTATTTAATGAGTAGTCTAGCTTGAGTGAGTTCAACTTTGATGATCTGATTGTAGTTGTCCAATTCTTGATATTTATCTTTGTAATGGCCAAGTTCTATTTTCATATCTTCAATCTGGAGGTTTTCTTGTTTTAGTGACTCTTCAACTTTGTTTCTTTCATCCTTCTCATGCTGAATCTCCTTGATCATCAAGAGATTGATTTGTTCTTTTTCCAGCTCTAGTATCTTTACTTTGTCTGATGTGTCATTGTCAGAACTTTCTTTGATTTTCTCTATAAGGTCTTGTCTCTGATATTTTACAGTCATAAGTTGTTCTTTAAGTTTCCTCATGAAACCTTTTGCTCTTCTTAATTTGAATTTTAGTTTGTCATTTTCAGCTTTCATTTTATCTAGATCCTCAAGTGAAGCTTCAAAGTTTACTTGTAAATCTTTTGAAACCATTCTGATCTCCCTTAAGCTATTAAGCTTTCTCTCAAAGGGCCACTTGCTCTGATACCAATTGTTAGGATTAGGTAATACTGAGAGGGGGGGTGAATCAGTATTATAGAACTTTAATTTCAACTTCAAACAATTATAAATAATCCAAAGTAATGCATAAATGAAAAGAGCATATAAGCATAACACATTACTCATGACACCATGATTTGTTCTCAAGGAAACCCTAGTTAAAGGGAAAACCCTAGTGGGTATGGTACCCACAAATATGCACTAAGATATAATGTCCCTGTTAGGAGATCTAACCCTATTAGGAGCTAATTAATACATAGTACATTTCCTTGTTAGAGGATTACAAAAACCCTGTTAGGGGAGCACAAAACACCTAGTTAAAGGTGGTGAGCACACTGCTCTTACAATCAATACTGTCCCAAAATAGTTCTCAAAAGGGGAACAACACAAGCACTTATCTTGCTTAGATGGTTCTAGTTTTAGCTCAGCCTCTTACTGATCTTGCATCTAATATTTTCTCTTATATTCAAAAACTTATCTTATTATCATATCACATCATACTTTCACAAAAAATAATCTATATTTATACAAAATTAGCCTTCCAGTCGGCTTCACAATTGTTATACAAAACACAATAGAAACCTATGAAAATGATATACATGGAGTCAACACTCTTATATCACCAAAGAGTCGAAACTATAATTTATTTACTTGTCTTAGCATGTTACCATATCCATTATGCTCTCCTTAATCTTTGAAATTGTTCATGTACCCTGATATACTATTTTACTGTCTTCACATACCTTTCGAATGCTGTATCTCACACACTAGCTATCCAAAACTCATGAAATCTTAACTGAAGCATGTACATATCCAAAAATGCCTCTAGCTAGCTTTGCAAGCCATAATAACTTGTATTTCTTCATTGCTATCCAAAACTATGGCACTGTACCCTATTTTCCTGATTCTGGACTTAGTCATTTTCATGACTGTGAATCTAGTGGCAATCTCCACAACATGCGATCACACTATCATAAGTGTTGCCATAAATGACAACCCTTAGATGATTTATAGTACTCCAAAACATCACATGCCAACACAATTTGGCCAGACATAGGAGAAGAAGATGAGGTTATCAATTCAGTGTCAAAATTAATAATGATAAAAAGGGACCCATTTCGGTAGCTTCAAGATGAAGACAAGGTAATCACCCATATCCTGCAAAATCAGTATGGATCAAGCCTAGATTTATTGGGATGTTCTTCTAGCAACTACTCTCTGCAAGTTTTAAACCCAAATTTCCAATGGCCTTCTCTTACAGCCAAAGAGCTCTATCACTAATTGCTTCCCCATGAGATAAAAGTACCCTCATTTATAGATGCATCCATGATAGAGCTGACTAAGAAAATAGAGGTCTCTCCTAACCATTACCTGAACATCAATGGAAAATTAACTACTTAATAGAAAACATCTTTGACAGAAACACTGAAGGCCCAGACTAGAGCATTTGCTTGGGATTATTCTAACATGAAAGGTCTAGACCCAAAACTATGCACTCATAGGATCTATCTAAAAGAAGATAAACCTCTAGTAAGGCAATTCCAGAGGTGAGTGAATCCAACATTATGAGAAATCGTTAAATTTTTTTTGTAAAAACTCCTCAACACTAGATTCATTTACCCCATATCCAACAGTCAGTGGGTTTCTCCATTAGTAATTGTGCCAAAAAAAGGAGGAAAATAGTGTGTGTGTGGACTATAGGGAACTCAATAATGCAACCAAAAAGGACCATTTTCCTCTTCCATTCATTGAACAATTATTGGACTCTTTAGTAGGAAAAAAGTATTTTTCCTTCCTAGAAGGGTATAGTGGGTACAATCAGATCCAAATCTTTCCCAAAGATCAAGAGAAGACAACTTTCACTTGCCCTTGGGGAACTTTTGCCTATTCTGTTCTTTTTTTTGGTCTTTGTAATGCTGCAGCAACCTTTTAGAGAGTAGTCATTAGCATCTTTGCTGACATCTCTCATGATTGTATAGAGATCTATATGGATGATTTCACAACCTATGGTGAAACTTATGAGGAAGCCTTAATCAACCTAGACAAGGTCCTAAAAAGGTGTGAAGAACATAATCTATCCCTCAATAGCGAGAAATGCTTCATGATGATGCAAGAAGGGATAGTACTTGGCCACTATATATCTGTAGTAGGAATACAAGTGGATCTGACCAAAATTGAGATCATTCAAAACCTTCCCACACCAACTGTTGGGTATATTCTTAAGTTTTTGAGGCTCTTGTTCAAATTTTTGTTTAATGTCCCTACAAGTGTTTTTGTCTGGTCAAGGGTTCTTAAAATTCATCAAAATTGCCATGACCAAGTTAAAAAAAAAAAAACCCTTACCCTAGGTCTTGCCCTTAAGAAATCTAAATTCATGTAAAAACCCTCAAAACAGCCCTAATTCTTATAATTTGACATTACTTTTCTGGTCACTTAAGTTCCTAAAAGGCATGTGCTTTATTTTTCCTCACCATGCAAAGGTCATATCTTGAATATTTCCTAAGTCCTTAGGGCCTTATCTTTCTAAATGTTTCGGTGTTCTTGGAATCCTCAAGATCGACGACTATCATATGTTCGCATGGGATCTTTCGAGCCTATGTGATCATAAGACTAGCCGTTGATTCTACTTTATAACATAGCGTTTCAGAAGGAGTGGGACCATTGACAGGTGTACATAAGTGATGGTTTATTAGTGTTTAAAAGTGAAGTGGGACCAACTACATGAGGAATCAATGATAGAGGAAAGATCTAATGGTTGTCTTATGTTTACATGGGATCTTTCAAGCTTATGTGATCATAAGACTAGTCGTCGATCTTGCATAAAAGCCACGAAGTATTAGCAATTTAGTGAGTATGTAGTCTCCTATTCAATTAATATCTGGCGGTCTCATGTAAACTCTTAGTGACTTAGCATGGTGGTTATCGCTTATTCTTAGAATCAGGTGGTTAAAGTTTGTACTACCCAGCAATCTAGTGAACACCATTGATTATCTGTAAGATCGATGGTCAGGTCTTAATCTTAGAATGATTTGGGTCCTACATGGATTGTTTTGGAAATTCGGCGACTGGGATGTAAGCATCAATATCCTCTAAATTTGGCAACTTCGACAGTTTGGCATGATGAATTTAGAAAAGATGGATTTCCCTTTTGTTTGTGTATTCTCATAATAAGTTGGCAGGGTTCCTAATGTTCTAGTGATTGGGCGAACACAGTAGTCGCAAGTTCTCTTAAAAGATTGGTTGAGGCTAGAAGCATTTGGTGAATGGGTGAAATAAGTGATCAAAGAAAGCATTAAGCCTTCAGTCGCTTAATCGCATGATGGAATGGTCAATGTTTAAAGTTTTGGGTGATTCAGCGAACCCTCTGTTCACTGAGTCTCATAATCAAAAGGCAGTCAGGAAAGAATTCAGCAACTCAGAGGAAAGCTTGTTCACTAGTTCGCACATTAAACATGCAGTTAAGTTTCCCTTTCAGCGATTAAGTGAAGCCTTCAGTCACCAAGTCCCAGAGTAAATTGGTAGTTGACCAAGACATTCAGTGAATAAGAGATAGCCTTTGTCGCTAATTCTCCAAAAAAGTGACTGTGGTCTTATGTTTAGGTTATGTTCGCTAGTTCACTGAACAGAGATTGAGTTAAGAGATACATTTTGTGAATGAGCGAAGCAGTCAGTTGCTAGTTCTCTGAATGTGAGCTAGGGTTAACATTTCATTTAGCGATCATGAGAACCTTCAGTCACTAGTTCACTGAATGGGTCCAGTTAGAAAAAATAGTAAAGAAAAGGCTTGAGACCATTGCTACGTGGATAAAGTACACTATCGAGCTAGAGAAAAAGCAATTAGCCATCCAATCAATTTTAAAGGAGGATTTCATGATGTAAATAGGGTCTTAAAGTACAGAGCTGTGATTGTTGCCTTTTTGCCTTGTTTTTGAATTTTTAAATATATTTGTCAACATCCCGACATCGGCTAGTTCTGATTTGAAAATTGGTGATATGTGAATTGAATGCGGATGTAATTAAGGGTGGATTTGCAATGATTTTGGTAGCTATACACATCCAATTTGCATCAATAAAGAGTTTGGACTCATTGTTTTCTATGTTTGAAATTATTTGAAGAGAATTGTGTTTTCTGAAGCAATCATCGAGAGCTAAGCAAAGTGAGTTTGCAGAGTTAAGAACAATTATGCGGTAGAAATGAGTCAGCCAGAGTGAAGTGTAACTTCTTCCAGTGGTGAAGCCAAGGCCAAGGGTGGTGAAGACAAAAGCAAACCAAATTATTCAGATGAGTTCATGAAGTTATTGCCTGGTTCCAGCTAGAACAAGAGAGCTCCTGATGATGTTTTTCAAGATGTCCTAGGTCATTGCAGAGATCCTGTCACACTAGATTGCTCAGGTTATACTCTCTTCAGTTATTTTTATGGAAATAGGGGTAAACATGTTCCTATTTGTAATGGTTGGGTTTTAGGTTTGGGGAAATTAGTTTTCCCTGATGTGTTCTTAGATGTGGATTTAATTGTTGCACTAGCTAGGTGTTATGACCCTATTTCCAAGACAATTAGGAAAGAGGACCGGTCACCTTTGGTCACTCTTGATAGGGGTTCTTTTATGAAAGCTTTTAGTTTCTACACATCCTCTTCTACTGAGATTGATTTGAACCAAGAAAGAGAGAGGTACAAAAATAATATAGGGTCAGTAAAAGATCAGATGATGAAACATATCCCAAAACAAGATAAATATATAGCTCCTCTCCCTACTAACATGAATGCCCCTTACCAATTTTCATCCCTCAATCATTATATGAAGAAAACTTGCTATGGGTTGTGTAGAGTTTTGGGAATAGATGGGGATGCAGAATTCTTTCCAGCTGATCTATTGATGATAATATTAGACATCTAGAATTCCTTAGTGAACATAGATTATGACTATATCTAGTATATAATTGATAGGATGCATGAAGGGTTGATATCTGTTAAAGAGAGTAAGGCACCTATCAAATTCTTAAATTATTCCATGTTGATGCATTTGATTCTATTTTTCAACATTAACAATTTTGATTTGAAAATGCTGAAGCCAAGGTTCACTTTCAAAGATCGGCATAATCCATTACAATTATGGGTGAGATTATGGAATTCTACTTCCAATGAGGCAGATTACTGTGTTTTTCAAAATTTCATAGTTTTTCCTATTATAAAGATGTTAAGCATCAATGTTACAAGGATATCACCAAGGATCCTTAAACTCCTAAGACCTAAGCAGTTTGAAGACAAATGGGAGGGAAACCATAATTGGGGTGATTTTTACTTTGGGGAAAATTCTACAATATTGAGAGTCTACAGTTGCCCCCAAACCCCACATTTGTTACCAAAATTTGTGCCACCAAGAGTTGCTACTTTGGAATTCATTTGGCAGCTGATGTGGACAAACAAAGAACTCTTGGCCTCTCATAAAAAGGGTACTTTCACACCTAGGTAGTTCAGGATTGGTGATTTCTTGATTGGCAAGAGGGCTTTCCCACAAATCACTGCATGGTTAAATCAATTCAAGATGGTATCTGGTTTTTGCAGACATGTGGACCCTGAGGGTTTTATTAGGACTGCAAGGTTGATCCTAATCCCTAATATTGGTGTCATTAAGAAACATGAAGGCCTTAATGAAGAGGATGTGATCAGAAATATTGTGGAGAAGGATGAGGTCGCTAAGAGATGGAACAGGTTTTTTGACCTGAAGGATTTGCAAAATCAATTGAAAGCAGCCCAAATTCCTTTTGAGGGTTTCTTCCCTAACCTCCCCTACTTGAGGAGAATTGACAAGATGATAGAGATGCATGACACTCTGTCAAATCAATTGGAGAGAATGCTTGATCAAAAGAAGCCCAAGAAGGGGAAAGATTACTCATCCTCTGATTATGAGGAGTTTTTTGATGAATCACAAGAAGGAAATAGCCCACCACAAGTTGGGGATTTACCAGTTGTTGAGCCTATTCAAGACCAGCTAGGGGAAGAAGATCTTCCAGAGCCACCATTGAAGAAACAAAGACTTGAGGAGGGAGAGCCTTCTAAGAAAGGAAAACAAAAGAGAGTAATTGACAAAGCATCTGCTCTTGTGCCAGGTGATAGGGCTTATCATCACCAATTAAGGAAGACAATAAGAGCTGGCAAGAAAGTGGCTACTAATGAGGAGAATGAGGAGCAGTCCCTGTGGTTAGGACAAGATATCAAAGAGGTTTATCAAGAAGAGTTTCTGAGTGATGACCAATTCATCAAAAGTGATGAATTCAAGAGTTTTCTTATCTGGAATAAGTAGCAAGAAGTAGCCAAGGCCATTCCTAAAGGGGTGGAACCAAGTGAAGAGACTATGAGGGCTTTAGCCTCTTATGATCCTAGCCTTGATCCTATAACTATGGATGAGGCTAGGGAAATGGTTAAGGCAAGTGGAATGCTACTAACTCCAAGATGGGATTTAACTTCTGCCTTTATTATAGATCAAATAAGGAAGCAACCACAGGGAAGTTTGTCCTATGAAGTTCATATTGGTGATATGATCAGAGGAAGTGGCTATGACCCTAGGAACTAGGTTGTTGCAATGTGGTCAATTGCCCCTAAGACCAAAAAGCCATCTTTATTGAGTATAGAGGATCACATGGAAGGAAATAAGATAATATGGACTATGTAAAACACTACTAATCTTGAGGTTTCTAAGGTAGTGACTCATTGGGCTAACTTGAATGAGGCAAAGATAGCTCAATTATCTGAAAGGTATTCAAAATTGTTTAAGAGTTCAAGCATGATGGCCAAAGATAGAGACCTAAAAATGATGAAAATCAAACAATTGGAAGATGAGTTGGCAGAAATGCAAGTTAGGCTTGAAGAAGCTTCAAAGATAGTTCCTCCCCTTCCTTTGCAAGTTGAGGTCCCTCCTTAGTTGAATGTAGAAGTTATTGATAAACCTACTGAGGATTTGGAAAAGATAAAATTGGATGCATCTCTTGACACTATAGCAAGAATTGTGCAATATAGAAAGGGTAAAATAAAGGAAAGAATGGAGTCAGTCCATAAATCAGTCAGTCTATTGCATCAGACTAATGAAAAGGTGAATGAGTATCTAGTCAACTTGGAGCCACTTTTTAGTACATGGTCAGGAAGGAGTGCATTATTTGACAAACTTGATGATTTGCAAGAATATAGGTCAGATGTTCCTAAAGTAGTAAGTGAGGTTTTTGAGAAGATTGGCTTAATAAGTGCTGCTTCAAAGTTTTTCAAAGGAAAGTCAAACCAAGTAAAGGCCAGGCTAGCCATGTTTGGTAAAGATTATAGAAAATATTTGCCTCCAATTTATGATGACAATGGAAATGTGGTTAAGTTGGAAGAATGGAAGCTATCAATGGATTAGTTAGTGATTAAGCAGGATGATTTCCTAAAGGATGACAAGGCTTTAGACTTGGAGAGATGTAATAATATCATTGATAGTCTTTTCAAGATTGAGAATGATTACATACGGTTTGTAGCAGAGGCCAAAAATATAACTGATTCTACATGGGAGCAGTAGATCAAATCACTATAGGAGCTATAGAATTACAACTGGCCATCTGATAATGATGTAGTAGCATGGGACAAATTAACAAAAAAGAAAAAGAAGAAGCCAAGTACCTAAATGACAGAAGAGGAAGAAGAGTAGAGCACATATGGCACCTGATCCAAAATTTGAGGGAGAGCATGTGTCAAATAGAGGATGATGTAAGTTAGCCTATATTGGCGGTCATCATTCATGCAACAAATTTAGCGACTACTCTGAAATATCTTTAGATGAAGGTGCCACCTACAAAATTGTTAAGTAGTTGAGAACTACATTCTATTGTCATAATCAAATATCTTTCAGTTTGTACTTTTTTTTTTAGTGCAAGATCTTTTCCTAGCCATCCGAAGCTTGTTGCATCCTTTCGAGGACTCCAAGATGGTTTTGGGTATATATAGAAAGTTTTTGCTCATTTGAAGGGTGGATACATTTTGTAAAGAAATTTTTGAGATATAGAACCTTATTTCTTTGAAGTAATGGTGATACTATATTGACACATTTTGAATATTAATACAAAGATACCAGAACTCTGTTGCTGCTATATGTTGTCTTTGTGTATGGACTCTTTAGTTTCCTTATGCATTTAAATTGTAAGGATTTTTCAATACATTGTTCACAAGGTGAATATAGGGGTTAAACTTAAGTTTCTTTCAAGGGAAGAGTAAAATCTTGAGGGAGGTCTCTGTGAATTAATGGTCCATGTATGAATTTGATAGCAAGTGTGGGAATTAAAAGAGTGGGATGTCAGGCATTCCATTTGGGTTTTAGTATAGTTTTCTTGATATATTTTTGTGGAGGTAGGGTTTGACTCTATTGCTCAATAGATAAGGCACTGGTTTAAGACATATTTGCATCTATTGCCACCAAAAAATATAAACAACAGATCAATTTTAATTTTATTGCATAATCATTATCTGAAGTATTCTATGAAAAGTTCATGGATGTTTACTGTAATGATTTAAAGAAGCTCTAAAAGATTATCCTTCCTTGGGTTTAAACTCATAAAAAGAAGTGGGATGAATATCCTTATGCCATTGTTTCATGTTCTCTCATTCATAATTTTCACTGCAGTATTGTGCATCAGGATAATTTGGGCTATATTAAGAGTTGTGATGTCTTACTGAGTTGATTCTGGAGTGGAAAACACAACAGTGAAGAAGTTGATTCATATTGTGAAACTCAACTTAGATTATCTGAGAATAATTAGCTTTAGAAGGTAAACCCACCTGAGTTTTATACTCGAAGTGAAGAAGGTTTTACAACCTTAATACCTTAGTGCTTGCATTTTGACAGATGCATCTATTGGGATTATTAGAGTTATGATTTGATCAAATATTTATGAATTTGAAATCATCTGCAGATTTGAGCACTAACAAAAATGGTGACTCTACTGGGAATACTCTGAATGTAAATGAACAATAGGTTGGTACAATACTGATTCATTGTCTGTTTGCAAGACAATATAATAATTTGATTCCCGCTTGTTAGTGGGTGGCGACTCTAATAATCTATGTTTACCAGTCATTGGTATTTGTAAGTTTTGATATATTTTGTGTGACATACCATGAGTCAGCCTAGGTTCACTAGATCATATTTCAAAGACCACCTAGAGAATAATATGGGTGATGAGCTTCATACACCAGGTAGGAAGCAATGGTCAAGGAGAAGTCACATCAATACTAATTCCCCAGGACCTTCAAGGGATAGATTACCTACACCACATCCCCATGAAGCTTCATCTTCTTCTGATGACCCCGAGCATGTCAAGAATGTCACGCGTAGTTTACACTTTTCCCAAGAAGAAGAGATCACTAAAGTAGGTTATTTCCCTACAAGAGAAACCCTAGAACAACCAGGAGAAACTTCTGCTGTTGAAACTACTTCATATGACTCAGAAAAACTGAGAGAAGAGGTGATTGCTTTAAGACAGAAGGAGCATGAACAATTGGTAGAGATTGCTAATAGAGTGAAAGTAAGGGAACAACAAATTTATGAATTGCTCATGGAGAGGCAAGAACTTATCATCAAAACTAGGAAAAATGAAGCCCAGGCTAGGGATCTAAGCCAAAATGTTTAGGGTTTGGACAAAGAATTGTTTGGTGATATGGAAGCTTTGAGGAAATAGGCTCAAGATACCAAGTTTAAACAAAATGAGTTTGAAGGAACAAGCCATGTTCTCAGGCAATTGCACCCCTTTGAAATCTAGAGGAATGAGGATATTAAAAATGCCACAAAAGAAATCCCTGATAAGGGAAAACAAAAGGTGGTGAGTGTAAATATTAATGAGCCTAAGAAAGTTGTAGCTATTCCTAGTGTACCTTCCCAAATAAGCTTGGATTTGGAGAAGGCTAGAAAAGCTAAGGAAGATTTAGCTCTTTAGTTGGAGAGATTAGAATTGGAAGCTACAATAGATGAAATGAAAAGAAAGATTGCATTCCTGCATGCTAATATAGACACATCTACTAGTAGCTTTGTCCCTGTTATTCCAGGAATAATCCCACCTAATCAGCCCAATACTTCACTTCCAAATCCTCAAACCCTTCATCTTGGACAAAGTATACTTGGATCAAATCTGAATACAAGTCAAGTTCCCCTTGCAGTTGGTGGTCCGATAGGGACTGTACCTTGTCAAAATGTTGCAGCAACCCCTCCAATCCAACCAAATTTCCAAAGGAGACCAGTCCATTTGGATAGATATAGGCCTCTTTTCTTTGATGGTATTCCTAGTCAACCTAATGCTGTCCCAAATGAGATTAGGAAGAAAATCCCATTATTCACTAGAAACAATGTGATTACCTGTGAAGAGAACCTAAAATTTTTCACAGATAAAGTCAATGACTATGAGATTGAGCATGAGGATGTTATAATGAAACTTTTCATTCAATCATCGGTTGAGGATGCCCAAGACTGGTATAGGGGTTTTCCAGAGAATAGTATTGCTTCATGGGAGGAGTTTGTCAGATGTTTTAAGGAACAATATGCAGAACATGTGAATTCAAGCTATATGCTTAATGAGTTTAACAATATCAAGAAACATTACAATGAGAGCATGTCAGAGTTCAATAGCAGGTTCCAAAAAGCTATGTATAAATTGTTCCAAGTTTTGAGATTAGATGATGTAGTTTTCTTAACCACATACTTCAACTCTATGGATGGAAAGATGTCTTATCTTCTAAGAGATAAGAATCCCCGTACCCTTAGGGATGCATTTAAGTTGGAAATAAACATTGAGAGAAATTGAAAGGCATCTGGCCAAATGTACAAAAGAGATGAGGGTAGATTGTGGAAGGAAACCAGACCACAACTTGCAAGGCCATCCAAAGATGATGAAAAAATGGACAAAGGAGCTGGTATTAACAAAGACTTCCTAGCAAGGTTTGACAAAGGTGGTAGAAATTTTCAAGATACAAGACCACCCTATCAGAGGTAGGATAGAGCCCCTAACTTAAGAGATATGCCTTACAAGACAAATTGGAAAGATGGGAGGCCTGTTCCTAACAAAAATTGACCCCAAAAGGGAAGAGATACACCAGATCCTCTAAAGAAAAACACAACACATAATGTGGAAAACACCCCTTGGTGTGTGGCTTGTAACATGCCCCACTCACCATTCCAATGTGCTGTGGCTCAAGCCTTGGGAGAAGAGGCTAATGATTCTTATGGAGGAGATTATGAAGGATCTAAAAAGCCTGCTATTAACATGTTCACTACTGAACTAATGGGGGACCTTTTGTCCTCAGATGATGAAGAGATTTGTCTAGATGTTGATCATAAGAGGAAAATTTTCTCAGAATATGAGCAAAAAATATTTACTCACTCTGATCATGATGATTCTGATAATGATAATTACAAAACTCATATGGTAGAATCAGGATCAGATGAAAAATAGTGGAGAAAGCCCAGTGAAGAAGAGATCAGAACCCTAACTGTGGCTGCAATAACTCAAGCAAAATCCTCATACAATCTAAGGAATAGAAAGGTGGACAATGATCAAGGAGTCCCTAGGTCAGTGTTTGTCAAGAGTAAACTTCAAGATAGGGATTCCCCAAAGCCCAATGTTGTAAATAATAAGGAAGAAGGGCTTGTGAATGAAAAGAAGAAAAGAGAGGAAGTTATTACTGACAAGGTTAAAAGGAAAATTGGTAGGTCAAAGGATTGCCTTGATTTTTCTACTAATTCCCCTACTTTTGATATGAGACATGCCTTGTCCCAAATGAAGGTTTCCATCCCTTTGCTTGATATGTTGAAAATTGAGGAGCACAAGGCAGCAACCTTGGCTCTTATAAGTGAGCAAAGGACTATTCCTATTTTACAAGAGGAGGGGAATACCATGGAGAAGCCTATTTCAATTAATGACATCTTTGATGTGTGTGTTGGAACTATTGTGACACAAGAGCCTTCCTCTATTGACCCTTTCTATGTAACATTGATTGTAAATCATTTCTTGCTAAAGAATTGTATGATTGACTCAGTTGCGGCTACAACTGTAATGCCTTTTCATGTAATGATAGAGTTAGGATTACATGTTGATACATCTAAAGGAAGGTGCTATGCAATGGATAATAGGGTAGTACCTGTTGTAGGAACTCTAATTGGAATTGAAGTAAAAATTGTAGCATTCCCAGAGGCTACATATAAAATGGATGTAGTAGTTGTTGACACAAAGCCTCATTATGGCATGCTACTATCAAGACAGTGGGCTGCAGCAATGGGTGGAAAATTGCAATTAGATTTGTCCTATGCTACTATGCCAATCAATGGAACTGAGGTAAAGTTGTACAGGGAGCCCCGTTCTTCAGTTATGATTGACATGGTTGCACCAGAGGATTTAAATTGCTTTGTAGATACCGATATGAGTAATTTTGTGATTGAAGAGACAGTACCTCAAATGAAAAATATAGATCCAATTATAGATGAGCTGATATTGTAGTAAAATGGCCTTTGGAAAATGTTCTTTGATGGTGGATGCTCCGAGGAAGGATTAGGAGCTAGTGTGGTGTTCATTTCCCCTTCAGGTACTACATTTAAATACTCTTTCTTGTTGACTTTTGAATGTACCAACAATATTGCCGAGTATGAGGCTTTGATATTGGGATTAGATGTAGCCATAAAGCATGGTATCAAATATTTAAAGGTTCATGGTGATTCCCAGTTGATTATAGCCCAAGAAAGGTCTCAATATGCTACCAAGGATGAAAAACTCAAGTTATATAAACATGCTTTCTGGGATAGATTAGAGTTTTTTGAAGCTTTCAATCTGCTTTGGATAGAGAGATCTAATAATATCATGGCATATTTTCTTGCTAATGTTTCCCTTAAAGACAATGATATTACCTTCTCTGGTGTCTCTATGCTAGAAATTAAAACTAGGCTTGCAGTGCCTGATAATGTATATAATTGGCAAGTTTTTGAGGATGACCTTGATATCCTTAGATTTCTTCAAGGCCTTGATTAGTATGATGGTCAAAAAATAGATTTCAGTGAGATACAATAGTGTATTGAAGGAAAAGAGTACATCATGGGAAATGAGATAGTGCAACTACCTTCAAATCATATTCCAAAAGGATTAGTTGAGTTGGAGGGAATGTTTAAAATAAATGATGGTTATTTATCTCAAAAGTCTAACACTAAAATGGAAGACTTAGAGGAAATCAACTTAGGATCTGAAAATTCCCTCCAAATGGTGTACATTGGAAAGAAATTGAGTAGAGAGGTCAGAGGAAATCTGATAAGACTTTTGAAGAAATACAAGCATGTGTTTGCTTGGTCTTATGATGATCTTAAAGCTTATAGGGCTGATTTGTTCCAACATGAAATTCCTCTAAAAGAGGAGACTCGACCATTCAGATAGAAGCAAAGACCTATTAACCCTCTACTGGCTACAAAGATGCAAGTTGAATTGACAAAGTTGAGAGATGCTGGTATAATAGAACCAATTAGGCATTCTACATGGGTTTCCAATCTTGTGCCAGTAAGAAAAAAGAATGGTGATATTCGGCTTTGTGTTGATTTCAGGAACCTGAATGTGGCTTCATTAAAAGATAATTATGGATTGCCTAATATGGAGGCCATGCTACACAAGGTAACTAGTTGTGAGCTCTTGTCAATCATGGATGGTTTCTCGGGTTACAATCAAGTGTTGGTCAAAGAATTAGAACAATTTAAGACAACATTCACAAGCCCATGGGGAACATGTGTATATGTTTGCATGCCTTTTGGTTTAAAAAATGCTGGAGCAACTTTTCAAAAGGTGATGGACATTGCATTCAAGGAATTGATTAATGTTATAATGGTTGTGTATTAGGATGATCTCATTGCCTATTCTAAAAAGGATGAGGATCACTACAATCATTTGGAGAAGGTCATGGTTAAGGCCTTAGAATTTGGTGTCTCTTTAAATCCTAAAAAGTGTCAATTTGCTGTGATAGAAGGGAAGTTGCTTGGACATATAGTATCAAAGGAAGGAGTCAAGATTGACCCTAAAAGAGTAGAGGCAATCAAGAAGGTACCTTCACCCAAGAACTTGAAGGGTGTGCAATCTTTCTTAGGACAGATTAATTTTTTCAGGAGATTTATTGCTAATTTTGCAGAGATGGTTAAACCTATAGTCAAACTCCTGAAGAAAGATGCAAAGTTTAATTGGGATAGTGAGGCCTAGAAAGCCTTTGAGAAAATCAAACAAGCAATCCAAGAAGCCCCTGTCTTAGTCTCACCAGACTATTCAAAGCCATTTTCTCTATTTTCTTTTGCCTCTTTTCACACTATTGCAGCTGTCCTTTTGCAAAAAGACCAAGAAGGTTTTGAACATCCTATAGCCTTTTTCAACAAGTCATTGTAGTCTGCCGAATTAAATTATGAGTTAATGGAAAAGTAGGCATATGCCCTGGTGAAGGCAGTTAAAGCTTTCATACCCTATCTAGTTTGTGCCAAGGTTAATGCTTATGTACCTCATGCAGCAGTGAAAGATATTCTGGTTCAAAGTGAGGTCACAAGGAAAAGATGCAAGTGGATCAATAGGATCCAAGAGTTTGATCTTGATCTCCACATTACTAAATTGGTGAGAGGTTTGGGACTTTCCAAACTAATGACTGAAGAAAACATGGACTTGGTCTAGGTAAATAGTATTGTAGTAACTCCATTTGATAAATGGGGATTAGATTTTGTAGGACCCATTAATCCATCTTCTAATGATAGCTCCTACATCATTGTATGTACTGACTATGTAACTAAATGGGTGGAAGTCTATGCTATGAAACATGCTAGAGATAAAAAAGTTGCTGAGTTTTTGTATGAAGAGATCTTCACACGGTATGGTGTTCTAAGATAGCTGGTTACAGATTAGGGTGCTCAATTCACTTTCACACTGATTACTGCACTTATGAATGAATATAAAATTTTCCACAGGACATCGAGTCCATACCATCCATAGGCGAATGGGAAGGTTGAGGTTATCAACAGGGAAATAGAGAATATTTTGACCAAAACTATGCAACTACATAAGAAAGACTGGAGCACAAGGTTATGAGAAGTAGTCTGGGAATATAGGACAACCTGTAAAACCATAACTGGTTTCACACCATTTGAGATAGTTTATGGAAAAAATGCTATAATGTCGATAGAATTTGAGCATAAATCATTGAGAACAACATTACAGTTGAATATTTATCTTCTAGTAGCACAACACGATAGGATCCTACAGTTCAACCAGCTAGATGAAATGAAAAAGGCTGCCTTAGAATACATAGAGATGATCTAGTTCCAATGAAAATGGTGGCATGATTCCCATATCCTAAACAAATGATTCACTCCCAGTGATTGGGCTCTCCTATAAGATTCTCGCTATCAAGAAAACTAAGGTAAGCTCACTACCTGATGGCTAGGTCCCTATGAAATTGAAAATGTCTATGCTAATGGTGCAGTTCAGCTATCAACCATCAACCCAGTACATTTCAAATTATTGGTGAATGGGAACAGACTCCATCTATATCATAAACCACAAACAAAAGCTAAGTTCTTGCAGCAGTTTGAGATTTCTCCTGTCGACGCTGAACCTCGTGCAGCTAATCACGATCCTGCAACCATTGAATCCACCACACATTTTAGACCTCTTCCAGTTGAAGACATTCAAAATTCAGATGGACCTCCTCCTGAGGGTGATTCTCCTGCTGCCGAACCCACCATCCAATCATCACTTTAATTTTGCATGACTACAGCCATAATAAAGTTTTCATTTCCCATGAAAATATTCTCTTTCATAATAAATACTCCATCCCATCACCTTTTTCTTCACCACTCATTCATCCATCACATCTTTTTCACCTCGTACTTTTCTTTATATGATACACATCATCAAATATTTTTGGATTTGGACATTTTTGGCACTTTCACATCAGGTACGTGCTCATCTATTATTTCATATAATCTATACTTGTTTAAACATAGTTATCTTTTATGCTTCATTTAATTTAGTAGTTACATCCAAGAATTGCTGTACATTTTAACCACGCATGTGAGGACACCTGTGTCCTTTTTGTAGGGGGCAGTATGATAATATGAGATGAAAAATTTTGCCAAGATTTTGATTTAATTACCATTAATAGCACACAAGCTCTGAGTGTAATCATTATTCCACCAGCCTTAGATTTTGGCTTCTTTAAAAACCCTTGAACACCAAAGCTAGCTACGATATTCTTTGATATTTCCACTTCCATCCCCACTAACCCATAGCAAAGAAACCCTGAGTTAGAATAGAGTAGGAAGTTTTGGAAATTAGGAGGAATTATGAAATATTGAGCTAAGAGAAAAGGTTGCAGAAATTTAAGTATGGGTGGGCCACCTATTCGGTTTGAACCAGCCAGTCACACATCATTACTGCAAGATCAAGCGAGTGTTTGAATATTCAATCATGTGGGTTGGCTC
The DNA here is from genome assembly GCA_027943335.1 of Chamaecyparis obtusa. Classification (NCBI taxonomy): domain Eukaryota; kingdom Viridiplantae; phylum Streptophyta; class Pinopsida; order Cupressales; family Cupressaceae; genus Chamaecyparis; species Chamaecyparis obtusa. The sequence goes on from BSBK01004178.1 coordinate 442,496, forward strand.
AGCTATTTTATCATATTAAACAATCATGACAAAGCTATTGTGGTGGAATTCTTGCATACATTTAGCTATGGCATAGCATATGTGAAAGGGTTGCAAATTGAAGCTTTTGAAGCACAAATAGTAGAAGTCTTTGGACTTCCTGCTCCAAGAGAACCTTTTCTACATGGTCATGATGCCCATATAGCTAGAGCTGAATTCTCCCTGCCTACTGACACAACACTAGAAATTAGTAAATAAGGTATGAAAAGACTTTCTCTTCCAGGTGATTACCCACAGTTCACTGTTCACATTATCCGATATATTACTTGTGAAGGAAGGTTTTCATTTCTGCATGCTGTGCATTTTAAATTGTTGAGCCATTTGCAACATGGGAAATTAATTAATGCTCCCAATGTTCTATATTCCCTGTTAAATTTGAGCTCTGAGGAAGTAAGGAAGGGTAGGCAAAATGCTATTGCCCATCATGGGTTAATCAAATTACTGGTAGAAAAGGTCCTACGCGATAATTCTACTATGAATTGGGATGAATTTCTCGCCGCTCCTCATGAAGACCCAAGCCTATAGGACCACATCTTGAGCATCATGAAGCATAAGAAAATCCTACTACTGAAGTTAGTCCAGAAAGAGCTCAAGATAACCCTCCTTTACATCAAGAAGACATAACAGTAGAGGCTTAAAACCCTAATTTACATCAAGAAAACATTGGGGGTTATGAAGAAACTCATAGTTCATAGGGAGCTGAGAAAGATGGAAAAGGGAAAGAGAAAATGTCTAGTTATGAAGCAAGTGGTATCCCTATTCATCCTGCAACCATGTCTACCTCAGGAAAATCTACTCCGTAGAAATGTTCAACAATGTCAGAAGAAACCCCAGTACGGCGTAGTGTTCGTTTGAATTCAAAGAAAATGAAAAAGAACTCACCTAAGATGGCTGGCTGAAGTCAGGAAGTTCCAATTGAGGAACCTATGAATCTAGACCCACAGGAAGAAAATCCAACCATGGAAGGTGATGATATGATGAAGGACCGTGTAGCCTCGGTACCAAAAGAAACAACGAAAATGAATGTTTCTAAAGTTTCTTCTTCTCATCTAGGCAATACACAAGCAGATGACATTTTGGTGGCATCCGCACCAGTTCACCAAAAGGAACATGAGATAGAACCTGAACACTCTATTCCACAGAAAAGTCAAGATCACGTAACAATACATTCCTTGTCCTTGGATTATTTTCAGCAAATTTAATATGAAAGGGCAATGTGGGCCATAGAAAAGGACAAATTAAAAAGGGAAATAGGTCAACAGAAACAAGAAATTACACTCCTATAGGAAAAGATAGATTCAGTTGTTAAGTTGGTTCCAAAGGTCATAGAATGCCGACCACCACCAAGGGTGTATGCTTTGTGCTTAAGGGAACAATTTTTACTATTTCAGTTTATGAGAATTGCCAAATATTTAAGTCTTGACATAGACACCCCTAAGTCCTTTATGGCTGCATAGGAAATGTCACCTGACTTCATAAAAAACCTTCTCTGTGAATTATACCTGCATCACTATGCCATTCCATCAAACACAGAATGGAATCCCTTGCTATTTTTAGGTGACATACATTTTTTTGCACTACTCTCTTGGGTCAACAATGAAATCTACTATGGAGAAAAATTAACCAGGTATAGGGCATTTGAGTGTAATATTTCACTTCCATTACACCCTGAAAGTAAAACACCTAGGCACTTTAATTGTGATTGGTTGCACATTGTCTATGGTTTTAATGATTCCACCCACAGAAGAAGAATTCTAGAAAATAGGGAACAGGTTCATGCGGAATTTGAAAGACTATCCCTAGATGATGGAAATAGAGCTACAAATGGGTTACAACAGAGGTGGGCCAGGTTGCCTATGTCGCTGAGGAAGGAAGAGGCACACAGTATTATAAACTTCTGGGTGGCTATGCAGAGGGTTCACTGGTACATAGAATTGGGCCAACAACTAAGACCAAAACGCTGGATGCCTCTCACATTCCAACCCCCTATACTCTTGTGGCCACTATACAGTTGTGTAGATGATGAGCCAGATGAGGATTCAAAACTAAGCTGGTGTGTCAGGGTGGACAAGATGAATGTATGAATGGATTCTACTAGAGGGTGCATAGTTCGATGACTCTAGAAACATAGGAAGGTGACTTCAGGGTATTAGCAAAGATTAAAAACTCTTCAGTGCTTGAGGACATGCACTAGTTTTCATAGGGGGCAAAAATGATGAGGCATATTTATGCCATACTTTAGAATACCCTAGGTCAATATTTGCTATACCTTTTTCTTCATTTTGATACATTTACCACAAAGACTCTTATGTTTTTTTGTTACTATATGGCGTGCTGCCAACATACATTAAACATGGTTTAAACATACTTAATATGCTATGCTTGGATAAATTACTATATTTCTTGTTCTAAAAGATATTATTGTGTTTCAATGAGTAGAGTAGATGTTTGAATATGATTGATTATGTGTGTTCTGGTGATTATTGTCATAAATATTTTATCCTAACCCTTGAAGGTGTAGTGCATTGGAATAGCGAATGTTGTTTTGATCAGGTATGGTGCATTCATTTCATGGAGTGTTCCACTCAGTCTTCCTTAGCTTTCAGTGAAAGAATGTTCAATACAACGCTAGTTGAAGGGATAAGGTGGCAGTTCCAGTGAAGAGCAAGGCGGCGTGTTACTTCTCTAAGAAAATATAGGTGCAAGTGGGAAGTTAGATTTTTTGTCACGACAATTCTCTCCTCCGCTTTGGATTCAATCTGTTTAGTCTTTAAGACTTTCCTTCTTTCTAGTTAATAATGTTGTAATAAAGATCCGCTTGTTTCTACGACGCAGTTAGGAAAGTAGTTAGGAGTTTTTCCTTTAAATTAAGCCCCACTCCTATGTGAGCACAACAAGGAGGGCATTGTCAAGATTATAGAAACAATTTTCAGATAGTTTCACTGTATTATGAGAATTTTGTACTTTGACATTCAATCAATAAAATAAAGTGTTAATATTCAATTGAGTGTAAGTGTGATTTAGGATACTCATCCAAGGGGGCCCACTTGGTGAGAAATCCACAGTAAGATAGATTCATACTAGCTAGAATCATTTCCTACATTTATACTATTTTAAGTGCCAAGTGTTGAACTGCTCCTGTAGCCAAAGCTACAGATTGGCTAATGCCTCTTGCAGCCAAAGTCGTAGAACAACAGAAGAATGATGGCATAGTTTGTAAGAGTCTTCATGTCTTATTAACAGTTATACTTTGGTAGTTTCTATTCCAACACTTACTTTTCTGCAAACTTCAGCTTAAGCATTACTTTAGCATTCATTTCCTGCAATCATAGTATAGTTTCCCTTTAGTATTTCCTTCCTGCAACAATGATAAATGTGTGGCTGAATGATACTTGGTGAATATACTTTGTTGGCCTATTTCAAGTGATACGTCCCTGGTCTAACTTACTAAATGAATTTCTATAAAGAGGATAAGCTGCTCGGTTGGATGTCCAATCCCTGAGTCCAGAATTATACCTAGTTTCTGAGCCTTTATATGAAGTGATCAAAGATTTTGCAAGTACCAATGGTCATCATAATATTTGTCTTATGGAACAGGTAGAGGAAGGTTATTTGTGGCACAAGAGGCTTGGGCATTTGAATTTTTGTAGTTTGGTCAAGGTAACCAAGCATCATAATTTGAGAGGTATGCCACTTATTCATAAACTTGAAAACAATATTTGTAAAGGTTGTCAACATGGTAAACAAACTAAAATTAGCCTTCCTTCAAAATAACATTTATCTACTAAGCCTTTACAACTTGTGCATACTGATTTATGTGGTCCTACAAGGACAAGGTTAATGAATGGAGAAAAGTACTTTATGCTCTTTGTAGATGATTATACTAGAATGAATTGGATGACATTCTTAAAACAAAAGTCTAAAGCTTTTGACAAGTTTAAGATATTTAGGAAAATGGTGGAGAAAGAATCAGATATGAAGATCAAATGGCTAAGATCAGATAAGGGTGGTGAGTATACCTCAAGTGAGTTTGAGGATTACTATGAACAACATGGAATCAAGAGGAAGTATGCTGCTAAAAAAAAACTTATCAAAATGGGGTGGTAGAGAGAAAGAACTCAACAATGAAGGAAATGGATAGAGCAATGTTGAATGAAGAAAAATTACCTTATATGTATTGGAAGGAGGTTGTTCATACAATAGTGTATACTCTGAATAGAGCTCAACTAAGGGTAAAGACCAAGTATAATCCATATGAGGTTTGGTATTGTAAGTCTGCATTTGTTAAGCGCTTTAAAGTATTTGGTAGAAAATTCTTTATTAAAAGACATGATGAAGATGTGGGAAGTTTTGATTCACATTGTGATAAGGGTATATTCTTAGTATATTCTTCACAAGGTAAAGCTCATAAGTTCTTTGAAAAAAGATTAAATAGACTTGTTGAAAGTTTATATGTTTAAGTTGATGAGAAAATGCAAGACAATCAATAAGTGCACAATGATAACACTCTTTTTGAAGAGGCCAGAGAAGAAAATGCTGAGTCAAAATCTTAAGAAGAAATTAATATACACAAAGAGGAAGAAGGAAGAATAGGGTCATAAAAAATAATCTATTTATGTCTCAAAAAAATAGTACAAGAGTTTGTTCTTGTCACATAAATGATAGGAATAAAAACTCCATCAAAACTACTAACAAAGTACCACCCACAAGAGTAGATCATAGGAAAAAAAGAAGCACTCATACAAACAAGGAAACGGGCTAAAAAGTTAGCTAAGAAAGCTAATTTATGTTTTTTTATCTGCAATAGAACCTAAGACTTGTGATGAATGTAGTAAGGACAAGTTTTGGATTAAGGTAATGGAAGAGGAACTGGGACATATTAAAAAATAATAAAACTTGGGAATTAATTTTGAGGCCTAAAAATAGAAATGTGATGGGTGAAAAATGGGTCTTTAGGAACAAGCTGGATGAGTATGGCAAGATAGTGTGGAATAAATATAGGCTTGTTTATGAGGGTTATTCTTAATTTAAGGGTGTTGACTTTGGTGAAACCTTTGCACCCGTAGTTAATATTGAGGCTATCATAATATTCTTGGCTTTTTCAATTTATAAGGATTTTAAAATGTATCAAATGGATGTTAAAAAAACATTTATTAATGGATATCTTGATGAAGAGGTGTACAAAAAGAAATCTAAAGGCTTTCAGAGAAAAGAGCATCCTAACTATGTCTATAGGTTGAAAAAGGCTCTCTATGGCTTGAAAGAAGCCCCTAGAGCATGGCACTCTAGGTTGGACAAGTACCTTATGGAAAATGGATTTACAAGAGGAGGACTGGACAAAAATCTTTATGTCAAGGTTGAAGGTGATGATGTACTTTTATTTCTTGTTTATGTAGATGACATAACATTTGGTTCTAATAATGATGACTTAAGTAAGATGTTCTCTAAACTAATGTAATCTAAATTTGAGATGTATTTTCTTGGAAAGTTGTTATATTTCCTTGGATTGTAAATATACAGTTAGAAAGGAGTTTTTCTATCTCAATCAAAGAATGAAAGAGCTATGGTTAATAAATTTCATATGGAAGACTGTAAACTAGTAGGTACTATTGGAAATTTGGCTAAGTAGGATATCACAATGTTGTCATTATGGCAACATATACTTAGCATTAAGACAACATGATCAGAGGAATAAGTTTTGTATGAGTGCACTTGAAAATTGTCAAAGTATAACAATGTTTACCAGTCTTCACAGAGACTGTTTTGATTAGCGACATTCATAGAAGTAGGTTCAATGCATGCACACTTGAACATAGATCATTCTATGTATATTAAAGCTACATCTGAGAGCACAAGTCTGTACGATATTTACGGAAAAAGATATTAATGTTTTATAGAGACAATGTTGAGCCAACCATAATAGAGAAACAATCAGAATATGATTATATTAAGTTAAGGGATTATTTTGTTTATAGAAATAATGACTTAACTAATTAGGGACAACATCCTAGATGTTAACCCTAAGGAAGCATATAATGAATTTATGTTTTGAGAAGAGTATAATGTATTGTAAGCCGACAAGAAGTTATTTTGTAATAGCTTGTATATAAGTAAGAATAATGTAATGCAAAGTATATAGTAGTTGTAAGAAGTTAATATATGATATGTATGATGCAAAATTGTAAGTTATAAAGAAGCAAGTATTGTATAGCAGAGCAAAGAGCCTACAAAGCTAGATCAGAATAATAAAGTTATTCGACATCAATAAAAGGTTTTTGTATCTTACCTTTTATCTGAAGTTATTATTGTATATTGCATGTTTGGGCAGTGGGCTTATCTTGCATACATCTTTATTTTGTAATAGAAACTCCTAACAGGGTTGAGGCTTCTAACAAGGACTAAAGTCCTTTAACTAGGACATAGACACTATATGTATGTAACAGACTCCTAACATGGTCAACATCCTTAACCAGATACTTTTGATTAGTGGATCAATTGTGGGTATCATCCCCACTGGGGTTTTCCCTTGGCTAGGGTTTCCTCAAGAAAAAACATGGTGTTATGAGTTCATTCATTTTATTGTTATGCTTGTTATTCAGTTTACTTAGTTTAGTTTCCTATGCAAGCTATAAGTTAATTTCATATATCCATAATTGGGCAAAAGTAAAAGTTTGTGAAATACTGATTCACCACCCCTCTCAGTATTTCCTATTTCTAACAGGTACACCAATGGTAACTGGCTACAAGCTTATTAAGTTTGATGATTCTCCAAATTTAGGTCAAACAAGGTATAGATCTATGATTGGTAGTCTACTTTATCTCATAGCCTCAAGGTTTGACATAATGCAAGATGTATGTCTTGTTGTGAGATACCAATCTTCACCTAAAGAGTCTCATTTTACTATTGTTAAAATAATCTTTAGGTATATTAAATGAAATTTGGATTATGGCCAATGGTATCCATGGCATGTTGATTTCACTCCTATTTCTTATACTAACTTTGATTGGGGAGGATGTCTTGAAGACAAGAGAAATACTTTAGGTGCAATATTCTTCTTGGAAAATACTTGTATGTTGGAACATCAAGAAAGAAGAATCTGTATCTTTTTCCATCCCAGATGTTGAATATATTGCTATATATTATTTTTGTACACAAATGCTTTGGATGGTGTAAACATTATCAAATATAAAGGTAAATGTGTCTAAACTAGTTTTTATTCTTTGTGATAACACTAGCACAATCAATATCTCAAAAAAGTTAGTCATGCACTCTTGCACCAAGCATATATATATTTGTTATCACTTCTTAAGAGAATATGTGGTGAATAGTAATGTTGTTTTGGAATATGTGCCTATTGATGATTAGTTAATAGACATTTTTACTATACCACTATCCAATAATGTGTCAGAATGGTTGAGGTAGAAATTGGGGGTCTTGCCCCTCACTTCTCTCACTTAGCTTTTTGACAAGTGGACAGGTTTCAGTGGGAGCCTTCATAATTTTATTTCTTCTGACATGAAACCTGATGTAGTACCTATTTTCATTAGTGTAAAAAGGTGAGATGAGGCAGCAATGTGCATATATTATTGGGATGATGCAAAGTATAACATATGTAGGTATAAGAGATGAGACTACATTATAAGCATAAGGAAGTTTCACAAGTGATAAGTGATAAGTGCAGTGACAAGTGAAAAGTGCAACAACTATCTATTCATGATATTATTTAAGGGGGAGTATTGTTGCTGAGGGTATTGATGATGCAGGATAGGCAAGGAGGACCCAATTAAGGACAGTCCCCACAAGCAGCCAAACACCACAATGCGGAATAACACAACACAAAAATTGTTTCAACTAAGTTTTCATTAACATGCCCAGCTGTAAGGCCTTCTGGGTTAGGGCTAATTACAATCAGAAATAGTTCTGCAAGATCAACAAAGATCCAACCCAACTCTAGCTAGTCCAGCTCTGAAACAAATCAGCCACTGATGGAAACCCTAAGGCAGATCTAAGCTTGAGCTCGCAAACCTCCAAGCAATCTCCTTGTCTCCAAGCAAGCAACCACTAGCTCTGCTATTAAAAACTATCAACAATCAATATGATCTTGAAGATCTCATAGGATCCAAGTCTAACTAGATATTATCTACTATCTGATGTCCTCCAATCTATTTAAACAACTACCCAAACACTCCTTAAATACTAATCTTTAGCCACAAGTCAGCTGGAAGAAATAATTAACTCCTAAGCCAAGTTGGCTCTTATTACAAACAAACATTAAATGCAATACAAGTCAGCTCTCAAATAGCCTTAAAAACATTAATTCTCCATTTTAGCCTCTAGATCTACATAGGAGAATGCAACAAAAGCTACCAATAATAAATGCACTAAGTCGGCCAACCAAACCACTGAGAACTCCAGTCAGTAAACTAGAACTACCAAGCGCTAGAGAAACAATTGAGCCAGCTAAGCATCATCGAGAAAGTACATCAACTGAGCGCCATAAGCATCATTGAGTACAAGTTTTGCTGAGCACCAAAATTCACCAAGTTCCCTTTAGTGACTGAGCTTCCTTCAATGACCGAGATCCTCGGTAAAAGCTACAACCGAGTAACACAAAACCAAAAAAAAATACCTCCATGTAGATTCACTGAGTACCCTAGAATGCCCCTACATCAGACACCCCAAGTTCAAAAAGATGTTCTCATATGCTGGAAACATCTTTTGGGATTCAACACATAAACCCCGAATTGGTTCTTCACATACAAGTCCTCCAACTTTTTAGCTTGCATACTCTTCCACTTCAGTTTCCTCTATCTCTTCAAGTCTTTCCTTGATAACACACAAGTCTATTCTCCATACTGATCATCCATACCTTCAGGATCCACCAACTCAACTTGGCTACCAATACTCAGGCTTCTCCTACCGAGTGTTGTATCCATCAAAGGCATCAGGGAAAACTTCCTGTCATCCTTCTCAATAGTAAATACATTCTTCACATAATCATACATAGCTTTGCAATCATATTGCCAAGGTCTACCAAACAATATATCACAATCATTCATCTCCACAATATCACATAACACAAGATCCTTATACTGACCAATTTGAACATCAACAAAGCACTGTTCCCTCACTTCCAGAGCATGATCATTTTGTAACCAGCCAATCCTATAAGGATAAGGATGCTTCATTCTATTCAAACCAAGTTTCTGAACCATGTCCTCAACAACAAGGTTATTAGTACTACCACTATCAACAATTACATCACAAAGTTTACCTCCAAACTTGCACCAAGTCCTGAACAAGTTACTCCTTTGACAAGGTTCCACCTTTGCACTGAGCAATGTTTGCCAAACCAGCAAGTTCTTAGATTCAGGTTCATTCTGAATGTTCTCATTTACCATAGTAGTTCATCAGTCACCAAGCTTCTTCTATGTACACTCAAAATAATGATGTCCTTCTTCACCATAATTATAACAAGTACCCTTCAAGATAACTCTACCCATCTTCTTCTTCAATTCCATAGGTTTCTATTCATCTTCTACAATTAGTTTATCTTTCACCGAGTCATCAATCTTTTCCTTCCCTCAAGGATTACTATGTTGTCTCCTTTTCAATGTATCTTCTACCTTTAGAGCATACTGATAAGCATATTCAACATAATCAATCTTCTACATACCAAGCTCATCCTAAATATTAAATCTCAAACTATTTACATACCAAGCTACCTTTTCCTTACCAAGTTCTCTGTGTCCAAACCGAATGGTAAGTTTGTAGAACTCCTCTATATAATATTCAATAGTCAAATCTTTTTGCTTCAGATTTTGCAACTTCTTCAACAAGTCAAGCTCATAGTTAGCATGTATGAACTTAGCTTTCAATTTAGTCACCATCAACCTCCATGATTGATCTTCATTTCACCTTCATCTTCTCTATCTCTTTGGAATTCTTTCCACCAAAGAGCAGCATGTCCTTTCAACTTAGTCTGTACCAATCTCACTCGAAGAGGATCTTTAATTTATTCAAGCTCAAAGAAGTCTTCTAATTCACCAATCCAATCAATCAAATTCTTAGGTTTCAAAGTACAAGAGAAAGTAGAAACTTCCATTCGGTAACTAGTACTTAACTGAGCTCCAGATCTATGTAACTAACTAGTTCTATCTTCACCAGATCTATCTCTCTGACCATCACCACTAGATCTAGTAGCTTCAAAGTCTTCAACAACTTCCTCATAACCATCTTCACTACCAAAATTCCAAGGTACACCGGTCATAGCCCTCATGATCTCAGTGATCATTTCATTCTTCATCAACTCCATCTCAGATCTGAAATTAGATTTCACTTTCTCTGTAATCTTCAATTCCACAACATTACAGAGATCTGCAATCTCTCTAGGGTCCAATCTTCTTGGAGGCATCCTTCAAGATTTTCAAAAACCCTAAGCAATAAGTCATCAACAAGGTCAAGGTAAAAAATAGCCTCAACTGGTTTACACACTCAAGATCTTCAAGCTCTGATACCACCTGACACAGGACGGGCAAGGAGGATCCAATTAAGGATAGTCCCCACAAGAAGCCAAACACCACAATGTGGAATAAAACAACACAAAAATTGTTTCAATTGAGTTTTCATTAACATTCCTGGCTATAAGGCCTTCCGGGTTAGGGCCAATTACAATCAGAAATAGTTCTGCAAGATCAACAAAGATCCATCCCAACTCTAGCTAGTCCAGCTCTGAAACAAATCAGCCACTAATGGAAACCCTAAGGTAGATCTGAACTTGAGCTCACAAGCCTCCAAACAATCTCCTTGTCTCCAAGCAAGAAACCACTAGCTCTGCTATCACAAATTATCATCAATCAATTTGATCTTCAAGATCTTGCAAGATCTAAGTCTAACCAGATCTTATCTCCTATCTGATGTCCTCTAATTTGCCTAAACAACTACCCAAATACTCCTTAAATACTAATCTTCAGCCACAAGTCAGATGGAAGAAAGAATTAACTCATAAGACAAGTCGGCTCCTATTGCAAACACACATTAAATGCAATACAAGTCAGCTCTCAAATAGCCTTACAAACATTAATTCTCCATGTCGACCTCTAGATCTACATAGGATAATGCAATAAAATCTACCAACAATAAATGCACCAAGTCGGCCAACCAAACCACCAAGAACTCTAGTTGGTAAACTAGAACTACCGAGCACTAAAGAAACAACCGAGCCAGCTAGGCATCACCGAGCAAGCACATCAACCGAGCACCATAAGCATCACCGAGTACAAATTATATTGAGTGCCAAAGTTCACTAAGTTCCCCTTAGCAACTGAGATTCTTTCAATGATTGAGATCCTCGGTCAAAGCTGCAATCGAGTAACACAGAACCAAAACAACACACCTTCATGCAGATTCACCGAGTACCCTAGAATGCCCCTACATCAATTGACATCAATGCCAAAGGGGGATTTTGGTTCCTTTGGTGTTTTATCATTGATGTCAATATGAAGGTTATATAGTGCTATGATAGTAAGATATGCATGGTCATTTTCTCCATATGTTTGTGAAAAAATGTTTAGGAAAACATGTCTTTGAAGCCTTATTCTATCATGTGCATTATGGAGTTGTACTCTAAAGGACACCATGTTTTCAAGAGAGTGACAATCTTTAATACTAGGTTGTTGTATTAAAATAAAGTCCATAGCACAAGTGTCTACAGTCATAGGCTTATCAACACACTCCATTCTCTATATATATTTTATTTGTAATCTATTCTAAAAATAGTTTATTGTTAGTACATCATCTAATGATCTCAAAATATAATATTATGAAAATTTGATTGTGAATCATACAAGTATTAAGAGTAGTGATATTGTTCAGGGTCTCAACCACACATTTCTACATTCAGCCTCATGATAACAATTATAATTATTATAATAATAGTTAAATTAATAAGGTAGTTTGTTGTTACTATATGGTTCCTTGGCCTTGATGATGTTATTCCTAGTCATTATAGTGTCTTTCCATACTTTCTTTACAAAGACATGCTACAAAAAATAATATACAGTGAAGTTTACTTTCTATCACTTGAGCAACAAGAAATACTATGTGTTGCGATAAGAAATGTTTGATCTATATTTGGTTACGTGGAAGTTGCAGTCTAAAAAAATCAAAAATATGTGTGGTTCAACAATAGTTGAAGATGGATCATATTTTGTTATGCATTTAATCCTAAATTCTTAATCTTTTTTTTGTTGTCGGGTATGATGGTTGGTTTAAATTATAATGGTTAATTTTGGTTGTCAATAGTTTTTGTCTTTAACTATCATTTGAAACCACATGACAACATATGATACTATGGGGTTATTCTTTTAAAAAATATGTGTAATGAGGGAAGGAGGTTGGAGAATACGTGAATGGATAAAGTGTAGAATATAATATATAGTAGACAATGATTTTACATATCTGTGCAAATGTTATCATTGTAATTTATGTAAAAGGATGTCCAAAGATGACAATGGAGTTGATTAGGTGAACGTATAAAGGACTTGTTGTAGTGCTATCAATGATTCAGTTGTTAATTGATTCATCATATTGCAATAAGGGTTTGTATGGAAGTGTTTTGAGGACTTGTATATCTGTTATGGTATAATGAATGCTGGTATGTCTACAATAGAGAATACGAGTTTTGTCATGAATTATATTTTACTGTGATTAGATGTCTCCAATGAAATTGAGTGTGATGGAGTATGATGGTGTTTTAGTAGTATGCAAGGGTTCTTGTGAAAAAGATATAACAAAGATTACATAATTCTTCTAAGTGTTGATCATTCATGGGAAGTGGTGTGACATAGAAAAAGGTCTCTGTAGTATCAATATTTATCTAATAATTTTTATGGAAACATAGTGTTCCTCTGATAAAAATATTCTTTCTTTGTATCTTGTTGGGGGTTGGTGCTCCTTGGATCATGTATTCATGAAAATTGTAAGGGGTTGGTGCTCCTAGAGTTGTGGCTCTAAGGTTTGCCAAAAAGGCTTAATAAATAATGGTTTTTCACTCTCTGGGGTTTTCCACTATGATTCTTGTGTCAATTAGTGTCTTATATGTTTCTTGAATCTCTTATTTTCATTTCCCTATGATGTTAATTCTATACTTTAGCCTACAACAAGAAACAATACAGTTATATGTTAAGCATTTTGAGAATAAGAATTGACATTATTTGTGTAGATCACTGATTTGCACTCCCAAGTGATCCTAGTATTTCCAACAAGTGGTATCACATCCAAGTGCCTTGTATTTTTTCTAATAACCTTAGGAGGTAGGTCTTAGTTGCATAATACATATATGTTATGACTCAAGATAGTTCAAAAGTTTCCCTATTTGATGGTCCTTATGATTTTTGGAAGATAAAAATGAAAACCCACTTATTGTCTATAGGTGTTGTGTATGGGGTTTTGTTGTCAATTATTTTACTATTCTGAGTACATTACACACATATACTATTGCCAAGAAGGAATATGAGATTGATCCTAAAGAAAAGCATACTATTTTGAGTATTCCATCTAAAGATGTTTTTGTAAAGGTAATGAATTGTAAGTATTCTCAAGAAGTGTGGGATGAGTTAAAAAACATTTATCATGGAAATGATAGGGTCAAAGAAGAAAAGATACAAAATCTAAGGGTGAGACTTGAAAGCTTGAAAGTGGGTGAAGAGAGAAAATAAAAGAATATCTACTAAGGTGGATGAAATAGTAAATGGAATATGTGGACTTGGAGAATAAATTAAAGATAAGGATGTTGTCAAGAAGGTTCTAAGATCTTTACCATCAAGATTTGATTCTAAAATATTAGCAATAGAAGAGGAAACAAACATAAAGTAGTATACCATGGATGACATCTTTGGTGCTCTAATTGCATACAAAATGAGAACTTATAAAGGATACTCTTCAAGTATAGAAGAAACATTCAAGGTTGATTAGAAGACTAAGGCATCATCTGATTCTAAAGATATTGAAGTCTTAAAGGGTCATTTTTCAAGAAAGATAAAGAAGGGCTTAGGTAAATACAAAGGTAAGCTCCCTTTTAAATGCTTAAATGATGGTACAATAGGAAATTTTGAAGCTAAGTGTCCTCATGATATTTCTATTGATGATGAAGATAATAAATAGAAACAAGGTAAAAAGAAGTTCTCTAATAATAGAAGGAATTTTTCATTCAAAAATTAAAAGAGTTTGATTGTTTATATTTCTGATAGTGATTTCTAAAGATCTTCTTGTGAGGAAGGTGAGGCTTTGTTTATGGAAATTAAAAGTACTAATGTGAATCAATACTCTATGTATGAAATAGACAATGAACCTAAAATGATCTTAGAAGACCCATTTTTAGGTGTATACAAGAAGACCCTAGTAATGATCAAATAGACAATGAGGATGAAGAAGCTAAAGCTGATTTTGAGGGAGAGCTTATTTGTGCTCTTCAAGAGATTATAAGACTCAATAAGTTAATTGTAACCTTGGGATGTCAAGCAACTAGAAATGGAAATTTTATTAGTACTTTGAAAGTTCAGGTTGAAGAAGGAAAGAAAGTTGTGGGAATTTTAACAAAGAAATTAGAGGTAAAAACAAAAGAATGTCAACTTTTAGAAGCAGTGATTGTTAAAATGAGAAAGACAATAAAAAATATGAGAACACTGCATTAGAAGACATAATGAGAAAACAAATAAGACCCAAAGATGTAATTGGTTTGGGTTTTGAAGTTAGATAGAGTTCAAACACTTGTGGAAATAAATCATTGTATGACATTTTTAGCAAAAGTGTAGATCTGAATGTTCAAGTGAAGGACAATGAAATTCTTCAAAGTTATTTAAAGTATAATCACCAAATCTCATCAAAGAGGAAAAATTAAAAAAAGAATGAAAAAGATAAAACAAACATTTCTAAAGATTCATCATTTGTTGGTAAAAGGCTTCCTTTCAGACTCAACTCATATTTTGTTGGTTATTGCTACTTTTGTAATCAGTTTGGACAGAGAATGGATGACTATGAAATCAACTTAAGAAGACACTCTAAGTATACAATTGATAGTTCTTTTTTATAAAATGAATGCTCTAAGGTGTTTTAAATACAATAACTTTGGCCATTTGAAGAAAGATTGCAAATTTATGAGAAAGAAAAGTGAGAAGCCCATTTTTGTTTCTGAAAAGGGCAAGAAGTTTCTAAAATTAGAAGTTAAGGAAGAGAAGGTTTGGAGACCTAGAGTGAGGAAGGATTTTGGTAAGTCCATGTTTGTTCAAGTTACCTTACATTCTAAAAAGAAAGAGTTGTGGATTACAGATAGTGGCTGTTCAAACCACATGTCAAGAGATAGAAGAAAAATCACCAAGTTGGTGAGTTATGAAGGAGGTTGTATTAGTTTTGGTGATGATCCTTCTAGGAAAATTAAAGGTTGAGGCTACTTGATGATAAGTGAAAGCATACCTATTGATGATATTTATTTTTTAGAAAGGTTGAAGTATAATCTTTTGAGTGTGAGCCAAATATGTGATAATGGATATGAGGTTTTACTTGATCGTCACAGTTGTAAAATAAAAATGAAACCAGGAAATTTGGTGGTAGGAGGTAAAAGGACCAAAGGAAATGTTTATAATCTCAAAGATGTCAAAAGTACTAATGGTATATTTGTGTTATATGACATGTAGATGAAGGTTGGTTGTGGTACAAGAGGCTCAGGCATTTGAATTTTGACAATTTGGTGAAGGTAAGAAAGAATAATAATGTGAGAGGTATGTCACTCATTCATAAACCTAAAAATAACATTTATAAATCTTGTAAACATGGTAAACAAACTAAAATAATAGTTTATTCAAAAGAAAATTCAACTACTAGGCATTTAAAACTTGTGCATACTGATTTATGTTGTCCTACAAGGACAAGTTAGATGACTGGAGAAAAATAATTTATGCTCTTTGTAGATGATTATACCATAATGACTTGGGTGACATCCTTAAAACTCAAGTCTTAAGCTTTTGACAGGTTGAAGATCTTTAGGAAAATTGTGGAGAAAGAATAATATATGAAGATGAAATGCCTAAGACCAGATAAGGGTGGTGAGTATACCTCAAGAGAATTTGAGGATTACTATGAGCAACATAGAATTAAGAGGCAATATGCTACTGCAAACATACCTCAACAAAATGGGGTTGTAGAGAGAAAGAATCAAACAATGAAGGAGATGGATAGATAAATGTTGGATGAAGAAAAAATACTTGATATATATTGGAAGGAGGTTGTTCATACAATGGTTTATACTCTAAAAAAAGCTCAACTAAGGGTAAAGACCAAGTATACTCCATATGAGTTGTAATATGGCAAGTTTCCATTTGTTAAGCACTTTAGAGTATTTGGTTGCAAACACTTTATTAAAAGACATGACGAAAATGTGAGAAGTTTTGATTCACGTTGTGATGAGGGTATATTCTTAGGATATTCCTCGGAAAGTAAAGATTATAAGTGATTTAAGGAAATGTTAAATATAATTTTTAAAAGTGTACATGTTCAAGTTGACAAGAAAATGCAGGACAATCAAGAAGTGCATATTAATAAAACTCTTGTTGAAGAGATCAACGATGAAAATGTTGAGTCAAAATTTGAAGAAAAAATAAATATACACAAGGAAGAAGGAATAGTAGGGGAAGATTTTTTTTTTGGTTTTGCCTTAGAAAAAACATTAAAACAATATAATTCTTGTCACATAAATGATAGGAATAAAAACTCCATCAAAACTACTAACATAATACCATCCACAAGAGAAGATCATAGGAAATAAAGAAGCATGCATACAAACAAGGAAACGGGCTGAAAAGTTGGGTGATCGAGCAAATATTTGTTTGTTATCTATGATAGAACCTAAGAATTACAATGAAGATAATAAATATAAGTTTTGGGTTAAGGCAATGGAAGAGGAACTAGGACATATTGAAAAGAACAAAACTTGGGAATTAGTTCCTGGACTTGGAAATAAAAATGCGATAGGTGAAAAATGGGTCTTTGGGAACAAGTTGGATGATTATAGAAAGATAGTGAGGAATAAAGCTAGGTTTTTTTCTAAGGGTTATTCTCAAATTGAGGGTGTTGACTTTGCTGAAACTGTTTCACCCATGGCTAGACTTGAGGCTATCAAAATATTCTTGGATTTTTTAGTTATTAAGGATTTTAATATGTATCAAATAGATGTTAATTTTTTTTCTTAATGGATATCTTGATGTATAGGTGTACACGGAACAACCTGAAGGATTTCAAAGTAAAGAACATCCAAAGTATGTCTACAGGTTGAAAAAGGCTCTCTATGGCTTGAACCAAGCCCCTAGAACATGGTGCTCTATGTTGGACAAGTACCTTATGGAAAATGGCTTTATAAGAGGAGTGGACAATAATCTCTATGTCAAGGTGAAAGGTTATGGTGTACTTGTAGTTATTGTTTATGTAGATGACATAGTGTTTGGTTCCAATGATGCTAACTTAAGTAAGATGTTCTATAAACTAATGTAATCTAAACTTGAGATGTCTATACTTGGAAAGTTGTCATATTTCCTTGGATTGTAGATTTCATAGTTGGAGAAAGGAGTTATTATATCTCAAACAAAGTATAAAAGAGATATGCTCAATAAGTTTAAGGAAGATTGCAAACCAATAGGTATAAAAATAGTAACTGGCCGCAAGCTTAATAAGTTGGATGACTCTCCAAATGCAAATCAAACAAGGAATATATCTATGATTGGTAGTCTAATTTATCTCATAGCCTCAAGACCTCACATAATGTAGGTTGTATGTCTTGTTGCAAGATACCAATCTTCACCTAAAGAGTCTCATGTTACTACTATTAAAAGGAAATTTGGATTACGGCCTATGGTATCCAAGGCATGGTGATTTCACTCTTATTTCTTATACTGAATTTGACTGGGGAGG
Source organism: Chamaecyparis obtusa (assembly GCA_027943335.1). Taxonomy (NCBI): domain Eukaryota; kingdom Viridiplantae; phylum Streptophyta; class Pinopsida; order Cupressales; family Cupressaceae; genus Chamaecyparis; species Chamaecyparis obtusa. The sequence goes on from BSBK01004178.1 coordinate 460,494, forward strand.
ATGTATTAAAGATATGAGAAGTACTTCAGGTGAATGATTCTTCTTGGGAAATAGACTTTTGTGTTGGCACATCAAGAAATAAGAATATGTATCTATGTCCATTTCAAAGGCTAAATATATTATTGCATGATCTTATTGTACACAAGTTCTTTAGATAGTGCAAAAATTATTAAATATGAAGGTAAATATGTCTAAAATGGTTTCTATTCTTTGTGATAACATTAGCATAATCAATATATAAAAAAATTCTAGTCATGCACTCTTGCACCAATCATATAGATATTTGTTATCACTTCTTAAGAGAGTATGTGTTGAATAGTGATGTTGTTTTGGAATATGTGCCTACTATTGATTAGTTAGCATGATTTTTTACTAAACCTCTATCTAAGAATATGCTTGAATGTTTGAGGTAGAAATTGGGGGACTTTCCCCTCTCCTCTCTCACCTAGATTTTTGACAAGTGGACAGGTTTCAGTGGAAGCCTTCATGATTTTATTTCTTCTGGTTTAAAACCTGATGTAGCACCTAGTATAAGAGATGATATTGTATTGTAGACATAAAGACTTTTGACAAGTGACAAGTGGCAAGTGCAGTGACAATTAATAAGTACAATGTTGGGTAAAAGTTTTGTAAGGCACTAAAAATATAACTTATAAAATTGTAACTTTAGGCAATATCTCATGATATTTATTTGATGCAGGAGCATCCTGGGTGTAAGAGCAATCTTGCATCACCCAAAAATATTTCTGTTTGCTTTTCAATAAGGGCTATCTTGTGCAGAGCTACTATTTGTGGAAACTTACTATTTTTAGTAAGTTGGTCATATGATCTTGGAATGTTTTGATTTCATAGTTGGAGGTTCATCTTAGTCATTTCAGCCTACCAGTTGAGTTTCATTGCCACATCATCAGTATTGGTGAAGTTATTGAGGTTTTTGGGTATGAAATATTTTAGGTCAATTTTGAAGGTCTTAGAGGCTCTGGATTGTGATCGACCCCCGGCTGACTGGTGCTAGCACTTGTTAGGTGCTGTAGATCTCGTCATGGCATTTCCAAAAAGTGGTTACAATAGAAAAATGGAGTTACGGTTAAAACGTTATGGCCTTCAGAAGTTGGGTTACCTAAAATAATATTTTGTATTTCTTTTGAGCCGACCCTATTGTAATAATTGTGAAAAATAAATAATTCTATGTCTAGTCGACCTAAAGGGCTAAATTTCTAAAACTTTCTTGGGTGGTGGAAATTGCCTATATAAGAAAGGTCTGTAGTGTTGTTTTAGGTAGTTCGGGACAGTTCTAGGTAGTAGGTCTGGGTATTGATTCGAGGCTTTGTCCTATAGAATATTGTAAGGGAATGCCCATGTGGCTTTGCATATTGTAATTTTGAAAGTTTGTAATTCCACATTTGTGGAGATAATAAGAAGCCAATTTTCTGTTCTTGCATATTGTTGTTGTTGTTTCTCTATTTCTATTATGTGTTTGTGGTAGTAAGGGGGAGCACCCTTCATCAAGTGGTATCAGAGTAGGAGTTCCTGAGTGTGTAAATAGATCACCAATTGTGAGGTAGTTTGCACCAGGACCATGGGTTAGGGTTTCTGTGTAAACAGATCGCTGACTGTGAGGCAATTTGCACAAAGACCGTGGTTAGGGTTTCAATGAGAAGCGTGAAAATTCCTCCATGAAGGGAACATGGTGGAAGAGTTGGTGTTGTAACACCTGAGGTTAGGGAACTGCAGAGACAAGTGTGAGCATTTCAAGAGGAGATTCACAGAGGAATGAATCTTAATGTCAGAGATGAAAGTGAGGATGAAGTCGAAGAAGAATATCAAGAAGAAGTTGAAGTTGTGAACCAGGAGGAAGAAAGACTTTTCCAAGCTATCTCAAAGATTGGGAAGAGACCTAAGATTGAGGTTCTGACATTTTTTGGAAATCTTAACCTAGAGGAGTTGATTGACTGGATCAATGAATGTGAAGAATATTTTGAGTATGAAGATATTAAGGATCCTGATATGGTCAAATTTGTGAAGGCAAGACTGAAGGGTCATGCGAAGATCTGGTGGCAAGAGATTCAGTTGGAGTGAAATTGAAGAGGAAAGGATAAAATCACAAGATGGGGGTGGATGGTGGATAAATTGAAGTGATAGTTCATTCCTGTTGATTATGAGCTTGACCTACTGAGGAAAATGCAAAGTTTGAAGCAAGTAGGAAGATCTGTTCAGGAGTATACAGAGGAGTTCTATCGAATCCTCATAAGAATAGGCCATGTAGAAGCTGACAAGGAGAAAGTTGCCCATTACCTTAATGGGTTGAGGCTGAGCATTGAGGAGGAGCTGAATTTGGTTCGAATGAACAGTATTGAAGAGGCATACCAGTTTGCCCTAAAAGTAGAGGAAAAGTTGAACAAGAAGTTTGAGAGCAGACAAAGTGGAAGAGGTCGTGATGGAAGATCTGGTGGACGGTCATATGGAGATCAAAATGAAGACCTGGAAAAGCAAGATGAGGCCAGTAATAGTCAGAATCAAAGAGGAGATAATTCCAATCATTCCCATGATTAGAATAATAGAGATCAGAGAGGAAGAGGAAGAGGACAAGAATCTAGAAGAGGAGGCTTCCGTGGAACATGTTTTCACTGTGGGGAAGAAGGTCATAGGGTATTTGAATGTCCTCAACGCCAAGGAAGGACAGATAAGAGGAATGAAGGCTAGGCTAGAGTTGCATATGTAGATGAAGATGCCAGATCATCACATTTTGAAGATGCTAAAATAAGAGAAATGCTGATTAATAGAAGAGTCCTGCTAAGTGGTGAGAATGAACCTGAACAAAGGAGGAGCCTGTTTCGCACCAAGTGCAAGTGTGAAGGTAAATGTTGTGATGTGATTATCGATAGTGGCAGTACTGATAATTTAGTGTTAGAAGAGATGGTGACACAGTTGAAGCTCAAAAGGTAGAAACATCCACATCCATATCGGGTTGCCTAGGTGCAGGATGACCACAAGCTCATGGTCAGTGAACAGTGCCTAGTGAAGTTCAAGATCAGCGGTTACGAAGATGAGGTACTATGTGATATCATATCTATGGATGCATGCCATATGTTGTTGGGTAGGCCATGGTAGTTTGATAGATGTGCTGTACATGATGGTCATGTGAATACCTATTCCCTAACAAAGGATGGAGTGCGACATAAGCTAAAATCATTGATGGAAATAGAAGAAAAGGTATGTGGTAATGCAAGAATAACTTTTGTTGATAGAGGAAATTTCTTAGATGGCATGAGGCATGAGCATATGTGTTTTACCTTAATTCCAAAGGCTAGGAAAGAGGAAGTAGAAGATGTACCTATTAGAAATAGGAAATACTGAGGAGGGGGGGGGGGTGAATCAGTATTTCACAAACTTTTTCTTTTGCCCACTTATGGATATAACAGATTACTTTAGTGCATGCAAAGATTATCAACCTGATTAACAAACATAGCAGTAAATAGAAAGAACTCATAACACATCATATGTTCTCGAGGAAACCCTGGCCAAGGGAAAACCTCGGTGGGGATGGTACCCACAAAGATCACTAATCAAAAGTATCCTGTTAGGGATATTGGACCCTGTTAGGAGTCAATTTACAATATATAGTAGATCTGTCTTGGTTAAAGGACTTTAGGCCTTGTTAGAAGCCTTAACCCTGTTAGGAGTTAGATTACAAAACCTGATCACCAGCTGAGCTCATTGCCCAAACAGGTAATACAAAATGTTTCTAACTATAATATGGTACTACTTACAACTTCACATAAATAGCCTTTGCTGCTATCACAATAAACAACTATTGCAAGTTATCTTTTCTTTCTTTTTACATATCACTTATGTATTTCATTACATTTCAAGTATGCCTAATATATGAGTTATTAAAGATAATAACTTTACATGGTCAGCTTCCAAAATATTTATCCAAGAGTAAACATCTAGGATGTCATCCCTTCATAATGTTAAGTCATTATTTTGACAAGCAAAAATAATCCCTTAACTCTTTCGCTAATACTGTCTCCAAAACTGTTCTATCTGCAAAAATTGTCTTCGGTAAACTTTGAATAACTTTGTCTGTACTGCTCCAAACTTTATGTGCACTGAGATGGGGTATCCTAATACTCTATAGAAGCTTTAGTTAACTGTGCAAACAAAAATATTTCTCTAGTGGACGTCGCCAACTAAATCTTGATTGGGTGCTCTGTCAGGATCACTATATCCATACTTAGACAATTTCTTTCTTCAACTTGCCATACTTGCATTCCAGATTCTGGGCTCTCAATAGAGATCATATGTTGCTATAATGACAACATCTATGCATCCACATTAGCCAAATTTCCAACAATCTCCCCCTTTGTCATTGGTGGCAACATATGGGAAAATTGGCTAAGTGTGCAAACAAAACTTCAAAAAATACTTATACAAAATTGTGACCAAAAGTTATACAATATGTATACAATATCATACTCCATAGAATAGCTCCCCCTATGAGTATCCTTCTTCAACATATATTCAATTTTCTGCTATCTCTCCCCCTTTGACAACAATGACAAAGATAGGGTGTACAAAAATTTCAAAAACTTTATACCTTATTATCAGTTATTGCAAAGCCGGTAGGCTTGCAACACAATCACCAAACTCTAACTTCCAAGATTCAAAATCTTTCTCCCATATCATCCTGATGGATTCAACAACATTGAGTAGAGTACTCAATCCGTATGCTGCTATCTGACAAGCTTGCAGGGAATTGAAGCTAAACTTCTGAAATGATGTCTTTGCTGAAAGACACTACTCAATTTGATCTTCAAAAATTGATATCTTGATTGAGACATGCTCTCTCAAGATGTTAACCCTGATCATCTTTCTGTTCTTCTCCTCTGCTAACATTCTGATTTCATCTTTCAATTTCCTTATGCTCTTCTCTATAGAATCTATCTTGACATTAGGGCTTGTCAAGGTGTTTGTCTCAGCTGTAATAGCATCTAACTTCTCTCTGATCTTCTTATCCTCTTCAACTATTAGGATTTCTGATTTAGTGCATTGTATGTACAAATTCTTTCCCGTCTCAAAATGTCTCCTCAAATTCTTTATGCATACATCTAAACTACCAATATCATTTCGAATATTTACACTTAAGGTTTGTTGCATTTCTACTTCAAAGTCTTCCTAAGCTTTTATTCTAGCAATATCCTTCAAGTTAGAAAATTTAGAGTCAAAAGAATTCATTACTGATTGAGCTTTCTCAAGTGGATCTGATTCAGATACCTTAGTGCTGATCACACTCTCAAGTTTCTCTGTCAAAACTCTAACTTTTCCTTCAAGGTCTTTCACTTTCTTATTCTTTCCAATAATTTTATTCAGAGATGTGATGAACTCAAGCTGATCATCATCTTCAACTTCTTTTCCAAGGTCTTCAAACATTGAACCAATATGCCTCTTCTTACTGTAAGGTGCACTAATGTCTTCAACTAGTATAGAAGGTGCACTAGAGGTAGTGGCCTTTGTCAAAATTTGTTTGCCTTTAACTGACTGTACTGCTAGAACTGATTCTGATACAGTTGGTGCTTCCTCTACCTCTTTATTCTTCTCTGATTCTGTGACCTTTTCTTGCTCTCCCAAAGCCAAATTGTCAACAATGTTTCCTAGATCATGAAATACTACATCATCTGATTTTAGAGTCACTTTGGTGCCTTCAATATCCATTGATTCTTTGCCAATATTGATATGTGAAGAAGATGGAACTTCTTCAATACCAACTTCCTCTGCATACGGTTCCTCTGATTGCTTCTGCTGAGGGTTTGATTCAACATGCTTTTCTGCAACTATATCTGCAAGAACTTGCATTATTGCTTGCTCTATCTCTTTCTGTACTTCCTCCTTTTTGCCTCCCATTATAAGGATTGTTCTTCTCTTAGTTCTCAATAAAGTTCCAAGAGACTTCAAGAATCTCTTCAAATGATCTTCATCCTTAACTTCATAGAACTATCTGATTACATGTTCTCTCATCTTTATCTCCTCTTCTTGTGCTCTCTGTTTTCTATTCACAAGTCTGTTATACAAATCTTCTGGGATCTTACCATGAATAGTGCTAAGTTTCTTATTTGCCACAATCATGTGTGTAACCATTGCATTTTCAAAGTTGAATCTGTCAAATGATCCATATAGATCATAGAATTTATTCAACTTAGTGAAGTCTCCATGCTTCAATATATCTTCATTAACTCTTTCAATTCTTGGTTTCCAAGTTTTCTTCTTGATTGAAACTACATCATCATCTTTAATTACTGCTACATTTCTAGGTATAGGTGGTACAACCACTTTTTGTCTCTTGCCAGGTCCTATTGCACTCACTTTTACTCTTTTGCTAGGAATAGGAGAAAATTTTTTATCTCCTTCATCTTTTTCAGGTACTTCAACTTTTACCTTTACTGCAATAGGATCAATAGGATCTGCACTTGATGTCTTAGGTAAAATTACAAGATTTTCACTTTTCTTCAAGGCTTTTGTAGTCTTCTTAGCTATGTCAAACTCATGACTTGACATACCAGATTCTTTCAATATTTTCTTCATAGTAGATTCAACTCTCTTACTAGATTGCTTCTTTTCTCTCAAACTTATTGCAGAGTTGAAATTCTCTTCATAGGTTCCAAACCTATTTGCATGACCATCCAACTCACACTTTAACAATCTATTCACATATCCTACTGTTTCTGCTTCAGATATTTCATAGCCAAGAGGGTCTATGAATTCCATTCTAGGCTCAACTACTTCAATGTAGGTGAAATTAGTGTCAACCATAAAACAAATGTCATCTTTATGCTTTTCAACTAAGGATTGAGGAATCCTTGATTTGTTCTTAACAATATTCTGAAAAGTCTTCAATACAAGCTTCACATTGTCATTAACTTTATCAAAAAGGTGCTTCATGTAGATTGAGTTTATTCTTTCCATTGTGTTCACATTTTCACTCCAATCAAGTATGTAAGGAAATCTTCTCAAAATATGGAAAAACATATAGGTTATCAGAGATGAAAACCTAAACTGTGTGTACTTAGCCTTCTTAATCTTTTCTAAGTTCTCAAATAACTGAATTTTCAAAATTTCACATAGGTCTACTGGTTTCTTCTCAATACACATAAGATAAGCTACATGAATCATTCCTACAGCCATGTCATCTTCCCTTGAATTACCATAAAATTTAGTTGTTAGGATCTTGCAAAGGTACCTAACATCATCTTGCTTAATCTTACTTATCACAATTTCTCTACCATTATAACTAGATCCAGTGTTATCTAAAACAATCTTCCTCATGTTCTTTTCATTCAGTGGAATCTCTCCAACTTTTGATAATCCAGTAACTTCATGAATTAGGTCAGCAGTTATATCAATAACTCTATCCTCCATCCAGAATTTCCCATTGTGGATTCTACTTAAAATGATCTTGGTACATTCCTCATCATTGAATTCATACTTCATGGAATATTTGATAATTTCATTGTTCTCTAGGTGCCCATAAGCTAGTTTAACTAACATGTCTTGATTGTACAATTTCCTGTAATCATCACTAAAATTTGCATCTCCCAAAGTTTCAAACTTACAATCTAAATATCCTTTAACATTCTCAATGTGCAATACTCCATCTGGTATGGATGATAATGCTAGACTGTCATCAATTTCAATTGGTTCTATTGGTTCTTTCTTAATATTTGGTCTATTCTTATCCGTAACATTATGAACCATAGAAATATCCATCTTATCAACTGATTAAAGATCAAAAAATACCTCAACTTTGCAAATCTAGGGTTTCGGTATGATCGTCACTGCAAACTGCTTCCAAACTTCTTCAAATCATCCTCAACTCACTTTTCTTCTTTCAAATCACTTTTCAATCACTTTGTAATTGTAATGACTTTGATTTCGACCTTATAACACTTCACATTAACTCGATCTGACATCGCATTCATTCATTTTGCCACTAAAACCTCAAAAAGTTGATTCTGCAAATCTGCAATCATAAAACTTTCTGTGACCTCGCAAAACACAATATTTTATTTTGTGCACTTAACCATAGCATTAGTACAACATAATAAACCTATATCTAACTGCGCAAAACTTAACTCATTCAAATTCCTAATCTACACTAATCCTAAGTCCTAAACTACAAAAACTTACATAATTTAAGTACTTAAAGAAGGGTCAGGTAAAGATTCATCCTTACCATTGGTTACATTACCTTCCTAACTACTTTCAGTGCTGACTATACCTCCTTGATCTGTGCCTTTGTCAAATTTTACTTCATCTTTATTGCTATAGCAACCTTTCTCTTTGTTTCCTGCATTTTCATTCCTTCTTGCATTGTTCCTAGGGTTAGGGTTATGATGATAACCTCCATTGTTCATTCTGCAAAATCTTGCTGAGTGTCCAAACTTGTTGCATATCTGACAAATGATTCCATTGTTTCCAAATCTCTGTCCTTTTTGGTTAATCTGTGACCTGCAATTTCTAGCAATGTGTCCTACTTTGTTGCATCTAAAACATACTACCACTTTTCTTTGATTTATTTCTTCAATAGATTTCTTATCTGCATTGTTAGTATTCCTAATCATTCTATCATAATTATTCAAAATTACTTTAGGTCTTCTACATTCGTTAGCTCTATGTCCAAAACTATGACAATTATAACAATGTCCATTAAAAGGTTTAAATTGCTTACCTGTGCAATCTCTCTTCATGTGCCCAATAGTATTACAAGAAAAACATCTACCTTTGAATTCTCTTTGCATACCTTTAGATGATTCTTCTTGTTTTGATTCTTCTTGCTTTGATTCTTCTTTCTCTCTAGGTGGTTCTTCTTTAGGTGGATCTTCCAATGTGTTCTCATCTAGCTTTATTTCCTCCACACTTTCAGATGTCTTCAGATCTGGCTTCTTACTTTCATGGTTTGTTCTAAACATACTATATCCAAATCCAGTCCTATCAAAGAATGGTTCTTCAAAAGAAATTTGTTTTTTAGTCTTATCACTTTTTGAATATAGCCTTTCAAGTTGTTGTTTAGATTCACCTTTCACAATTTTATTATACTTCTCAAGTTCCACATACTGCATTTTTATTTTTTCAGATTTGGATGTTTCCTTTTCAAGTCTTGACCTTAGATCTTCATTCTCAATTTTCAATTTTTCATTGTCAGATCTCAAATTTCCATCTTTCACACTAAGCTTCAGATTTACTATCTTCAACTCATGCTTAATGATCTCATTTTCTTTTTCTAATTCATCACAATCTTCAACAAGCATATCAGATTTCTTTTCAGATTTCAGATCTTCAATCTTACCTTTTAATTTGTCAATAGCATTCTTTGTATCTTCATATTTTCTTCTTAAGGAGTTTCTTTCATCAGTAAGCATATCAATCTGTTCAAGAGCTTCTTCAAGATTCTTCTGAAGTTGATCCATATCCATAGAGATCTTACTCAAGCTGCTAAGCTTTCCTTGAATGTTCCTTCTCTGAGTAACTATGCTCTGATACCAATTGTTAGAAATAGGAAATACTGAGAGGGGGGGGGTGAATCAGTATTTCACAAACTTTTTCTTTTGCCCACTTATGGATATAACAGATTACTTTAGTGCATACAAAGATTATCAACCTGATTAACAAACATAGCAGTAAATAGAAAGAACTCATAACACATCATATGTTCTCGAGGAAACCCTGGCCAAGGGAAAACCCTGGTGGGGATGGTACCCACAAAGATCACTAATCAAAAGTATCCTGTTAGGGATATTGGACCCTGTTAGGAGTCAATTTACAATATATAGTAGATCTGTCCTGGTCAAAGGACTTTAGGCCTTGTTAGAAGCCTTAACCCTGTTAGGAGTTAGATTACAAAACCTGATCACCAGCTGAGCTCACTGCCCAAATAGGTAATACAAAATGTTTCTGACTATAATATGGTACTGCTTACAACTTCACATCAATAGCCTTTGCTGCTATCACAATAAACAACTATCGCAAGTTATCTTTTCTTTCTTTTTACATATCACTTCTGTATTTCATTACATTTCAAGTATGCCTAATATATGAGTTATTAAAGCTAATAACTTTACATGGTCGGCTTCCAAAATCTTTATCCAAGAGTAAACATCTAGGATGTCATCCCTTCATAATGTTAAGTCATTATTTTGACAAGCAAAAATAATCCCTTAACTCTTTCGCTAATACTGTCTCCAAAACTGTTCTGTCTGCAAAAATTGTCTTCGGTAAAGTTTGAATAACTTTGTCTGTACTGCTCCAAACTTTATGCGCACTGAGATGGGCTATCCTCATACTCTATAGAAGCTTCAGTTAATTGCGCAAACAAAAATATTGCTCCAGTGGACGTCGCCAACTAAATCTTCATCGGGTGCTCTGTCAGGATCACTATATCCATACTTAGACAATTTCTTTCTTCAACTTGCCATACTTGTATTCCAGATTCTGCGCTCTCAATAGAGATCATATGTTGCCATAATGAAAACATCTATGCATCCACATTAGCCAAATTGCCAATAGTACCTGTAGAAGTTGCAAAATTATTGAATGAGTTTCAGGATATTGTATCTGATAATGTGCCTGATGGATTACCACCAGTAAGGAATATCAGTCATCAGATGGACTTGATTCCAGGAGCTAGTTTGCCAAATAAGGTAGCACACAAAATCACACTAGCAGAAAGTGAAGAGTTCAAGATAGATTTGAAGTTTAGTTCATCACATCAGCCATAGATTTTTTATGGAAGTAGTCCCAGAAATACATCTAAGTTGAGGAAGATAGATAAAGGAGAAATAAGTAGTGATGAAGCTGAGCATTTTGTAGAACATTTGAAGAACATCCATGAGGAGGTGAGGAAGCATATTACCAAGATGAATGTGCAGTATAAGGCTAAGGCAGATGAGAAAAGGAGGCTTAAGGAATTTCAGGTTGGAGATGAAGTCATGGTTCATTTGTGGAAGGAGTGATTTCTAGTTGGTACATATAACAAGCTAAAAATGAAGAAGTTTGGGCCATATTTGATAGAGTATCATGAAGGAGGTGTTGAAGATGAGGTTACAACAACACAGTGGAGTATTCTAGCAACTAGTTCAGATATCAAGGAGATTGAAGACATACTGGATAGTCATGTTGGTAGAAGCATGAGGAATAGGACATATGAAGAGTATTTGGTCAAATGGAAAGGATGACCTTTTGAAGATTCATCATGGCTAGCAAAGGAGGAGGTTAACCGTCTTGGTTTGCCTCTGCACACCTGAGTCGTGATAGGGTCACTTCTCAAATTACCCCGGGTGTCTGATGCAGGAGCATCCTGGGTGTAAGAGCAATCTTGCATCACCCAAAAATATTTTTGTTTACTTTTCAATAAGGGCTATCTTGTGCAGAGCTACTATTTGTGGAAACTTACTATTTTTAGTAAGTTGGTCATATGATCTTGGAATGTTCTGATTTCATAGTTGGAGGTTCATCTCAGTCATTTTAGCCTACCCATTGAGTTTCATTGCCACATCATCAGTATTGGTGAAGTTATTGAAGTTTTTGGGTACGAAATCTTTCAGGTCAATTTTGAAGGTCTTAGAGGCTCCGGATCGCGATCGACCCCCAGCTGACTAGTGCTAGTGCTTGTTAGATGCTGTAGATCTCGTCATGGCATTTCCAAAAAGTGGTTACATTAGAAAAACAGAGTTACGGTTAAAAAGTTATGGCCTTCGGAAGTTGGGTTACCTAAAATCATATTTTGTATTTCTTTTGAGCCGATCCTATTGTAATAATTGTGAAAAATAAATAATTCTATGTCTAGTCGGCCTAAAGGGCTAAATTTCTGGAACCTTCTCGGGCGGTGGAAATTGCCTATATAAGAAAGGTCTATAGTGTTGTCTTAGGCAGTTCGGGAAAGTTCTGGGTAGTAGGTTTGGGTATTGATTTGAGGCTTTGTCCTACAAAATATTGTAAGGGAATGCCCATGTGGCTTTGCATATTGTAATTCTGAAAGTTTGTAATTCCACATTTGTGGAGATAATAAGAAGCCAATTTTCTGTTCTTGCATATTGTTGTTGATGTTTCTCTGTTTCTGCTATGTGTTTGTGGTATTAAGGGGGAGCACCCTTCATCATTATCTCTCCTCTCTACAATAGGGGAGGCTCCCTTCTTACCTTAGGTGGCTTCAATAGAGACCTAACTGAAATTAACAAAGGGCGGTTCTTCTTAGTCAATTCCTCTTTTTTAGGAATGGTCCATACACCACAATAACTCTCCAACTTAACAAAAGGTATCTACTTCTACAATAAAAATGGTGGCTCAGGGGTTGACGTAAGAACAACTCCAAAGATAAAAATCTACTTTTATATTTAGTGGAAGAAGTACAAGAATCGAAAGTAACCTATGATTATCCTAAATTAGGACTCAATGAGAAAACCAGTAAGGCACAAAGTCTCTTACTGGATACTCTCAAACTTAATAAAAACACTTACAACTGAAGCCCAAAGTCTTCATCTCTAAGTAATTGAAACCACTACTAACTATAAATTTTTTTCCGTTTGAAGAACAAAGTCTTCAAAATTTGAATGTAATTATAACTTTGAATGCAATAGGCAGCTCAAAGTCTGCATGATTGAATTCAAATCCCTCTTGAACAAAGCACCAAAACTCACAATCAACTCGAGAAAATATCATCACATAATAGTTTGGATTAGCACAAAGTCTCAAAACAACTTGCCTCTTTTATTGAAAACAATTCAATTTACTCCTAACCTCAAAGTCTTATAGTGCATATACAAACTGACAGAATTTTCATGCATTGCCAAAAGATAATTATTACAATGAGCACCCTCCTTTATTTATAGGTGAAGATATGAGAGAAAAACATGGGAGAAACCCAACAAAATTTTACCTACTCCCTAACTAACTACAAATCCTAACTAAATTGACATGCAGTTGTATTACACGAACTACAGTTTTGCAGGTGATACTATCACATGCAACTACATCTTATTTGCACACTACATGTAATTTATCAATTACAAAATTACAAAATGCATGAAAAAATAAACTAAGTGTCTGACAAGACACAACCCCTATTACATCATCTTTTTCAGTCTTCTTGTTGTTATAGGATGCTCTGTGTTTGAAATGTTTAGGTTTGGTGAAAGCATCACGAACTTGAATACGAATATGCATCCTTGATTGTTTTGTATTGATAGCATCAAAAAATCACCCGCTTGAAATTAGTCTTGAAAGTTTTCTATACTCTCAATCATTTTCATTTCTTCCACTCCTTGCACAAGCATAAGTGGGAATATTTTCCTCTTGTCAGTGGGGTTTTTAGGTCCCATTACAAGTAATTTTTGAAAGCATTTTCCACCCACAAATCAATTTTTTCATGCTCATAGTCATTTGCAGCTTTGAAAAAGAGTCAAAATGTTCTTAGAAAATGATTGTAGGTGGGATTTTTAGCTCATATTACATAATGGAAAAAAACCTTGCTCTTTTTATGCAAGACAAGTTTATGGATGAGATTTTAATTCTGACTGCAAACACAAGAAAAATGAGTGTTTGGAGCTTTTTCTTCATTGCAATGTGCATCATTCAAAAAAGAAATTGTATTATAGTGGCACTTCAATATACAAGGGGAAGTACTTGCATTATTTTGAAAACCGATGCTCTCATTTAACTAATACAAATATCTCAAATATTTATGACTTTGGATCTGAGAAAGACCTCCAATTTGTAGCTATATAGTCAACCAAGATTGACCAAATCTTCCCAAGAATGAAGACAAAACTTAGTCTTCTATAAATCTATGACAAATGGCCATGGATGAGAGCCAAAAGGAAAGAAGATAGGATGTAAAAGACCCATTCAAACTTGCACCATGGTGATTTTTGATGCCATTACAAGTGGAGATGTAATGAGGAAGAAAAATGATGCCCTCAAGAGAAAAATACAATTTTAGTGAGAATGAACAAGCTGCAAATGAACTCTTATTACCTTGGATGGGCTTCTATAATGGGGTTGGAAGCTCATAATTTGTATTTTTTTTCCAAAATCCACATTTTTGTGCCTTTGAATGCCTATACGAGCTTTGAATCAACATTGCAAGCTTAAAACATGAACTTCTTTCTCATAAAAATATGTGTCTTTTCCCTATATGGGATTTTCTAAAGATGTTGCAAGAGAAATATTTAAAAAAACATAAAAATAGGCTTTTACATGGTTATCACAAATGCTGGAAGCTGTAACCAATAAAAAATGGGCTTTTAATTTCCAAATGCACATCGTTTTGGTGATGATTGAGTATAGAAAAGCTTTAAACATATAAAAACATGAAGTCTTTCTTAAAAATGCTGCTCAATATTGATGTTTTTGAATAAAAATAGGCTTTAAATGAGCTCTTGCGTCTCACGTGAAATATACAGGCCAAAAATGGGCTTATACAAAACAAAAAACATAAAGTTATTTAAATGCTATCTTGTGATATGTTAAACACCATGAAAAAATCACTTTGTAGGGAAAATAATGTGCTTTTGGAATGATAAAACATGTGATGGGATGTCTCATAGATTAACGAAAGGCTTTGTATATGTTTTGACATATAAAAACTCAACATAACAACACCCTTATAGCCGCCAACAAGATTTTTATTGACCTTTGAAAGTCATTTGAATGTTTTAATCAACACACATGTTGCCTTATGAAATAATAATACTAACGTGGTTGTAAACATGTAAAACATGTAAAAAATATGCCTTTGTTCTTAGAGGCCCAAAATGGGCTTTTATGTCCCATTTACAAGTCATTAAATCTCATTAAAAAGTATTGAGGGGCTTTGTAATATGCATTACAAACCAATTGCCTTATGAAATAATAATAACATGGTTATAAACATGTAAAACATGTAAAAAATGATGCCTTTGTTCTTAAAGGCCCAAAATGGGCTTTTACGTCCCATTTATAAGTCATTAAATCTCATTAATTTGTATTGAGGGGCTTTGGAATATGCATTACAAACCAAAATTGCCACCTCTAGTTATGAATGGACTTTTGATAAGCATTTACAAGTCATTTGGAATGTGTAATGACTTCTAAAAACACCACTTTTCTCTCTTTAAAGTCAATGACAAAAAATAATAATGCATCCATAAGTCAAAACATATATATAAAATAACATTTTCTAAGTGAACTTAAAAAGATCACTAATAAACATAAGTTTAAAAAATCTCTTGATTTAAAAATGCGTTTCTTATGTTCATTTACACACATTCAAGCATTTAAAAGGTAAAACATGTAATAAGACTTAAAAAACCCACTAACATATTAAAATCTTTAATTAAAGTTCACATATTTCTTTGCAAATATGTATAGTGGAGTTCTAAATCCATATCTCATGTAAATGACACCCAAGATGTCATGTACAATGACCGACAAAAATCCAACTTGTGCAAGGTTTTAGACTAGGAATGAAGACATGCAATCGGGCTTAAAAAACCCACCTATAGGGTTCTTAATTCCTCAATAACTATTGAAATACAACCCCCGATTGAGGCCTAAGATAGCTCGAAATGAGAGGAATTGAAAATGCCACAATCCTAGGGTGAAAACAAAACCAAAATTAAACAAAACAACTAAGAAAATTCCTTATAGAGTTTATCCTACAAAATTTTCTGCAGGGTTGCCCTAGTTTTGTGAATACAAAATTGAGGACAACATGCAAGAACTGTTTGTTTATGATATTCTTTGAGGGGGAGCATTAATGTTGTAAGTATTGACCTCAATTCCAAAGGGCGAGTTTGTTTCCTTTGGTGTTTTGTCATTGATGTCAATATGAAGGTTATACAGTGTTATGAGAGTAAGATATGCATGATCATGTTCTCCATCTGTTTGTGACAAAATGTTTAGGATAACATGTCTTTGAAGCCTTATACTATCATGTCTATTATGAATTTATACTCCAAAGGATAACATGTTTTCAAGAGAGTGGTGATCTTTAATGTTACGGTGTTGTACCAAAATAAAGTCTGTAACACAAGTGTCTACATTCATATATTTATCAACATACTACATGCTTTAATATATAATTTGTTACTAATATGTTCTAAAAATAATGCATTGTTAGTACATCAACTAATGGTTTCAATATATGATATAATGTAAATATGAGTATGAAGCATACAAGAATTAAGAGCATTGATATTTTACAAGGTCTCGACCACATATTTATGCATTTGGCCTCATGATAACAATTCTAATTATCATAATAATAGTTAAATTAACAATGTAGTTTGTTGTTACTATACACTTTCTTGGCCTTGATGATGCTAAAAATAGTCATTACAATGTCTCTCCGTATTTTCTTTATAAAGAAATATGCTACAACAAATAGTATCCAATGAATTTTACTTCCTATTGCTCAGGCGACATGAAAGAATATGTGCTATGATAGGAAATGTTTAATCAATATTTTTTAATGTGAAAGTTGTAGCCTAAACAAATCACAAATATGTGTGGTTGAAAAACATTCAAATATGGATCATTTTTTTTATGCATTTACTCGTGACTGCTTAATCTTTTTTATGGTTAGGTCTGATGGTTGGTTTAAATTATAATGATTAATTTTGGTTGTCAACAATTTTTGTCTTTAACCGTAATTTGAAACCACACAACAACATATCACTTTGGGGTTATTCTTTAAAAAATATCTGTGTAATGAGGTAAGGAGGTTGGAGGATACATGAATGCATAATGTTTAGAATATAAGATATAGTATACAACGTGTTTACATATTTGTACATATGTTATCATTGCAGTTTATGTAAAAGGATCTTCAAAGATGATGTGACGGGATTGATTAGGTCAAACTATAAATGACTTGTTTTACTGCTATCAATAATTTAGTTGTTGATTGAGTCATCATGCTACAATAAGGGTTTGTATGAAAGTGTTTTGAGGACTTGTATATTTGTTATGGTATAATGAATGTTGGTATGTATATAATGAGAATGAGAGTTTTTTCATGAATTATCTTTTAATCTGATTAGATGTATCTAATTTAGTTGAGTTGAGTGTGATGTAGTTTGATGGTTTTTGAGTAGTATGCAAGGGTCTTGTGAAAACGATAGAATGAAGTTTACAAAATTCTTCCAAGTGTTGATCATTCATGGGAATTGGTGTGACAGATAAAAAGGTCTCTGTAGTATCAATCTATATCTAATGCTTTGTATGGAAACAAAGTGTTCCTTTGATAAACACATTTTTTCTTTGTATCTTGTTGGGGGTTGGTGCTCTTGGAAGTTGGTGCTTCTAAATCAGTGAGGGGTTGGTGCTCCTTGGATTAGGTATTCCTAAAGATTGTAAGGGGTCTAAGATCCTAGAGTTGTAGCTATAAAATTTTCCAAACAAGCTTAATAAAAAGATCTATTTACAATGGTTTTTAAGCCTTAGGGGTTTTCCACTATAATTCTTGTATCAAGTGTCTTATATGTTTCTTGAATATCTTAATTGCAATTCCCTATGATGTTAATTTTGTCCTTTATCTTGCAACAAGAAAAAATACTATTATGTTAAGATTTTTGAGGATAAGAATTGACATTATTTGTGTAGATCACTGATTCACCCCCTTCTCAGTGATCCTAGTATTTACAATAGAACATGCTACACATAACCCAATGCCAGATCCGTAATCACTGGAACAACTAAAGCCAAATAAAATGTATAGAAATACATTGGCCAAAGAACCAACTAAATTTACAACTTTATTAGAACCTCCACATGCCAAAGTGAGATCCATACGCCATGTCATAAACACTAGTACATGCCAAAAATCCACATTAGAAGTTGTCACAACACATCTCTAGATTGGAACAACAATTGAACAAAAATGCAACATTGAATAATACAATTTTTGGATCACTAGAAATAATTTCTAGAGAATGCCACAACCAAGACCAAAACTTGAATCCATTAGAATAAGTACCATCACACCTTCAACCTTGATTTTTGGAGCAAAAACCTTCTAAAAAGTGCAAATGATGCACTATTAACTGCAATTATAAAATTATATTTTTTGTTCATTGAAGCACAAATATCACACTGAATTCTATATGTATAAATACAATACATAAGAACTATTAAACATTATATTCACATGATCATAAGATACAAATATCTTCCACTACGCTAAAACATTGGATAGATACTTGTGTTTAACTATACTGGAACATTGGATACATCCTTGTCCTTCACAATCTAAATATATACTTTTCTTCCACTATAGTATAAGTTCAATACACAAGCTTATGTTACCAAATACAACATACTTTTGAAACACATCATACTTCCAAAACATAGTGTTCTACATCAATGACAAACAACCACACATATATTTCCAACATCCTGTGCTACCATCGTAGATGTATCTCAATGTTATTAATCACATATTTGGATTTGGATTTTAAAATTAACAAGTATCTTTTAATGTTATATGTATAAATATGATACATAATAACTATTAAACATTATCTTCACATGATCATAAGATACAAATATCTTCCACTATGCTAAAACATTGGATACATACTTGTGTTTAACTATACTGGAACATTGGATACATCCTTGTCCTTCACAGTTTGAATATATACTTTTCTTCCACTATAGTATAAGTTCAATACACAAGCTTATGTTACCAAATAAAACATACTTTTGAAACACATCATACTTCCAAAACATAGTGTTCGACATCAATGACAAACAACCACACATATATTTCCAACATCCTGTGCTACCATCGTAGATGTATCTCAATGTTATTAATCACATATTTGGATTTGGATTTTAAAATAACAAGTATCTTTTAATTTTAAAGAAGGAATTATGTATGTTTTATCTTTGTGGAACATAAGGTGTGCATGTACATGCATACATACATACATAAATGCATACATACATAGTTGTACACATGTACACTATGTATATATGTGTGTATATATGTATGTAGAACATTCATGCGAGAATATCCTTGAGATATATTCATTATGATTTTCATAGACATTTGTGAAAAAGTGAGTTCAGACCATCAGTATTCAAACCTCATAATGTCGTATAATTATCAAGTTATAATGATATGTGATAATCCAAATGAGGGGTTTGCAATAAATACATGGCCACCTATAGGTTTACGAAGAGTAGAGAGAAATCAAAAGAAGGTAGAACCTATACAAGAAGATTGTTCATGACAATCTAAAATGAGAGTTCATAGTCATGTTAAGATGTATAGTGTGGAGGATAGTCTTTAGAAAAAAGACAATAAGAGAAGAATTAAATGATCAAAGTTGACTTGAGTCATATACTTATGACAATCATATGGAATAGTTATGCGATAATGGACAATGAAAAAAATGGGCATGAATAAATTCAAAAGGGATAATCATCATTACGACTATGAGTTTAGTGGTTGAAAATGAAAATGAAACATGTGAAATTGATGAAATGAAACATGTGACTTGAAGGTTCAAGTACTACATAAAAAAATAGGGCATGCTTACTAGAGGAAAAACATAAAGTGGAAACAACTAGTTAAGAGATTGTATCAGTAGGAAAAATAATGGACAATTCTATAAGAACATGACAAGTTCTATGATAGTCATAAAGAAATAAGATGTCAGTGGAAAGTTATAGGCATATTGTTGATAGGTCAATGACACTAATAGAAGTCCTCTAGGTATCTATCATTGTCTAAAGTGTATACAAGTGCAAAAGCATAATAGATATAAATAAATAATTCATGTGAGAGAGCTGGTAAGAATAATATCTAACTACTAACACATAGATCTAGTCATGGAGTAAATTTTTTGACAAAGGTAATGAGAAGTGATATATCAATTATGTTGGGACAAGAAGAAAAGTATACTAAGAGAACAAGATGCATGATAGTAAATCTCTAAACTTATTTTTTCTATTAGAGTTATTTTAAAGCTTTTAGGAGAATAAATAAGGTGACAAAGATGATGGTTAATAATGGTTTAACAATGCATGAGATAACTAACATGATGTTTCTACAACTTTAAACATCAAAACATAGTTTATATATGTGTGACATACACACGATTGATGTTATGAAGATTAATATCAGACACAAGATTGGATAAATGCAAGAAGTTGAGTTCACATCAAAGGTAAGTTTTTGCCTAAAAATAATGCTGATAGAAATAGGTACCCATTAAAGATGCTTTAATGGGTTACTTGTTCAAAATGGGTATGAATGTTTCTACTATTTCTAATGTATTATTAGATGATCTGGTAAAAGATGTTAAGGAAATATTATTGCAAGAAGGTTATGAAGGACGCAAATTCAAAGATGTGATTGAGAAAAAATTTGCTAATGCAAAACAAAAATGATCTAAACATATTGGTAAGACAAGAGAATGCATAATTTATAAAATGTCTAATATTTATTAGTATTGTCTCCAGTGGTTTGTTGTCATTGATAATTTTAGAAGTAAGATTGAGAGTATTGAGTCTGAGTTGAATTATATTGATAAGAGTTTTTATTTATTCAAAGATAAGGGTGGAAAACTAAGAATCAGAGTTGGTGAGTTGTATTTAGAGTTGTTCTCTTTTTAGAGACAAAGAGAGAATGTGGTAAGAACTTTTTGGCTGGTGAAGGAATTGGTTGAGGTCCAGTTAGAACATATTTTTGGAATTCTTTCAGATGCAAAGGATTATGAATGTGAGTACTAGTCTCCAGATTGGGTATAATCATTTGATCTATTGGTTCTTCATGATAGTTTGTGTGCTTAGATGAGTTTAGTCATGGATGCTTGTAAGAGGAGTCTTCCATTATGACAGAGAGGTACAAGAAATTTTTTCTTGTGAAGTCTATTATTTTTATCTGATTTCCTAAATGATGTAATTTGGTCCTTTTCCATTGTTGGCAAAAATGGGGAGAAAATTTAGAAGAAAAATTGAAAAATGGAATTACTCAACTCAGGGGGAGTATTTGGATGTTTTTGGCTATTTGGAGCTTTTGGAGTTTTTTTTTTTTTTTTTTTTTTTTTTTTCTATCAATGCCGAAGGGAAATATTGTTGAGATTTTTTTGTTGGCTTTATTTTCATTGATGTCAAAACCTTTGTACCAGATCGTTGTGCTCTAGTTTTTGTACAATGTTAATCTAGCTAATGCAGTATGCTATGGTAGTGAATTGTGTGGATGATTATATTTTCTCCAGTAATGAAGATATATCTTTTTGGTACATCTATGGAATTTAGTTATTGCATAAATATGAAGATTGGATGGTTATCATTGGTTGTTGTGCTCATAGATTATTCTGGATATATTTTCTATCTGAACATTCACGTAATATGACATAAGTTTTTAGTATGTCACCTCTAGTAAGTTTTGGATAGGTTCTTTTTGGTGTTATCCTTTGGTTGGTGATGAATTTGATGAAGATCAAGTTTTGGTCTTGGTTGTGGCATCTCCATTAGCTCTAGAATATATATCATATGTTATCTTTTGGTAATGGTTCTATTTAACATTCTTATCTTATGTATGACCTATCTTTGGATCCTGTGGTAATGTGGTATGCAATTTCCTTATATGTGACCCATCTTTTAGGTATGAGGCTATCATGTTGAACTTAGTTGAATATCTCACTATTAATTTTTGTATTCATGTCGACATGTTTTTCTAGGAAAACATATGTTTACGATTTTATGGATAAGTATTTATACATAACATCTTCTTGGATCTAGAAGATAAGGGTTACATGATTCGAATATGGACATGTGAATGAATACATTATGGTGAAGTGTGTGAGTAGAGTAAGAGGTGAGAAGGATAATAGTAAAGGTAGATGAAAGATATTGATAGGAATAAGTATTCAGTGTTGTAAACATTGTTGAAGGCTGGTAGAAGATTCCTAATCGGATCTTCTACTGACAGTTGTTGTTGTGCTATTAACTGGAACTAGCCTCATGGATATGTATATGCAATTTTATTAGTTCAATTTTGTTTGTAAGACTATTATGTACTTAGCTAATTTTTGTATTAGGGTAGTTAGCACAATCAATAATGAGCCTTACATGTAGTGAGAAAAAAAATAGTGAGCCCTTGTAAAAATCACCTTAACTGGTGTCACCTTAATAAGTGTTTATGTTCATGAGGATTAGTTTCTCAATAGTTTTTCCCATCTTGGGTTTCCACGTTAATTTTAGTGTTCATGGTGTTAGAATGTAAGGTTGATGCTATCATTGTTATTGTCATTAATGGTTGTTATTGATGTCAACATATCCTATGCATAAATGTGGATTAGTTGTTTGATTCTTTGGTAGAAGCATGTGCCAGATGATGTGCTTTAAATATTTATCCTTATCTATATTGGTGCTGGTCCTATTTATCATGCAACATCATATGGATCATTTATTTGGGTTTGGTCCTATTTCAAAAGTGTTTGTTGTGGTTTGATTCAAGCATTTTCATTGTAATATATAGATCATATCCATTGGTTCCAAAGATCTAGATGATGATGTAGCATGCTGATATGTGCAAGGCGTATTATATTGAGTGAGGTGGTCCATGTTTATTCCTTACCACAACAAGAATGATTCGGTGTGACATATTTCAAATTGAATTAGGTTGACCTTGTTGTTGGCATGAGATGGTATATGAAGAGAAATAATTATAATTATTGATGCAATGCTTGTATGCGAGTAAATGTGAATCTAAAAAGGGAAGATCTATGTGTTTATATACATGCAAGTTGGAGAAATTTATAACAAACTGTTATATCATTTTTGTGTTCTAGAGTATCAATGATAGTGACTTTAGTGGTGGATTCATTTCTCATTTTTATATGTTTGAAACTACAATTGAAACAATTGTTATATTTTCATTGATGTCAAACCTTAAATGGTGTGACAATTGCTATCTAGTAGAGTACCATATCTTTTGATTGATGAAGAGGATTTGAGAAGAGGAGATAACAAGAGGACCTAAGGAAAGGTTGAGTTATGTGATACTACAATGGGTACTTGATTAGTTGGCACATTGGCAAGGTAATGTGTTGTTTATCTTTAACACTAAGTGAAGAAGGTAATTAGATTTGAAGCATATGATTAACTGAGCAAAAGAGAAGAAATTCAGTTTAAGCCGAGTGATGCTAGTGTTGACTGAGCACTAGTATAAGATGAACAAAATTTAGTGTTGACCAAGCATTAGTAATTACCGAGTGTCAGAGAATTAACCGAGCGAAGATAGTGTTAGCTGAGTAGAAAAGTTTTAGCGATGGCCAAGTTATCCAGTGATGACCGAGGAGATGAACACAGTATTGACCGAGCACCAGTAATTCACAGTTTGTGAAGGAATTGAGAATCCCAGCCGACATAGTTGTATTCTTGGGATATGTAAAATGTGTTAACATTATTAATAAATGGTATGGAGCATTTAATGAATAGTTAACCATTTTCTTATGGATTCAAGGAGAATTTTGGAGATGTATCTAGAAGGAAAAAGAGGAGAACAAAATGATGGAATGATTCGATGCATCTAGCCTAAACCTAAGATCTACAGAAGAGATTAAGCAAAAAAAGATTAATCTACCTAATCAAGGAGGTATAAGGATGACCTATTTGTGAGGTTATGTGTATGGTGGAAGAGGTTGATGTTATTGACCGACAAACCTAAGCAGAAGGCTAAAGGAGAGTTGTGAAGAGCTGAATAGAGTTGGGGTGATTGCTTGAAGGGATTTACAAGTAGATTAGAGATGGAGATAGAAATGAAGGTCAGTTAGTAAATCAACTTATGATCGAATTGGATCTATATTTGCAAAGGTTGGATTCTCATAGAGATCACTTCAGAAGAGTAAAAAATCAATATCATGTTACAGGTGGTTTTTCCCATATTGGATTTCCACATTAAATCTTGGTGTTATACTTGTGTGAATGTTATTTGATGTGTTTTTGAAAGTTTTATATTCTGCAAGTTGATTACTTTTGGACAGTGGACTGCAAGTTTTATGTTACTGATTTATTATATATAGACCAAGTGAATTGATGAATAGATTTATTTTTGTTGAAGAGTTTGAAATTTGAATTTGTACATATAGACCTGAGGATAACTGATTCACCCCCCTCAGTTATTCTAAATCATTCTAACAATTGGTATTAGAGCCATTGGTTCTTGTAAGGAGAAAGTTTAAAGGTATTTGAAGCTAATGATCAAGATGTACAAAAAGGAGGTACCAAAGCTTAACAAGGAGAACTTCCCTGCATGTAAAAGTTTGATGAAATTGCACTTAGCTGGTATTGGTGATTCAACAAAATACTATGTGGAAAATTATTATGTACTAGTTGCTACACCTATGACTGTCGAGGAGATGAAGGAAAACCAAGAACACAATCATGCAATGTTGGAGATTGCATTAGCCCTAAGTTATTCTAAATTTGAAGACATCAAGAATTGTACTACTGCAAAGAAAATGTCAGACACTCTAGCAACTATCTATGGTGGGGACACAAATGTGTTGAGACCCAAATCTGAAAGGTTGAGAGGTAATTTTGATGAAATGAAAATGTTAGAAGGTGAAAACATTGTTCAATATTGTGGTAAAGTTAAAGAGGTAGTGAATGCTATTAGAGGAGCTAATGGAAATATTGATGATGGTACTATTATTAGTAAAGTTTTGAGAAATTTACTTCCTATCTATGCTATAAGAGTTTTTGCAATACAAGAATCTAGATGTACTCCTAGTAATGTCCTAACTTTGGAAGGTCTTCTTGGTAGACTTACTGCTTTTGAGTTGTCTAAAGTTGTCTAATTTTGATAATTTTACTACTCACAACATTGAATCCTCATTCAAGTCTCAAATGGTTCTTCATAAGTCTAAGAAAGGAAAAGAAAGATACGTGAACAGTGACAATGACAGTGACAGTGATACTTATGACGATGATCTAGATGATCTTGAGGCACTTATGGCTAGAAGGCTACTGAGAGGAAAAGGAAAATTCAAAGGTAAACTCCCTATAATCTATTTTTTATGTAACAAAGTTGGCCATATTGTAGAAAGATGCCTTGACAGGACTGACAAAGATGAAAGAAGGGAAAGCAAGTATAAAGACAATAAATTACTAAGATCATAAATGGTACAAGGACTACAAAGACAAAGGTAAGAAATATTGTTATATTGCTAAAGAAGAAACTGATAGTGAAACTAGTGAATTTGATGATTGTTATATAGAATTTGTTTATGTTGCTATGAAAGATGATTTTGATAAAGATGAGAAAACTGCACTTATTTCATATGTGAATAAAGGAGATAAATGGATTATTGATAGTGGTTTCTCACATCACATGACTGGTGATAAAAGTAAGTTTGAAATCTTAAATCATTACAAAGGTAGAAGTGTTAATTCTGGTAATTATGGACCATGTCTTGTGAAAGGAAAAGGATCAATAAGATTAACTGATAAGATCAGATGTGATAATGCTTATTGGGTTGAAGGTCTTAACTATAATTTATTGAGTGTTGCACAGTTGAACAGTACTAGTTACCGAGTTGAATTTCATCACAAGAAGGCTAAAATATTTGATGCGATTGGTGAACTAGTTGGAAGTGGAGATCAGAAAAAAGGTAATTTGTTCTATCTACATCTATTTGAAGAAACATATTTGTTTGCACAATTTGATGATGTATGGTTATGGCATAAGAGGTTGTGTCATGTAAAATTTGTCAATTTGGTAAATATTAGTAAGATGAAGAAAGTTAGAGGTTTACCAAGATTAAAGAAACCTGATAATGTGATGTGTAAACAATGTCAATTGGGAAAGATGACAAAGCCTAGTTTTAAGAGAAAGACATATACTTCCGATAATATTTTGGAATTGGTTCATACTGACCTTTGTGGACCTATTGGTGTGCAAAGTTATTATGGTGATAAATATTTCATTCTGTTTGTTGATGACTACTCTAGAATGATGACTGTGATGTTTCTAAAAGAGAAATATGATGCCTTTCAGTTGTTTAAGTGGTATTTAGAAAAAGTTGAGAAAGAAACAGGTAAAATCTTGAAATGTTTGAGATCTGACAGAGAAGGAGAGTTCATATCAAATGAGTTCAATATATTCTGCAATGATAGAGGAATAAAGAGATAAATGTTTGCACCAAGAACACCTCCACAAAATGGCATAACAGAGAGGAGAAATAGATTAATTATGGATTGTGCTAGAACACTAATGATAGAGAAAAATGTTGCACAAAAATACTAGAGAGAAGCAGTAAGTACAACTATTTATACCTTGAACCAAGTAAAATTCAAGAAAGGTACAAATGTTACACCTTTTGAATTATGACATGGTTATGTACCTAATACTTTAAAGTCTTTGGAAGAAAATGTTATATACTAAAAGACAATAGGAATGGAAAACTTGATGCTAAAAGTGATGAAGGTATATTCTTAGGATATTCCACTAAGAGAAAAGCTTACACGCATTTGAATTCTAACACTAACAAAGTTGTGGAAAGTGCAAATGTTAGAGTTGATGAATATGTAGAAAAGAATGAAGTTGAGTGCAAGCAAGAACATGAAGATTATAGATCTTTTGTGTACATGGAAGAAGGAGAGGCTAGTAACATACCTGAGATAGAAAATAAAGATACTGAGCAACAACATGAACCTGTCGAGTCACAATAAGAAAATGTCGAGCATCAAAAGGATGCTGTCGAGAAATCAAAAGAAGAGGTGGAGAATCTACAAGATGAACTTGAAGAGAAAGAACATGTAGAAAGGAGATCTGAGTGTACTTTGGCACAATATGTGAGAAGACATCATAAGCTAGAACAAATCACTGCAGATAAGGAATTTGGAGTCATGACAAGAAGTAAGTTGAAAGATCAAACATGCTTGTTATATGAATTTGAGCCCAAAATAGTGAAAGATGCTTTAGATAATGAAGATTGGATCCAAGCCATGAATGAAGAAATATAGAAGATAGAAAAGAGAAAAACCTGGACACTAGTGCCAAGACTAGAAGCCAAGAATGCTATTGGAACAAAGTGGGTGTTCAAAAATAAGCTAAATGAGCATGGAGAAGTCACTAGAAACAAAGCTAGATTGGTATGCAAGGGATATGCACATGAAGAAGACATTGAATATGGGGAGACATTTTCCCTAGTTGCAAGATTGGAAGGAGTGAGAACTCTACTTGCATATGCAGCTTTTAAAGGATTCAAAGTGTATCAAATGGATGTCAAATCTGTATTTCTAAATGGAATACTAGAAGAAGTATACATTGAAACACCAGAAGGATTTGTTGACCCAAGCAAGAAGAACATGGTTTGTAACCTACATAAGGTATTGTATGGATTGAAACAAGCCCCTAGAGTATGGTATGAGAGATTGCAAAATTATTTGATAAAGATTGGATTTGCAAGGACAAATGACAACAACAATTTGTATTTGAAGACTGAAAAAAGTAAAGTGATATTGTTAGCTGAAATTTTTGTTGATGATATCATATTTGGAGGACAAGATACCCTATGTCAAACATTTTAAAATGAGATGCAAACTGAATTTGAAATGTCTATGTTTGGTGAGATCAAATTCTTTAATGGTTTGCAAGTTTATCAGATGAAGAAAGGTATCTATATTACATAATATAAATATGTCAAAAAGATACTGAAAACTTTTGGTATGGAATATTCCAAACCAGTAAGTACACCCTATTAGAATAACTAAGAGGGGGGTGAATCAGTTATCCAATGTCCCAAAAAAAATGTATAATCCAAAACAAATTCTTCAACTTCTGCTACTCGGTAAACATAAAATACTTTCACTGTCTGTGTTTTTATCGATTGTCAGTCTAAAAATTATCGTAGTTACCGATCAAATCTAACATGTAATATGAAAAGTATGATAACAAGCAAATATCACAATCAACACATAACAAAAGAGATTTAACGTGGAAACCCTTTGAAGGGAAAAACCACTTGGGACCGGCAACCCAAAAATGTTCACTCTTCTAAAGTGAGGTCGGTGAAGACCCAACCCTATTAAAGGTTTACAAACACACTGTTAGGTGTGACCTTGTTAGAGGATTTTAGACCAGAAGTTATCATCCAACCAGGAGTCACTCCGGGCTTGACAGGATAACAATGTTCACTCTATGAATGAAACATCAAAAGACTTTCTTAGTCCACTCGGTTAAGAGATTTGACTGTGTTGATGAACTACAACTGATTTAGAACCTGAATGAAGAATCTGTAATTTAAGATTACTAAGGAGTTGATGATTAGATATGCAAGATGATTAAATTTGTATTATTTTGTCATTAATGTCAACTAACTTGACAATACTTATCTTGTAAGTTACTATACCGACACATCTGAAGAAAGGTGAAAGAGCTGAAGAACAAAAATATCTACATGAGGAAGATGTATATGATAGATGAGGATAAGGAACACACTGAGTAACTTGTTGATGAGTCTATGACTTGATGAAATTGACTTTATTATGTTGCATTCATCTATGACGAAGAATAGAGCTGAAAGACACAAAGCAGTGTTGTCGATAAATAAAGCATTTTAGTATACACTGAGGAAATGTAGTGTATACCGAGCACAGTGTTAATTGAGCTTGTGTTCACCGAAATATTTCTTTGTTAACCGAGAAAAATAGAAAGGAATTAAATGATTAGTTTAGTCGATAAAGTGATGAGTTGTAAAGTGTATGAAATCAAGATAACAGATAAGGTTTGTTATGAAGATCGACGACTAACATAAATCAAAAGGGATCTAATGGAGTAGATTGAAACATGTTATTGACACATTAGCCGAGGAAGCTTAAAGCAGAAAAATCTATGAATATGATTAAGCAGAAAAATCTAATGGAGGAAAAGAAAATGATTTACTTGTCTATATGAGAAACATTGGTTTCATTGTTGAGAGAGCCGAAAGAAGAAGATATTGCAGAATTATCGTGTGAAGAAGTTTTCATGCATTCTGATCATACTGGTTAATAAGAACCGAGTTGCAGAACAATTACCAAGCTACAGAGAGTAATTACCGACAAATAGTAAGTTGATATAGTATTGAATCTGAAGTGTTATATTGATCAGAAATATTTGAATGAGCTGAACATTGATCTGTAAATTGCAAATTGAAGTTGTTTCAAGGTAGATCAGCTACTGTTACATATTTAACCATTGTACATAGTCAAATCTCTTAATCGAGTGGACTATGAAAGTATTTTGATGTTTCATTCATAGAGTGAACATTTTTATCCTGTCAACCCTAGAGTGATTGCTGGTTGGACGATAAATTCTGGTCTAAAATCCTCTAACAAGGTCACACCTAATAGTGTGTTTGTAACCTTTAATAGGGTTGGGTCTTCACCAACCTCACTTTAGAAGAGTGAACAATTTTGGGTTGCCGGTCCCAGGTGGTTTTTCCCTTCACAGGGTTTTCACGTTAAATCTCTTGTGTTATGTGTTGATTGTGATATTTGTTTGTTATCATACTTTGCATATTACATGTTAGATTTAATCGGTAACTATTATAAAGTTTAGACTAACAATCAATAAAAACATAGATAGTGAAAGTATTTTATGTTTACCGAGTAGTAGAATTGTTTTGGATTATACATTTTGAATTGTGGGACATTGGATAACTGATTCACCCCCCTCTTAGTTACTCTAACAATTGGTATCAGAGCTTTGGTTCCTTAGAACAGAGTTTTAAGGACTCCAGCAAAAAGGTCTCAAGATGTATAAGAGGTAAGTGCCAAAGCTGAACAAAGATAACTTCACAGTATGGCAAAGCTAGATGAAGTTGCACATATCTGGAATTGGGAATTCTACACTAGAACTGATGGAGAATGGCTACATTGAACCACCCAATGGTCCGTTAACTCTTGATCAACTGAAGGATAGGCATGAACACAATATTACTATGATGGAACTTGCTACTACCTGTACCGATGCTGAATTTGAAGATATCAAGGATTGTGATACAACTAAGAAGATGTGGGACAAGCTAACTCTAATATACAATGGAGATGCGAATGTTAAGAGAGCCATAGTAGAAAGTGTAAGAGGTCGATTTGATGATATGAAGATGAAAGAAGGTGAAAACATTGTGTAATATACAAAAGGACTAAAAGAGGTAGTACATGCTATTAGAGCATCTAGTGGAGTTATTGACGATGAAATAGTAATAAGCAAGATTCTCAGAACTTTGCTACCAGTTTATGCAATCAGGATCTCTGCAATTCATGAAACAAGGGCTACATCCAACCTCACCCTTGACACTCTGATTGATAAGCTTACAACCTTTGAATTGAATAACTTTGACAATAGTGTTGTACCTTCTGTTGAATCCACTTTCATGTCTTCTTTGAAGATTGGTAAGTCTAGTAGTATGAATGATATGAATAATGATAGTGACAATAATACCGATGATGAACTTGATGAGCTTGAAGCTCTTATGGCCAGAAGATTGCCCAAAGGTAAGGGAAGGTATAGAGGCAAGTTACCTTTAGCATGTTTTAATTATAAAGAAGTTGGACACATTGCTGCTAGATGTCCGAATAAGAAAGATGATGATAGATCCAAAGACCGATCCAAAGGAAGCTATGGGAGAAGAGTCAATAGAGGCTACTGACACAAAAAAAGAGACAACCGAGATAGCTATGATAAAGGGAAAAATGTATGTTACATAGCCGAAGAATTTTAATTTGAATCTGACATTGATGATGATGTAGAAGTAGTATTTGTTGCTATGAAAGATGATTCAGAGGAAGAAGAGAAACATGAAGAAACAACATTGATCTCTAAAGTAAGCAGAAATGATACATGGATCATAGATAGTGGTTGTAAACATCATATGACTACTGATATAGAGAAATTTGATCTGCTTGATGAATATGATGGTGGATCTGTTAGAGTGGGAAATGATGCACCTTGTATGGTGAGAGGTAAAGGTTCACTGATGATTAATGATAGAATAAAATGTGAGAATGCATACTAGGTAGATGGACTGAACTAGAATTTGTTAAGTGTGGCACAACTAAATAACTCAGGTCACCAACTTTCTTTTGAGAGTAGAAAGGTAAGAATCTATGATGATGGAGGAAGACTTGTTGGAACCGGTACACAATCCAGAGGTAATCTATTTTATCTTGATATTGATCAATCTTCTTGTTTATTAATGAAAGATGAAGATGCATGGTTGTGGCATAAGAGGTTATGTCATGTGAATTTTGATAACATGATCAAGACTAGTAAGAAGAAAAGAGTTAGAGGGTTGCCTAACTTGTCAAAACCAGATCATGCTATGTGTCATAAATGAGAAAGGTAAGATGACTAAGTCTAGTTTTAAAAGAAAAGACTACTCAACAAAGAAGATACTTGAGTTGGCTCATACCGACCTATGTGGTCCTATGAGAAATCAGAGCTATTATGGTGATAGATACTTTATTCTTTTTGTTCATGACTATACTAGAATGATGACTGTTATGTTCCTGAAAGAGAAATTTGAAGCTTTTAAGATGTTTAAATGGTATAAGGTGAAGGTAGAAAAAGAGTTTGGAAAAGAAATTAAATGCTTAAGATCCGATAGAGGAGGTGAATTTATCTTTGATGAATTTACTAATTTCTGTAATGAGAATGGTATTAAGAGACAGGTCTCTACACCGAGAACACCTCAACAAAATGGGATTGCAGAAAGAAGGAATAGGTCAATCATTGACTGTGCTAGAACACTAATGATGCAAAGGAATATTTCTCAGACATATTGGAGGGAAACTATCAGTATAGCTGTATATGTACTTAACCAAGTACAACTGAAGAAGGACACCAACCGGACACCTTATGAGCTATGGTTTGGACACAAACCTACTGTAAGTTATTTCAGGATTTTTGGAAGCAAATGTTTTATTCTGAAAGATGAGAGAACTGAGAAATTTGATTCTAAAGGTGATGAAGGAATAT
Organism: Chamaecyparis obtusa; assembly: GCA_027943335.1. Classification (NCBI taxonomy): domain Eukaryota; kingdom Viridiplantae; phylum Streptophyta; class Pinopsida; order Cupressales; family Cupressaceae; genus Chamaecyparis; species Chamaecyparis obtusa. Next base: position 492,505 of record BSBK01004178.1, read on the forward strand.
TCTTAGGATATTCTACTAAGAGTAAAGCATACAAATGTATGAATAAGGTTACAAATAAGATGATTGAAATTACTAATGTCCGTGTTGATGAGTTCGATGACAAGAACATAGAAGAAAAAAAGGAACCAGAAGACTATGGTAGATTCACTTACATTGAACTTCTTGACTATCTACCGAAGTCACAAACTGTGATAACCGGTCAGCAGGAAAATAACCCCGAGGAACAGGAAAGGGAAAATGATGAACAAGATGGTGCTACCGAGCAAGCACATGAACTTGAACATGATGAACAAGAAAGAAGAAACTAAGTACTAGCTAGTTTTGTTAGAAGACATCATCCCGAGATACAAATTAATTGAAATAGACAAGCTGGAATGCAGACAAGAAGCAAAACAAGACAAGGTACATGTCTAGTCTGTGAATTTGAACCAAAGAATGTGAAAGTTTCATTAGAAAATGAAGAATGGGTTAATGCAATGAAGAAGGAAATAGAAAAAATAGAGAAAAACACAACTTGGTCCTTAGTACCCCGACCTAAAGATAAGAATGTTATTGGTACTAAATGGATATTCAGAAACAAACTAAATGAAAATGGTGAAGTAACAAGAAACAAAGTGAGATTGGTATGCAAGGGATATGCACATGAAGAAGGCATTGATTATGGTGAGACATTTGCACCTATTGCTAGATTGGAAGGAGTTAGAATGCTACTTGCATAAGCTACACACAAGAAATTTAAGGTTTATCAAATGGATGTGAAATCAACATTTCTGAATGGTATACTTGAAGAAGAGGTCTACATAGAACAACCTGAAGGATTCATTGATCCAGACAACAGAAACATGGTATGTAGATTACACAAAGCTTTATATGGTTTGAAGCAAGCACCAAGAGCATGGTATGAAAGACTGCATACTTACTTGTTAAGTATTGGATTTGTAAGAACTAGTGAGAATAACAATTTGTACATGAAAGGTGATACTGATGACACTATTATTATTGCTGAAATTTTTGTTGATGATATTATTTTTGGAGGTTAAGATCATGAATGTAAATCTTTTGATGATGATATGAGGAATGAGTTTGAAATGTCTATGTTTGGAGAGATTAAATTCTTTCTCGGATTACAAGTGATTCAACAGAGTGATGGGATATTCATCACACAGTCCATGTAGTACCTCGTCCCTAGTCTAATTTTGTAAATGTTGTAATTAATCTAGGATGATAGATTATATGTTAGGAATTTGTTGATGCTTGTGATTTTACTTACCCCATACTTGCATGTGTATGGTGTTCATGTATGCTTTTATATTTCTTCTTGATGTGCTTGATGTGGTTGAGGGACGGAGTCATAGTTACTTACTTGTGAGATCCACATGATTAGCTGATCCCCGCCATTGTCTGTTATATTTCTACATATATGTACATGTTTGTCTCTTATGCAGGTTTGCAGGTACCAGGCATTGACTTCCCTGAATTGTCAGGATGAGCGTGCCCTATCACTAATCTCAATGGTAAAAGAGGGGAGATAATATTCATTTCCAAATCCTAACCTAAGCCAATTATTGTCTTAAAGTAGGGGACAAGATTTTGTGTTTCCACCCTTCTAAACTCGTCCAATTGGCAAGAGTTTACACTCGAGTCCTGAGTTTGAATGTGGGTCCTTAGGTCTTTTTGATTCTTTGATTTGTGGCATTTTAGTGTGGTTTCTATTTTTAGCCGTGGCATAGTATTTAAATGGTAATTAAATAAATGTATTTATTTAGTTTAATTATTTTTATATTATATAGTTGATGCATAAATTAATTATATGCTAATTTGAGTGTGGTTGAAATTTTAATTAATGTGAATTAATTAAATATCTTCACTTTTGATTTATTTAAATCATGAAATTAACTTTTGTTTAATTAAAATATATTTATTAAATTAAGGGTTATTTTGACATGTGGTATTTATGTTAACTAAATGTTCTAATTATTAATTAATTGAATGTATTATGTTGCACATTCATAATTGCATGAAATTGAATTAGTAATTCAAGTTGAAGTTTGGTTATGTGTTTCAACTCAAGTCAAAGAGGAAAGGGGACTCCAGTTCAACTGAGACTGAATTGTGAACTAAAGTTCATCTTCATGCAAAGCCCTTTTTTGAGTTGAGTTCGAATTCATGGATGAGAAAGGAGATTCCTTTATGTATTGAGAGTTTTGGCCATTATTCGGGTACACAAGTTTTGAAGGAGGAATTTTGGAGATAGTTTTGGGACAGATTTGAAGAGTTCTTCAGAAAGCTTGGATTTTGTGTTCTTCATTCTGGTCATCATCAAATCTATTTAATTTTGATTTGAGGTAGGTCTTGTAGTTCATTCTTGTTATTCCTTTTTAGATCTCTGTAGAAAGGAAAGGTGTGTCTTCATTGTGCCTGTTGGATCTGAATGCATGAAAAGTTTCGTATGTTATTGCAATGTGATTTAATTAGTTTTTCCAATCTGATTTGCATTTTGTTGGTTCCGAGGAATCTTTAGAAAAAAAAAAGCTGTAGAAAGCCCAGTTTGACTAAGGTCTTGATCTTTTTAAAATAAAAGAGTCATTAATGGGGATAATTTTTATGTTAAGAGAGTTTGTATTGGAATGGGATATTATAGATGTTTACGTATTTATGTTGCATTATAAATATATATATATATATATATATATATATATATATATATATATATATATATATATATAAAATCTATATCTTGGAAAATTAAATTGGGGCTGGATTAAATATAGAGATTGGTTCTTTATTAAAAAAAAAAATATTAAAAAAATAGAAAACTCATTTAAATTTGAAAAGTTTTTGGGTTTATTAAAAACCCCACCACATGACTACGGGCCCTGGCAGACTGCGTGCGCAGTACCCTCGTACTGACGCACGATAGTCCCCGAGGGGGCTGTCGTGCGACAATACCGAGGGTACTGTCGCACGGCGACAGAGACGTTCAAATAGAGGGACAGGGGTGTGGGGACCCGTGGGTACCCCCCTGATTTCTTAATTATTATTTTAATTTAATTTCAAAATCATATTATATGTATTGTTAATTTTGTTTTTTTGTTATTAAATAGTTTGTAATTTAGTTTAGTTTTTGTTATTTAATTTTTATTTTATTTTATTTTATTTTATTTTATTTATTATTTAGTTAATTTTGTTTGGTAATTAGATAATTTCAATTAATATATTAAATATTAATTCTTTAATAAGAATTAGTTATGTTTTATATTGTTTAAGTGTTTAAGTTATTATTGAAGGAAATTAGTCTAATCTAATTTCAATTATATTTTCCTTTTTATTTAAAATGCTTCTCATATGGATTTTTGTTATTATGGGTTTGGGGATATACTTTGTTTATATTAAATTGGAATAGTAATTTATTTTCCTATTTAGTTATAAATCTAATTGAATTATTGCATATTTAGAGATGTTTTTAAGCTAGATGAGATGCATCATGCTTTTGATTATTTGTATTTGATTAAAGTATAAGGCTAAAAAGGATCTTTTATCAGTTATTGGAGTGTTTATTCCTATGTGAATTAAGTGATGTAGTCTTTAACGTACATGTTTTATATGAAAACTTTTGATGCCCTCGGTTAATTTGACTTGTATTGATTTTTAGGGGTTGTAGTTATCTTTTTCCATGTTGTTTTCCATGCATGCATAGTTAGTTTGCATGAGTTGTCCTAACCCTAGGTAGTTTGATCCTAGTGGTTTCTAGTCATGCATGTTGAATCTAGTTATGAAGATTCTTGAGTTGTGTTAACTCGGAGATTAGGCTTGATTCTGTGAAACCCTAGGGTAGGTCATCTAAGTGTATATCAGGAAGTGGCTTGTGAATTGGTGCCGGAGCCTGGAAGTGGCTACCAGGAGATCCCATTACAAGTAGTTTAATAAGTGATAATTAATAAACATTGGGAATTTAAAATGAACCTAATAAGATATTGTGTGTCTCACCCATGCCTGAGTTCCTGATTGAGTTTGTCTAGGATGGGAGTTGAGATGATGCTTGCCACCTTTATGGACTGGAGATGGCATAGGTAGTACCTCATCCACATGAGAGGTTACTATAACCACATAGAGTCACTAGGGCGCCGGGGTGTAATGGGACTACCAGGATAACCTTAGAGTTGACTTGTGTGATGACACTTCTTGTATACATCTTAGGTTTCTTACGTGTTTTGGTTGCCTCTGGTAGTGTATGTATATACCTTGCTATACTTTTTGTACCTTTGAGTTAGAAGCTTTCAAGACCTCTTCCTTGGTTGTTGTTGTTGTTTGTTATCCAAGTGGGATTTGATGTTATCTCCTCAGCACAGTGGGAGTGGACTGTTTAGGTTCACAAGGTTGGGTGGTATTGATTCTTTTACCATTTGAGATACTGACATTCGTGCACTGAGGCTGGATGATCCATGTTGCAGTTGTTCTATCTTGATCTTCATTGTTGAAGATGTGTTCTTGTATCATTGTATCAGATATTTAGAGTTATCATGTTGTATTTCTTTTTAGTTAATTTATTCGCATACCCTGCGACATGTGAAGTGATGCTTATTATTATGGTTACCTTGGGGTACCAATTGTATTTATGTAATCATGCTTATGATGTTGTATTTATCTTTCAAATGTAATCTTGGGATTCAGATCTTTATCTTATATTAATTAATTAACTCTTTCGTAATCTACGTCAAGGAACCCTTTGGAGTTGTAACCTATGTTGTTGTTTATGCTATGCTTTGCTTCCGCATTGTAAACTTTGTTGTTGTTGAATGTTAACTTTGAAAAAAAAAATTATTCTGCAAACTTAGTCGCATGTTTAGGTTAAGTTCTTCTGGGTTCCCTGGCAGGGCATTACACTTGGTATCAGAGCACCGGGTTCTACACTGGGAACTCTGGGAAGTTGTGTGCCCATTAGATGTCTAGATTGTTAAACTTGAAACCAAACATAGACATATAACCCTTTTGTGTTTTGATAACAATTAAACTACATCTAAACATTTATGTTCTACTTCTCCTAAATGCCTTTGGGATATCACTGGCCTAGTGATTGTCAGAGGTGTTTGACTGTTTATTGTGTATGGTTACCTTCTCTAATGCATCTAGGGTGAAATACCTTTGATGTGATGAAGCGATTACTCCCTTGAGTGTGGCTACTGCTAGTCACCTTGTTATGTGGATGTGTTATGATTGATGATTCATTTTTGGTTGATTTATGAATTGTTCATGATGTGTATGGGCTAGCATTGAAATTTTTGAACTTTCTTATGATTGGATTAGTCATCTAACTCTCTCTTTTTGTTATCTATTTTTTGACACTAGTCACACTTAATTTATTGTTGAAACTGAGGATCCCTTTTGATTTAATGTTGGACTTGTGATTTTCCCACTTGGGTTTTTCCTTTATGAGTTATTATGGTGGCTACTCTGAATGTTTGTTATTGTTGGCCCTGTTTTGTGATAAGTATTGTTTCTATCATGTTCATCTTGAACCCCTGATAGTATGTATAACGGAGGACATCACAGAGATGGTACTATATGTGTTGTGTGATATTAGTATCATTATGTATTCTTTATGATTGCATAAGTGTTGCATTAACTAGATAGTTTTTCATGAACTTCTCAACTCATTATTTGTTATAAATATGAATGTGTTCTTTATGCAATCTATCCTAGATGTTTTCTATGATGATGTATGAATAAAGGTTTAGATTTGTATTTTGAATTGTTCATGAATTATTGATCAATATGATATTTTTAGTTGTTCCTAACCTAGATATTATAATGTTCTTAATGATTGTATATTATGTTCTTATGTTATGACTTATTTTCAAATGTCATGTTTTATCTTTAGTATATGCTTCATGTTTGGGGGGATGCATATCCTCATCTGTTGTAGGCTTCCAGGAGTAAGCCTAATCCTAGGGGGGGTGGATGTAGTACCTTGCCCCTAGTCTAATTTTATAAATGTTGTAATTAATCTAGGATGATAGATTATATGTTAGGAATTTGTTGATGCTTGTGATTTTACTTACCCCATACTTGCATGTGTATGGTGTTCATGTATGCTTTTATATTTCTGCTTGATGTGCTTGATGTGGTTGAGGGACAGAGTTGTAGTTACTTGCTTGTGAGATCCACACGATCGGTTGATCCCCATCATTGTCTATTATATTTCTATATATATGTACATGTTTGTCTCTTATGTAGGTTTGCAGGTACTAGCATTGACTTCCCTAAATTGTTAGGATGAGCGTGCCCTATCGCTAATCTCAATGGTAAAAGAGGGGAGATAATATTCATTTCCAAATCCTAACCTAAGCCAATTATTGTCTTAAAGTAGGGGACAAGATTCTATGTTTCCACCCTTCTAAACTTGTCCAATTGGTAAGAGTTTACACCTGAGTCCTGAGTTTGAATGTGGATCCTTAGGTCTTTTTGATTCTTTGATTTGTGGCATTTTTGTGTGGTTTCTATTTTTAGATCATTCTATTTTTAGTCATGGCATAGTATTTAAATGGTAATTAAATAAATGTATTTATTTAGTTTAATTATTTTTATATTACATAGTTGATGCATAAATTAATTGGAAATTCATTATATGCTAATTTGAGTGTGGTTGAAATTTTAATTAATGTGAATTAATTAAATATCTTCACTTTTGATTTATTTAAATCATGAAATTAACTTTTGTTTAATTAAAATATATTTATTAAATTAAGGGTTATTTTGACATGTGGTATTTATGTTAACTAAATGTTCTAATTATTAATTAATTGAATGCATTATGTTGCACATTCATAATTGCATGAAATTGAATTAGTAATTCAAGTTGAAGTTTGGTTATGTGTTTCAACTCAAGTCAAAGAGGAAAGGGGACTCCAGTTCAACTGAGACTGGACTGTGAACTAAAGTTCATCTTCATGCAAAGCCCTTTTTTGAGTTGAGTTCGAATTCATGCATGAGAAAGGAGATTCCTTTATGTATTGGGAGTTTTGGCCATTATTCGGGTACACAGGTTTTGAAGGAGGAATTTTGGAGACAGTTTTGGGATAAAGTTGAAGAGTTCTTCAGAAAGCTTGGATTTTGTGTTCTTCATTCTGGTCATCATCAAATCTATTTAATTTTGATTTGAGGTAGGTCTTGTAGTTCATTCTTGTTATTCCTTTTTAGATCTCTGTAGAAAAGAAAGGTGTGTCTTCATTGTGCCTGTTGGATTTGAATGCATGAAAAGTTTTGTATGTTATTACAATGTGATTTAATTAGTTTTGCCAATCTGATTTGCATTTTGTTGGTTCCGAGGAATCTGTAGAAAAAAAAAAGTTGTAGAAAGCCCAGTTTGACTAAGGTCTTGATCTTTTTTAAATAAAAGAGTTATTAATGGGGATAATTTTTATGTTAAGAGAGTTTGTATTGGAATGGGATATTATAGATGTTTACATATTTATGTTGCGTTATAAATATAAATATAAATATAAATATAAATATATATATATATATATATATATATATATATATATATATATATATATATATATATATAATCTAGAAAATTAAATTGGGGTTGGATTAAATATAGAGATTGGTTCTTTATTAAAAATATATATATATATATATTAAAAAAATAGAAAATGCATTTAAATTTGAAAAGTTTTTGGGTTTATTAAAAACCCCACTGTATGACTGCGGGCCCTGGTAGACTGCGTGTGCAGTACCCTGGTACTGATGCATGACAGTCCCCGAGGGTGCTGCCGTGCGGCAGTACCGAGGGTATTGTTGCACGATGACAAAGACGTTCAAACAGAGGGACAGGGGTGTGGGGACTCGCGGGCACCCCCCTCGATTTCTTAATTACTATTTCAAAATCATATTATATGTATTGTTAATTTTGTTTTTTTGTTATTAAATAGTTTGTAATTTAGTTTAGTTTTTGTTATTTAATTTTTATTTTATTTTATTTTATTTATTATTTAGTTAATTTCATTTGGTAATTAGATAATTTCAATTAATATATTAAATATTAATTCTTTAATAGGAATTAGTTATGTTTTATATTGTTTAAGTGTTTAAGTTATTATTGAAGGAAATTAGTCTAATCTAATTTCAATTATATTTTCCTTTTTATTTAAAATGCTTCTCATATGGATTTTTGTTATTATGGGTTTGGGGATATACTTTGTTTATATTAAATTGGAATAGTAATTTATTTTCCTATTTAGTTATAAATCTAATTGAATTATTGCATATTTAGAGATGTTTTTAAGCTAGATGAGATGCATCATGCTTTTGATTATTTGTATTTGATTAAAGTATAAGGCTAAAAAGGATCTTTTATCAGTTATTGGAGTGTTTATTCCTATGTGAATTAAGTCATGTAGTCGTTAACATACATGTTTTATATGAAGACTTTTGATGCCCTTGGTCAATTTGACTTGTATTGATTTTTAGGGGTTGTAGTTATCTTTTTCCATGTTGTTTGCCATGCATGCGTAGTTAGTTTGCATGAGTTGTCCTAACCCTAGGTGGTTTGATCCTAGTGGTTTCCAGTCATGCATGTTGAATCTAGTTATGAAGATTCTTGAGTTGTGTTAATTCGGAATTTAGGCTTGATTCTGTGAAACCCTAGGGTAGGTCATCTAAGTGTATATCAGGAAGTGGCTTGTGAATTAGTGTCGGAGCCTAGAAGTGGCTACCAGGAGATCTCATTACAAGTAGTTTAATAAGTGATAATTAATAAACATTGGGAATTTAAAATGAACCTAATAAGATATTGTGTGTCTCGCCCATGCCTGAGTTCTTGATTGAGTTTGTCTAGGATGGGAGTTGAGATGATGCTTGCTACCTTTATGGACTGGAGATGGCATAGGTAGTACCTCATCTACACGAGAGGTTACTATAACCACATAGAGTCACTAGGGTGCCGGGGTGTGATGGGACTACCAGGATAACCTTAGAGTTGACTTGTGTGATGACACTTCTTGTATGCATCTTAGGTTTCCTATGTGTTTTGGTTGCCTCTGATAGTGTATGTATATACCTTGTTGTACTTTTTGTACCTTTGAGTTAGAAGCTTTCAAGACCTCTTCTTTGGTTTTTGTTGTTGTTTTTTATTCAAGTGGTATCTGATGTTATCTCCTCAACATGATGGGAGTGGACCGTTTAGGTTCACGAGGTCGGGTGGTAGTGATTCTTTTACCATTTGAGATATCAAAATTCATGCACCAAGGCTGGATGATCCATGTTGTAGTTGTTCTATCTTGATCTTCATTGTTGAAGATGTGATCTTGTATCATTGTATCAGATATTCAGAGTTATCATGTTGTATTTCTTTTTAGTTAATGTATTCGCATACCCTGCGACATGTGAAATGATGCTTATTATTATGGTTACCTTGGGGTACCAATTGTATTTATGTAATCATGCTTATGATGTTGTATTTATCTTTCAAATGTAATCTTGGGATTCATATCTTTATCTTATATTAATTAATTAACTCTTTCATAATCTACATCAAGGAACCCTTTGGAATTGTAACCTATGTTGTTGTTTATGCTATGCTTTTTTTTCGCATTGTAAACTTTGTTGTTGTTGAATGTTAACTTTTAAAAAACAATTATTCTACAAACTTAGTCGCATGTTTAGGTTAAGTTCTTTTGGGTTCCCTAGCAGGGCATTAAAGGCCAAGTACATAAAGGAAGTCTTGAAGACATTTGGCATGGATGATGCTAAACCTGTGGGAACACTGATGGCTACTGGAAGTAAATTGAAAAAGGAAGATGAAACTACAGAGCTAAACTAGACACTTTACCGATCCATGATTGGTAAGCTCATGTATGTAGTTCACAATAGACCAGATATAGCTCATGTTGTGGGAATTGTTGCTAGATATTATGCTAATCCTAGAGAATCACACATGATTGCTACTAAAAGGATCTTAAGATATTTGAAAAAGATAGAGGATTATGGATTATGGTATCCTAAGGAAGGTTAGTTTGAGTTGAAGGTTTATACCGATGCTGATTGGGCTGGAAATGTGGATGACAGAAAAAGTACCACTGGAGGAGCATTTTTCTTTGGTGAAAGACTTGTAACCTGGACAAGTAAAAAGCAGGCTTGTATTTCTCAGTCTATAGCTGAAGCAAAGTATGTTGCTGCTACTACTAATTGCTCAAACATTACATATATCAAGCAAGTGTTGGAAGGAATGAATGAGGTAATCACTGACCTGGTGATCATATACTATGACAACACAAGTGCTATTAATATTTCAAAGAATCCAGTGATGCACTCTTAGACAAAGCATATATCAATTAAGTATCACTACTTAAGAGAACAAGTGCAAGAGAAGCAAGTGAAGTTAAAATTTGTTACATCTAAAGAACAACTTGCAGACATTTTTACAAAGCCTCTATTGAAGGACACATTTGAATATTTGAGGACTAGAATTGGGGTCCGTCTCCTATCTATTGGTCACTAATGTGATCTAGATTTCTCATTAGCCTACTCTTATCAGAAGATCATTCATGTTGATGCAACATAGTTCACACTTTGGATATTGTTGAAGGTTGTGATTAAGTTTGAAGAACTGAAACAGATTGGGATATCAGTATACTAAGATACAAAGAATGTAATGGACAACAGAGAGTTACTTAACTACTACAAGAGCTGATTATTTATTTATTTCTTTGGCTTTGTTGTCAAAGGGAGAGATAAATAATATGGAAAAGGAGATATGCAATGATGAGAACTATCTAAAGGAGAGATAATCTATAAGGAACTTTAGAACTAAAAAGGCTATACCTATAGAATGACAAAGCTGTATTTTATAATGCTGTTGAGTAATGTAGTGATTAAACATATTTATGCTGTATAAGCTTAGCAAAGAATTTGATCACAAAGTTGTAGAATACATGTTTGGTATGTGTATGGTACATTTCATATTACTTGAGTTGCCATCAATGCCAAAGGGAGAGATTGATGAACTACAACTGATTTAGAACTTGAATGAAGAATCTATAATTTAAGATTACTGAGGAGTTGATGATTAGATATGCAAGATGATTAAATCAGTATTATGTTGTCATTGATGTCAACTAACTTGACAATACTTATCTTGTAAGTTACTATACCGACACATCTGAAGAAAGGTGAAAGAGCTGAAGAACAAAAATATCTACATAAGGAAGATGTATATGATAGATGAGGATAAGGAACACACTGAGTAACTTGTTGATGAGTCTATGACTTGATGAAATTGACTTTATTATCTTGCATTCATCTATGATGAAGAATAGAGCTGAAAGACACAAAGCAGTGTTGTCAGTAAATAAAGCATTTTAGTATACACCGACAAAATGTAGTGTATACTGAGCGCAGTGTTAATTGAGCTTGTGTTCACCGACGCATTTCTTTGTTATCTGAGCAAAATAGAAAGGAATTAAATGATCAGTTTAGTTGATAAAGTGATGAGCTGTAAAGTGTATGAAATCGAGGTAACAAATAAGGTTTGTTATGAAGATCGATGGCTAACATAAATCAAAAGGGATCTAATGGAGCAGATTGAAACATGTTACTAACACATTAGCTGAGGAAGCTTAAAGTGACAAAATCTATAAATATGATTAAGCGGAAAAATCTGATGGAGAAAAAGAAAATGATTTACTCATCTATATAAGAAACATTGGTTTCATTATTGAGAGAGCCGGAAGCAGAAGATAGCATAGAATTATCGCGTGAAGAAGTTTTCATGCATTTTGATCATACTAGTTAATAAGAACCGGGCTGCAGAATAATTAATGAGCTAGAGAGAGTAATTACCGACGGATAGGAAGTTGATATAGTATTGAATCTAAAGTGTTATATTGATCAGAAATATTTGAATGAGCTAAATATTGATCTGTAAACTACAAATTGTAGTTGTTTCAAGGGAGATCATCTACTGTTACATATTTAACCATTGTACATAGTCAAATCTCTTAACTAAGTGGACTATGAAAGTCTTTTGATGTATCATTCATAGAGTGAACATTGTTATCCTATCAACCCAAGAGTGAATGCTGGTTGGACAATAAATTTTGGTCTAAAATCCTCTAACAAGGTCACACCTAACAGTGTGTTTGTAACCTTTAACAAGGTTGGGTCTTCACCAACCTCACTTTAGAAGAGTGAACAATATTGGGTTGCCGGTCCCAGGTGGTTTTTCCCTTCACAGGGTTTCCATGTTAAATCTCTTGTGTTATGTGTTGATTGTGATATTTGTTTGTTATCATACTTTGCATATTACATGTTAGATTTAATTGGTAACTATTATAAAGTTTAGATTGACAATCGGTAAAAACACAAACAGTGAAAGTATTTTATGTTTACTGAGTAGCAGAAGTAGTAAAATTGTTTTGGATTATACATTTTGAATTGTGGGACACTGGATAACTGATTCACCCCCCTCTCAGCTATTCTAACATGTGTATAATGGTTAAATATGTAATAGTAGATGATCTACCTTGAAACAACTTCAATTGCAATTTATAGATCAACGTTCAGCTCATTCAAATCTTTCTGCTCAATATATCACTTTAGATTCAATCTTATATCAACTTACTGTCCATTGGTAATTACTCTCTATAGCTCGGTAATTGTTCTACAGCTCGGTTCTTATTAACCAGTATGATTAGAATGTATGAAAAATTGTTCACGCAATAATTTTGTAGTATCTTCTTCTTCCCGTGTCCCGCAACAATGAAACCAATGTCTCTTATATAGACGAGTAAATCATTTTCTTTTTGTCCATCAGATTTTGCTGCTTAATCTTATTCATTGATTTTTCCGCTCTAACCTTCTTTGGCTAATGTGTTAGTAACATGTTCAATCTACTCCATTAGATCCTTCTTGAATTATGTTAGTCATCGATCTTCATAACAAACCTTATCTGTTACCTTGATTTCATACACTTTACAACTCATCACTTTATCGGCTAAACTGATCATTTAATTCCTTTCTATTTTGCTCAGTTAACAAAGAAATGCGTCAGTGAACACAAGATCGGTTAACACTACGCTCAGTATACACTACACTATGTTGGGGTATACTAGAATGCTTCATTTACCCACAACACTACTTTGTGTCTTTCATCTCTATTCTTCATCATAGATGAATGCAACATAATAAAGTCGATATCATCAAGTCATAGACTCATCAACAAGTAACTCAATGTATTCCTTATCCTCATCTGATATATACATCTTCCTCATGTAGATATTTTTGTTCTTCATCTCTTTCTCCTTTCTTCAGATGTTTCGGTATAGTAACTTACAAGATAAGTACTTTCAAGTTAGTTGACATCAAGGACAACATAATACTAATTTAATCATCTTGCATGTCTAATCAGCAACTCCTCAGGAATCTTATATTACAGATTCTTCATTCAGGTTCTAAATAAGTTGTAGTTCATCAATCTCTCCCTTTGGCATTGATGGCAATGCAAGTAATATGAAGTGTACCATACACATACCAAACATGTATTCTACAACTCTATGATAAAATGCTATGTTGTGTAAGCTCTCCCTAGCTTAATATGTTTAATCACTACGTTACTAAACAATATTATAACATACAACTTTGTCATTCTCTCCCTTAGATAGTTCTCATCAGTCCATATCTCTCCCTTTCCTTTTCATATTATTTATCTCTCCCTTTGACAACAATGTCAAAGAAAAAAATAAATAATCAGCTCTTTAGTAGCCAAGTAACTCTCTATTGTCCAATACATTCTCTGTATCTCTGTATATTGATATCCCAATCTGTTTCAGTTCTTCAAACTTAATCACAACCTTGAACATTATCCAAAGTCTGAACTATGCTACATCAACATGTGTGATCTTCTGATAAGTGTAAGCTGATGCAACATCTAGATCACATTGGTGACCGATAGACAGGGGATGGACCCCAAGTCTAGTCCTCAAGTATTCACACTAGTACATTTGACATCATTTTTCTATGAAAATTATCGACCATTAATGAAAATGGTTTAGGTTGGTCGGGGTATAGAAGGAATTTTTTTTTTTTAAAAAAAACCATGCTCGTGTTGGTCAAAATTTCCACCAATACCATGTCGGTCAAAATTTCGACCAACACGGGCATATTACTTTAAAAAAACATTTCAATTCTCATTTTCATTTTTATGGTTGCAACACATGAATTAGGATTTTAATTTCTAAGCTAAGGAGCGGAGCTTATTCCAGGTCGTGAAGAGCCCTACACCCAAGGTTAATAGCACATTTCATCATTTATCTTCCATGGAGTTTGAGGTATCTTCTATGTTAGCTATATTTCATTATGTACTGGATTTTCATTTTCTTGTCATCTCTATTAGTAATATGTTGGTAGGTGATTGAATTAATGAGTATTCTTAGTGGTGACTACGGTTTGACTAGGGTTTGTAAATGCTATGACTGAGAATTATGAAGGCTGTGACTAGGGTTTAGGATGCAGCATGACATTGTACATCTGGTATAACCAATGCATTTGTAGATTTAAGGCATTTGCAGATTTAAGGGACGCACATAAGAGAATTTTTGGCATGCTTAAACACAAATGCACATATCATTATTTAGGATGCAGCATGACATTGTACATCTGGTATAACCAATGCATTTGCAGATTTAAGGTATTTGCAGATTTAAGGGACACACGTAAGAGAATTTTTGGCATGCTTAAACACAAATGCACATATCATGTTTCACCTGCTAGGTCACAAGAGCATATACAAGATTCTTGATAAAAATAGATAGCCAATGCATCCTATTGAAGGGAGAGAAAATAAAAAACAATAAAATAGAAATCAACAACAACACGAGAACCATAACAATGATCAAGTTCCATAAAACTGTTGCCAGTAGCAGTTCAGTACTTAGTAGTGAAATCAATGGTTTGGCAATGTGCCAAACCCTAGACATCAAGTTTGAATACGAGCTCAAAGGTTTGTTTCTTTCAAAGTTCAAACACCCTGTAGGAGCAGAAATATATAGACATGAATTGGATTTCTTTGGAATTTCTAATTACCCAAACACAATCCCCGGTGAAATAAAAGGAATGATTCATATGTTTCAAGGTAATAATGCAGTAATTGGGGAAGAACATCTAAGTTATTTCATCAATACTACACATGAATATGAGACACACAATGAAGATGCCATGATAAAATTGTTTGTGAATTCCTTAAAAGAAAGTGCCAAAGAATGGTACAAAAATATCCTAGACAGTAGTACTATTTCTTGGGAGGAGTTTACAAGTATTTTTAGATTACAATATGGGGATTTGATCGATATCAAGTTTTCTATACATGAACTTACCACTATCAAAAAGGGCATCTATGAGACAATAGTTGATTTAAACAATAGATTTGTCACTACAATGAGAAAGTTACCACAACACATCAAACATAAGGTACATTTGATTAAAAGATTGGTCATTGTTTACAAGACAAAGGGTCCACAAATAGTTGAAGGATCCCATGCCACAACTATTCTTATTGAGAGAAATATGAGGTCTTCTAGAAAATATGTTAAGAGATCAGATATGAAAATCTCACAACTAGATAGATTACTAATATTGGAAGTACTATGGACTTGTAGAGGCAATTTAATAGTTCAGGAAACTAAGAAATGAGTTGTCATTATGGTAAGCCACAAGAATGGTCTTGGGAGTATTATTGGAGGTGCTTAACTTTGGAAAGTTACCATGTTAATGTCATTAAAAAAATACAAAAAATTAAGGCCTACGAGATTTTATGATAATGTTCTATTTGAAATAGGGTGCTCAAGTTAACAATGAAATAAAAAAATCCATGCTTGTATTCATATGATTAGGAGAGGTTTCTTTATGTTTTCATTACTTAAGAGTAGTTTATATATGGAGGTAAGGAGTCCTACAATGTTATTCAATTTCCCTAGTTATTTAACTAATTTTATTTATTTAAATCTACTCTTTACAACTATTTTTCTATCTATACACCCTCTATTGTTATTGTAATGGCAAAGCATCAGAACCATCCATTTCTAAACTTTGATTTCATATGATAAATGTCCCTTTGTGTTGAGAAAATTATAGCTGAGAAAATGGTTGTTCAGTAACGATTTGTATCTGCAGGTTGCAAACAAATCATCCTTCTTCCACCAATGAGTCATTCCATTCAAGAAAGACCATGTGTGATGATATCAATGCACAAAAAAATAGGTAGCAATTGCTAGACTGTGGTCTAACTTAAAAATAAAAGGTGATGGAAAATGTTATTGTACTTGCAAAATTTGTAAGAGCTTAAAGACTCGAAGATATCTAATCAAAACAACTGAGGAACATTGTAGGCAACATGGTCACATTAAAGGGGGAAACAAATTTCATCCATTGGTATGTATTTTAATAATTTATAAAATACATAAGACATGATTTGATGATGACATCATGGTCATGGTTAATATAAGGTCATCATTTTCATATAGGTCAATGTCCCTGAGTTTCATGTTATGGACCATGACAATCCAGAGAATGTGGATTTCCAAATGAGGGAACATGGAGGTGTGAATATAGAAGTAGAAGGTAATGATACCATGGAAGAAGACCATGATGATGAAGAAGATCATGATGATCAAGATGATCACAATGATCAAGATGATGATGATGATGATGATGATGACGCAAAGCTTGATGTACCTATACTTGAGAAGGCACATGAGCCCCTATATGAAGGCACCGAAATAACTCTTCTTACTGCTATATTGTTGTTGGTCAACTTGAAGGTTATGAATGGTTTATCCAACATAGCAATGACATGTATGTTAAGGTATGCCATCTTTTTTCATTATTTTAGTCATAATTCCTTTACAATTAACATTGGGTGAATCGTGTAGCAATTAATATTCTTTAAATTAACAAATTATATTTTTGGTCACAGGTTGATAGGTGAGTGTTTGTTACCACCATCAAACATTCTATCTCGCTCGTACCAAGAATTATCTACCATTATGAAAGATATTGGAATGGAGTATCAAACAATACATGCTGTTGGCATTAAACAGAATTGCAACTAGTGACAACACTTATTTGCATTCTGGGTGCAAACCGAGCAGACAGTGCAAACCGAGCAGATAGTGCAAACTGAGCGGACAGTGCAAACCAAGCAGACAGTGCAAAGCGAGCGGATAGTGCAAACCGAGCGGACAGTGCAAACCGAGTAGACAGTGCAAACCAAGCAGACAGTGCAAACCGAGCAGACAGTGCAAACCGAGCAGACAGTGCAAACCGAGCAGACAGTGCAAACCGAGCAAACAGTGCAAACCGAGCAAGACAATGCAAACCGAGAAAGTTAGTACAAACCGAGCAGGACAGTGTTAACCGAGTAACATCATGTCTACCGAGTCACCAGTATTTACCGAGTTCAAAACCTACCGAGTGATCAGTATGAACCGTGCCTTCACTTCTACTGAGTGCATGATGATGCCGAGTAATGCAGTGGATGCCGAGTATCAGAAAGTCACCGAGTTAGTTTGAAGGAACTGTGTAACCATACTTGGGCCGACTTAGTAGCACTTATGTTTATTTGTCAAGCCGAATTTGTAATTGTAATTGTAATTAATTGTTTAAGACTTGTATATAAACAATGTTGTAAAAATATCAAGAGCAATGTAAGAATATATGTGAAAAAGAAAGAAAGGCAGAGATAAGCGAATTACAAAGGGCTTCAGCAGTATAAGGAACAGCAAAGACAAATTCATCACAGAAGGTTATTAGTACATCAGCGAATCTCAATCAGCAATCCAGTTGCAAAGCAAGAGATCTACTATTTCATCCTAACAGGTGAATCAGTACTAAATCCTTTAACCGGGTAGACTTAACAGTCTTTTGTAAAATCTCTTTACCGAGTGCATACTTCATTGTATGTTTTGTAAATCCTTTAACAGGGTGGATTTAGCAATCCTTATTGCTCCTAACAGGGCAGATCATCAGAAGTGATCAAATTGTAAGCCTTAACCGGCCAACTTTATTCTGCAGTATTAAAGCTTTGTGGGTTTCATCCCCACCCCAGTTTTACTTTCTTTTTGGAAGGTTTCTGGGTAACCAAATCTATGTGTCATTATTATGAATGCTTTTAAGTTTCATGCTTTCTATATGCAAAGGTTAAAGTAAATTACATGTTAAATTGAAAGAAAATTTGGAGTTACTGATTCACCCCTCCCCTCTCAGTAACTCGGTTAATTCCTGAATATTTCCAACAATTGGTATCAGAGCAGCATTGGTTCTCAAGACAAAGCTTAACTAGCTTGAGCAAAGATCCAGGACAATGGAGGTATTCAAACTAAACAAGGTGATTGAAAATGAAAAGCTAGATCTAGAAATGGCCATAGCTAAACTCAAAGAAGCAAAAGAACATCTTTCCCAATCCCTAGGAAGAAGGAAGGAACTTGCAAATCAGATGAATGATCAAAATTACATTGAAGAAAAGATTGAAGATCTTTTTCCCTCAAATAACTCAGATGAAGCAAACAATGCTGTCAAAGAACTCCTAGAAAAGAATGGGTCTCTGCAGGAAGGAGTGAGAAAATTAAAAAGAGAACAAGAGCTACTCTCTACAAGATTCTGTGAGATCTTGGAACAAAGAAACAAGTTGAAAGATGAATTAGATGGAAGGAACATTGAAGTCCAAAATAAAACCCTTCAGCTAGAAAACCTAATTGATCAGATCTCTCACACAAATGAGGAAATTTTGAATCTAAGATCAGAAATAGAAAGCACAAGAGAAGAACTAAGATCTGAAAAGGAAATCAATCTAAGATTGGTGGATGACCTAAACGCTGAAAAACAAATCAATGAAGGTGTTGGGTATCCTAAAATTTTTTCGAGGTTTGTGTCCAATTCTTGGTTTAAGTCTCCATGCGAGTGTTATTCGTGGACTAGGGTTTGTAAAGTGTCGTGAAAATGGTTTTTGACATGTTCAGAAAAACCCTTACCCTAGGTCTTGTCTTTCAAAATGTTTCCAATTCATTTCTAAACTTCATGTGGTCCTCTTGTTTCTTTTTCTTGGTTGCCTTTAAGTCACTTAAGTTACTATTTATGCATGTGCTTATTTGCCCCAAGTGTTCGCCGAATTGGGAAGTGTCTTATCAAATTTCAAAACAATCTGGCGATTCAGCAAATGAGTCAAATTCATGTTCACTATTAATATCAGTCGCCAGTTCTCTAGATCTTCCAGCGGTTATCCCAAACATCCAGCGAATTGGCGAATGCATTAAAGCCAAGCTTTTTGATTACTTTGTTCGCTAAGTCTCCAAGTGCTTCAGCAGTTTCATTTTCCTTTCTGAGAACTAGCGAATGAGGGTTATCTCCAGTTCTCGCAATCTTTGGCGGTCTTGTGAAACAATCTAGCGATTCAGCAAACACTTTGTTCGCTTATTCTTAGAATCTGGTGGTCAAGGGTCGTGTTTGTATGCACCCAAAAATGGTCGCCTAGACTTTGGGCCCCATTTATTCAATTTATCAATCCTGAATCATTTTATCAATAATCAATATTTTCAACAATATCAATTTCTTGATCAAATCTTAATTTCGATCATATATTGGATTTTTATCCTTGGGCTAACCATTTATCCTAAGTCTTTATTTAATTAAAAGGAATATTTCCTCCCCTTTCAATTAAATAAAAAAGCCCCCCCTTTCCTCTTATCCTAAGTTGCACAAATAAAACATTATTCCTATTTTATAAAAAGGAAAAAGCACTTTTGTCTCACATGAGGCTCAAAAGTCAACACTTCACTCTCATTGGAGGATACTTGTGCACATGGATTGCTCTTCTTTCAAGCTCCACCATTGATTAAGAATTTTTGCCTCTTAATCTCCATGGTCCATTTCTCCTCATTTCTTATAAAAGGAGAGCTCTTTCCTTCATTTACATATCCTTGTTTTATGCTATTGTTATGCTACAGGTTTGGAGCTCTCTTTGAAGACACTCAAGCTTTGAAGCCTTGACATTCTTAGTTGCATTTCATAATAGTTTTGCTTTTATAGTTGCATTCATGGCATTCTTAGTGTAGATTTCCTTTTATGCAATCTCACATAGTCTAAATAGGAAGGATTTGTAATCCATTGCTATTTCCTTTCATAGATTAGATTTCTTTTCAAGCATTTCATTGTTATCATTTAGCTTAGCCTGCACATTCATACTAGTTGCATTTTCATTTCATTTCCATTTAGATTCTTGGAGATATTGGCATTGTTGCCCTTGTCTTCACTTGAATCTCTCATTGTATGGTTGACTAGCAAGGTCACTTTCTTGTAGCTCTAGCTGAGAGCAAAACTTATAGTCCCTTGCAACTCCATGCATAGAGAGCTATGAGCCGCTTTGTGAGGCCTCATTCTTGAGCAACCTTGCATGCAATGGTTCATAGAAGTGCATATTTTAGTGTGTACATTTCTGGCACCCACCGTGGGGCAGAGTAGATAGCTTTGTCCTTTTATTTGATGCATTTTTCGTCATTTTCGGATTAATTTTCAGAAAATTTTGCGTCTCTGGTTTTCTGTCTCAGATTATCGCGCGACACTTCTCAGAAATATCACGCGATATACTTCCTGTCTTGGTGCGATACTTCGCTCGGAAAAAGTATCGCACGCATATATCGAAGTCTATCGCCTGGCATCGGGCGAAGTATCGCCTGGCATCGTGCGAAGTATCGCTCTACTGGGGAAGTATCACCCGAATATAGGAAACTGTGTCGCGCGATACTGTTGGAGACTGAGAAACATCGCCTGGTCTGGCAGAGACTTGCGCTTTCAATTTTTTTGTCCGAATTCGACTATTTTAGCTTGCTATTTTGTTTTACTTTGTTTAATTAGGTCTAACCTGCTTTTTTTAGCTTAAATCCATTAGATTATTGCACATTTACATTTGGATTTTGATTTTGCTAACATTGTGGGCCTAACAAGTTGTGTTTGTAGGTGCTCTCCTTTGCTTAAAAATTGCCAAAAACGCATGTCAAAAAGGGCTACTAACAATTTTTGCAGGGCTGCCCAAGCATAAAAACAAAAACAAAACAAAAAAAATTTCATTTCTTGCTTTTTGTTATTTTCCTTTCATTTGTGGCATTTACTAATTGTATTAGGAATCTTAATACCTTGTGAAAGGGATTTTGAGGTGGTAGGAGAAGTATGCTCTTCACCTTTAGGTGAATCAGAAAATCTTGACCCATCTTAAAGTTTTGGAAGCAAGGGGGTAATTGATTTCTTTGTTTGGTGTGTTTGGGAAAAATTCTTGAGATAGGGGAGTATGCTCTTCACCCTTGTGGTGAATCAAAAACCTTGAACCTCAAGTTTTGATCCATTTTGTTTAGTTTAAGAATCCTTTAGAGGGCCTGCTCTTGAGCAATCAAGAGGAACGACTCAAGTGGGGACAACCTTGTCATCATTCTCCTTGGTGGCAAGTGATTCCAACTCACTATAATCTCAAGGCTATCAAGGACACCAAAAACCTTGATAGACATAACACTTGTTTTTGTTTGATGTGAGTAGCTCATGGGATTGCGACCATGAGGAAAACATTGAACAAGAATGCTTAAGGTACTCTTGAGGCCGCGAGGTCCTAGTCCTTTATGAGGAACAAGAGGGGTGTTGTGAACGGAAATCCTTATTAAGAACCATTAGATATAAGCCACCCTCTTTTAGCCGCTTATCTTCTTAGTGCAAGGATTGATCCAAGTGGTTTACCCGGATCACCTTAAGATACTCACCATATGTGTCCCTTTGGTTGTGTCATTTTGACATTTCCATGACAAAGCCAATATCTCTTGTGGGCAACCACTTGGTGTGAGGCAAGGGGGCATCAAGTTGTGGGCTAAGTTGATAAGTATTGAGCCTTGTCTTGTAGGTAGTAATTGCTTGAATTGTCTTCGATTGTGTGATACCAGTGTAAACGTTCTCAACATACAAACAATCGGTAGCATTCATAGGGTGCTTTTTCAATTTTGATATCACAAGTGTTTGTCTTGGCAAGGTTGCTTTTGCCCTTGTTTCAAGTGTTTGAAGACATGTTTGATCCTTTACTGTTTGCAAACCTGTCCAAATGCTGTTGAATCTATGACTGAAATCGAAAACATTAACCCTCAGACTGAAAATTTTGACCAAACAGACCCAAAAATGCAAATTTCACACAATTCTGGTCAAGAGTTGAATAATTCTGCAACAGTATCGCGCCCTGTAAGGCGAAGTATCGTGCGATACTTCGCATCTGCTAGAAATATCGCCCCCTTTGAAGAGAAATATCGCACGATAGTTCACCCCTGACGGACTATCGCCCTGCCTGCCTGGGGTATATCGCCCTATAATATTAAGAAGTATCGCCTGTCTTAGGGCGAAGTATCGCACGGGTAGAGGTTTATCGCCCCAGTAGCCTGGAGTATATCGCCTGGTTCATTTTTATCATGCTTAAATTTTGGTCAGTTTCAGTTGCTGTCAATTAGGCCAGGTCTTAGAACAGGCTTCTCACCCTGACGTTTGAGATCTGTCTTGACTCCAAATCTCTGGTTTTTAGTTCTTCGGGATAGCATCATTTGATTTACAAAGTCACTTTGGAATAATTGTCAAGCTAGAAAGCCATTCTTGGTGCCAAGGTTCATCTTTAAAATTGTTAGCTATATTCTGGGAAAATTTCAGTTCTCTTATTGTCCAAATCGCTTTCATTTTCAATTATCTTTTGGCCTAGTCCAACCTCCTGATTCAAAAGTGCAAGGGTAGTCACCCTTTGATTTGAAGCACCTCTTTGACAGTGTTGGTAAAGCCCCCTTTCTTTTCTTTTTTTTCATCTTTCTTTGGACAATAGAGGATTTCGATTATCCTAGTTTAGTGTTGACACTTTGAAAGGTCACCTTATCATTGAGAATATCTCTCTTTCATGTCAGTTACGACAAGGTACCAAGTTAATCAAGGGAAGCGACCTCCTATTGCCTTTAGCCAGTTACCACCTATCAAGACCCGTCGACAACCTAAGGGAAAAGGACCCCTTTTTGACCAATCTCCTAAGAGTGAATCCGAGGTTTGTTTCAATCCGGGAGCTAACCCTAGTGAAGTGAGCACCTCTTTCATACCACTTTCATCAAGTATGGACATGAGTTACACTTTCACCCAACAACAAAGAGAAGCCATGAATCAAACTCTCGAGGATATCTTTCAACGACACAGAAGAGAGTATGGTGGTTCTTCTCATAACAGTCCACCCGGGTCACCTCCTAACAACGTGAGGTATTTTGATGCTCATCAACGAGCCGAAAGACAGCACAAGTCAGCTCACTCAGATTCAGGGTCACAACATGAAGACCAGAACAACGAATCTAGTGATCACCATATCAACGCAGCTAATGCAATAAGGCATTCAAGACAAACCTCCCCACTTAAGGACACTTCTCGATATGCAAATACAAGATTAAGAAGCATTGAGAGAGAGAAGCAAGCCTACTTAGATGAACAGGCTGCAAAAAAGGAAAAATTCTGACAACTAGAGGAAGAGGAACGTGCATTGTTGGATATACAGAAAAGAGTCGCCCAAGAAGAAGAAGATAGACTCTATGCACAACAACTCCAAAGTCGATCTAACAGGAGGGGAGCCAATAGTGGGACCAACTCGCCCCCATCTACCCCTTCCCCTAGCCCTCGAAGAAGATCAAAGACACCCTCACGATCCCCAAGTCCTAGAGGAAGAAGGACTTCAAGATATGACCATCATAGGAGACAATCGTCTCATAGACATTCAAAGCAACCCTCCCAATGAGCACATCATGGCTCACAACAGGGAGGCAGTTATGCTAAATCTGATCATATGGACTTCATGACTATGCAATAAGAACCATCCTTTCAAGCCTATGTGGAACAATACGTGGAACAAAACAAAGACCAATTTTTGGAAAGTCTTATCAACAAAGGCGCTAAAGTTCCATATAACTTTGATATTCACCAAAAAATCAAGAAATAGAATCCTTCAACTGATGAGTTAATCTTACAAATGCAAAAGGATATAGACAGAATGAAGGCTCCCAAGAGTACATTTCATTTGGACTCCATATGTCCTAACCCCATTGACAAAAGTGTGGTGATGGTAGAATTCCCTAAGAAAGTTGAATTTCTAACATACGACAAATATGATGGCACGGGTGACCCTCATGACCATGTTCGACAATTCTACATAATGAGCTTTTCCTTTCACCACGAAGACTCCTACTTGCTGAGATTATTCCCAAGGAGTTTAAAAGGTCAAGCCATGGAGTGGTTCACCAACCTTTCCCCTCCAGTAAGGACATTTAGAGAACTTGTCCAAAGATTTGTGCAACATTTTGCTTACAATTTATCTAGGTCGGTCAGCATGCTTGATTTGTGTAAACTTAAGCAAAATCAAGGGGAATCTTTTGTCACTTTTTTACAACGATGGAGGCGATTATGTTCGAAATACCCAAGGACAATCCCTGAAGAAGAGAGAATTGATATCATTGTGAACAATCTAATACCAGAACTCAAGTATGAAGTCAAGAAGATTCTATTTAATTCTTTTGATACTATGGTAGAGGTGGCATGTCGCATTGAGGATGTCCTAAAAGAACAAGGAATTTTGGCTAAACCAACAAATAACAACAATAGCCAAAATAACAATACTAATGGTAACAAGGACAAAAAGAACTCCTATTGGAACAAAAACAAGCAAGTCGTCAACGACGGAGTTGTTGATTCATCTCAGGTCAAAAATGAAGGAGTTCTTAATCTCTCTCATGCAGTTCAAGCTATGAAGTTGCAAACATCATCAACGCAACAAGACAAACCTCAGTATCAAAAGAGATCTAAAACGGAGAAAAGACAATTCACTAAATTGGGAGAATCCTATGCAGATGTTTTTAAGACACTAGTTGCTCATAATCTGGCGCACCCACAGGATCCTACAAAACATCGAATACCAGATCCTTTACCTCATTGGTTGGATGCTAAGGCTTTTTGTGTTTTTCATAATGGGATTGGACACGACATAGAAAATTGTTTCAAACTCAAGCATCTTGTCCAAGACCTTATTGAGAAAGGACAATTACAAGTGGATGGGTTAACTACTAATGCAGACCATAAAGCCTTTAAAGAGCCCTTGCCTAAATATGAAAAAGGAGAGAATTCTAGTAAGAATGGCAAGGCGGCTATTAACTATACATACACACACGCTGATAATGTGATTAACATGCTTGAAGTGGCTGACGATAATATCAACATGGTGAGAAAGAAAGACCCTTATGGACATAATGTGGACTCAATTCCTATGACTAATGAAAGACCCGCTGTGGTGATAAGAGGTCCTCACACACAAGGAATGCCCCGGTCCCTCAATGTTGTCACTAGGGGTCAGGCTCAAGCACCCATTATCATCAAAGGTCCTAGCACTAGCAAGTCTAAACAACCCATGTCCAAAGGTGCTCCTCCAAAACCTGTCGTTGGTCCTGATTCCAATTATAACCTTATTGACCAACTACAACGAACACCCACTTAGATATCTATTTTTGAGCTTTTAGAATTGTCTCCTAAGCACAAGCGCGTCCTCGAGAACGCTTTGTGAGCAGCCAATGTCCCTAATAACTTAGATATCGACCAATTCCAAAACATGGTCAACCATTTGGCTAGCCCTCATTTCCTCACCTTCTCAGAAGAAGATGACAAATCCATTAGTCACCCACATAATTTGGCCTTAGACATCGAGGTCATGATTCATAAAACCCGTGTTAGGCGTGTATTGATAGATGGGGGTGCGGGGCTCAATATTTGTACTCTGAGTTTGCTGCTAGCTCTAGGGTATTCTGAGAACGTCATTGACACAAAGAAAAGAATCACAATCAAAGCATATGATGAAGCAGAAAGAAGTTCTAAGGGATTGGCTGTTTTGCCTATTCGTATTGGTCCTGTAGAAAGAGACATATTATTCCAAATTGTTGATGTTGGACCTATCGCCTACAACATTTTGCTAGGTAGGCCATGGATTCATGAAATGCAGGCAGTCCCATCGACATATCACCAGTGTGTTAAGTTCCCCCATAATGGTGTAGAAATTTGCATCCCGGGAGACAGTGCTCTATCAGTTAATAACATTTCTGTGGGATCACATGTACCTTTGAATAGAGAAGCTGACAATCCTAGTAGTTCACTTGAACAATGCAAGCAGAAATTCAAGACCATGGACCTTGGGATGGGAGATTATAAGATTGATTCTTTTACAAAAATGCCAATCTCTCCTAGGTCTTATGGGAGACCCTCCCCAAATGTGAAGCCTTCATCATCAGCAATGACGTTATTTGGGAAATTTGTTGAGTCTTCGGTCCCCATTCAAGAAGAGAAAGAGGAAGTTGCTGTAAGGAACTGGATATATCACGAGGAGAAATACAAACATAATGAGAATTTTGCTCCTTCACCTGAAACTTATGGGAAAGGATATACACTGGTTAAAAATATGGGATATCCAAGATTTGGTCCCCTTAGTCATAGGCTGGATGCTAAAGCTGAGCCTCTTGATCATGCTCTCTTTGGACGCAAAAATAAGTCCATGATTGGCTTAGGTTTTGACAATAAGAAGCAGAAAGGTATCCCTGTCCCAGCTCCAACGGACAGTGATAGTGATGCAGATTATACACCCGATCTCTCCAACCAACAAGATGTGTCTGATGATTGGGTGCCCTCAACGAATCTCCTTTGGGGAGATTCCACAGATTTGATGCTTAATAATCCTACTATCCCAGCTGCGACGGATAGTGATTGTGTGACTTCTAGATCGACAAAGGAAAGTGTTACTGTCCTAGCTGCGATGGATAGTACCAATACTAGCACTAGAGAGGGGGAAACCCTTCCTAACCTTGAGGCTTCTACATCATGAGGCCTAAATGATGACTCAGAGATAGACTCCCATGAATATTAATGGGATTCGCTTTCAGATGCAACAATTGATCTAGATGTGGATATTATCCATGCCTATAGTACCCAACCCGATGCAACTAACGATCCTAGTGTCAGACTAGAGGATTGCCCTCCTCAAATCGCCTTAGTAGACGACGCTTCGTTTGATAGGATGAGCCCCAATTCAGGTATCTTAGGAGAAGACTTGATGAGCTCCGATTATATGGTCACCAGAGATGACACCTTTCACATTCACAACATCGAACCTACCATTGACTTGCCCCTTGTCCACTTTGACTTGATTGACTGGCCCCAGCGCCACCATGAGCCCACATTCCTCACATTTCGCAACGATTACGAAATTGCTTGCTATCTGAATGCTCTCGAACCCGTGGCTTCTTCCACCAGTGAACCAACAACCAGCATGACGGAGCCTGATATTAAGTACCTCAGTCTCAAAACAAAAGAGAAAAAGAAAAATAGGTCTGATGGCGAAAACCACTTTGTGGCGGTGTCAGAACCAAAAATAGTAAAAAGAAATGACGCATCCAAAGGTGAAAACCTCTTTGAGGCACCTAAGGATGGGGTACTTAATAACTTGCCGAGTTATTTTCAGGATAGATCATCAATCTTGATTGAACCAACAAAGCCGGTCAATCTAAACACAGAAGAAAATCCTCAGATAGTCCATCTTACTCAGTCTTTATCAGAGGAAGAGACCAAGGCATATGTACAGTTTTTACAGAAAAAGAAAATTAATTTTGCATGGACCTACTCAGACATGCCAGGGCTTGACACAAATCTCATAATGCATCACTTATCTATAGCTCCAGGAGTCAAGCCAGTCAAACAAAGACTAAGAAAAATGCATCCACATATAGCTCTACTTGTCAAAGGAGAATTAGAAAAGCTTTTAAAAGCTGAATTTATTAGAGCCATCGATTATGTAGAATGGATCTCAAACATAGTACCGGTATCCAAACATGATGGGTCCATTCGTGTCTGCACAGATTTTAGAGATCTAAACAAAGCATGCCCAAAGGATGACTTTCCACTTCCAAACATTGACATGATAGTGGATATGACGGCGGGCTATGACATATATTCCCTAATGGATGGTTTCTCGGGGTATAATCAAATCAAAATAGCTCCTGAAGACCAAAAAAAAATAGCCTTTACATGCGCATGGGGAACCTATTGTTGGAACGTCATGCCATTCGGGTTAAAGAATGCAGGAGCAACCTACCAAAGAGCTATGACAACTATCTTTCATGATATGATGCACAAAAATATGGAAGATTATGTGGATGATACCCTGGCAAAATCAAGAAAAAGGGACACACACTTCAATGATCTGGAAGTAATTCTAGATCGTATGGAACAATTTCAACTCAGATTGAATCCAAAGAAGTGCGCATTTGGCGTCACCTCAGGAAAACTTTTAGGATTCATAATATCAGCAAAAGGTATCGAGGTTGATCCCGAAAAGGTCCAAGCAATCCTAGATATGCCACCTCCTCGAAATATCAGCCAAATGAGAAGTCTTCAAGGATGTCTTCAATCAATTAGGAGGTTTATTTCTCAGCTTGCAGATAGAGCGCAACCCTTCAACAAGACATTGCATAAGGGTGCTTCTTGTGTTTGGAATGAGGATTGTCAAAAGAGCCTAGATCAGATCAAACAATACTTGGCTAATCCTCCGATCTTAATGCCTCCTATTCCAGGGAAACCATTGCTTCTATATATCTCAGCTACAGACACTTCCCTGGGGGCATTATTGGCTCAAACAGATGATACTAGGAAAGAACGGGCCATCTACTATATCAGCCGTACTCTAGTCTCTTATGAGACCAATTACAATAATATTGAGAAGTCTTGTCTCGCGGTGGTGTTTGCTTCTCAAAAGTTGCGCCACTACATGCTTGCTCATACCATACACTTGATTGCCAAAATTGATCCCCTTAAATACTTGCTTGGTAAGGCTGCCCTGATGGGTAGACTTGCTAAATGGATGATGGTCCTCACTGAATTTGACATAGAGTACGTTGAAAGGAAGGCAATAAAAGGGCAAGCTATTGCTGACCAATTAGCTGATTTTCCAATCCAGGATAGTATGCCAGTCCAAGTGGAATTCCCAGATGAACACATCTTATATACCACTACTCGCACTTGGACAATGTTCTTTGATGGCTCCCGCATGCAAAATGGATCAGGTGCTGGAGTGTTATTTGTTTCTCCACATGGGTACAACATTCCGAAGTCTTATAAACTATTATTCCCATGTACCAATAATATTGCAGAATATGAAGCTTTAACTAATGGCTTGAAAATGGCTATAGAATGGAATATCACAGAATTACATGTCTTTGGGGATTCTCAGCTAATCATCAACCAAGTCAATGAAGAGTATCAAACCAAGGATGACAAATTGATACCCTATAAAAAGATGGTTGATTCTTTGAAACGCTATTTCACCTTTGTGACGTTTCAACAAATCCCTAGGATAGAGAACAAAGCTACAGACGCCATGGCCACATTGGCTTCACTTCTTCAGTTGGAGACACATGAATCCAGATTTGAATTCCTGGTGGAAGAGCTACACAATCCCATCTTTGACTCATCTGAAAGCCGTGTCATTTGTGCCATTATCACACACGAGTCTTCCCGATATGGTGCTATCTATTCATATCTTCGTGACGGCATCATCCCTGACACATTCACCCGCTCCGAACGCCGAAACCTCATCCGTAACGCCTCTCACCACACCCTCATCTCTGGTGACTTATATAGACGGGGTTTAGATGGGACACTCCTTAGGTGCTTGGAAAAGGAGGAATCCAACCAAGTGTTAGCTGACATCCACGAGGGCATTTGTGGTGGGCATTCTAATGGTCTTGCCATGGCCCAAAGGTTGCTTAGGGCGGGATATTATTGGCCCACAATGCAGATAGATGCAGTCACCTTTGCTAAGTCATGTGAAAAATGTCAGAAACACGGCAACCTGATTCATGCTCCGGGTAGGGAGCTAATCCCTTCTATTTCTCATTGGCCATTTTAGTGCTGGGCCTTTGATCTGGTTGGGCAAATTTACCCCAACTCATCAGGTGGACACAAGTTCATCATTACTGCCACTGACTACTTCACAAAATGGGTGGAGGCCGTACCACTTTCCGTTGCTTCAGGAAGGACCATTTTTTTGTTCATCTTGAACCATATCATTTGCCGATTTGGAGTGCCTTCTGAGATCATTACTGACAATGGAGGTCAATTTAAGAATAAAGACCTAAAGCACCTATGCAAAAAGTTTAAAATCAAGCAACATTGGTCCTCCATATATTTCCCACAAGGAAACGGACAGGCAGAAGCTTCTAACAAAACCATTCTTAAGATTCTTCATAGAACAGTACACAAGAATGGTAGGGATTGGCACTTACAAATCAATCCAGCACTATGGGCTTACCGAACAAGTATTCGCACACCTACAGGAGCCACTCCTTTCTCTCTCACCTATGGCGCTGAAGCAATATTACCTTTAGAAGTCAAGATACCATCCCTCAGAGTCTCACTCAAAGGTTTGATTACAGATGAGGATTACCGTGCCATGAGGTTGCAGGAACTAGAACTTCTAGATGAGAAGCGTAAGGCTTCCTTTGATCATATGAGAGCGTATCAGAAGCGTATGTCCAAGGCATTCAACAAGAAGGTTCGCCCTAGAGAATTTCAAATAGGTGATCTTGTTTTACGAGAAAACCCTAAGAACCAGCAAAACAGAGAGCAAAAGGGCAAGTTTGAACCTAACTGGCTTGGACCATATGTCATCACAGCTGCTTTTGGTACTGGTGCGTATTTACTGTCAGATCTTGATGGAGAACAGCTCCCTGATCCCATCAACATTGTGCACCTTAAGAAGTTCTATCCTTGATGCCCGTTCTGTCTGGGGGCACCTTTTGTATATATCTTATTGGTCCTGAAAAAATACCAAAAAAATTGATATATGATGCTGAAAAAATCCTAAAAAGTATAAAAAGTCCTAAAAAAACTACAAAAAAATCAAAAAAATTCAAAAATTCAAAAAAATAGAAAAAGTGCCTTGGTGAAAACCTAGCAATAGGCGCCTTGGTAGCAAAAATCCAAAAAAAATGAAAAAAAAAAGAGAAAAAAATTGCAATAAAAATGATTCCAAGTGGTGAAAACCTGGAAACAGGCGCTACTTGAGGCCTTTGCACCCCTATTTGTTAGCATGCGTCCTCGACACTTAACCACTTTCCATCATGCCTTGACCTTATTTGGCTTAGTCTGGAATTGGTCTTTGTCTTTGTCTAGGGGGCATAACTGTTCGCATAGGTCCTTTTGGTGCGTTTGTCTCTTGGGGCATTTCACAACAGGTGTTTTTCAACACCACCCCAAACAGTGTTTTTCAACACTACCCTTGCGTCGAGTGTTTCTTAACACTTATCAGATGTCTTACCCAACAGTCTCGTATGACGCGATATTTCTCATTTGCAGATATGATACTCAGAATTTGACTCTATGACCAACACACACGCACTTAAACAATTAACTCGCTGACGATATGATGACTTTATTTTCCTTTGTGTGCTGTCTATAAGGATTTCTTTGGTGAGTGATCTCTCCCTGAGAAGTTTTCGATGATGCATAGCTAGAAGACTAAGGGAATGAGAACATGTTTTCTTTCTTTATCTGCTTGTGGGTATATTTTGTTGATCCTAACTGTCATGAGCATTTATGCTGGTCCTACTTGACACTATGGATTGACAAGGTATTATCCTTGACTGTTTTGCGAGTGCATGCTTTTAGCTATCCTGACTTTTATGTGTCTTGATACAAGCATAATCTTGCCATATCAAATTTAGGTGATCTCACTGCATTAGTCATCTTGACCTCCATGTCTTTGATGCCTAGGTAAGATTTCCACATTTCTATCTGATAAAGATCATATTCATATCCACATAGTAATGCTAGTGTGCATTGTATGATCTTACGACGCTACCAATAACGCTCGATGATGATAATTAGATGTCTATAAGCGTTGTGACCTTGCAAGTCAACCACTTTCATAGTAGCTTGCATTTTTAGGGTCATGTTAGTCTAGTCTTGCATCTTGCACATGGAGAGAGCTCTCTTTTTCATCCTACATGGACCTATTAGTCAACTGCGCTCACCTTCTCTTCTTCTTGATCATGTCTTTCGCTCCTTGTCTTTTTCATCTCGAACCTGTTCCTGTTCATCACAAGGGGTTAATCATATCATCATATCTATATCAAAACTGTCATTTTCAAGAAACATAGGTCTATATCATACACATGAGAATTAAACATACAACTATGAGAGAGAACATACATAAGCACATACATAAGCATTTTGAGCAAAATGACAAGACAATATACATAAACTGATACATCCATCACAAGTGAGACAAATACACATGATACATCGAACATCCAGTAATCTCATAAATCAATAAATGTCATGATATACACTATGAGATCCCAAAATCTGGATCAAAAGTCTCAAAATATGTCCAAACAACCTAAGACCTAACCCTAAGACTCGCTACCACCCTCGTGAGGAGCTCGTGGTGGTGGAGGAGGCATAGCTCTCCTATCAAATGCCACGTCTGATACCCCTGCCCGCTGAGAGTATGATGGTGCTCTCTCACCCTCTGGGACGGCCTGCAGATATAATCCGTGATAGTAAGCAGCCCTCGCTGACTCCCGTCGGAGCTCCAGTGCCTCGGTCTGTGCCATCGCCTCACGGCGTGCTATCTCTGCTCTGAGATCAGCTATCTGCTGATCCCGCTCTGCCCTCAGATCCAAGAGCTACTGATCTCTCACAGCTATGATGGTCTGCAGCTGCTGTATCTCAGTCTCTCGAGCCTGTATCTAAGCTCTCAAGTCCTCTCCCCCCGCAGGCTGCTCCTGCTGTACCTCTGCCTACCGGCGAGCTGGTCTCGCCTCCTCCTCAGGAGTGGCTGATCTCTGTCCCCGTGACCGTTTCCGGCCATCTGATCCCGACCCCTCTCCTCTCTCCATCCTCCTCCCTCTCCCCCTCCCGCCATCTCCTCCATCTCCTCCCTCCTCTCCTCCGTCCCCTCCGTCTCCTCCATCCCCTCCGTCTCCTCCCTCTCCTCCCGGCGTTGGCACCTGAGCATCTGGTACTGTAAATCGAGGGAATGGTACCCTCCGCCGCTCTGCTCTGTAGGCTCCATCAGCCCCTGCGTCTGCCACATCTGGGAAATAATCCCAAGGCTCGCTCCTGATAGCTGCTGTCTCTGCGACAGCCTGCTGATAATCCAGCATGGGTAGCCACCCATGTCCCTCCTCATCCCTGGCTCTGGCATAAGTAGTAGTCTCTGTCGAGACTCGCTGCTACCTCCCGAACTGCCACCACACCCGACTGATGCAAAACCTCTCTATGATATCCGCATATCGACCCACCAGTGGCCGACTGCACAGCATATAGCTCAGCTCCTCTGCAGCATCCCCCCAAACCTCCACCTCCCTGTACGGCCTCCATGTGAATGAGGCTATCTCATCCAGAATCCGCCGATAGTAGGTCACATCCCCTGAATGGGCATTTGATATAAACTCGATGTACCTGTAGATGAATGGGTACCTCCTCTCCCTCGGCTGAACCCTGGGGCGCACCACAGCAATGTGCTCCCATGCCCATACCTGTGCCAGGATGGCACCACACGCCCATGTCCGACCGTCCCTGTAGATGATCTCGTGCAGCTCATGATACATCTCTGCCAAGATCGAAGGCCCCCATGCCATCCATCGAGGCCTGCCTACCAAGTCTACCAGTAGTCTGCCCCATCCGAGCGGGAATCCCTTCTGACTGCGATCAGTCATCAGGATCTGTGAAATGATCGATGCCACAATACATGGCACCGGATAGTCTCGACCAAAGTCATCAAGCAGTCGCTCCCAGCTGACATGCCTGTCTAGGATGGTCACATCCTGAAACATCTCCTGAATCAACCGGCGCCCCTCAGTGACGTCCTGATCATAGTATACTTGTGACAACAAACAAATCATGTTAGTTTTCATCACATGGAAATATTACATTTATGATTATATCTCAAAACATGATTATACTTACAGGCTCTCCGTGGCATGGAACTCGGAGGATCCTATAGACATCCTCCAGTGTGATGGATGCCTCGCCTGTAGGAAGGTGGAAGGTGTTGTGCTCGCTGTGCCATCTCTCGGCCAGCGCAGTCAACAACCCATGGTCTGCTCGGATGTAGGGGTACCTCAACAGATACCGGAATCCCATAGCCCTGATATCGGCATTGCCCGGATCATCCAGATCTCGGACACACTGCAACCCAGTCACCTTCGGCGCTCTGATGATGAGCGCCGGAAAAACCTCCTACAAGCCAAAACCAAACCCGTTGTTAGTACATATCATGATGGATGTCCAAAAAACTCAGTATAAAACATCTTAAAAAATGTAACATTGTCTAGACCCATGTCATTTTTGCTCAAAAATGCATTAAATATCAAAATTTTCAACTGGGCGATATTCTTTTTTGGAGAAGTATCGTGCGATACTTCTCCCTATAGTAGGGCGATAAACCTTATGTCGAGCGATACTTCGCCCGCTATCGCGCGATCTTTCGCCCAGTATCGTGCGATACTGATGCCCAAAGCGTGCGATACTTTTGGGGCACGCGAAGTATCGCGCGATACTTCTCCCCAAAGCGCGCGATACTTCTAAAGTATCACGCGATATTTCGCCCAACCGAAAATTTTGAAATTTAAAATTTGATAAAAACGTGCTAAAACACCTATTAAATGCTAGAAATGATCAAAAAGCTCGAGTTTTTCGAAAACATACCGGGGCAGGATAGTGTGGTGGCCGGTTATGCAACCGGGCGCGCTCGAATCGATGCCTGTGGACGGGAACTCCTGCTTGCTGAGCCATTTTCTTTCTCTAAAGCTCTGAAATTCTCAAATCACTAAAAGACAAATGATTTTTGAAAATGACATTTTGACCCCTTTTATAGCATGTTGACTTTTTGACCTAATTTTCAAAACACCTCGGAATTGTGCGAAAATTGCACCCCTAGCTAATTTCGACGTCCTGGACCCATTTTCGGACTCGAAATCAAAATTTGAGGTCATCTTCATAGTCAAAATCGCGTTTCAAATTCTTTCCCCCCTTCTGCGCAGTTGGCTGATCTTTTGAGGCCTAATCTTTTAATCTTTGCTGGGGCATCGTCATTCCTTCCTTTTCATGTCTCTCAATTTTCTAGTCTTTCATTCGCCTATCTCTTTTCTTCTAGCTCATCGCTGGGGCATGTTTCATTGCCTAATGGTTAACCTCTTGACCTTTACATTCGATTATGACTTCTTTCTGATTTGATCAAATCCTTATCAATTTGCTGTTTCTCCTCTACTTGATTTCGATTTCGACTCCGAGGGGGCAGTATTTGTGGGATTCTCATCCCTGATTTCCTTGATTTTCCTGATTCAGACATCTTTTGTGAGCTTTTGCTCAAAACTTGAGATTCTTATCTCCCATTTTTTTAGACATTGATTATTGCCTAGCAGCGACGGTAATAGTTTTGTCTAAAGCTCGATTTGCACCTAGCAGCGACGGTGTTGGTCTAAGCTTTTGTTTATATTTGTCCAGATGTGATCCCGAATCGACCTCATATCTGAGTTGTTTTGTGATCTCAGATCGATCTCACATTGCAACTTCATTCTTTGACTACATGTGTTCCCAAATCGATCACACATTAGTCAAAGAGGGGCAAATGTATGCACCCAAAAATGGTCGCCTAGACTTTGGGCCCCATTTATTCAATTTATCAATCCTGAATCATTTTATCAATAATCAATATTTTCAACAATATCAATTTCTTGATCAAATCTTAATTTCGATCATATATTGGATTTTTATCCTTGGGCTAACCATTTATCCTAAGTCTTTATTTAATTAAAAGGAATATTTCCTCCCCTTTCAATTAAATAAAAAAGCCCCCCCTTTCCTCTTATCCTAAGTTGCACAAATAAAATATTATTCCTATTTTATAAAAAGGAAAAAGCACTTTTGTCTCACATGAGGCTCAAAAGTCAACACTTCACTCTCATTGGAGGATACTTGTGCACATGGATTGCTCTTCTTTCAAGCTCCACCGCTGATTAAGACTTTTTGCCTCTTAATCTCCATGGTCCATTTCTCCTCATTTCTTATAAAAGGAGAGCTCTTTCCTTCATTTACATATCCTTGTTTTATGCTATTGTTATGCTGCAGGTTTTGGAGCTCTCTTTGAAGACACTCAAGCTTTGAAGCCTTGACATTCTTAGTTGCATTTCATAATAGTTTTTCTTTCATAGTTGCATTCATGGCATTCTTAGTGTAGATTTCCTTTTATGCAATCTCACATAGTCTAAATAGGAAGGATTTGTAATCCATTGCTATTTCCTTTCATAGATTAGATTTCTTTTCAAGCATTGCATTGTTATCATTTAGCTTAGCCTGCACATTCATACTAGTTGCATTTGCATTTCATTTCCATTTAGATTCTTGGAGATATTGGCATTGTTGCCCTTGTCTTCACTTGAATCTCTCATTGTATGGTTGACTAGCAAGGTCACTTTCTTGTAGCTCTAGCTGAGAGCAAAACTCATAGTCCCTTGCAACTCCATGCATAGAGAGCTATGAGCCGCTTTGTGAGGCCTCATTCTTGAGCAACCTTGCATGCAATGGTTCATAGAAGTGCATATTTTAGTGTGTACAGTGTCAACTAGAGAATTAGTGAATACTGTGGATTGTTTTCATGATCAACGGCCCTGTTTTAATCTCAAAATATCTGTGGGTCCTGCATATTTGATCTGGCGAATGAGAGACTAAATACTTATAGTGCTATCTTCTAATTTGGCAGTTCTGATGGTTTGCCCAAAAGATTTCAGTGGAGATAAGTTTTCTCACATTCGCTTATTCTCAGAATAAGT
This sequence comes from Chamaecyparis obtusa, assembly GCA_027943335.1. Classification (NCBI taxonomy): domain Eukaryota; kingdom Viridiplantae; phylum Streptophyta; class Pinopsida; order Cupressales; family Cupressaceae; genus Chamaecyparis; species Chamaecyparis obtusa. Next base: position 529,455 of record BSBK01004178.1, read on the forward strand.
TGGTGACATGCTAAACAATTTAGCGATTCAGCGAAGCCAGTGGTCACTAGTTCTCTTAATAAAAGGATAAAGGTTAAAACAATCTAGCGAATAAGTGAGTCAATGGATGATAAGTTTTAAGGTCTCAGTCGCTTATTCTCAAAATGAAATTTTCAATGATATGAAGTATTTGGAGAACTAGCGAATGCTCTTTGTTTGCTGATTCTCAGAATTAAATGGTTAAGGTTTTTGTTATTCAGAGAACTAGCGATAGCCATCGATTGATGAAGATCAACGGTCAATCTGGAACCCTAGTGTAAAGTGATGATTAAGGAAAGATTCAGTGAATCAGAGATTAAAGGGGTTCGCCAGTTCTCCAGACAATCAAGCGGTTAAGTATATCTTTAAGCGAATGCGCGAACCCTTTGTTCGCTAGATCTCTAAGAAAATTGACCGTCAGTCATAATATTAAGAGAATGGGAGGTGGCTTTGGTCGCTAGTTTGCCAAATAGTAATTGCAGTTAACTGTTTAAGTGGGAGCCCTTTGTTCGCTGATTCACGAAATGCATAGATGGTGAAGGATGGGATTTTGAGAACCCACGAAGCTACTAGTCGCTAGTTCTCCAAATTTGAACCAGGATTAAACAGGGATTCAGAGAACCAGCGAAGCCAGTGGTCGCCAGTTCTCCGGTTGCTAGCTAGGGTTAGCATTATATTCAGCGACCAAGAGAAGCCAATAGTCGCCGGTTCGCTAAATGGGCTCAGATGGAAAAGGTCATAAAGGGAAAAGAAAAAGAACCGTTGCCACATAGATAAAGTACTTTGTTGATTTGGACATGAAACCAGTAAGCCATCAAATCAGCTTCAAGAAGAAAGATTGCATGACGCAAATAGTTTTAAAGTACAGAATCATGATCATTGCCTCTTCACCTTGTTTTCAAGTAGTTTAATCTATCTGTAAACATCCGGACATGGCGAGCTCCAAATTTGAAATCTAAGGGTACATAAAATTGAATATGGGATCCATTAAGGAGATTTGCATTAACTATGGTAGTTGCACACCTTGGATTCATATCGATAAATAAGTTGAAGCTCATTGTTTATTTGTTCAGTCTCAGAGTTTCTGTTTGTCTAGAGAATTTTTGAGCATAAAGCATTTGAGATACAGAGAATTGAAGGTGTTTCTGTAGCAAGGATGAGTCAACCTGAGAAGAGTGCAGCGTCTTCTAGTAGTGAGGCCAAGTCCAAAATTGGTGAGGATAGGAATAAGCCAAATTTTTCAGATGAATTCTTGAAATTGTTGCCGGGCTCCAGTCAGAACAAGAGGGCTGTTGATGACGTGTTTGAAGATCTTTTGGAACGGTGTAGAGACCCAATCACTCCAGAATTCTCAGGTTACACTATTTTCAACTTCTTTTACAGCAATAAAAATAAGCATGTTCCTGTCTGTAATGGTTGGGTGTTAGGATTAGGAAAAATGGTTGTCCCTGATGTTTTCCTAGATGTTGATTTAATTGTTGCCCTAGCTAGAAGTTATGACCCTATCTCAAGGAAAATTAGAAAAGAAGACCAATCACCCTTAGTTACTCTTGATAGGGGATCTTTTGTGAAAGCTTTTGGTCTATACACGTCCTTTTCAACTGAGATTGATTTGAACAAAGAAAAGGAAAGATACAGAAGCAATATAGGGTCAGTAAAAGACCAGTTGGTTAAAAATATGCCAAAACAGGATAAATATATAGCCCCTCATCCTACTAACATGAATGCCCCATACCAGTTCAAATCCCTCCATCATTATATGAGATATACTTGCTATGCGTTATGTAGAGTTTTGGGAATGGATGGGAATGCAGAATTTTTACCAGCTGACTTGCTGATGATTATCTTGGATATTCAAAATCCCTTGGTAAACACTAACTATGATTACATTCAGTATGTGATTGATAGGATGCATCAAGGGCTGATGTCTGTCAAAGAAAGTAAAAGTCCTATTGAGTTCATGCATTATTCTTTATTAATGCATTTGATTCTATTTTTCAATATCAACAGTTTTGATGTAAACATGTTAAAACCAAGGTTCACTTTCAAGGATCAACACAATCCAGTGTAGTTGTGGGTGAGGATATGGAATTCTACCTCCAATGAAGTAGATTTTTGTGTTTTTCAGAATTTCATTGTCTTTCCAATTATCAGGATGCTAGGCATAAATGTCACCAGGCTATCTCCTAGAGTCCTTAGGCTTTTAAGACCACTGCAGTATGTGGATAAGTGGGATGGAAATCATAATTGGGGTGACTTCTACTTAGGAGATAATTCCACAATTATCAGAGTTTATGGTTGTCCCCAACCCCCACATTTATTACCAAAGTATGTGCCTCCGAGAGTGGCTTGTTTGGAATTTGTTTGGCAATTGATGTGTACAGATAAAGAGCTTCTAGCCCCTCACAGAAAGGGTACATTCACACCCAGGCAATTCAGGGTAGGTGACTTCCTGATAGGAAAGAGGGCTTTTCCTCAAATTAGTGCATGGCTACAACAATTCAAAATGGTTACTGGTGCTTGTAGGCACATAGATCCTGAGGACTTCATCAAGATTGCCAGGATGACTTACATCCCAAACATTAGTGTGATCAAGGAGCATGAGGGTTTAGATGAAGAAGATGTGATTAGAAACATTTTAGATGAAGATGAGGTTAAGAGGAGATGGTACAGATTCTTTGATTTAGTAGATTTGTCCAACCAATTGAAAGCATCTCAGATTCCTTTTGAGGGTTTTTTCCCCGATCTTCCTTATTTGAAGAAGATTGATGGGATGATTGAAAAATATGATACTTTGGCGAATCAATTGGAAAGCCTGATTGATCAGAATAAGCCAGAGAAGAAGAAAAAGAAAGATTATTCATCTTCTGATGAGGAAGAATTTACTGATGAGTCACAAGAAGAAGATAGTCCTCCACAGGTTGAGGGACCACCAGTTGTTGATCTCACTCAAGATCAACCAGAAATAAAGGATATCTCAGAGCCACCATTGAAGAAACAAAGGCTTGAGGAAGGTGAACCTTCAAGGCGTGAGAAACAAAGAAGGGAAATTGACAGAGCATCTGCTCTTGTACTAGGTGATAGGCCATATCATCATCAATTGAGGAAAGTAATAAGAGCAGGCAAGAAAATAGCCATTGAGCAAGAAAGCAGAGAAAAGTCCTTGTGGTTGGAGAAGGATATCAGAGAGGTCTATCAGGAGGAATTCTTGAGTGATGATCAATTTATTAAGACTGATGAGTTTAAGAGTTTTCTCATTTGGAACAAGCAGCAAGAAGTAAAGAAAGCTCTGCCTGAAGGTATGGAGCCAAGTGAAGAAACTTTGAGAGCTCTTACTTCATATGATCCTAGCCTTGATCCTATAACAGTTGACGAAGACAGAGAATTGGTTAAATCAAGTGGAATGTTGTTAACCCCAGGATGGGATCTGACTTCTGCATTCCTCATTGATCAATTGAGAAAGCAACCAGAGGGTAGCCTATCATATGAGGTTCACATTGGTGACATGATAAGAGGAAGTGGCTATGACCCTAAGTCCCAAGCTGTTGCAATGTGGTCTATGGCCCCCAAAACCCAAAAGCCATCTCTATTGAGTATAGAGGATAAGATGGAGGGGAATAAAATTATATGGACTGTACAAAATACAATAGACCTTGAAGTCTCCAAGGCAGTAACTCATTGGGATAATCTGAATGAAGCCAAGACAGCTCAGCTGTCAGAAAGATATGCCAAATTGTTTGAAAGTTCAAGCATGGTAGCCAAGGACAGAGATTTGAAAATGATGAAAATCAAACAATTGGAAGATGAGCTGGCAGAAATAAAGGTCAAACTTGAAGAAGCCTCAAAAATAATTCCTCCTCCTCCGTTACAAGTTGAGGTACCTATTCAGATAAATTTGGAAACACCTGAGGGACCTGCTGAAGACTTGGAAAAGGTGAAATTGGATGCATCCCTGGACACTATAGCCAAAATAGTGCAGTACAGGCAAGACAAAATAAAAGACAAGATGGATGCAGTTCATAAATCAGTCAGCCTATTACATCAGACCAATCAAAAGGTGAATGACTATTTAGCCACCTTGGTGCCACTCTATAGTATTTGGTCTGGGAGGAGTTTGTTGTTTGATAAGCTTGACAGTTTACAAGAACAGAGGCCTGATATCCCAAAAGTAGTGACTGATGTATTTGAAAGGATTGGCCTAATAAGTGCAGCGTCAAAGTTTTTCGAAGGAAAGTCAAACCAAATAAAGGCTAGGTTAGCCATGTTTGATAAAGATTAAAGCAAGTATTTGCCCCCGGTATATGATGACAATGGAAATGTGGTCAAGCTGGAAGATTGGAAGTTGTCAATGGGTCAGTTGGTAATCAATCAAGACGCCTTCCTAAAAGATAATAAGGCTTTGGATGTGGAAAGAACTAACAATATAATTGATAATTTATTCAAAGTTGAAAGTGACTGTATTAGGTTTATAGCAGAAGTTAAAAATGTGACTGATTCTACATGGGAACGGTAAGTCAACTTATTACAGGAGCTGCAGAGTTACGACTGGCCATCTGATGATGATGTGGCAGCTTGGGAAAAGCTAATAACAAAGAAGAAGAAGAAACTGGTTATCCAGCTGACAAAGGAGGAAGAAGAATAGATTGCACTTGGCACCTGATCCAGAATTTGAGGGAGAGCGTGTTCAAACAGAGAATGATGTAAATTAGCTTGTAATGGCGGTCATCATTCATATGAAAAACTTGGTAACTGCTCTGAAAATATCTACAAACAAAGGTGCCAGCAGCGGAAGTTGTTCAGAATTGAAAAAATATGCTTTGTTGTCTTTATTAAATATCTTTCTGTTTGTATTTTCTTTTGTTTTCTAGTGCAAATTTTTATCAGCCATCCGAAGCTTGTTGCATCCTTTCGAGGATTCCAGGATGGTTGATTAGTATAAATAGTCAGTTTCTATTGAAGATAAGGGTTGGAAAATGTTTTTGTAAAGGAGAGGTCCGGAATATAGAACCTTATTTTCTTGAAATCAAGGAAGACTATACGAATGCATTTGATCAATTAATACAAATACACTGGAGTTTTGTTACTATCATTTGATTGTCTTTACATGTGGAGTGTTTTAGTTTCTTTATGTATTTGGATTGTAAGACAGTTTAAGTACATCTTTCACAAGGTGAATGTAGGGGTTGAGCTTAAGTTTCTTACAAGGAAAGAGTAAAATCTTAGGGGAGGTCTCTGGGAATTAAATATCTATATGTGGATTTGATGACAGGTGTAGGAATGGAAACAATGATATGTTAGGCATGTCATTTGTGTTTCATTGTATTCATTTTAATAGATATATGTGAAGGTAGAGTTCGACTCTGATGCCCAACGGATAAGGGACTGGTTTTAGATCCATTTACATTGGTTTACCATCCAAGATATAATTGATTGAAATTTTACTTTATATGCATAATTTTCAGACTTGAGTCATATTATGACAAGTTCATAAATATGTATTTCAATGCTTTGAAGAAGCAATAAATGAGGTTAACCCTTCCCTGAGTTTAACTCTAAAAGGAAGAAGGATGAATATCCTTAAGCCATTGTGTCATGTTGCTATTTTTATAATCTATATGATGATGTTGTGTATCAGGATAATTTGGGTTGTACTCAGAGTTTTAGCAACTTATTGAGTTGGATTTTGAAGGCAGTAACAAAGCAGTGAAGGAGCAAGTTCTCAATTCAGAGCTCATTTGAACATTGAATTGATAGAGGTACACCCGCCTGAGTATATATTACTCAAAGTGAAGAAGGTCTTAACCTTAATACCTTAGTAGTTTGTAACTTGCTAGGTTATAGCCATTGGGATTATTTGAGTAATTGATTAATCTGTAGGTTCAAACACTAACAAAATTGGCGACTCTGCTGGGGACTTATTTTGATAGCCTACGATAGGTTAGAGAAAATCTTGTCTATTGTATGTTTGTAGACCAGTAAAAATAACTTTTGATTCCCGCTTGAGTAGTGGGTGGTGACTCTAAAGAAATCTGTGTTACCAGTTGCTAATAGTTGCAAAATTTTGTAAAATTGTTGTCATTTACCATGAGTCGACCAAGGAACACTAGGTCTTACTATAAGGATCATCCAGAAGATAATATAGGTGATGAACTCCACACACCAAGCAGAAAGCAATGGTCTAGGAGAGGCCAAAATAATGCTAGTTCCCAGGCTCCTTCTCGAGAAAGATTTCATGTTCCACTTCCTCATGAAACTTCTTCATCTTTTGACGATCCTAAGCATGTCAAAAGGGTCACACCAGAGGTCTATATGCAGAAAGAAGTAGTCACAGAAGTAGGTTTTTTCCTTGCTAGAGAAACCCTTGAACAACCCGATGAAACCTCTACTGCTGAAACAGCTTCATATGATTCTGAGAAGTTAAGAGAGGAAGTAATTGCCTTGAGAGAAAAGGAACGTGAACAATTAGCAGAAATTGCTAATAGAACAAAGGTAAGGGAACAACAGCTTCGTGAATTGCTTCTGGAAAAGGAAGAACTCCTCAAGAGAACTAAGAGAAATGAGACCCATGTTAGTGATCTAAACCAGGATGTACAAGGTTTGGATAAAGACTTGTTGGGTGATATGCAAGCTTTGAGAAAGCAAGCTCAGGATACCAGGCCCCAACAAAGTGAATTTGAGGGAACAGGCCATGTTTTAAGACAATTGAATCCCTCTGAAATTAAAAAAAACAAGGAGATTAAAATTGCCCCCAAGGAAATCCCTGATAAGGGAAAACAAAAGGTGGTGGGTGTTGTTATAAATGAACCGAAGAGGGTTGTGCCCATTCCTGATGTGCCTACTCAAGCGAGTATAGATTTAGACAGAGCTAGGAAAGCAAAGGAGGATTTGGCTATGCAACTTGAGAAACTTGAGTTAGAGGCTGCTGCAGATGAAATGAAAAGGAAGATTACCTTTCTACATGCTAACATGAATACATCTGCTAGTAGTTCTGTCCCTATTACCATAGGAACAACATCTAGTCAGCCTAACATTTCAATTCCAAATACTCAAGCCTTTCACTCTGGACAATATCCATCTGGACAATTTCCTAGTCAAGTTCCCTTTATAGCTTGAGGTACAGTGGGAACTATACCCTGTCAAAATGTTGCAATTACCCCTCTGAATCAGCCAACTATCCAAAGATGACCAGTTCATTTGGATAGATATAGGCCTTTGTTTTTTGATGGTATTCCTGGCCAACCTAATGCTATTCCTAATGAAATCAGGAAGAAGATCCCATTATTCACTGGGAATAATGTTATTACTTGTGAAGAGCATTTGAAGTTTTTCACAGATAAAGTTAATGACTATGAGATCGAACATGAAGATGTCATTATGAAGCTTTTTGTTCAATCATTGATTGAAGATGCTAGGGATTGGTACAGAGGGTTACCTGAGAATAGTATTGCTTCATGGGATGAATTTGTCAGGAGTTTTAAAGAGCAGTATGCTGAACATGTGAATTCTAGTTACATGCTCAATGAATTCAATAATATCAAGAAAAATTATAATGAGAGCATGTCAGAGTTCAATAGCCGGTTTCAAAAGGCTATGCATAAATTGTTCCAGGTATTGAGGTTGGATGATGCAGTTTGTATGACAACATATTTCAATTCCATGGATGGTAAAATGTCTTATCTCCTAAGAGATAAAAATCCCCGCACCCTTAGGGATGCATTTAAATTGGCCATAAATATTGAGAGTAACCGAAAGGCATCTGGCCAAATGTACAAAAGGGATGAGGGTAAATTGTGGAAAGAGACCAGACCACAACATGCAAGGCCTTTTAAAGAGGAGGATAGGATGGATAAAGGACCGGGTGCTAACAAGGAGTTCCCAACAAGATTTGATAAAGGTGGTAGAAACATTCAAGATGCAAGACCCCCTTATCAAAGGCAGGACAAGGCCCCTAATTTGAGAGACATGCCTTACAAAACTAATTGGAAGGATGGGAGACCTGTTCTCGATAGCAATGAATTACAAAAGGGAAGAGATACCCCAGATCCCTTAAAGAAAAATACAACACACAATGTAGAAAACACTCCTTGGTGTGTAGCTTGTAATATGCCTCATTCACCTTTCCAGTGTGCTGTGGCCCAAGCCTTAGGAGAAGAGGCTGATAACTTATGTGCAGGAGATTATGAAGAATCTGAAAAGCCTGCCATTAACATGTTTACTATAGATCCAATAGAGGATTTTGTGTCCTCAGATGATGAAGCAAGCTGCCCAGATGTTGATCATAAGAGAAAGATTTTCTCTGATTATGAGCAACAAATATTTACTCAATCTGATCCTGAAAAATTTGATAACAATGATTATAAAACTCATATGGTAGGATCTAGATCAGATGAGAAGCAATGGAGGAAGCCCAGTGAAGAGGAAATCAAAAACTTAACTGTGGCTGCCATAACACAAGCAAGATCCTCATACAATTTGAAGAATAGAAAGGTGGATAATGAATAGGGAATTCCTAGATCAGTATTCATCAAAGGTAGTCCTCAAGATAAGGGTTTCCCAAAACCCAATGTTATAGATGGCAAGGATCAAGAACTTGTGGGTGAAAAGAAAAAAGGGGAGGAAGTTAGTGTTGACAAGATGAAAAAAAAAATTGGTAGGACAAAGGATCAATCTGATTCTCCTACTGATTCCCCTGCATTTGATATGAGACATGCGTTGTCTCAGATGAAAGTGTCCATCCCTCTGCTTGAAATGTTGAAAATAGAAGAGCACAAGACAGCAGCCTTGGCTCTTATAAATGAGCAGAGATTTGTGCCTACCAAACAAGAGGAAGGGAGTTCCATAAAAAAGCCTATTCCCATCTCAAATGTATGTGTTGGGACAATTGTAACACAAGAACCTTCTTCCATCAATCCATTTTATGTCACTCTAATTGTGAATGATTTATTGCTAAAAAATTGTATGATAGACTCTGGTGCTGCCACAATTGTGATGCCATATCATGTAATGAAAGAATTAGGATTGCAAGTTGACACTTCTAATGGCAGGTGTTATGCAATGGATAATAGGGCAGTGCCTGTTGTGGGGACTTTGGTTGGAATTGAGGTAAAAATTGCTGCATTCCCAGAAGCTACATACAAAATGGATGTAGTTGTTGTGGATATAGAGCCTCACTATGGCATGTTATTGTCAAGATAATGGGCTGTAGCAGTGGGTGGAAAGTTGGAACTAGATTTATCTTATGCCACTATTCCAGTAAATGGGACTGAAGTAAAGTTGTACAAGGAGCCCCGTTCCTCAGTTATGGTGGAAATGGTTGCTCTGGAAGCCCTTAATTGTTTTGTAGATATTGATATGAACAATTTTGTGATTGAAGAAGTGATACCTCAGTTGAAAAACATAGACCTGATTGTGGAAGAGTTGATGATGCAACAAGATAGCTTGTGGCAAATGTTTTTTGATGGTGGATGCTCCAAAGAAGGATCAGGAGCTGGTGTTGTTTTCATTTCCCCATTAGGTAATACTTTCAAGTATTCCTTTTTGTTGACTTTCAATTGTACAAATAATACTGCTGAATATGAGGCCCTGATCTTGGGATTAGATGTAGCCATAAAGCATGGTATTAAATGTTTAAAAGTCCATGGTGATTCCCAATTGATTGTAGCCCAAGTAAGATCCCAATATGCCTCCAAGGATGAGAAACTCAAGTTATATAAGCATGCTATCTGGGATAGATTAGAATTTTTTGAAGCTTTTAATTTGCTCTGGGTAGAGAGGTCAAATAACATCATGGCAGATTTTCTTGCTAATGTTGCTTTGAAAAACAATGATATCACCCTCTCTGGTGTTTCCATGTTGGAAACTAAAACTAGGCCTGCAGTTCCTGACAATGTGTACAATTGGCAAGTTTTTGAGGATGATCTTGATATCCTTAGATTCCTTCAAGGCCTGGATCAATATGATGGTCAACAAATAGATTTCAATGAGGTACAGGAATGTATTGAAGGAAAAGAATGCATCATGGGAAATGAAATAGTTCAATTGCCTTCTAATCATATACCCAAAGGACTGGTAGAACTGGAGGGGATGTTTAAAATAAATGATGGTTTTTTGTCCCAAAAGTCTAATACAAAATTGGAAGACTTAGAGGAGATAAACCTAGGATCAGAAAATTCCCCACAAATGGTATACATTGGAAAGAAATTGAATAGGGAGATCAGAGGCAACTTGATTAGACTTTTGAAAAAGTACAAACATGTGTTTGCTTGGTCATATGATGACCTCAAAGCTTATAGGGCTGATTTATTTCAGCATGAAGTTCCTCTAAAGGAGGAAACCACACCCTTTAGACAAAAGCAGAGACCCATTAATCCTTTACTGGCCACCAAGATGCAAGTTGAGTTGACAAAACTAAGGGATGATGGTATTATTGAACCAATTAGGCACTCAACTTGGGTTTCAAACCTTGTACCAGTGAGGAAGAAGAATGGTGACATCCGGCTTTGTGTTGATTTTAGGAACCTAAATGTGGCATCACTCAAGGATAATTATGGATTGCCTAATATGGAGGCCATGCTGCATAGGGTGACTGGATGTGAACTCCTGTCAATGATGGATGGTTTCTCAGGGTATAACCAAGTGCTAGTCAAGGAATCAGAGAAATTCAAGATAGCCTTTACAACTCCTTGGGGAACTTATGTATATGTTCGCATGCCTTTTGGTCTAAAAAATGCTGGGGCAACTTTTCAGAGAGCCATGGATGTTGCTTTCAAAGAAATGATCAATGTCTTAATGGTAGTATATCAAGATGATCTCACTGCTTTTTCCAAAAGGGCTGATGATCATTGTTCTCATTTAGAAAAGATTTTTCTCAAAGCCTTAGAGTTTGGTGTGTCCTTGAATCCCAGGAAATGTCAATTTGCAGTGACAGAAGGAAAGTTACTGGGACACATAGTATCAAAAGAAGGAGTCAGGATTGATCCTGAAAGAGTGGAGGCCATCAAAAAGGTCCCTCCACCAAAGAATATAAAGGGTGTGCAATCATTTTTAGGGTAAATAAATTTTGTGAGAAGATTCATTGCTAACTTTGCAGAGTTGGTCAAGCCAATAGTTAAGTTCCTTAAAAAGGGAATGAAATTTGAATGGAACTTGGAAGGTCAGCAGGCTTTTGAAAAAATTAAATAAAAAATTCAAGAAGCTCCTATTTTGGTATCACCTGACTATTTAAAACCTTTTTCTCTATTTTCTTTTGCATCTTTTCATACTATTGCAGCTGTCCTTCTGCAGAAAGATCAAGAAGGATATGAACATCCTATAGCTTTTTTCAACAAGTCTTTGCAATCTGCTGAATTAAATTATGAAATAATGGAAAAGCAAGCTTATGCACTTGTGAAAGCAGTCAAGGCTTTCAAACCATATTTGGTTTGTGCAAAGGTTAATGCTTATGTACCCCATGCTGCAGTAAAGGATATCTTGATACAGAGTGAAGTCACAGGGAAAAGATGTAAATGGATAAACATGATTCAAGAGTTTGACCTTGAGATTCATATTACCAAATTGGTAAGAGGATTGGGACTTGCCAAGTTAATGACTGAGGAAAACATGGACCTTGTCCAGATAAACAATGTTGCTGCTAATGTTGATACAGTTACTAGTATTGAGATGCAACCCTGGTACAAGGATGTTGTTTATTTTATTAAAAATGCTAAATGTCCACCTGAATTGAATGATAATTAGAGAAGAAGCTTGAGATTATAGGCTCAAAGATATGTCCTCATTCAGGGTGATTTGTACTGGAAAGACAATGATGGCATTTTACTCTTTTGTTTGGATGAACACCAATCAGAGAAGGTGCTAAAAGAAATGCATTCTGGAATGTGTGGAGGGCATTATTCTGCTCGGTCAACAGCTCATAAAATTTTGTGGGCAGGATATTATTGGCCTGTATTGTTTAAAGACACTCACTCTTATGTTAGAAAGTGTGAACCCTGTCAAAGGTTCTCAAAGAAACTAAAATTTTCAGGTGCATTGTTATTAAATCCAGTTGTTGCAGAACCCCCTTTTGCAATGTGGGGTATGGATTTTATTGGAGAGTTCTCTGAAAAGTCCAGTGGAAGACATAGTCACATTTTGGTGGCTACTGATTACTTTACCAAGTGGATAGAAGCTATCCCCACTAGAGGAGCAACAAGTGCTGTGGTAATTGATTTCCTGATGAACAACATAATCACAAGATTTGGTGTCCCAATTAAATTGGTTGTAGACAATGCAATGAGTTTTAGGTCTCAAGAAATTACTAATTTTTGTGATGAAATGGGAGTTATCTTGTCTTATTCAAGCCCATATCACCCACAGGCCAATGGACAAGTTGAGTCTAGCAATAAGAGCATTTTGCAATTCTTGAAGAAGACCTTGGAAAAGAATAAAAGAAGTTGGCATGAGAAGTTAAAGTTAGCACTATGGGCTGATAGAATTTCTGAGAAAAAAGCCACAGGGAAGTCCCCCTTTGAAATGGTATATGGTGCAAAGACAAGATTGCCAATTAATAATCTCCTTCCCATCTACAAGTTTATGCAAGAGGAAGATATTGAAATCAGTAACCCACTGCAAGATAGGATGGTTCAGCTGATTGAGTTGGATGAGATAAGAAGGGAAGGGCAGAAAAATAACATAAAACTACAACAAAAAATGAAATATCTTTTTGATAAAAGGGCTACTGTGAGAAAATTTCAGCCTGGTGACATGGTTCTTCAGTGGAATGCTAGATATGAAGACAAAGGGAAGCATAAAAAATTTGAGTCCTTATGGATGGGTCCCTTCATTGTTTGTCAGATTCATGGCAAAGATTCTTATTTTTTGCAAGGTATGGATGGTGAAGAGCAAGAATTGCCAGTGCATGGACAATTTTTGAAATTTTTCTTCAGTTGAAAGTTCTTTTTCCATGCACAGTAGGGTTGTATTATATGTATAGGTGTGTTTGCTTCTTGTTTTAGGTTCAGGTTTTATGGTCTGCCTCCCAGAGATTCATGGTTTATTGCTTTGATCTTACAATCAAGCATCCTCAAATAGAGCCACTGTTGGGTATCCTAAATTTTTTTTGAGGTTTGTGTCCAATTCCTAGTTTAAGTCTCCATGCGAGTGTTATTCCTGGACTAGGGTTTGTAAAGTGTCGTGAAAATGGTTTTTGACATGTTTAGAAAAACCCTTACCCTAGGTCTTGTCTTTCAAAATGTTTCCAATTCGTTTCTAAACTTCATGTGGTCCTCTTGTTTCTTTTTCTTGGTTGCCTTTAAGTCACTTAAGTTTCTATTTGTGCATGTGCTTATTTGCCCCAAGTGTTCACTAAATCGGGAAGTGTCTTATCAAATTTCAAAACAATCTGGCGATTCAGCGAATGAGTCAAATTCATGTTCACTATTAATATCAGTCGCCAGTTCTCTAGATCTTCCAGTGGTTATCCCAAACATCCAGTGAATTGGCGAATGCATTAAAGCCAAGCTTTTTGATTACTTTGTTCGCTAAGTCTCCAAGTGCTTCGGCGGTTTCATTTTCCTTTCCGAGAACTAGCGAATGAGGGTTATCTCCAGTTCTCGCAATCTTTGGCGGTCTTGTGAAACAATCTAGCGATTCAGCGAACACTTTGTTTGCTTATTCTCAGAATCTGGCGGTCAAGGGTCATGTCAACTAGAGAATTAGTGAATACCGTGGATTGTTTTCACGATCAACAACCTTGTTTTAATCTCAAAATATCTGTGGGTCCTGCATATTTGATCTGGCGAATGAGCGACTAAATACTTATAGTGCTATCCTCTAATTTGGCGGTTCTGATGGTTTGCCCAAAAGATTTCAGTGGAGATAAGTTTTCTCACATTCGCTTATTCTCAGAATAAGTTGGTGACATGCTAAACAATTTAGCGATTTAGCGAAGCCAGTGGTCGCTAGTTCTCTTAATAAAAGGATAAAGGTTAAAACAATCTGGCGAATAAGCAAATCAATGGATGATAAGTTTTAAGGTCTCAGTCGCTTATTCTCGAAATGAAATTTTCAATGATATGAAGTATTTGGAGAACTAGCGAATGCTCTTTGTTCGCTGATTCTCAAAATTAAATGGTTAAGGTTTTTGTTATTCAGAGAACTAGCGATAGCCATCGATTGATGAAGATCAACAGTCAATCTGGAACCCTAGTGTAAAGTGATGATTAAGGAAAGATTCAGTGAATCAGAGATTAAAGGGGTTCGCCAGTTCTCTAGACAATCAAGCGGTTAAGTATATCTTTAAGCGAATGCGCGAACCCTTTGTTCACTAGATCTCCAAGAAAATTGACCGTCAGTCATAATATTAAGAGAATGGGAGGTGGCTTTGTTCGCTAGTTCACCAAATAGTAATTGCAGTTAACTGTTTAAGTGGGAGCCCTTTGTTCGCTGATTCACGAAATGCATGGATGGTTAAGGATGGGATTCCGAGAACCCGCGAAGCTAGTAGTCGCTAGTTCTCCAAATTTGAACCAGGATTAAACAGGGATTCAGAGAACCAGCGAAGCCAGTGGTCGCCAGTTCTCCAGTTGCTAGCTAGGGTTAGCATTATATTCAGTGACCAAGAGAAGCCAATAGTTGCCGGTTCGCTAAATGGGCTCAGATGGAAAAGGTCATAAAGGGAAAAGAAAAAGAACCGTTGCCACATAGATAAAGTACTTTGTTGATTTGGACATGAAACTAGTAAGCCATCAAATCAGCTTCAAGAAGAAAGATTGCATGACGCAAATAGTTTTAAAGTACAGAATCATGATCATTGCCTCTTCACCTTGTTTTCAAGTAGTTTAATCTATCTGTCAACATCCGGACATGGCGAGCTCAAAATTTGAAATTTGAGGGTACATAAAATTGAATATGGGATCCATTAAGGAGATTTGCATTAACTATGGTAGTTGCACACCTTGGATTCATATCGATAAATAAGTTGAAGCTCATTGTTTATTTGTTCAGTCTCAGAGTTTCTGTTTGTCTAGAGAATTTTTGAGCATAAAGCATTTGAGATACAGAGAATTGAAGGTGTTTCTGTAGCAAGGATGAGTCAACCTGAGAAGAGTGCAGTGTCTTCTAGTAGTGAGGCCAAGTCCAAAATTGGTGAGGATAGGAATAAGCCAAATTTTTCAGATGAATTCTTGAAATTGTTGCCGGGCTCCAGTCAGAACAAGAGGGCTGTTGATGACGTGTTTGAAGATCTTTTGGAACGGTGTAGAGACCCAATCACTCCAGAATTCTCAGGTTACACTATTTTCAACTTCTTTTACAGCAATAAAAATAAGCATGTTCCTGTCTGTAATGGTTGGGTGTTAGGATTAGGAAAAATGGTTGTCCCTGATGTTTTCCTAGATGTTGATTTAATTATTGCCCTAGCCAGAAGTTATGACCCTATCTCAAGGACAATTAGAAAAGAAGACCAATCACCCTTAGTTACTCTTGATAGGGGATCTTTTATGAAAGCTTTTGGTCTATACACGTCCTTTTCAACTGAGATTGATTTGAACAAAGAAAAGGCAAGATACAGAAGCAATATAGGGCCAGTAAAAGACCAGTTGGTTAAACATATGCCAAAACAGGATAAATATATAGCCCCCCTTCCTGCTAACATGAATGCCCCATACCAGTTCAAATCCCTCCATCATTATATGAGATATACTTGCTATGCGTTATGTAGAGTTTTGGGAATGGATGGGAATGCAGAATTTTTACCAGCTGACTTGCTGATGATTATCTTGGATATTCAAAATCCCTTGGTAAACACTGACTATGATTACATTCAGTATGTGATTGATAGGATGCATCAAGGGCTGATGTCTGTCAAAGAAAGTAAAAGTCCTATTGAGTTCATGCATTATTCTTTATTAATGCATTTGATTCTATTTTTCAACATCAACAGTTTTGATGTAAACATGTTAAAACCAAGGTTCACTTTCAAGGATCAGCACAATCCAGTGCAGTTGTGGGTGAGGATATGGAATTCTACCTCCAATGAAGCAGATTTTTGTGTTTTTCAGAATTTCATTGTCTTTCCAATTATCAGGATGCTAGGCATAAATGTCACCAGGCTATCTCCTAGAGTCCTTAGGCTTTTAAGACCACTGCAGTATGTGGATAAGTGGGATGGAAATCATAATTGGGGTGACTTCTACTTAGGAGATAATTCCACAATTATCAGAGTTTATGGTTGTCCCCAACCCCCACATTTATTACCAAAGTATGTGCCTCCGAGAGTGGCTTGTTTGGAATTTGTTTGGCAATTGATGTGTACAGATAAAGAGCTTCTAGCCCCTCACAGAAAGGGTACATTCACACCCAGGCAATTCAGGGTAGGTGACTTCCTGATAGGAAAGAGGGCTTTTCCTCAAATTAGTGCATGGCTACAACAATTCAAAATGGTTACTGGTGCTTGTAGGCACATAGATCCTGAGGACTTCATCAAGATTGCCAGGATGACTTACATCCCAAACATTGGTGTGATCAAGGAGCATGAGGGTTTAGATGAAGAAGATGTGATTAGAAATATTTTAGATGAAGATGAGGTTAAGAGGAGATGGTACAGATTCTTTGATTTAGTAGATTTGTCCAACCAATTGAAAGCATCTCAGATTCTTTTTGAGGGTTTTTTCCCCGATCTTCCTTATTTGAAGAAGATTGATGGGATGATTGAAAAATATGATACTTTGGCGAATCAATTGGAAAGCCTGATTGATCAGAATAAGCCAGAGAAGAAGAAAAAGAAAGATTATTCATGTTCTGATGAGGAAGAATTTACTGATGAGTCACAAGAAAAAGATCGTCCTCCACAGGTTGAGGGACCACCAGTTGTTGATCTCACTCAAGATCAACCAGAAATAAAGGATATCTCAGAGCCACCATTGAAGAAACAGAGGCTTGAGGAAGGTGAACCTTCAAGGTGTGAGAAAAAAAGAAGGGAAATTGACAGAGCATCTGCTCTTGTACCAGGTGATAGGCCATATCATCATCAATTGAGGAAAGCAATAAGAGCAGGCAAGAAAATAGCCATTGAGCAAGAAAGTAGAGAAAAGTCCTTGTGGTTGGAGAAGGATATCAGAGAGGTCTATCAGGAGGAATTCTTGAGTGATGATCAATTTATTAAGACTGATGAGTTTAAGAGTTTTCTCATTTGGAACAAGCAGCAAGAAGTAAAGAAAGCTCTGCCTGAAGGTATGGAGCCAAGTGAAGAAACTTTGAGAGCTCTTGCTTCATATGATCCTAGCCTTGATCCTATAATAGTGGATGAAGCTAGAGAATTGGTTAAATCAAGTGGAATGTTGTTAACCCCAGGATGGGATCTGACTTCTGCATTCCTCATTGATCAATTGAGAAAGCAACCAGAGGGTAGCCTATCATATGAGGTTCACATTGGTGACATGATAAGAGAAAGTGGCTATGACCCTAAGTCCCAAGCTGTTGCAATGTGGTCTATGGCCCCCAAAACCCAAAAGCCATCTCTATTGAGTATAGAGGATAAGATGGAGGGGAATAAAATTATATGGACTGTACAAAATACAACAGACCTTGAAGTCTCCAAGGTAGTAACTCATTGGGCTAATCTGAATGAAGCCAAGACAGCTCAGCTGTCAGAAAGATATGCCAAATTGTTTGAAAGTTCAAGCATGGTAGCCAAGGACAGAGATTTGAAAATGATGAAAATCAAACAATTGGAAGATGAGCTGGCAGAAATAAAGGTCAAACTTGAAGAAGCCTCAAAAATAATTCCTCCTCCTCCTTTGCAAGTTGAGGTACCTATTCAGATAAATTTGGAAGCACCTGAGGGACCTGCTGAAGACTTGGAAAAGGTGAAATTGGATGCATCCCTGGACACTATAGCCAAAATAGTGCAGTACAGGCAAGACAAAATAAAAGACAAGATGGATGCAGTTCATAAATCAGTCAGCCTATTACATCAGACCAATCAAAAGGTGAATGACTATTTAGCCACCTTGGTGCCACTCTATAGTATTTGGTCTAGGAGGAATTTGTTGTTTGATAAGCTTGACAGTTTACAAGAACAGAGGCCTGATATCCCAAAAGTAGTGACTGATGTATTTGAAAGGATTGGCCTAATAAGTGCAGTGTCAAAGTTTTTCGAAGGAAAGTCAAACCAAATAAAGGCTAGGTTAGCCATGTTTGATAAAGATTAAAGCAAGTATTTGCCCCCGGTATATGATGACAATGGAAATGTGGTCAAGCTGGAAGATTGGAAGTTGTCAATGGGTCAGTTGGTAATCAATCAAGACACCTTCCTAAAAGATAATAAGGCTTTGGATGTGGAAAGAACTAACAATATAATTGATAATTTATTCAAAGTTGAAAGTGACTGTATTAAGTTTATAGCAGAAGTTAAAAATGTGACTGATTCTACATGGGAACGGCAAGTCAACTTATTACAGGAGCTGCAGAGTTACGACTGGCCATCTGATGATGATGTGGCAGCTTGGGAAAAGCTAATAACAAAGAAGAAGAAGAAACCGGTTATCCAGCTGACAAAGGAGGAAGAAGAATAGATTGCACTTGGCACCTGATCCAAAATTTGAGGGAGAGCGTGTTCAAACAAAGAATGATGTAAATTAGCTTGTAATGGGGGTCATCATTCATATGACAAACTTGGTAACTGCTCTGAAAATATCTACAAACAAAGGTGCCAGCTGCGGAAGTTGTTCAGAATTGAAAAAATATGCCTTGCTGTCTTTATTAAATATCTTTCTGTTTGTATTTTCTTTTGTTTTCTAGTACAAATTTTTATCAGCCATCCGAAGCTTGTTGCATCCTTTCGAGGATTCCAGGATGGTTGATTAGTATAAATAGTCAGTTTCTATTGAAGATAAGGGTTGGAAAATGTTTTTGTAAAGGAGAGGTCCGGAATATAGAACCTTATTTTCTTGAAATCAAGGAAGACTATATGAATGCATTTGATCAATTAATACAAATACATTGGAGTTTTGTTACTATCATTTGATTGTCTTTACATGTGGAGTGTTTTAGTTTCTTTATTTATTTAGCTTGTAAGACAGTTTAAGTACATCTTTCACAAGGTGAATGTAGGGGTTGAGCTTAAGTTTCTTTCAAGGAAAGAGTAAAATCTTAGGGGAGGTCTCTGGGAATTAAATATCTATATGTGGATTTGATGACAGGTGTAGGAATGGAAACAATGATATGTTAGGCATGTCATTTGCATTTCATTGTATTCATTTTAATAGATATATGTGAAGGTAGAGTTGGACTCTGATGCCCAATGGATAAGGGACTGGTTTTAGATCCATTTACATTGGTTTACCATCTAAGATATAATTGATTGAAATTTTACTTTATATGCATAATTTTCAGACTTGAGTCATATTATGACAAGTTCATAAATATGTATTTCAATGCTTTGAAGAAGTAATAAATGAGGTTAACCCTTCCCTGAGTTTAACTCTAAAAGGAAGAAGGATGAATATCCTTAAGCCATTGTGTCGTGTTGCTGTTTTTATAATCTATATCATGATGTTGTGTATCAGGATAATTTGGGTTGTACTCAGAGTTTTAGCAACTTATTGAGTTGGATTTTGAAGGCAGTAACAAAGCAGTGAAGGAGCAAGTTCTCAATTCAGAGCTCAGTTGAACATTGAATTGATAGAGGTACACCCGCCTGAGTATATATTACTCAAAGTGAAGAAGGTCTTAACCTTAATACCTTAGTAGTTTGTAACTTGCTAGGTTATAGCCATTGGGATTATTTGAGTAATTGATTAATCTGCAGGTTCAAACACTAACAGAAGGAATGCTGAAAAGCCAAGAAGACTTGAATCAGCTGTATGAGCGAAATCTTCATAGGCAAAAAGGAAAAGTAGGACTTGGATACAAAGGAGAAGGCGAATCCTCTAAGCAAGGTACTCAAAGAAATAAAAAACCTACTTGTAATCATTGTGGTAAAATAGGACATACTTCAAATAAATGTTGGAACAATGAAAAAGTAGAATTCAATGGAAAATGTTATAGCTACAATCAACCTGGTCACAAAGCAAATGAATGTAGGGAAAAACCAAGATTCAGAGGTAATTGTCACAAATGCAACAAACAAGGTCACAAGGCATCCGAGTGCAGATCCAAGACATTTAATCCAGCAGAACAAATTATGAAAGCAATGTTTGGATGGGACTACAACACTTGGTGTAGATGTCATTACTGTGGAGAATATGGACACATTGGCATGAATTGCATAAAACATCATCTAAGGAAAAGAGATACTACCATAAGATGCTTCAAATGCACTAAACTCGGTCACATAGCCAGAAACTGCATGAATGCTAGTGAAGTTGAAGATGGAAAGAAGAATCAAGCAACTAAGGTCAGGAAATAGGTGAGACAAAAATGGATTCCTAAATCTACCGAGCAATCCAGTCCAAGTAATGGAATGGATGGCTCTACCGACTCAAACTAAATTTCCAAGAAAGCACTGGAACTGTATTCTCACAGACCAATCTCAAGCAGTTCCAGAACCGAATTAAAAAAAAGATCTAAATTAGCATGCAAGATGCAGTAAGATCACAGCGAGGTTGGTATCAGTCTTCATCGAGCAAGGTCGGTACCCATCTTTACCGAGCGAGGTCGGAGCAATATGAATTCTCGAGTTCAGCGAGTTGTGAAGTCTTTACCGAGCAATTAATTCTTAGTGGGTGACAGTCTGTCAGAATTCATACCCTAATTTGTACTGAGCATTAATGACAGAGTTGTAAACAAAAAGCAAGTAATCGAACTCATTCTTCACCGTGAACCTTTAGCACTTTGAGAGCAGAAAATTTCAAGAGCAACCCAGCGATTCAATACTTTTGTGAAAGGAATTTTCTGTGAGCTTCCATGGCATCATCCAGCACTTCAGCGAAGAAAGGATCTGATATGTTAGTCCAAGGGGAATGGAAAGCACCAGATTTCAAGATCATGCCCGCAGTTGCAGTAGCCCTAGATCTGAACGGAGCTCAATCTCAGATTCCTCCTAAGGTACTAATTATTAACGATATCCGCAATCATTTCAACTGTTCAATTCATGAAATGGGGAACCTAGAATTAGATAATGTGCATGAAGAACTGTGTGTGGATGGTATTCTAAAACCCAAGCACAAACATTTGGAAGATAAAGGTTTAGTTCACATTGCACATCTACCTCGAAACTTTGGAGATAAATGGGTTAGATACATTCTTAGCCGTGTACATGATGGAAAGATTTGGCTTGAGAAACCCATAGAGATCACAAAGAAGGTGATTCATCAAATCACCGGTCTTCCCATGTTGAACAAAGCAAAAACTACCAAAACCCTAGGTCAGACGGAACTAGAGAAGAAAACCCTAGCCGAATGGGACGGTAGAGGCATGAAAGTTAGCAGCATTACCGATGCTGAACTAAAGTTTGGTACACACATTATTGCCCATAAGATTTACAGTTCTAGTCGACAGAATAGTGTCTCCTATGAAGCTATCGACCTAGCATACAAAGTGGTCAAGAATAACTTAACATTTGACCTAGCAGACTTATTGTTAAAGCAGTTTAACAAAAACATGGAAAGCATTCAAACTTCCAAAAACAATCCATGTAAGTTTGGATCCTTATTGGTCTGTTTATTCTTCTATGTTCAGAAATTCTTCCCTTCTAAAGGAAAAGTTGTATGGAGAAAAGATTTGCCAGCACTTTATGAAATAAATGAATACATCTCAGAAATGGGTGAAAATTTTGAAAGCATCATGGATAATTATTTTGAGTCTTTCAAAGAGAAAATGAATGACAGATTCTGGATTCCACAAAAGTTGGTGGAAGATTACAAAGATGACATTTGTTTTATGGTGGATTGTGATAATGTATATATTCAAGCAGCTAAACCGAGGACTGTATATGTAAAACCTCTTCCTTATGAGGTAAATATTGATGAAACCAAGAATATCATTGAAGCTCTTCTTAATCAGCCTATCAATCCCAAAGCTCCATATTTTGGAACATATGATGAAGCTAAGGTGAGAATTGAACTAAGCGTAAAGCTTCCATAGGTGGTAAACAAAGGAAAGAAGAGGATAGCCAAAATGCAAATGATAACCGAGGACAAAGAAGAAAAAGATGAAGAAGAAGAGGAAAAGGATGAGAAAATAGAGGAACTAGAACTTGCAAAGAAGAAAGGAAAGGTATTCATCACTAAGGCACCTAAGCCTCCCACTGCTGTATTTACAAGGAGAGAGACAAGGAATATCAAATCATCAAGGATGCTAAGGACATTTTGTCTGATGCATTAGGTATTAAAGTAGACTCCTCCCAACATGTTTTGCTACAATTAGCAGAAGCAGTTAATAAATACAATGAGGATTCATCTAGGACAGAAAAGTTAGTTGAAAGAGCCGAGAAGAGATTCAATAATAAAGTGCTTGAGCACATTGCTCAGCACATAGCTATTAACCAAGTAGAATTGTCTTCAGTTTTGTCAAACATTGAATCTATCTATTCGAATGCTACCTCTCTTTTGGCCAGATTGTGCAATATTGCCGAGTTTACAAAGGATGTTAAGGATAAAATGAATAAAATGGATGAGGATATGAAGATTAGCATACAGAAGCTACAACTTGAACCAAGTTCAAGCTTTTCTCATCACATGAAAATCTCACACCTATCAAATATGCAGTCTAATCTACTGAAAGAAGACACAAGGATCCGGTCCACACTGCTAGACATCCAACACATGATCCTTCCCATCATGAATACAATGTATAAGCACATTGAACATTCCAAAACATTGATTCATGACAATCAGTTCTCTATTGCAGATCACATGATTGAACTCTCTGCAGAAGTCCAAATTGCAATCCAAACATGTAAGATTCTGCAAGAAAGTTGGGACAGAACCCTGGCACTAATAATGAAGGTACATTCTGATTTTCTATCAAATTTTGGATTCTCTCTGTAAATAACTTGTATATACACCTTTGGAATTATCGTCAAAAAGGGGGAGATATGTATAGAGGGAGATATATGTATAGAAGAAGATTTGTATAGAAACAGTTAGCACATTGAAAGGGGGAGACAATGTATAAAGCCCTATAACAAAGACAAATTTTGAAAAAAATCAAAATAAAACTCAGCATGATTCATGTATATAAGTTTTGGCCAATAAGTGTTTTTGTCACTAATGCCAAAGGGGGAGATTGTTGGCATTAAACATAATTGCCACTAGTGACAACACTTATTTGCATTCTGGGTGCAAACCGAGCAGACAGTGCAAACCGAGTAGACAGTGCAAACCGAGCGGACAGTGCAAACTGAGTGGACAGTGCAAACTAAGCAGACAGTGCAAACCGAGCAGACAGTGCAAACCGAGCAGACAGTGCAAACTGAGCAGACAGTGCAAACCGAGCAAACAGTGCAAACCGAGCAAGACAATGCAAACTGAGAAAGTTAGTACAAACCGAGTAGGACAGTGTAAATTGAGTAACATCATGTCTACCGAGTCACCAGTATTTACTGAGTTCAAAACCTACCGAGTGATCAGTATGAACTGTGCCTTCACTTCTACCGAGTGCATGACGATGCCGAGTAATGCAGTGGATGCCGAGTATCAGAAAGTCACCGAGTTAGTTTGAAGGAACTGTGTAACCATACTTGGGCCAACTTAGTAGCACTTATGTTTATTTGTCAAGCTGACTTTGTAATTGTAATTGTAATTAATTGTTTAAGACTTGTATATAAACAATGTTGTAAAAATATCAAGAGCAATGTAAGAATATATGTGAAAAAGAAAGAAAGGTAGAGATAAGTGAATTACAAAGGGCTTCAGTAGTATAAGGAACAGCAAAGACAAATTCATCACAGAAGGTGATCAATACATCAGCGAATCTCAATCAGCAATCCAGTTGCAAAGCAAGAGATCTACTGTTTCATCCTAACAGGTGAATCAGTACTAAATCCTTTAACCGGGTAGACTTAACAGTCTTTTGTAAAATCTCTTTACCGAGTGCATACTTCATTGTATGTTTTGTAAATCCTTTAACAGGGTGGATTTAGCAATCCTTATTGCTCCTAACAGGGCAGATCATCAGAAGTGATCAAATTGTAAGCCTTAACCGGCCAACTTTATTCTGCAGTATTAAAGCTTTGTGGGTTTCATCCCCACCCCAGTTTTACTTTCTTTTTGGAAGGTTTCTGGGTAACCAAATCTATGTGTCATTATTATGAATTCTTTTAAGTTTCATGCTTTCTGTATGCAAAGGTTAAAGTAAATTACATGTTAAATTGAAAGAAAATTTGGAGTTATTGATTCACCCCTCCCCTCTCAGTAACTCGGTTAATTCCTGAATATTTCCAACACATGCATGTCCGAACGATCATATTATATATCATAAACATCATGAATTTGCAATAGAATGCCCTATTTGTCATATTAGTAGATATCAATAAGATCAAATAACAAAAAAGGTGCCTCACAAGGTTCTTCAGCATATTCCCATTATTCCACGTCTGCAATGATTATTCAAGTGCAATAGCTTGGCACAATTTATGGATTACCATGCATGCAATAGAAGTCAAGATGACATTATGCGAATGCCTGTGGATGGATTGACATTTAAAGAAATAGAGGAAAAATGGCCACACTTTAAAGAAGAACCTCGTAATCTCAAGCTTTCATTGGCAGCGGACGATGTCAATTCATTTGGAGAGATGAGATCTACTTACTTTGTGTGGCCTATTTTTGTTATCAACAATAACATTCCTCCTTGGTTGTCCATAAAGAGGGAGCACATAATGTTCGCACTGATTGTTCCAGGTATTTTTTGATTTAATGGTCATCTAAATTAATTTATTATTAATAATCCATCAAAATGGTCATAATAATTATGTAATGTTTTTGTTAATTCAACTAGGTAAGTACCAAGTTAAAGATATCAATGTATATATTGAGCCCCTTATCGACGAGTTAATGGTGTTATGGAATGGGGTCACTATGTATGACATCTCTAGACCAATAGGACAAAGAAAATTTCAATTTCATGCAATGCTTGTATGGACAATACATGATGCCCCTGGGCTAACACATTTTTGTGGTATGTTCTCTTCTTAACACCTCTTTTTTAGTATTTTATAGTGCTAACACAAAGTTAACACATTTAATCCAATTATACACGATCTTGTAGGTCTTCAGACAAAGGGAAAATTTGCACGTCCAATTTTTGGTCCAAAGATGAAATCTCATCATTCAAAAAGTTTAAGAAAGCAGATGTTCAATGAGAATAGACACTTTCTCCATAGAAATCATAAGTACCGAATTACTGAAAAATATCTTTTCAATGGGAAAGAAGAGACTACATCAAAGCCATGGAGAATGACACCTCACCTATGGAAGTCGACATACAATAAAATAAATCATCGAGGTAATGTCATTCCATCTGATGGTTTTTGTTTCAAATTTATAGTTTGATATTGTGTTTTGTTTACTGATGATGTAATTGATGCTTGTGAAGGTCGTCAAGGCATCAATGACTAAATTTCAAAAGGACTAAAAAGTTATCCTATGTAATTTACTAGGTTGCCGTACTACGAGCAACTCCCAATCGTACATTTGTTTGATCCTATGCATATTGAAAAGAATGTAACAAAGACATTATGGAAAATCTTGGATGGAAGGCATGACAAAGACCAAATTGTCAAAATTTTTAGTGACATTGAAGAATCCAACCATGCAATGAAAAATGTCATTCGATCAAATAACAATGGAGACCAGATTGATACAAGTTCCCTTAGTTGGTTATTTTCAGAGCAGCAGAGCAATGCTATAAAAGAAATCATAAAAAAAGTATGATTTCCCACAGGATTTGTTGCGAACATAAACGATCTCATATCAAAGAAAACTGAATTTGGGCCAGGGATGAAAACACACGATTGACATACATTTATTAAGGTAATTCATGTTATTTTGTATTCACTATATATTTGTATACTGCATGTAGTTTTCATTGCATTCTTTTATAAAATATTGACAAGATCATTTTACAAATATTGCAGTACGTTCTACCTCTATCTCTCCCACACCACTTTGCCAACAGTGTCAAACAAGTTATATATGATCTTGGAAAATACATGAGGTGGTTGTCATCTAAAGAAATCAATAAAGAAGATATAAAATATTAGAAGAGAAAAATTCCTCTTCTTATGTGTGAAATGCAAAAGTGTCTACCTTCAACTTTTTTCAATGCACAAGAACACTACCTCATACATCAAGTTGAGGAGATTGAATTGTGTGGACTTGTACCAACTAGGTCAATGTGGATGGTTGAGAGGCACTTGAAATTTTTGAAAGGCTTGGTTCGACAAAGAGCACATCCTGAGGGTTCTATGGTGGAGGGATATATGGTATACTAGATCATGGTGTACATTAGTGAATATCTTCCTAAGTTTGTAGCAAAGATCCATGTAGATCGTATTTGGGATTCCAACTCTATTAAAAAATTCGAAGGGGAGTACTTGATGGGAAAAGTTAGATTGAGGAAAGTGAGAGGTAAAATCTAAGATGTTATTGTAGTTAATTAATTTTTATAAATCTTCAATATAAGTTATTTATAATTGGTGTATTTTTTTTGATACAGTTGGTCGAGAGTGGGATGCAATACATTTGTATATTGTGAATAAGCTTGATTGGATGACTGTATGGATTGAACGATGTCAACAAAATGGTTGCTCATTAACGTGGGAAGGTGTTGCTTCATTGGTTAGAGAAGCTCATCGTAATGGAGATTCCAATGTTATGCCAATGGTAATTGATCTAGCACATGGTTTAAGAGGTGGAGAGGTACGTACAAATTTATTTTTGATCATGAATTATATGTTTCGTATCAACTCATAATGTAAATAATTTACACATGCTCAAAAAATTGCAGGTCAAGCACCACAAAGCTATGTACTATCATGGCCACAAATTTCACATAAAAAAGTTGGATGACACAAAGAAAACTTGTGATTCTGGGATAACTGCAATTTTCAAGGTCACCAATATATCATCTAGAAAGGACATACATCCTCAACAATCTTAAAATCAATACTATGACATCTTGGATGATATAATTGAGTGCGACTTAAACTCCTTCAAAGTAGTTCTATTCGTCATTAAATGGTATAGGCTATGACTGAACCAAAATGATCCAGATAGAACTGTTATTCAACATGATAATGAATTTACAATGATTAATACAAGGTCATTTGAGCTAGTTGGAGATGAGCCTTATGTTCTTCCAAGCCAATGTGAGCAAGTGTTTTACTTAGAGGTTCCACACAAACAGGGTTGGTCATTTGTTGTTAGACATGATCCAAGAGGAAGGCCGATAAAGTGTAATGTTATGGAAGAAGAAGAAGATATTGAAGATGATGAAGATCAAGATGATGGTGATGATGATGATGATGGTGATGGTGATCATGGCAATTATGATGATGGTGATGGTGATGATGGCGATGGTGATCATGGTGATGATGATGGTGATGGTGATGATAGCGATGATGATGGTGATGATGATGATGAATGATGATGAAGAAGAAGAAGATGATCAATGACATAATTGAAATGATCAATGAAATGATTGACATGATTTATTGCTTTCAATTGTAATGATTACATATTTATTGTGTTCAATTCTAATGATTACAACATATGTGATTTATAATTACCAATGTTTTGCTTACGATGCTCAATTAATTGCTATTGATACATGTATATATTGTGTTTGATTATCACCCTTTTTGCAAACAGACAATTGACTACAGACATCATCACCCCTTCTGTTGACGATCTTGCATTCCATATATAAGATAAATTTGTTCATGTTTATGATGTTGCATATTTTTCATGTTGTCTTCTAAGTTATTTGTAGCATATGTATCATGTAATTTTTAGCTAACTTAAGATAAATGATTAACATATGCAGAAAATAACTCCTTTGGCATGGATCGTGCACAGTGACATGGATCAGCAGGTATAAGTCAATAAATAGACATAATTTTCTTATATTCTTCTTGTTTATCATTGAGCACATATGTTATAAATAGACATATTATATAATCATATAATGTATATATATAATCACTTTCAACTTAGTACATTTTATATCTCTCATGTATAGACAAAGAAGAATCATACGTATGGGTCACGACTTGATTATTCTATATATATTATTTAAATATTATCAAAATTCTATTTCAAGCGGGGACATGACAATATCTCATTTGATGGATTACAAGACTCACCAAATAGGTACTTTTCAGATCTATCTACATCGAATGAGGGAAATGAGGGAATGCTAGATGAAAGTTCTACATGTAGTATGACTAAAATAGGGAGATCAACTAGAGGTCAAAAGATTAGAAAAAAATTTGATAAATGCATGAAATTTTTCCTTGCTAATGGGGGGTCATGTTCTTATGATGATGAGACCAAAGGTGACATCAAGGTGCCCTTTCGGTACACACACATTGAGAAAGAATGGGTACCCAATGAGCTACCTCCAATTAACACTGATTTTTGTGTTAATGAGAGGATATATCACATTGCTCCATCCTCATTACATGGTTTGGGCCTATTTTCCATGGATGGGATAAAGGTATGTTACAACAAAGTTGTTGAATTGTTCAAGTATGTCGGTCTGTGTTACAATTACAATGATTGGATGCGGATTGTTCAATATAAAAAAAGTATGCGTAGGTATGCACTATCAGCTAATTATATACAATGGAAATAAAATGATCAAAGTAAAAGATTTTCAATGTACATTGATGGGAGACCCAAAGCAATAGGTAATATTGCTGGTTTTATAAATAGTACGTGACCTTCCTCAACTAATAAGAAACCCAATTGCATATTTGAGGCACATGAGGGGAATCAAGTTTTTGTATGTGCAATAAAATCAATAAGTGCAGGGGAAGAATTGCTAATAGATTACCATTTAAATCGCATAGATACAAACTAAGTTACTATCATGAGGGTGGTAAGTACTATATACCATTTTATTAATAACTTTTTTTTTGCTAAGTCTATTGCTTTCAGTTCGCTGAAGTTTTTATATTTAATCTTTGTCAGAGGACGATATAGATCCTGCATATGATAGAGGCCATGAGGATGCTCCTCCCACCCATTCTTTAGCAAGGGTAAACCTTATTGAAATTGTACAAATTAGATAGTTGAAAAATGTTATATTATTACGTTATTTTATTTATGATTTTGGAGTTTTTATGATAGTTTTACTGATATTCCTATCATAATTTAATGTTCAAGATAGGGGAAAAACACTTGCACTAAGTACAGAGGCTATAGCTACCCCTTCTAATGATGATATTGTAGAAATGCCTAATGTAACAATTATGTTGAAGAAAAAAATTTAAAAAATCAATTTAGAAATAATGAGAATTTTGGATGAAGCAAATATTCCAACCAAGGAGATGATGAAGAGGCTATCTAAATTGAGAGCGCAAGCACGTCATTATGAAGTAAGTAGTAATGAATCTTTAGTTATAACAAAAGTTCAATAAAGGTTTATATTTTATACTCTTTTATATTGTGAAGTAAAATATGTAATATGTGTTCTTGTTACAGGAATTTTTGGCAATTGATCCAGAACCTGGTCAAGGACAACGCGGTGAGGCCGGTACTAGCAGAGCTCTGGCTGGCTCAGGTAAAATAATCCTTTAGTTGACAAGTTACAAGGAATTTTTTCTTTGGAACATTCAAAAACTTCTTAAGTTAACTCTTACTTTTATTATTTCAAAATGTCTTTGCTAACAATGTATTGTTCAGGTCATCAAGTGTAGGAGACTCCTCCTAGGAGGTCGATAGACATCCATTCAAGATTTTTGAGTGCAATGTCGGTAACAAGGGGCATGCAAACATCGATGCCTTGATGGTCTATGCCACCTGGTAAATCCTTGTTTTGCTATATTTGGTTTTGTGTTAATTAAGATTTGATAATTTGTACTTTAATCTTGGGTGCATCACATAGTGGATTATTTTTTTGGAGTAGGAGATACAACAGTGACATCATCTGGTATGCCAG
This sequence comes from Chamaecyparis obtusa, assembly GCA_027943335.1. Lineage (NCBI taxonomy): Eukaryota > Viridiplantae > Streptophyta > Pinopsida > Cupressales > Cupressaceae > Chamaecyparis > Chamaecyparis obtusa. Next base: position 559,554 of record BSBK01004178.1, read on the forward strand.
ATACAGATCAGAGTACATGTATTGGTGATAATTCACCATCATTTCTTGGATCTACTCGTGTTTCTAGCACGGGAGTTATGCAGACGTCATTGTTGATTGACAATAATGAATCGATGCCTTTAAAATGTCCTAAGCTTTCAGGTACTTTAAATAATTATTTTTTATATTGTAATATGCATTTACCTATTCATAACAAGTTTTGGATTAATTATCCCATGACATTTTTTTGTAGGAAATGATACATTTTATAAGAAGCTTTATGACCTCGCACTGCATATATTCAGGCCCACCATACGTACAAGGTGGAATATCATAAGTGAACTAACTTTATCCCACTATTTTTTTTCATATCATTAATTGGTACAGTATTTTTCCTTTCATTCGGGTCTTTTCTTTTACTAGCTATATCTAACAATTTTGTGTTTTTTCTTAAAAGGTGGAACTTGCAAGAAAAAAAATTAAAAGATCAGCTCGTTAAAGATTTAGAGCATGAGTTTGGTAATAATATTTTTGACGAGAAGAAAATTTTAGAAAGAGCTTGCAAACATCTTAAGAATGTGAGGGACTCATATAGAAAGAGTCTCATCTAGAACCCAAAGTACGAGCGTCCTCCCTTTATTTCAGTGAGGGATTGGAATGAGTTCATTTTGGATGCAAAGGAGAAAGGGGATGCTCAAAGAGGAATTACACTAGCAAATGTGAGAAGGTATGCAATAGTATTAACTACTAGTACAATGTAATAATGCACTAATTAGTGATCTTTATATCTATATCATCTAACATATTTCAAACTTTTCATAGGTTGTAGGACACATCAATGGCAACAAAGGCCAGGTTGCAAAAGATTGGGCAGCACAGACTTGGCTTTGGTGGATATTAAAAAATTAAAGCATGAATTGTAAGTAGCAGTAAATGAATTCCAGAGAAAAAATATTTATAAAATGCAAATAATTTTGATTAATAAAAAAATGCAGGGCTCTGATTTTTAATTTAGAGGCCATGGAAGAACACAAAAAAATTGCCTTCAAGGAAGGCTATCAAGCTGTGGCTGAATGCCTACAGAAAGCTTCCACTGGCCCAACCGAAGAGTCTCCTGCATCATGTGCACATGTAAATATGCCAAAAAATATATTAGAAATTGAGTACTTGAGCAACAATCTATTTGATAATAATGTGCATGACATTGCAATGCAGCCTCTTAATTGTGACACAGATCATACACCGAATCATGAAGCCCCTAATGTGCATCGTACTATCCATGGAGGAGCTCATTTTCTATTTAAAACTAATTATGTAATTATTAATACAATTTAACATCTTAAATTGAACTTGGTGTAACCTTTTTGTGTATATTTTAGAGGATACAGAATCATGTCACGCTGAATGAGTTCTGGAGGATGTTCAGATTGATCACCATGTAGATCATGTGGCACATTCAGGTAAAGAAAATCTATGTTTTATTCTTTTAAATTAATTTTTTGATTTATATTTCTTTTACTTAAATAAATACTTGTAATTCACTAATATAAAATGGTGTGAATTTAACTCATGAAGTAGTTGTTATTGCAGCGGACCCCCCTTTGGCGCAGCGGCCTCCTATTCCTGAACAGATGAGGATGAGATATGCATTGGAATTAGAATCAGTAGAGGAGGGAAATGAGGAGGACATTGATCTTCCTCTTAGAAATTACATGATTAAAAAAATAGCAAGAAACCCAAAAAGAAATGATTGTAATTAACATTTTTTGCAAATGAAAGAACGTTGTCTTAATGGATGTAATTTTGTACTAGTAATGTTGATGAATGATGTGTTAATGAATTCTTCATGAATGTTGTGTGCTAATGAATTTTATGTGTTAATGAATTATTCATGAATGTTGTGTGTTAATGAATTATTCATGAATGTTGTGTGTTAATTAATTTTATGTGTTAATGAATGTTATCATGTGATTATAATGATTGAATTTTATATTTCAAAAATGGATAAATGAATGAATGTTATTAAATGTTAATGGAGAATTTAGAGTGATGTTAGGGAGGGGGGGGGGGGGGAGAGGGGCCAAATGAGCTTCCACCTTCATGTGGTTGGCCTTGTTTAGTAGAGAATATTAAACTATTCTCAAAACCAAGTGAATCTCAAACTTTAAAGACAAGCTTAGAGTTAATAGTGACAACCAATTAGCAAGTCGAAATGAAGTTCTTTGTTACAGGTACCTTTTTAGTTTTTAAAGAACAATGTCATGTTTTAATATTGTGTAGTTTTTTTCTTAAGTCAAAGTATTCTTTTACTATAAGAACATAATTTATGACCATTTTAGTAACTATTCTAACATCGCTTTATGACAAATCCTTTTTTGGAAAAGATGGTGATAAGTGGTGCTGTCTATTCCTTGGGAGATTGGAGTGCATAGGTCTATATCTCAAAATCATTTGCATGTGGCAGAAATGCATACTTACAACCATTTCATTCTACATTTAAAAACATTGATGACACTCTAGACACAAAATAATGCTCATGCTGTTGACTTGACAGTGCTACGAAGGCAAACCAATTTTTTAATTTGATCGAACCTGGATGTTTAGATCTGGTCTCCTTGGATTTAGTCTTCATGGTTCTTTGTCTCATTATCACTATCATCCTAGTGAGGTAACACCTTTGCCTTCTTTCTCAGTCTCTTACAATTCATACTTGTTTAATTTGAATAATTTTTGAGTTCCTTGCAAAAAGGGTATGACAAACAAATATGGTTATATAGGCTCTATTTCCTTTGCTTGAACTTGATGTTATGATTTATCATTTGACATTTTAATATTTTGATGTTGAACTTGAAGCCCTCCACTATCCCCTTAAGTAGGCTAACTCAACTCGAGGATTCAACAAGAAACTTGGAATCAACTCAAGAATTCAGTTCTACTCAAAGATCAAATGGAGTTCTTTGACTTTTTAGTTCATTCCCACAACCAATCTACACAAGTTCATCTTCCCACTTCCTTGTTTCAATCCCTCATTTCACCAACTCCATTCTAGGCCACCTAGTGCACCTAGCACCTCCACCATACCAAAATCTCAACCAAGCTTCTCACACTGACCCTAACACCTTGGATCATCTTATCATGGTCTATCTATCATGATATAACTCTTCACCAACTCCAAACAACTCAGCTCTTACCATTTCACACTTTAGCCCTTCTAGGCCTGGCTAGTAGCCCTGTTAACACTGTAATCTTCAAATTTTGTGAAACTTTCCAAAACACCCTGGTAATGTCTTTATATTTTCTAATACCATTTTCATAGTTATTTAACCCCTATAAATCTCAAGCTTTCATCTCTTGACTGGTGAACCTTTCTACTGCTGATTGCACACCATTTAGGCCTAATTAGCCCTACCCCAACAAAGGAACTCTATCACTCCTTTGACTTCAAGACTCCTAAGGTTGAAATAGTCTTACTAGACCTTGTAAGAATCAATATTTTCACCTTGGCATCTAATTACTAAATGCCTTGAAACAGTCTGAAGTACACAATAAGTTTTAGAAATTTCAGAGGTTTAGGTACTTGTGCCTATCAACAACCTTAAATGCTTCAAAGACTTGACTTGTCTAGGTCTGTCACAATACTTCTAAATGATGATTTTGGTTTCATAAGGCTTTCAATTCAAGGAATCATAAGGCTTTAATTCAATCCCCATGCTCTAGTTTACAATGGTTCTCTCAAACTGAACCCAAAGGCCTAATAGGCTGTCTAAACCCTACAGAAGACTAAAAATGGGAATAATTCTAACTTTTCTCAAAACACTTGATGAGATAGAAACATTTATGGACACCCTCTTTGGAGTTCAACAACATATCAAAAGTTTTTATGCTATTGCTTTGGACAAACACCCCTGTTCAGCACTGCTACCCTATTTCAATGCACTAAAATTTACTAAATTTGCAAAGGAAGTATGTGAAAGACTCTACCTGGCACTTCCAGCTCTTGGATAGTGGCTTTTTATGTCTTAAATTGACCAAATCCAAAGGCAATTAGTCCCCAATGCTCAACAACATCAAAATCCCTAATTCGGTGCCCTCCAACCCTGGTTTTTAGGGCTTCTACAATCTCCCATCTTCACATGCTCCTATCTCAAATTGATAGTGGATTAACCATGTACTAAACATTATATAATGTTTCCAAACACAAAATAGATCCCTTGCTTGGATGGATTTCTCATTGCAATACCCGATCCTTCATTTTTTTACTGGTTTTCCCTTGCTCTGGTCCGTGATCACACCTTACTCTACTCTGTACTACATATGTGTAGTTAGGAACTATATTTCAAGTTAGATTCCATCATTCCATGAATATTAGGCCTTCTATGTTCATGGAATGATCTTCATTATCCCAAAAAATCTACTATGATAAATGAAAACAGTTAGGAGAAATCCACTATCCTACAACTGGCGTAAAGTAAGTTCACTGAAATGTTAGGACAATCATCAAAAGAAAAATGAAATGATTTAAGAACCCATCAATGCATTTGAGATTCAACTCAAGCAAATAGAGTTTCAAATGACAGTCAATTTGCAGAGAACAATAAATTTTTATTGTCTTTTCGTTCACCAAAAACATACACTAGTCTGTCCTCTGTCGTAACAGAGACTCCTTTTTTTTTATATAAAATACTCTCTCTTGAACAATATAACTACTTCAAAAACTAATTCAACCAACTTCAATTGTTGAGTTGAATGTTAAGTCTAAAAACTCTAACAAATCGAAACTTCCCTCTCATTCCTAAACTAACCGTTTATATTTGAAAATTTGAATTTCAAAACCATAAAAGGCTTTATTTGAGTATATAACTCCTTTCTAATTGTTCCTTAATGACCTAGACCTATTTCATTCCTAGCTTAGACTCCTAAAACATTATTGAAAGCATTATTAAAACTTGGACAACATCAGTCCATTACAATCCAATTCTTAGTCCCTTGAAGGACATTACAAACATAACATTTTAGTCCTTTGAGGACATTACAAATTAATTGAAGAAATGCATTATGTTAATAACATTATAGGTGCCAAGATCCTCCATTTGATCTATTGACCTAGATTGTACATTCCATCCTTCGAATTTGCTTTGAAGGTCTTGAAAGTCTGCATAGTCTTCTTCTCCAAATTGATTGTGTGAGGTGCTCCTGCACCATACTCCCCACCATGAAAAGAACTCTTTCCCCAAGAGTTATTGTGCTTGTGCCCACTAGATTTGCTCATAGAAAGCTGATGTTTAGGGATGACACACTCCCCAAAAGTGACCTACTGCTGTCCCAAACTCCCTGCATTTAGACACAAAAGGTTAGAGAAAAACTCATGTGGTTTTGACTGTCTTTCGACATGATAGTACTGCTGTTGCACATTAGATCCCTGCACAAACTCCATTGGATCTTTCTCTACTAGCACTACCACTTCATCTGCATGTTCTCCAATAGGACACTTGACTATCCCCACCAATACAAAAGACTGTTCAAACAACCCTGCCTCCCTTGGACTGTCCTGCCTCTTCATCTGGCATTGTTTCAAACCCCAACCAGTATCATACTGTAGAGTATTCTGAACCTGCACTAGAATATCCATGGAAAAACACATCAGTATAGACTCCTTATGACTCCTTACCAATGGATGTAGTTTATACCTCATCTTTCCTTGTTGAACTACATATGTATTCTCATAACCATTATGCATAACTCTCCTCAAACATTGCCAAGATCTTCCTAGAATTAGATGCCCACAAGTCAAAAATATTGAGTACATCTTACTTAATAAGACTCAATTAAGTAAGACTCCTAAGGTTGAAACAGTCTTACTAGACCTTGTAAGACTCAATTAACAATCTTACTAGACATTGAATACATCTTAATTAATTCACTGTTATCCCACTGTACCTGCAGGACAGAGAGTTCCAGTATTTGCAAAGAATTTCATTTTTATTGCCCAAAAATATTAAAAATTTGAACCATTACATTTCAACATTGATCTCCTCCCCCTATTTATGAGGATTAACCTCTAAATAGGCTTAGATCCCCCAAATAACCCGACTGTCCCATGTAACTAACTCTAATTGCCTGTTACCAGTCAAAACTGACTGTTACTAACATGAAATACTTAGAGATTTGTTGTCAAGTTGAAAAAAAATTTGTCAACTCGACAAACTAAACATATAATGCCAAAACTAAAGACTTCTAAAGGTTTTAATGATAACCTTTATCACCTTATTACCTTTACTAACCCAACTAACCCCATTAAGCCCATTTGGCTTATATTGCCAATGTTGGCAATTTTACAAAATATTGCACTTTTAGTGCCTTTGACATCTTTTAGAGGCTTTGATAGCCTTAGTAATCCACCATCTCTCCATGCCTCCTACACACGCCTACACCTACCAAATAGGCTTCCAAAATTAGTTTATCCTGCTGCATAATCGTAACAGTTAGTTATCTGACTATTGCTGGTTAGTTACAAACTAATACAAACTAAAATTTTGTTGTCTAGTTGACACTAAAGTGTCAACTTCAAAAAATTATAAACATTAAGTGTTTATCTCTATTCCTTAGCCTTCTTAAAGGCCTATAAACCTATCAAATCTCCTAAAACTTCCTAAATCTCCTATAAGCCTTATCAGGCCTTAATTGCCAACATGGCACATTACAACTTTGGGCACTCTTTGGTGCTTTCACAACCTTTTAAATTTTCCTTAGAGACCCTATTACATTGGTCAAAGAACTTATAGGCCATTAGATCCCTTTGATAGACTAGGATCAACAAAACAACCTTTAATGAACCCCTTTAGGTACATGTTGACCTTTCAATGTCATTTGCCTCTGTTACATGCCTTTATAGTTTAGGCTTATCACATTTAAAACATCAATTACAAAAATGGACCATAGGTCCAATTACATTCAAAATTTGATCTTCCTAGATCATTAAACCTTCACGAGTCTAAATGAGTCTTCTTGCATGCTTTTGCCAAGGTGCTCTACACCATGTTCGTAAATCATAGCCAAGAAAATACCACTTCACAAATAATAGTAAAGTGATGTGGAATCAGGCTGATTCATCCCTTGAGATTTCATCAATCTTGAGCTTGACAAATTTCCTTCTCCATAAACTCAAAGATAGGTTATCTGACAAAAAACCCTCTTATGGACAATATAATACATTTAAACATCAACCCAAGGATGTAGGCATGTCATGGTGTAAGCTGCAAGAGGATCACATAGTCCAATAGTAATGTTTAGCAGAAGCCAAGTTATTGACTATAAAATTTAATTATCTATGCTAACATGAAAAAAAAGAGTAGGGACATGTATCTGAGGTGGGCCTACTTGAGAAATAATCTAATTGTGCTAAATAGAAGAAAATAGCTAAATCAAAGCTTCATAGATTCATATATGCATACTAATTATAGACAAGCACTATATTCAACTAAAAGTAGGAATATATTGAAAATGGTGTCACATTTTTTTTTAAAACAAAAGTTAGTATTGGTCAAAATTTCATCCTTTACACAATACTAAATTCGACCAAGATGCTATACATTCGATGGTTCCTTCGATGAATTTGTGTGGATAATTCGATGATAAAATGGACTAATTTCAACCAGGATGCTATACATTCGATGGTCACATCGATGAATTTGGGTGGATAATTTGACAAAAAAATGGTCTCAATTTTGACTGTTACACCAATTGATCGATGTATTATTCTTCCAGTTCCAAGGGATTGTTGTAGTTGATAATTCAACCAGTTATGGGGTTGAAATTTCAACTATTATTTACCATGTAGAAACTTCGATGAAAAAAGATCGATGACAGTTTTAGTCGCCTATTCGACCAATTGTTGTAGAAAATTTGACTAATTCTCGTCGAAATTTAAGGTAAAATTTACTAGTGTCAAATGTGTCCTTCGGTAGAGGCTTTGTAAAGATATCTGCATGTTGTTCTTTAGATGTAACAAATTCTAACTTCATTTGCTTCTCTTGCACTTTTTCTCTTAAGTAATGATACTTAATTGATATATGCTTTGTCTTAGAGTTCATCAATGGATTCTTTAAAATATTAATAGCACTTGTGTTGTCACAGTATATAATCACTGGGTTAGTGATTACCTCATTCATTCCTTCCAACACTTGCTTAATATATGCAATGTTTGAGCAATTAGTAGCAGTAGCAACATACTCTGCTTCAGCTGTAGACTGAGAAATACAAGCCTGCTTTTTATTTGTCTAGGTTATAAGTCTTTCACCAAAGAAGAATGCTCCTCCGATAGTGCTTTTTCTGTCATCCACATTTCTAGCCCAATCAACATTGGTATAGACCATCAGTTCAAACTTACCTTCCTTAGGATACCATAAACCATAATCCTCCATCTTTTTTAGGTATCTTAAGATCCTTTTAGTTGCAATCATGTGTGATTCTCTAGGATTAGCAAAAAATCTAGCAACAATTCCCACATCATGTGCTATATTTGGTCTACTGTGAACTACATACATTAGCTTACCAATCATGGATAGGTAAAGTGTCTAGTTTACCTTTGTAGTTTTATCTTCCTTAGTCAATTTACATCTAGTAGCCATCGGTGTTCCCACAGGTTTAGCATCTTCCATGCCAAATGTCTTCAAGACTTCCTTTATGTACTTGGACTGTGTGATGAATATCCCATCACTCTGCTGAATCACTTGTAATTCAAGAAAGAACTTAATCTCTTCGAACATAGACATTTCAAACTCATTCCTCATCTCATCAGCAAAAGATTTAAATACATGATCTTGACCTCCAAAAATAATATCATCAACAAAAATTTCAACAATAAGAATAGTGTCATCAGTATCACCTTTCATGTACAAATTGCTATTTTCAGTAGTTCTTACAAATCCAATACTTAACAAGTAAGTATGTAGCCTTTCATACTAGGCTCTTAGTGCTTGCTTCAAACCATATAAAGCTTTGTGTAATCTAAATACCATGTCTCTATTGTCTAGATCAACGAATCCTTCAGGTTGTTCTATGTAGACCTCTTCTTCAAGTATACCATTCAGAAATGCTAACTTCACATCCATTTGATAAACCTTAAGTTTCTTGTGTAGCATATGCAAGTAGCATTCTAACTCCTTCCAATCTAGAAACAAGTGCAAATGTCTCACCATAGTCAATGCATTCTTCTTGTGCACATCCCTTGCATACCAATCTCACTTTATTTCTTGTCACTTCACCATTTTCATTCAGTTTGTTCTTGAATATCCATTTAGTACCGAGAACATTTTTATCTTTAGGTCGGGGTACTAAGGACCAAGTTTTGTTCTTCTCCATTTATTCTATTTCCTCATTCATTGCATTAACCCATTCTTCATTCTCTAATGCAAATTTCACATTCTTGGGTTCAAATTCACAAACTAGACATGTACCTTGTCTTGCTTTGCTTCTTGTCTGCATGCCAGCTTGTCTGTCTCCAATAATTTGTGTCTTAAGATGATGTCTTCTGAAAAAAATAGCTAGTACTCAATTTCTCCTTTCTTGTTCATCCTGTTTAGGTTCATGTGCTTTCTCGGTAGCTCCATCTTGTTCATCGATTTCCCTTTCATGTTCCTTGGGGTTATTTTCCTGTTGACTGGTTATCACAAGTTGTGACTTTGGTAGATAGTCAAGAAGTTCAATGTAAGTTAATCTACCATAGTCTTCCGGTTCCTTTCTTTCCTCTATGTTCTTGTCATCAAACTCATCAACACAGACATTAGTACTTTCAATTATCTTATTTGTAACCTTATTCAGACATTTGTATCCTTTACTCTTAGTAGAATATCCTTAGAATATTCCTTCATCACCTTTAGAATCAAATTTTCCATTTCTCTCATCTTTCAGAATAAAACATTTGCTTCCAAAAATTCTAAAATAAATTACAGTAGGTTTGTGTCCAAACCATAGATCATAAGGTGTCCGGTTGGTGTCCTTCTTCAGTTGTACTCAGTTAAGCACATATACAGTTGTACTGACAACTTCTATCTAATATGTCTGAGCAACATTCTTTTGTATCATCAGTGTTTTAGCAGAATCAATTATTGACCTGTTCCTTCTTTCAGCAATCCCATTCTACTGAGATGTTCTCAGTGCAAAGACCTGTCTCTTAATACCATGCTCATTACATAAATTAGTAAATTCATCATAGATAAATTCACCTCCTCTATCAAATCTTAAGCATTTAATTTCTTTTCCAATCTCTTTTTCTACCTTTGCCTTATACCACTTAAACATCTTGAATGCTTCAGATTTTTCTTTTAAGAACATAACTGTCATCAGTCTAGTATAGTCATCAACAAAAAGAATAAAGTATCTATCACCATAATAACTCTGAGTTCTCATAGGACCACATAGGTCAGTATGAACCAAGTCAAGTATCTTCTTTGTTGAGTAGTCTTTGCTTTTAAAACTAGACTTAGTCATCTTACCTTTCTGACATTCATGAAACATTGCATGATCTGGTTTTGATAAGTTAGGCAACCCTCTAACTCTTTTCCTCTTACTAATCTTGATCATGTTATCAAAATTCACATGGCATAACCTTTTATGCCACAACCATGCATCTTCATCCTTCATTAATAAATAAGAAGACTGATCAATATCAAGATAAAATAGATTACCTCTAGATTGTGTACCAGTTTCGACAAGTCTTCCTCCATCATCATAGATTTTTACCTTTCTTCTCTCAAAAGCAAGTTGGTGGCCTGAGTTATTCAGCTCTGCCACACTTAACAGATTATAGTTCATTCCATCTACCCAGTATGCATTTTCACATTTTATTCTATCATTAATCATCAGTGAACCTTTACCTCTTACCATACAGGGTGCATCATTTTACATTCTTACAAATTACTATCATATTTTTACTCATTTTTGGGTTGGTGACCTAATTACTAGATGAAGCTACAGTACCCTAGTTTTTGTTATTAGGTGATCTTATTTAAGTTTGTGTTCATTTCATAAAAGATACATGTAAGAAGATAAATTTATGCATCTAGAGATTACATGTATACATGCCAATATCTGTATGTACTATACAAAGAAATAAATTGAAAGATAATATCATCTAGGCTCACATAGGCCATGAGCATAGCCAACCTTCAAAAAATATAAATTTGAATACAGACATACATGAATGAACATAAACAACAGGGTACCATTTGAAATCCTAAAGAAATGATGGAAGAATAACCAAGGTGTGAATCCAGTGTGCTCCTACTTGATCTAAGAACCTACAAGAAGAAATGAAATGAGGTTAGATCCAAGGGATCTAAGAAATTCATGATATCCTATTACATATTCTCATCTACATTCATGCATGTGCATAATCAAGCCATACATCTCTAGAAGGGAACCATGCTCTAGACATGTGCACACTCAGAAGGATGTTGTAGGAGGAAGAAAACTACCATATTTTTACTAACTTGTTTGTGTCATGTGTAGGAAGTGAGGAAAATTAGACTGTGAAAGGGACATATTTTCTTGGGTATGAAACCTTTCAGTCTACTATAATCAATTGAGAAATTTAAAAAATAACTGTAGAAGGGACATGACCTTGTGTCATGAAACCTTCTAGTGATTCATGATGCATTAGTGGCATCCATGAGATGCAGTGCTCATACATGAAAAATGAAAAAGGATATTATCTAGAGACCAACCTCACAATGAGAAGTGTGAGATGATCATCTTCATTGATTCAACGATAGAGAGAAACAAATAATTGCTACAGGAAGAAAATGGAGCAATACAAAATCTGCATATATCTTAAACAAGCAGCATTTGCATATGAATATCAACAAAATCAAAGCCCTAATTTGTATGCACATCTCAAGAATTGGTATTTTGAAGAATCAAAGAAGAAAGTATGATACATTTACATGTGTATCTCTCAAGGAAAATGGTACAACGGTGGTACAAAATCTGCATTTACATAGACAAAAAATCTGCAATACATAATCATCAAAAGAGCATCTATATGATGCCCTCAATGATCAAAAACAATATCAAGCTTGATCATACCCATGATATGAAGGAAAAACTAGAAAATAATGCTTCCAAAGAAATGAAAGAATGAAGAAAGAGCAGCCATAATGCAAGAGAAAACAGAAAATTAAAATCTTGCAATGAAAAATGAAGTTGAAAACTCTTACCTCTTACCTCATAACATATTCGAATTCTAATTTCATGTAAAGCTAAGTAAAAGGAAAGTTTCCAAAGAGAAAGTTTCCCTTCCCATTCGAAATTCCCTTAAGGGATGTGATTTTTGCAAAGGGAGAGAAGTTTAAAAGGCAAGAAAGTTGATTTTTATATGTTTCCAAAACATTAAAAATTGGAGATTTTTTTTTGAAATGTTTATTTTATAAACATAAAAGGGGTATATGCTATAAGCATATTATTTAAAGATTCTTTTTAATTTTTCTTAATTAGAGGGGGAATTAAAAATAAAATGGACTTTTATTAAAAATTTGAAGAATATTTTCAAAAAAAAAGGAAAAGTCATTTTTCTAGAAGGAAAAATTGGAGATGTAGTCCTATATCCTTAAGTCCTAGTTATTTTTTGTGATTAAATAATGTGACCCCTAAACACTTAGGTGTTATTGTTGTCTATTTTATTAGGGGTCATTATTAAAATGCAACATTTAATGTAAAATCATGCACTTTCATTATTGTAAAATATTTGAGAAGTGATGTTTTATAAATCATCTTGTTGAAATATTACCTACCAAAGCATGATTAGGGGATAGGGTAGAATTTAATGACTTATCTTTTTTAGGATTTTCACTTTTCCCCTTACCCCTACAAATCTAGGAATCTGGCATCCGAGTTTATGAGGCATCTTCATGGGCCTATTTGGAGAGTTTTCCATTTTTAGGTGGTTGTGGGATTTGAATGTAGATCCCTTCGTTTCTTTTTATACCTCTCACTTCTGTGATTGAGGTTAGTTCTTCATTCTCTCTTTCTTGGAGATGAATGCTTGTAGCTCTGTAAAAGAAAACTATAATTTGGCTCCTTTCAATATAGTTCATAACAATTGTCCTTCTTATTCCTACAATTTTGTGAGTTATTTTGGTGGATTTTATGTCATGTAATGTGATGAAAGTTAGTCCTTTACTTGATATTTTGTTCATTTAGATGCTCATAAGCACTTTTATTTCCTAAAGTCTCAATCTATGTACATTTGAAGGTATTTGGATTTGTGGAATTTAATTTTCCTTCTCATTTACAGCCATCACCTTGTTATTTCTAAGGGAAAAATCAAAGTTAGGGAGAAGTTGTGATGCTCAAGTTATGTTTGAATTCCATTGTGAGTGTTTTGTAGTTTGTGGATCTATTTAGTTTGGTGAATCACCTAGTTTTAGTTTCAATTTTATGCACTCTCTCTCCCTTTTCCTCCTAAAAGTCAGTTCAGTTTCAAGGTGATTCAAGGGGAAGCTGACCCCTAATCCAGAGGTCTACTTTCTGATAGGTTACCCATAGCTTGAAAGTAGTCCCATGTTTCATGGGATTGCTAGGTTTTACACTTAGCCATACTCGAGTGCAATCCCTAGTGACAACACAGATCCTCCATCATATTCATCAAGTAGATCAAATTTCTCTATATCACTAATTATATGATGTGTACAACCACTGTCTATGATCCATGTATCATTTTAGCTTACTTTAGAGATCAGTGCTGTTTCTTCAAGTTTCTCTTCTTCCTCTGAATCATCTTTCATAGCAACAAATAATACTTCTATATCATCACCAGTGTCAGATTCAGATTCAAATTCTTTGGCTATGTAACATAAATTTTTCCTTTTTTCATAGCTATCTTGGTTATCTCTATAGTTGTGTCGGTAGCCTCTGTTGACTCTTCTCCCATAGCTTTCTTCGGATCGGTCTTTGGATCTATCATCATCTTTCTTATTTGGACATCTAGCAGTGATGTGGCCAAATTCCTTATAATTAAAACATGCTAAAGGTAGCTTACCTCTATACCTTCCTTTACCTTTGGGTAATCTTCTGGCCATAAGAGCTTCAAGCTCATCAAGCTCATCATCGGTACCACTATCACTATCATTATTCTTACTATTCCTGCTACTAGACTTACCAATCTTCAAAGAGGACATGAAAGTGGATTCAATAGAAGGTACAACACTGTTGTCAAAGTTATTCAATTCAAAGGTTGTAAGCTTACCGATCAGTGTGTCAAGAGTAAGTTTGGATGTAGCCCTTGTTTCATGAATTGCAGAGATCCTGATCGCATAAACTGGCATAAAAGTTCTAAGAATCTTGCTTATCACTTCTTCATCCTCAATAACTCCATCAGATGCTCTAATAGCATGTAATACCTCTTTTAGTCTATTTGTGTATTTCATAATGTTCTCACCTTCTTTCATCTTCATATCATCAAATTGACCTCTTAGGCTATCTGCTCTAGCTCTCTTAACATTTTCATCTCCACTATATATTAGAGTCAGTTTATCCCACATGGCTTTGGCAGTTGTGCATCCCTTAATGTCTTCAAATTTGGCATCAGTACAGGAAACAACAAGTTCCATCATAGTAATATTGTGTTCATGCCCGTCCTTCAGTTGATCAAGTGTCAGGGGACCTGGTGTCGGTTCAATGTAGCCATTCTCCATCAGTTCTAGTGTAGAATTCCCAATTCCATATATGTGCAACTTCATTCAGCTCTGCCATACTGCGAAGTTTTCTTTGTTCAGCTTTGGCACTTCCCTCTTATACATCTTGAGACCTTTTCACCGGAGTCCTTAAAACTCTATTCTAAGCAACCGAAGCTCTGATACCAATTGTTAGAATAACTGAGAGGGGGGTGAATTAGTTATCTAGTGTCCCAAAACAAAATGTATAATACAAAACAAATTCTTCAACTTCTACTACTCGGTAAACATAAAATACTTTCACTGTCTATTTTTTTACCGATTGTCAGTCTAAAACTTATAGTAGTTACTGATCAAATCTAACATGTAATAGAAAAGTATGATAACAAGAAAATATCACAATCAACACATAACACAAGAGATTTAACGTGGAAACCCTGTGAAGGGAAAAACCACCTGGGACTGGCAACCCAAAAATGTTCACTCTTCTGAAGTGAGGTCGGTGAAGACCCAACCCTGTTAAAAGTTTACAAACACACTATTAGGTGTGACCTTGTTAGAGGATTTTAGACCAGAAGTTATCATCCAACCAGCATGTTAGTCCATTTTCTGGTTCATGCAAAATCTTTTGAAAATGGCCCGTTTCCTTGCAAGTTTTCTTGAAGTGTCCTACCTTGTGTTCTTCATTGTGTCACCTTGCTTCAGTTCAAATCACATGTGCTGAATCGCAAACCCAAAGAGTTATTCAAGTTTTAAGGTCTACAGGAAACAATTTCAAAATCTGCCTAAGTGTCGAAAACCCACAATTTTTTTGAAAACTCGTGATGTTTTCGATCTTTCACCGAAAACCCTGTGTGTTTTCAACCTCGCATTTCTTCCCTTTTGCTGGCAATCCTTGTTTGTTGGTCCTAAGTGTGCAAGTGCGATCAATGGTGGGACCTAGTTTCCAGATGAGTCAAAGGATCCTGACATGTCAAAGCATCAACGGTTGTCTCTAAAGCACGAAGGATTTGTCAGGGCTATGTGAAATCACGCCGACCATTGATTCTTCTTTATGGTGTAGTGTTTCAACCTGTGGGTCCAAGGTGACATGTGTGCACAAATGGTAGCTCTTTATTAGCCGAAAGAATTGGTGATATGGTAGGTTGTGAGAGGGACCTGTGCATGAAGGAAAATTTTTTTTCTCGCTTGTCAGTTCTTTGCAACATGGAGGTTTGTGATTTGTCAAAAAGGTTTATGCGGCAGGGTGGGGTTAGGTTGTTAGGCGCTTGAAGATCTTGTGGTAGTCGCATGATCGCATGGAATTTTCTTCTCCTTTGCAACCATGTGACTGTCTATTGATTTGGAATCTCACCGTAAGGGCTGTCAGTAGGTCTGTTGTCAGGGTGGAACGAGTTGGCATCTTCTGATTGGTTGGTGGAATGACATGTTGGATGTTGTCAGTGGGGCCACAATTTTCAAAGGAAGTAGAATGTCTGCAAGTTTGTGAAGATCATGTGGTTGTCGTTATACTGCTGAGGTGAGATGCTCAACTTTTAGCATCGCGGTGTAATGACGACCGTTGATTTTGTTTAAAGAAATATAAAGTGCGCCGGCTCGAGAAAAGTAAATGAATCAAATGGTGGTGATATAAAGTTAATCTCAGTTCAAATGTTGACCATTGATAGATTGCTGGCACCCTGAGGATGACCGTTGCGTTTCAAATTCAAACTTCTGAGTGGGTTTGTGATCGGCATTGCGCGGCTAAGTGATTGCGGTCACATGATCATAAGGGTGAGTAGGGTGTCTTGCGATCATGCAACCATGCATAAATGTAAACCAGGATTCTTTTATGGGCTACTTGATTTGCTGAAAAAGAATGAATCGATGGCTGTGTTTTAAGGTTGACCGGCTAATCGTTGGCAACCAAATTCAAATATGATTGTAGGGTTTCTTATAGAGGGTTTTCACGACAGGAAGTACCAAAATTTATGGTTTCTTTGACAGTTTTTGATCTGGTTTGGTGGCATTGGTTGTTTGGATGTGATCTAGGGCTCCTGTGGTCAGTTGCAGAAGTTGTTTTGTACCTAGTGGAGTGTATTTTTGAGCTCAAGAAGCTGTTTGCAGGTGGCCGATTTGACTGGTTTTCATGGCTATCCCTAGTGTCTTGTACTGGCTCACAGATTTTCATGATTGAAGATCTGTCTGAGATCTCTTTCTCCAGGTGGCTTCTTGTTCTTCCCTTGCAATAAGTTTTTGATCATTTCTAGTTGGTTTAGTCATTGTAACCCTAACCCTAGTCACCCTAAGCTTCATGCAATCTCTTTAAGATTCCCAAGGTGGCTAGTGGTATAAATTTTTGATTTTTTGACTGAGTAGGGGTTCAAATTTTGATCAGTTCCAAGGGTTTTGATTTTGATTAGTTCCAGTGGGAAGCAGTAAAACTCTATCACATTGTAGGAGGCTGAATAGAACTTCTTTGTATCTTTTGCAGGTTATTGAAGTGGTAGTCTCATTTCTGGTATAGACATGTACATGATTCATCATACTTAATATAATTGTTTCAAGCTTTCAAGTCTCTCCTTGGTGTCAGTTTTATGAGTTTTGGATTTTCTGGTCCATTGCATAGGGTTACCTTTGCATATGTTTTAGTCTTTAGTTCTTGATCTAGGATCAAGTGAAAAATACTTTGGATAGGGCATAGATTCATTAGATTCATCTACAAAAGGATCTTATAAGTAGTGGATGGGCTGGAATAGTTGTATTTATGGCTTTGAGTCTTTGACAATAGTTGGTTCATGTTTCTATACTTGCATTTGATGATTTTCCCAATGGATAATGACACTGATCAAGGATTAGTACATTCAGTTGAGTTCAGTGTTTGATAGGTTTTGGCTATTTCCTGCATCTTTGAATATCAATACCATTTCAAGTCTTTTTCATTATTTGGTTGATAGTAGTAATACCCTTCACAAGACCATTTTACCCTACATAGTAGAGTTGATTCAATGAATACCTGGTTAGTATTTAGTAATCCTTTACTATGATTTGCTTTATGAATCCAGAAGTATAAGGTGTGTAGTGAGTGGAGTTTTCTCTGGATTAGGTGCACCCACCTTGGTTTTGCAGATCCAGAAGCAGAAGAGGGCATATTAAGACCCTATAGTTGGTTCAGTTGTCTTGCAGAGCTCTCATACTTGGAATTAACCACTCCTAACATTAGTCTCAAGGCATATTGGCAGCCCTAAGTGGCATAAGCATTTTCAAACACCAACACAGTAGTCACTCTAGGGTTGATAGGATAACAATGTTCACTCTATGAATGAAACATCAAAATACTTTCTTAGTCCACTCGGTTAAGAGATTTGATTGTGTACAATGGTTAAATATGTAACAATAGATGATTTGCCTTGAAACAACTTCAATTGTAGTTTACAGATCAATGTTAAGCTCATTCAAATCTTTCTGATCAATATATCACTTCAGATTCAATCTTATATCAACTTATTATCCATCGGTAATTAATCTTTGTAGCTCGGTAATTGTTCTATAGCTTGGTTCTTATTAACTAGCATGATCAGAATGCATGAAAACTTGTTCACGCGATAATTCTATAGTATCTTCTTCTTCCAGCATCCTTCAACAATGAAACCAATGTCTCTTATATAGATGAGTAAATCATTTTCTTTTTGTCCATCAGATTTTGCCGCTTAATCTTATTCATTGATTTTGCCACTTAATCTTATTCATTGATTTTGCTGCTCTAACCTTCTTCGGCTGATGTGTTAGTAAAAAATTTCAATCTACTCCATTAGATCCTTCTTGAATTATGTTAGCCGTCGATCTTCATAACAAACCTTATCTGTTACCTTGATTTCATACACTTTATATCTCATCACTTTATCGGCTAAAACTGATCATTTAATTCCTTTCTGTTTTGCTCTGTTAACAAAGAAATGCATCGGTGAACACAAGGTTAGTTAACACTACACTCAGTATACACTACACTCTGTCGGTGTATACTAGAATGCTTCATTTACTGACAACACTGCTTTGTGTCTTTCAGCTCTATTCTTCATCATAGATGAATGCAACATAATAAAGTTGATATCATCAAGTCATAGACTCATCAACAAGTTACTCAGTGTATTCCTTATCCTCATCTGATATATACATCTTCCTCATGTAGATATTTCTGTTCTTCATCTCTTTCACCTTTCTTTAGATGCATCGGTATAGTAACTTACAAGATAAGTACTGTCAAGCTAGTTGACATCAATGAAAACATAATACTAATTTAATCATCTTGCATATCTAATCAGTAATTCCTCAGTAAACTAAAATTACAGATTCTTCATTTAGGTTCTAAATCAGTTGTAGTTCATCACACCCATGGCTACTAGACAAAAAATATCAAAAACTGATGATACAACTGAAGTGAATCAAACCTTGTATAGGTCAATGATTGGAGAGTTACAATATGTTGTCCATAGCAGACTGAATATTGTCCTAGTAGTTGGGATTGTTGCAAGATTTTCTATAAATCCTAAGGAGAATCACATGATGGTAGTAAAAAGGATATTAAGATATCTGATGAAGGGTGCTCCCCTTAATACCACAAACACATAACAGAAATAGAGAAACAACAACAATATGCAAGAACAGAAAATTGGCTTCTTATTATCTCCACAAATGTGGAATTACAAACTTTCAGAATTACAATATGCAAAGCCACATGGGCATTCCCTTACAATATTCTGTAGGACAAAGCCTCGAGCTATTACTCAGATCTACTACCCAGAACTATTCTGAACTGCCTAAGACAATAATACAGCCTTTCTTATATAGGCAATTTTCCACCGCCTAGAAGGTTCCAGAATTTTAGCCAATAAGGCCGACCAAACTTAGAATTATTTTATTTTACATTTTATTACATCATAGTCGGCTCAAGATAACCTTTGAAACCCGAACAGAAATTTTGAAGAAAATTATTTTTCGCCATTTCGGGTGGCCCAACTTCCGAAGACCATAAGTCATCACCAGTTGACCCGATCGGCTATTATAACCCCATTTCGGAAATGCCACGAAGCGCTCTACAGGCTTGACTAGCGCAAGCGCTTGTCACCCAAATTTTCGACCTCATCCGGGGCCTCTAAAGCCTTCAAAACCGAGTTCAAAGTTTCTGTACCCTGCTGCCAATATCAAAAATCTTCAATATCTTCCAATATACACTTGATCTGGCAATGAAACTTTACTGGCAGACTTATATGACCAAAATGAAGCTCCAAGAAAGGAATAAGATCATTTTGAGCACATACAAAAATTACCAAAAATAGTAACTTTCCATAAATAGCAGCTCTGCACAAAATAGCCCTTATTGAATACAAAAATAGAAATATTTTTGGGTGATGCAAGATTGCTCTTACACCCAGGATGCTCCTGCATCAGACACCCAGGGTAATTTGAGAAGTGACCCTGTCACGACTCAGGTGTGCAGAGAAAAACCAAGACGGCTAACCTCCTCCTTTGTCAGCCATGATGAATCTTCAACAGGTCATCCTTTCCACTTGACCAGATATTCTTCATATGTCTTGTTCCTTGTGCTTCTGCCAACATGACTGTCCAGTATATCTTCGATCTTCTTAGTGTCTGAACTAGTTGCTGGAATACTCCACTGTGCTGCTGTGATCTCATCTTCAACACCGCCTTCATGATACTTTGTCAGATCTGAAATGTTAAGCACTGGTGAAATATTTAGCTTAGTAGGCAATTCTACCTCATATGCGTTTCCTAAATCATGTTTCTTCAGTATCCTACATGATCCAAACTTCTTCATTTTCAGCTTGTTATATGTACCAACTAGAAACCGCTCCTTTCGCAAATGAACCATGACTTCATCACCAACCTGAAATTCCTTATACCTCCTTTTCTCATCTGCCTTAGCCTTACACTGTGCATTCATCTTGGTAATATGCTTCCTCACCTCCTCATGGATGTTCTTCAAGTGTTCTGCAAAATCCTCAGCTTCAACACTACTTATTTCTCCTTTATCTATCTTCCTCAATTCAAATGCATTTCTTGGACTACTTCCATATACAATCTGGAATGGTGATTTACCAGTGCTCCTGTTGACAGAATTATTGTATGCAAATTCCGCCTGTGGTAAAATCAAATCCCATCCTGTTGGCTTATCTCCAACCAAACATCTCAGCAAATTTCCCAAACTCCTATTCACCACCTCTGTCTGTCCATCAGTCTGTGGATGGTGTGATGAACTAAACTTCAAATCTGTCTTCAACTTCTTCCACAACGTACGCCAGAAATATCCAACAAACTTAGTGTCCCGATCTGAAACTATGGTCTTTGGCAAACCATGAAGTCTCACTACTTCTCTGAAAAACAATTCTGCTACATGAACAGCATCATTAGTCTTCTTGCAGGGAATAAAATGTGCCATCTTTGAAAATCTATCAACTACCACAAAAATTGAATCGTGTCCCCGCTGTGTCCTCGGTAAACCAAGAACAAAGTCCATGCTGATATCCTCCCAAGGCTTCTCTGGTACGGGTAATGGCTGATACAACCCTGTATTCTGCTTCACTCCTTTCGCCATCTGACATACTCTACAACTCTGTACAAACTTCTTCACATCTTGCTGCAACTGTGGCCAATAATAATTTTCACTAACCAAACCAAGGGTTTTGTCACGACCAAAATGTCTAGCCAATCCTCTGCTATGCTTCTCCTTGATGAGATTCTCCCTCATAGAACTTCGTGGAATGCACAACTGATTCCCTCGGAATAGCATATCATCCTGGATGATGAAATCCAACCATTTTGTCCTGTCTAGAGTAACAGGTTCTGTACAAGCTTTCCAAGCTTCACCAAAATCAGGATCCTCTGGATATAAATTCTTGAGTTCCTTGAACCCAACCACTTCAATCTGCATTTCTGTCAGCAATAGTTGCCTTCTGCTAAGAGCATCTGCAACCCTATTAGACTTTCCACTACTGTGTTTCAAAACAAATGTATAACTCTACAAAAACTCAACCCATTTCAAATGCCTTTGATTTAATTTTTCTTGACTATTCAAATATTGCAAAGCTTGATGATCAGTATACAAAACAAACTCCTTAGGAAGTAGATAATGTCTCCACTTATTTAATGCCTGAACTATAGCATAAAATTCTTGATCATAAACAAAATATTTCCTCTTGGCATCATTTAACTTCTCACTGAAATAAGCAACAGGTTTACCTTCTTGGCTCATAACAGCTCCTATTGCAGTACCACTAGCATCACAATCTACTTGAAATACCTTATTAAAATCTGGAAGTGCTAAAACTGGTTGTTCTGTAACTTTTTGTTTCAACAATTGAAAACTCTTTTCTGCCCCATTAGTCCACTTAAACTCTTTTCTATCCCCTCTCATTATTTCAGTCAAGGGTCCACAAATACTGCTAAAATTTTTGATAAACTTTCTGTAAAAGCTAGCTAGACCATGAAAAGATCTTACCTCAGTAGCACTCCTCGGAGTAGGCCATTCAAGGATAGCCTGTACCTTCTCTGGGTCCATTTTTAGACCTTCTGCTGAAACTACAAATCCCAAATACACTAACTCCTTCACAAAACTGCACTTCTTCAAATTAATCAACAATTTCTCTTCTCTCAACTTCTCAAATACCATACGAATATGCATCATATGCTCATCCAATGTCTTACTAAAGATCAAAATATTATCTAGGTAAACAATGACAAACTTACCCAAAAATTCTTTCAGAACCTCGTTCATGAGCCGCATGAAAGTGCTCGGTGCATTGGTTAGCCCAAAAGGCATGACTAACCACTCATATAGTCCTTCCTTTGTCTTGAAGGCAGTCTTCCATTCATCTCCTTCTCTGATCTGAATCTGATGATATCCACTTTTCAGATCTATCTTTGAGAAATACACAGCTCCACTCAAACAGTCCATAATATCATCCATTCGTGGCAATGGAAACTTGTACTTGATTGTGATCTTGTTTATTGCCCTAGAATCTGTACACATCCTCCATTCTCCATTCTTCTTTGGTGCTAATACCGCAGGTACAGCATAGGGACTCAGACTCTCTCGAATCAATCCTTTCTGTAACAACTCATGTACTTGTCTATTCAACTCCTCACTTTCTGCAGGTGTCATTCTATGTGCTGCCTTATTCAGAAAACTCACTCCTGGGATCAAGTCCATCTGATGACTGATCTTTCTGACTAGTGGTAATCCATCAAGCACGTTATCAGATACAATATCCTGAAACTCATTCAACAAATCTGCAACTTCTACAGGAACATCTTCTACTTCCTCTTTACCAGCTTTTGGAATTAAAGAAAAACATACATGCTCATGCCTCATACCATCTAGGAAATTTCTTCCATCAACAAAAGTTATCCTTGCATTACCACGTGCCTTTTCTTCAGTCTCCTTCAATGGTTTTAGCTTATGTCGCACTCCATCCTTTGTCAGAGAATAGGTATTTGCACGACCATCATGTACAGCACATCTGTCAAACTGCCATGGTCTACCCAACAACATATGACATGCATCCATAGATATGATATCACACAATACCTCATCTTGGTATCCGCCAATCTTGAACTTCACCAGGCATTGTTCATTGACCATGACCTTGTGGTCATCCTGCACCCAGGCAATCCAATATGGATGTGGATGTTTCTGTCTCTTGAGCTTCAACTTTGTCACCATCTCTTTTGACACCAAATTGTCAGTGCTCCCACTATCGATGATCACATCACAACATTTACCTTCACACTTGCACCTGGTGCGAAACAGGCTCCTCCTTTGCTCAGGTTCATTCTCACCACTCAATAGGACTCTTCTGTTAATCAACGTTTCTTCTCTTTCAGCATCTTCAGAATTTGATGATCTGGCATCTTCATCTACATGTGCAACTCTGGCCTGGCCTTCATTTCTTCTGTCTATTCTACCTTGGTGCTGAGGACATTCAAATGCCCTATGACCTTCTTCTCCACAGTGAAAACATGTTCCACGGAAGCCTCCTCTTCCAGATCCTTGTCCTCTTCCTCTTCCTCTCTGATCTCTATTATTCTGATCCTGGAAGCGATTGGAATTATTTCCACGTTGATTCTGACTGCTACTGGCCTCATCCTTCTTTTTTAGATCTTCATTTCGGCCACCATATGACCGTCCACTAGATCGTCCACCACGACCTCTTCCGTTTTGTCTGCTCTCAAACTTCTTGTTCAGCTTTTCCTCTACTTTTAGGGCAAACTGGTATGCCTCTTCAATACTGTTCATTCGAACTAGATTCAGCTCCTCCTGAATGCTTGGCCTTAAGCCATTAAGGTATCAGGCAACTTTCTCCTTATCAGCTTCTGCATGGCCTGTTCTGATGAGAAGTTGGTAGAACTCCTCTGTATACTCCTGAACAGATCTTCCTGCTTGCTTCAAACTTTGCATTTTCTTTAGTAGATCAAGCTCATAATCAACAGGAATGAACTGTTGCTTCAATTTATCCACCATCCGATCCCATCTTGTGATTTTATCTTTCCCTCTTCTATTTCGCTCCAATTGAATTTCTTGCCACCAGATTTTTGCATGACCTTTCAGTCTGGCCTTCGCAAATTTGACCCTATCAGGATCCTCAACATCTTCATACTCAAAATATTCCTCACATTCGTTGATCTAGTCGATCAATTCCTCTGGGTTAAGATTTCCAGAAAATGTAGGAACCTCAATCTTAGGTCTTTTCCCAATCTTGGAAATCGCCCGAAAAAGTCTTTCTTCCTCCTGGTTCACAATTTCAACTTCTCCTTCTTGATATTCTTCTTCGGCTTCATCCTCGCTTTCATCTCTGACATTAAGATTCATTCCTCTGTGAATCTCTTCTTGCAATGCTCGCACTTGTCTCTGTAGCTCTCTAACCTCGGGTGTTACAACACCAGCTCTTCTGCCACGTTCCCTTCGTGGAGGCATTTTCGTGATGCGCGCTGAAACCCTAACCACGGTCCTGGTGCAAACTGCCTCACAGTCGGCGATCTATTTACACACTCAAGAAAACCTGCTCTGATACCACTTGATGAAGGGTGCTCCCCTTAATACCACAAACACATAACAGAAATAGAGAAACAACAACAATATGCAAGAACAGAAAATTGGCTTCTTATTATCTCCACAAATGTGGAATTACAAACTTTCAGAATTACAATATGCAAAGCCACATGGGCATTCCCTTACAATATTCTGTAGGACAAAGCCTCGAGCTATTACCCAGATCTACTACCCAGAACTATTCTGAACTGCCTAAGACAATAATACAGCCTTCCTTATATAGGCAATTTTCCACCGCCTGGAAGGTTCCAGAATTTTAGCCAATAAGGCCGACCAAACTTAGAATTATTTTATTTTACATTTTATTACATCATAGTCGGCTCAAGATAACCTTTGAAACCCGAACAGAAATTTTGAAGAAAATTATTATTCGCCATTTCGGGTGGCCCAACTTCCGAAGACCATAAGTCATCACCAGTTGACCCGATCGGCTATTATAACCCCATTTTGGAAATACCATGAAGCGCTCTACAAGCTTGACCGGCGCAAGTGCTCGTCACCCAAATTTTCAACCTCATCCGGGGCCTCTAAAGCCTTCAAAACTGAGTTCAAAGTTTCTGTACCCTGTTGCCAATACCGAAAATCTTCAATATCTTCCAATATACACTTGATCTGGCAATGAAACTTTACTGGCAGGCTTATATGACCAAAATGAACCTCCAAGAAAGAAATCAGATCATTCTGAGCACATACGAAAATTACCAAAAATAGTAACTTTTCATAAATAGAAGCTCTGCACAAAATAGCCCTTATTGAATATAAAAAAAAATAGAAATATTTTTGGGTGATGCAAGATTGCTCTTACACCCAGGATGCTCCTGCATCAATATCTAACAGGAACAAATGACTATGGATTGCATTACAAGAAGAATGAAAAATTTGAACTAAAAGTTTATACTAATGCAGATTGGGTAGGAAATGTGGATCACAGAAAGAGTACAAGTGGTGGTGCATTCTTTCTAGGAAAGAGATTAGTCTCTTGGACAAGCAAGAAACAAAACTGCATTTCCCAATCTATAGACGAAGCTAAATATGTAGCAACAATAGTGAATTGTTCAAATTTAGTGTGGATCAAGCAATTGTTAAAAGGTATGAAGGAGAAAATCACTGAGCCTATTGTTATTTCTATGATAACACAAGTGATATTAATATATCAAAGAATCTTGTAATGGACACTAAGACTAAGCATATTTCTATCAAGTGTCATTACTTGAGAGAGCTAGTTCAAGACAAAGAAGTGAGATTGGAATATGTGAATACAAAGGAACAGTTAGCATATATATTCACAAAAGCATTACCTAAGGATGCTCACAAATACCTAAGAGGTAAATTAGCGGTGATTCCCCTAACTGAGGCTACCTAGTAGCATATAGGAGCATTGCATCAAATGTACTAATTAGAATATTTGACAAATTGATGCAAATGAGGTCACACTTTAGGAGTTGCCTAGAGTTGTGAAAAGTAAAGCACAAGATGTTGATCAGTTATAAGGAAGATGACAACGGGAGTAATAGTATTCAGAGAACTAACATGAAGATTTCTACAAGGTGAAGATGAATGTCTTTGGCATTGTTGTCAAAGAGGGAGAAGATTAAGGGAGAGATTCAGAAGGAGATTGGTATGAGTTGTCAAGAGTAAATATGAGGGAGAGATATAGTAAACTATTGAACAAACAAAGAAAAATCTATCCAAGAGGGAGTTGATACTTGGATGAGAATCATAATGAAGCTAAGGATATTAATGAAGATCTGACACATAGAGAGAGTTGACAGAGGTTGCTTCATTGCATACTTTTTGGATTATATGGTACAACATATGGTGTTGCCATCAATTCCAAAGAGGGATATTGTTGGAAACTACAATTGAAACAATTGTTATATTGTCATTGATGTGACCTTAACTAGTGTGACAGTTGCTATCTATTTCTAGAGTACAATATTTGTTGATTGATGAAGAGGATTTGAGAAGAGGAGATAACAAGAGGACCTAAAGAAATGTTGAGTTATGTGATACTACAATGGGTAATTGATTAGTTGGCATATTGGTAAGGTAATGTGTTGTTTATCTTTAACACTAAGTGAAGAAGGCAATTAGATTTGAAGCATAGGCATAACCAAGAAAAAGAGAAGAAATTTAGTTTAAGCCAAGTGATGCTAGTGTTGACCGAGCACCAGTATAAGATGAGCAAAATTTAGTGTCGACCGAGCATCAATAATTGACGAGTGTCAGAGAATTAACCAAGTGAAGACAATTTTAGCTGAGTAGAAAATTTTTAGCGATGACCGAGTTATCCAATGATGACTGAGGAGATGAACATAGTATTGACTGAGCGTCAATAATTTACAATTTGTGAAGGAATTGAGAATCCCAACCGACATATTTGACTTCTTGGGATATCTAAAATGTGTTAAAATTATTAATGAATGGTATGGAGCATTTAATGCATAGTTAACCATTTTCTTAGGGATTCAAGGAGAAGTTTGGAGATGTATCTAGAAGGAAAAAGATGAGAACAAAATGATGGAAGGATTTGATGAATCTAACCTAAACCTAAGATCTACATAAGACATTAAGTGGAAAAAGATTAATCTACCTAATCAAGGAGCTATAAGGATGACCTAATTGTGAGGTTGTGTATGGTGGAAGAGGTTGATGTTATTGACTGACAAACCTAAGTAGAAGGCTAAAGAAGAGCTGTGAAGAGATGAACAAAGTTGAGGTGATTGCTTGAAGGGATTTCCAAGTAGATTAGAGATGGAAATGGAAATGAAGGTCAGTCAGTAAATCAACATATTAATGAATTGGATATGTATTTACAAGGGTTGGATTCTCATTGAGCTCACTTCAGAAGAGTGAAAAATCAGTAGCTTGTTACAGGTAGTTTTTCCCATATTGGGTTTCCACATTAAATCCTAGTGTTATACTTGTGTGAATGTTATTTGATGTGTTGAAAGTTTTATATTATGCAAGTTGATTACATTTGGATAGTGGACTGCAAGTTTTATGTTATTGATTTATTCTATAGAGACCGAGTGAATTGATGAATAGATCTATGTTTGTTGAAGAGTTTGAAAGTTTGATGTGTACATCTGGACCTGAGGATAATTGATTCACCCCCCCTCTTAGTTATTCTAAATCATTCTAACATTATATTCTTTTTGTAAGCCTTTTTTTATTGGCAATTAGCCTATTTGTAATGACAGTTAGCCTTTCATATTTCTAGGTAGTTAGGCCAACCAACAATGAGCCAACCAGTAGTGAGACCTTATGTAAAAATCACCTTAACTAGTGTTCATATCATGAGAATCAACTTCTTCATGGTTTTCCCCATCTCAGGTTTCCACGTAAATTCTGGGGTTCATTATGTTTATATTTTGTGCTTTTCATGTTCATATCTGTTATAAGTTTCAGATTGGTTTAAGTGTTTATTGAATTAACAAATGTTAAGAAAACTATTTGAATATAATTGATTTACCCCACCTCTTAATTATTTGGTCTATTAAACAATTGGTATCTTAGCTTAGTTCCTTGGAGAGAGCTTAACTACTTGAGGTAGATCTGATGACACACAAATTGAAAATTCCTATGTTTGATGGATTAGACTATAGTTCATCGAAAAAATATATGAGAGCATACATGATTTAAATTAGTTACACTATGTAGAAGAATGTGGAGACAAAGTATGTTGTACCTCAAAATAGCCTCAATACTCAAGATGAAATTACAACCCATGAGGAGAATGAGAAAATAATATTTTAAATTTTTAGTGCTTTATCAAAAATTGAGTTATCTAAGGTTATTTCATTGAAGACCACCTATGAAGTTTGGGGGAAAATGAAAGAAACTTATGAAGGCAATGATAGAGTTAAGTTATCTAAGAAGATAACAACTAATCATCATTATAAGAATCTGAAAATGGAAGAAGGTGAGATATTAGAAGCTACTTTTAGAGGGTAGTAACTATAGTTAATGAAGTCAAGAATCAAGGAGGCAATATAATTGATGAAAATGTTATGGAGACAATCTTGATGTCCTTACTAGATAGTTATAGTGATAAGATCTTAGTTATTGAGGAGGTCTATGACCCGCATAAGTGTATCAAAGAATAGTTGTTTGCTATAGTGACAAGATCTTATCTATTGAGGAAGTCTATGACCCACATAAGTTTACCAAAGAATATTATTTGGCACCCTGACCACATTTGAGATGAGATAACTCAGAAAAGAGAAAAAGAAAAAAAATGAGATAACCTTTAAAGCCACAAAGATAAAGGAAGATCTAGATGATGATGAGGATTTATATGAGATGGAAGTGAACTTTTCAATGAAGTTGAAGATAGGTACTGAAAAATACAAAGGCATGTTACCCCTTAAATGCTTTAGACATGGAAAGATTGGTCATTCAGCTACTAGGTATCTAGAGAAAGGACCTAGGTAAAAATTTAAGAAGTTCAATAAGAAATATTATTATGTCCATGAAGATGCTAGCATATTAGATGATGATTCAAAATAAGAGGATTGTTTATTCTATGCTTGAGAAGAGGAAAAACCTAGATTTGATATTTCTAACATTTGCCCAGAACTTGATGATAATATTAAGATTGCTTTGTATGTTATAAGAAAAAAGAATGAATGGTTTATTGATAGTGGATGTTCAAATCATATGATTGGTGATAAATTAAAATTTGTAACTCTTGAAAAATATGATGGTAGTCTTATTAGATTTAATGATGATAAGGTATTATATACTATTGGTAGAGGTTCTATTACTTTTAATGGAAAACATAACATTGATAAGGTTTACTATGTGAAGGGTTTATATCATAATATCTTGAGTGTTGGACAAATGTGTGAGAATGACTATTATGTTATGTTTAAGAATGAAGGTTGCCAGATTTGGAAGAGGTTTGGAACAATTATTGCAGTTGGAAAAAGAATAGGAAGGAACATGTATCAACTTGAAGGAGCTATATAAGGATGTTTTCTATCTCAGATTGATGATAGTTAACTTTAGAACCAAAGGATGTGTCACATCAACTTTGACAACTTGGTAAGAATAATTTCATCTTGTGCAATAAGAGATTTACCAAGACTGTGCAAACTAGACAATATTATCTCTAAAGGATGTCATGAAGTAAAGTAGAGAAGAGAGTCATTCAAGGAAACAAATCATTCATCTACTAGGTTGCTAGATCTAGTGCAC
Source organism: Chamaecyparis obtusa (assembly GCA_027943335.1). Classification (NCBI taxonomy): domain Eukaryota; kingdom Viridiplantae; phylum Streptophyta; class Pinopsida; order Cupressales; family Cupressaceae; genus Chamaecyparis; species Chamaecyparis obtusa. The sequence continues at coordinate 589,509 of BSBK01004178.1, forward strand.
ACTAACCTATGCGATCCCACTTGAACAAGAAGCTTCTAAGATGAGAGATATTTCATACTTTTCATTCATGATTATTCCATATTATCTTGGGTTACATTTCTAAGAGAAAAATTAGAAGCATTTGAGAAATTCAAGATATGTAAAGAAAGAGTTAAGAATGGATGTGGTAAAAAGATTAAATGTTTGAGATATAATAAAGAAGGAAAGTTTACTTTTGATGAATTTGATAATTTTTGTGAGAAACATGGTATTAAAAGACAGTTTTGTTACAACTAGTAGTTGCCTTTGTACCAAAAGATTGACCTTTTAATGCCTGATACAACCACTAGACTTATAGAAGACACGAGAGGCTGTTAAACCATGTCAAAAATATCGAAGAGAGACATTGGTGGTTAGTACAACAATCCCCATCTTAGTGTCACTCGAGGGGATTCAAACCTATGACCAAGCTCTGATGCCACTTGTTACAACTAGTGATTGCTATTGTACCAAAAGATCAACCTTTTAATGCTTAATACAACCACTAGACTTATAGAAGACACATGAGGCTGTTAAACCATGTCATGAATCTCGAAGGGGGATGTTGGTGGTTAGTCCAAAAATTTTTTAGTGAAAAGAACACAATAAAATGGTGTAGTAGAAAGGATGAATAGATTAATAAAAGAAGCAACAAGGACAATGATTAAGGAAGTAGGTTTAATGATGGTTTACTAGAGAGAAGTAGTTCATACAACAATGTGCATACTTAACAAAGTCCTTTAGTGGAAGAAATATGGGAAGACTTCATATGAACTATAGTATGGAAGAGAATATATAGTGAAGTAATTCAAGATTATTGGAAGCAAATGATACTTTTAGAGAGATATAGATAATCTTGGCAAGTTTGACAAAAAAATAAATGAAGATATGTTTATGAAATACTTTACAAAGAGTAAAGCGTACTAGTGTTACAACAAGAGAATGAATAAGATTGTTGAAAGTGTGAATGTGAAGGTTGATGAAGAATTTTATAAAACTCCTGAGAAACACACTAATTATGAATGTGATAAATAAGAAAAAAGAAAAGAAGACAAGAAAGAAGAAGAAGAAGAGATAAGGCAAGCTCCAACATCTACAACTAAAACCCCAAGGTATGTACAACAAAATCACTTTGAGAATTAGATTATTGGTGATAATAATGGAGGTATTATTACTAGAAGTAGAGCAACATAAGAGAAAATTTTGTTGTGTTTACTTTCAAAAATTGAGCCTAAATCTATAGAAGAAGCATTTAATGATAAGAAATTGGTAAAAGCAATGAAAGAATAATTGGATTAGATAGAGACAAATTAAACTTGGGAGGATTTTCCTATACCAACTGATAAGAATGTGGTTGGTTCAAAATGGGTATCTGAAATAAGCTAGATGAAAATAGAAAGGTAATGAGAAACAAGGCAAGATTAGTCTACAAGGGTCATACTCATATTGAAGGTATTGATTTTGATGAGACTTATGCTCGTGTTTCCTAGATGCAAGTGATCCAAATATTTATAACTTTTTTAGCATTTAAAGATTTCAAGGTTTATCATATGGGTGTTAAGTCATCATTTTTAAATGGAGAATTGAAGGAAGAAGTTTACATTGAACAACCAGAAGGATTCAAGTCAGATGTGAATTTGGATATAATGTGCAGATTGAAGAAGGTGTTGCATGGATTGAAGAAGGCACCTAGAGCTTGGTATGGAAGATTAGATAAATATCTGATTGGACAAGGTTTTCATAAAGGAATTTCTGATAGTAATTTGTATTACAATATTTATTTAGATCAAATCTTAATTGTTGTAGTTTATGTTGATGACATAATTTTTAGAGGAAAAGATGAATTTTGGAGAAAGTTTGCAGAGGATATGAAAAAGGAATTCAAGATGTCTATGATTAGTGTGTTTAATTTCTCTCTTGGATTATAGGTAAATTAGAATAGTAAAGCAATTTTCATTTCTCAGTTCATGTATATCAAAGAATTGTTGAAGAAGTTTAGTTTGGATAATTCTAAACCAGTATGTGTGTGATGACAATGTGACACACTTCTATAAACCGTTGTTCTTGAGAGAATCCATGAAAGAGGATATCCCAAGAGGTGGCTTATAGCTTCCTATATATGACGTGCAAGAATGTAAGCATTATGGATGATGGATCTCAAATGAACCTCAATAAGAAACCCTTGCAAAGTGCACCATAGAATGATAGATTCAAAATGATAATGCAAGAATGAGAGATCTAAATGAAATGCAAGATCTAAGCTAGAATGTAGATGCAAGGAAAAGAAAGACAATCTAATCTAACAAGATTACAATGCCTCCTAGTTAAGCTATGTGATTTAAGCTAAATGCAATAAAGAAATGATAAGACTAGAATGCAAGTAAGATAGAATGTTCTTAGAATGCAAGAAAACAAAATGATAGCATAACACTAGAGCATGAATGATCTAAAAATGTAAGAGATTATTAGCCAAGAATGAGGAGAGAGTATCCTTTTAAAGAATTTAGAAATGAATGGATGATCAAGATTAAGAGGCAAAATCCAAGGGTGGATAATAATCCCTATTTTGACTTTAGGGAACAAGATTCTCAAAAGGCAAAATTAAGTGGATGAGAATGGTTAGGTAGAAATGAGTGGTGGAGATTAAGAGGCAAAAGAGATTCCACTCATGTCAAGAAAAAAAGCCTTTTATTTTCTTTTTAAATTAGGAAATTCCTTTTTCATGTGCACACATAGGATAAAGTGGATTTTGATGAACTACAACTGATTGAATACCATAATGACTTGAAGATCAGTGATTAGAGATCACTGAGTTACTAAAATGATATGTAAGATAATTAAATCAGTCATTATGTAGTCATTGATGTCAACTAGTTTTGACAGTACTTATCATATAAGTTACAAACATCTAAACATCTGTTCAAAGAGATAAAAGATAAAGAACTAAGATATCTACATGGAGAAAGATGGATATGATAGATGAGGATAATGACTACTTTGGGTAACTTATTGATGAGTCTATGATCTCATTTTGTTGACTTGATAATGTTGCATTAATCTATTATGAAGAAGGAAGAAAAATTGTACAAGACAATGTGGTTGGTAAATGAAGACTTCAGTATACACTGAGCCAGTGTAGTGTGTATCGAGCGAAAGTATTAACCGAGCTTGTATTTTCTGATGCATTTATTTGTTAACCGAGTATGGATGAAAGTATTAAATGCTTAGTTTAGCCGATAGAAAATGATGAGCTGGAAATTGTTATGATTTCAAGATTGAGGATAAAGTTTGTTATGAGATCCATGGTTGATAAAATTCAGCAAAGATCTAAAGGATGGAATTGAAATGTGTTATTGACACAACTGGCGAGGAAGGTTTAAGAGGCAAAATCAACGAAGAAGAATAAACCGCAAAATTTGATGGTTGATATGAAAATAGTTTATCTGTCTATATAAGAGATATGAGTTTCATTGTTGAAACTATGCCGAAAGAAAGAAGACTACAAGGATTTCACATAAATACAATTTCACGCATGCCTGATCAGACTGGTTGAAGGAGAACCGAACTGCAGAACAATACCGAGAGTCAAAGAGCTATTACCGAGTGAAAGTAAGTTGAGGAAGTGAATAGAAATATTGATCAGAGGATTTGTATGGGCTTAGAATAGATCTAAACATCTGCAAATTGAGTTGTATTGTAATCAGCTCAACTACTATTTTAGTTTAACCATTGATGTAGAAAATCTCCTAACTGAGTGGATTTAACCGTCTTATGTTATGCCCCTATGTCATTCAAGGAATGTACATTGTTATCTTATTGACCCCATAGTGAATGGTCAAAAGTTAACTATTAGTCTTAAATCCTCTAACAAGGTCACACCTAAAAGTGTGTTTGTAATTTTTAACAGGGTTGGCTCTTCACCGATCTCACTTCATAAGAGTGAAAATTATTTTGGGTTACCGGTCCTAGGTGGTTTTTCCCTTAGTAGGGTTTCCACATTAAATCATTGTGTTATGTGTTTCTGTGATGATTATTTTATTGTCATACTTTACATTCTGCATATTTTATTTGGTCAGTAATCATAGTGAGTTAATTAATTGGTAATCGGTAAAAGGCACAGACAATTTAATAGTTTATGTTACCAAGCTACATAATTTATTGAAATTGTTTTGTGAGTTACATCTTTGTATTTGGGACTATAGGATAACTGATCTAACTGATTCACCCCCCTCTCAGTTATTCTAACAATTGGTATTAGAGCATTGGTTTCTTGGAACAAAGTTTTAAGGACTTTAGCAAAAAGATTACAAGATGTATAAGAGGGAAGTGCCGAAGCTGAATAAGGACAACTTTACTATATGGAAAAGCCGGATGAGACTTCACATATCTGGAATTGGTGATTATGCTATAACCTTATTGGACAATGGCTACATACAACCACCAAATGGACCTTTAACTCTTGATCAGTTGAGAGACCAACATGAACATAACATTACTATGATAGATATTGCTGCTACTCTACCTGATCTTGAATTTGAGGATGTCAAGACTTGCACTACTATAAAGAAAATGTGGGATAAACTTTCTCAAGTCTATGGTGGTAATGCAAATGTGAAGAGAGCTAGAGCTGAAAGATTAAGAGGCAGATTTGATGATATGAAAATGAAGGAAGGAGAAAACATTACACAATATACAAACTAAATCAAAGAGGTAGTCAATGCTATCCGAGGATCTGGTGGTGTCATTGATGAAGATGCAATGGTAAGTAAGATTCTAAGAACCTTGTTGCCTACATATGCAATCAAAATATATGCTATACATGAAATGAGGTCTGCACTTGGTAGCAATCTTACTCTTGATAATTTGATTGGTAAGTTAACAACCTTTGAGTTGAACAATTTTGATAATAGTGTTGTACCATTTGTTGAGTCTACTTTTATATCTTCTCTGAAGATCGGTAAATCTAGCGGTAGACATAATATAAAGAATGATAGTAATAGTAATACTAATGATGAGCTTGATGAATTTGAAGCTCTTATGGCCTGGAGACTACCTAAAGGTAAAGGTAGATATAAGGGAAAGTTATCTTTAGCTTATTTTAATTGTAAAGAAGTTGACCATATTGCTGCTAGATGTCCCAACATGAAAGAGGAAGATAAAGCCCAAGATTGACCTGGTGATGGAAGCTATGGAAGAAGAAACAATAGAGGTTATTGACACAACAATAGAAATAACTGAGATCACAAAGATAAGGGCAAAAATGCATGTTATTTGGTTGAAGATGAGGACACCGACACCAACACTGATGATGATATTGAGGTAGTGTTTGTTGCAATGAAAGATGATTTTGAAGAGGAGGAAAGGTATGTAGAAACAACACTCATTTCTAAAGTTAGTAAAAATGATACTTTGATCATTGATAGTGGATGTACACATCACATGCTGGTGATGAAGATAAGTTTGATCATCTTGAGCATTATAATGGAGGATCAGTAAAAATGGGTAATGATACACCTTGCATGGTTAAAGGAAAGGGATCTTTATTGATAAATGACAAAATAAGATGTGATACTGATTATTGGGTAACAAGACTAAATTACAATTTTCTAAGTGTAGCACAACTTAACAACTTAGGTCACCGAGTGGAATTTGAAAGCAAGAAGGTGAGAATCTATGATGAAATTGGAAAGCTTTTCAGAACATGAGGACAATCAAAAGGTAACTTATTTTATCTTGACAATGCCGAGACTTCTTGTTTAGTGGTGAAAAATGAAGATGCATGGTTATGGCATAAAAGGTTATGTCATGTAAATTTTTATAACATGATTAAGATCAGTAGAAAGAGAAAATTTAGAGGACTGCCTAGCCTAACTAAATCTGGTCATGTTATGTGTCATCAATGTTAGAAAGGGAAGATGACAAAATTAGTTTTAAGAGTAAAGACTATTCAACAAAAATAATCTTAGAGTTAGTTCACACCAACCTATGTGGTCCCATGAGAACTCAAAGCTACTATGGTGATAGATACTTTATTATATTTGTTGATGATTATACTAGATTGATGACTGTCATGTTTTTAAAAGAGAAATATGAGGCATTTAAGATGTTTCAATGGTACAAGGATAAAGTAGAAAAAGAAACTAAAAAATAACTGAAATGCTTGAGGTCTAATAGAGGTGGTGAGTTTATTTTTGATGAATTCACTAACTATTGTAATGATCATGGCATCAAAAGATAGGTTTCTACACCTAGAACACCGCAACAGAATGAGATTGCTGAAAGGAGAAACAGATCTATTGTTGATTGTGCAAGAACACTGATGATAGAGAAAAATGTTACACAAATGTATTTGAGAGAAGCAGTTAGCACAACTGTATATGTCTTGAACCAAGTTCAACTAAAGAAAGATACAAACAAGACACCCTACGAGTTATGGTATGGATACACACCGAGTGTAAGTTACTTCAGAATTTTTGGTAGCAAATGTTTTATTTTGAAAGATGATAGGAATGGGAAATTTGATTCTCAAGGTGATGAGGGAATATTCCTTGGATATTCTACTAAAAGTAAAGCTTACAAGTGTTTGAATAAGGTTACTAATAAGATGATTGAAAGTGCTAATGTCATAGTTGATGAAATTGTTGATAAAAAAGATGAAGAAAGCACTAAGAAGCCAAAAGACTATGGTATATTTGCTTATGTTGAACATCCAGAGTACCTATTAAAGCCACAGGCTGGGTCAACCAAGCATCAATAAAATAACACCGAGGAACAACAAAGGGAAACCAAGGATCAGGAAGAAGCTACCAAGCAAGGAAATGAACCTGAACAGAATGAAGAACAAAGAAGAGATCAAGTGCTAGCAAGATTTTTCATAAGACATCATCTCGAGAATCAAATCATTGGAGACAAGCAAGTTGGCATGCTGACAAGAAGTAAGTTAAGACAAAATGTATACTTAATTTGTGAGTTTGAACAGAAGAATGTTAAGGTTGCACTTGAGAATGATGAATGGATAATTGCTATGAATTAAGAGATTGAACAAATTGAGAAAAATAAGACATGAAATTTAGTACCTAGGCCAAAAGATAAAAATGTTATCCATACTAAATGGATTTTCAGAAATAAGCTGAATTGGAGAAGTTACAAGGAATAAAGCTAGACCTATTTGCAAGGGATATACACAAGAAGGTATTGATTATGGTGAAACTTTTGCACCTATTGCTAGTCTACTAGAAGGAGTCCACATGTTACTTGCATATGCTGCACATAAGAAATTTAAAGTCTATCAAATGGATGTTAAGTCAGCTTTTCTAAATGGAATACTAGAAGAGGAGGTCTACATAGAACAACCAAAAGGATTTGTTGATCTGAATCAGAAAGACATGGTATGTAGACTGCACAAAGCTTTATATGGATTAAAGCTAGCACCGAGAGTATGGTATGAAAGGTTACATACTTATCTTTTAAGTATTGGTTTTGTAAGAAATAGTGAAAACACTAATTTGTACATGAAAGGAGGATCTGATGATACTATTTTGATCGCTGAAATATTTGTGGATGATATAATTTTTGGAGAACAAGAATAGGAGAAGCAAGTTGAACTGGAATATGTTACATCAAAGGAGCAAATTGCTGATATTTTTACCAAGCCTCTACCGAAGGACACTTTTGAATACTTGAGGAATAGACTTGGGGTCCGTCCCCTGTCTACTGGTCACTAATGTGATCTGGAGGTTGCATCAGCCTATTCTTATCAGAAGATCATTCATGTTGATGCAACATAGCTCACACTTTGGATTATGTCTAAAGTTGTGAAAGATTTGAGGAGCTAGAACATAGAATTTTCATATCAGTAAATAGAGATACATTGTCTGCACCGAACAACAAAGAGTTACTTGGCTATTGCAGACCTATATGCTTTATGTTTTTCTTTGGCATTGTTGTTAAAGGGAGAGATAAATAGTAGGAGAGATACACAATGTAATATCTATCTAAGGGAGAAATAATCTGAGAAAGTTAGGGAGAGATTTGAATATTTTTTGTTGAGAACAGAAGGAATCTGAGAACTTAAAAGATCAAATCCGCAGAGGAGAGTTTGCACTTGTAATGCTATTATGTAACGTAGTGATTGAACATATTAAAATCAAGCTAGGAAGAGCTTACCGAGATAAAACATTTACTTACATAGTTGTTGAATACATGTTTGGTATGTGTATGGCATATTTTCATTTTGCTTGTGTTTCCATTAAGGCCAAAGGGAGAGATTGATGAACTAAAACTGATTGGATACCTGAATGACTTGAAGATCAGTGATTAGAGATCACTGAGTTACTTAAATGATATGTAAGATAATTAAATCAGTCATTATGTTGTCATTGCTGTCAACTAGTTTTGACAATACTTATCATATAAGTTACAAACATCTACACATCTGTAAAAAGAGAGAAAAGATGAAGAACTAAGATATCTACATGGAGAAAGATGGATAGGATAGATGAGGATAAGGAATACTTTGGGTAAATTATTGATGAGTCTATGATCTCATATTGTTGACTTGATTATGTTGCATTAATCTATTATGAAGAAGGAAGCAAAATTGTACAAGACAATGTGGTCGGTAAATGAAGACTTCAGTATACACCGAGCTAGTGTAGTGTATACCGAGTGACAATATTAACCGAGCTTGTGTTCGCCAACACATTTCTTTGTTAACTGAGTATGGATGAAAGTATTAAATGCTTAGTTTAGCCGACAAAAAATGATGAGTTGGAAATTGTTATGATTTCAAGATTGAGGATAAAGTTTGTTATGAGATCCACGACTAAATTTTTTTGGAGAAGATCTAAAGGATGGAATTGAAATGTGTTATTGACACAACTGCCAAGGAAGGTTTAAGAGGAAAAATCAACGAAGAAGAATAAGCGAAAAAATTTGATGGTTGATATAAATTTTTTTTATCTGTCTATATAAGAGATATGAGTTTCATTGTTGAAACTACACTAGAAGAAAGAAGACTATAGAGATTTTGCATGAATATAGTTTCATGCATACCTAATCAGATTGGTTGAAGGAGAACCAAACTGCATAACAATACCGAGTGTAAGAGAGCTATTACCAAGTGAAAGTAAGTTGAGGAAGTGAATAGAAATATTGATTAGAGGATTTGTATGGGCTTAGAATAGATCTGAACATTTGCAAATTGAGTTGTATTGTAATTAGATCAACTACTGTTTTAGTTTAACCATTGATATAGAAAATCTCCTAACTGAGTAGACTTAATCATCTTATGTTATGCCCCTATGTCAATCAAGGAATGCACATTGTTATCTTATTGACCCCATAGTGGATGCTGGTCAAAAGTTAACCATTAGTCTTAAATCCTCTAACAAGGTCACACCTAACAATGTGTTTGTAACCTTTAACAGGGTTGGCTCTTCACCGAGCTCACTTCAAAAGAGTGAAAATTATTTTGGGTTACTAGTCCCAAGTGGTTTTTCCCTCAGAAGGGTTTCCACATTAAATCATTGTGTTATGTGTTTTTGTAATGATTATTTTATTGTCATACTTTGCATACTGCATATTTGATTTGGTCGATAATCACAGTGAGTTAATTAACTAGTAATCGGTAAAAGGCACATACATTTTAATAGTTTATGTTACCGAGCGGTAGAATTTATTGAAATTATTTTGTGAGTTACATATTTGTATTTGGGACTATAGGATAACTGATCTAATTGATTCACCCCTCTCTTAGTTATTCTAACAAATTTTACTTAATTAAAAGGGGACATGTTCTTTTAATCAAATAAGACTTAGGATAAAGTGGTCAAAATTTAGGATATCATCAAATAAATTGATAAAGTGATGATTTGATCAAGAGATAAGATTGATTAAGCATAAGATAAAGCCTAGTATTTTTAATGTTTAACATTAGAGTCGAGTTCAAGGTTTGCTAGACCATTTTTTAGGTGATTATAGTATGTGCTCCTATAATTATTGTATGAAAGTTGACTAAGGAAGATGACTCACTGAAAGCTGATGCAAGTAAGTAAAAATCAATGATTGGAGGACTATTGTATTTGACTTCTACTAGACCAGATATTATATATGCCATATGCTTAGCAGCCAGATTTCAACAAGAACTAAAGGAGTCACATGTTATGACACTAAAAAGGATTTTCAGATATTTGAAGGGTACATAGGAGTTTGGATTATGGTATCCAAAAGGTTCATATTTCACCATGACAACTTATATTGATGTAGAATAGGCCATATATCTAGATAACTAACAAAATAATAGTGGTGGAGCTTATTTCCTTGGCTTCCAATTGGTTGGTAGGTCAAGCAAGAATCAAGATTTTGTAACATTATCACCTACTAAATCAGGATACATTACAACATCCTCATGTTGTACTTATGTATCTTGGGTGATGAAGGCTTTCAAGGATATAGGTATAAATTTTTATGAGCTAATTTTAATCATTTGTGATAATACTAGTGCTATCAACATTTCAAAGTATCAAGTACAACATTCTAGGATAAAACATATATCTATTTGGTATCATTTATTGAGAGAGAAGGTATTGGAAAAGGAAGTTAAGATTAAGTATGTACCTACAAAGGAACAAATTACATATATATTTCCAAAACCATTGTGCAAGGATACTTTTGTGTATCTCAGGGGGAAGCTAGGTGTTCTGCCCCTTCCTAGTGTTCAGTAAATGCATCTATGTGTACATTGGTCTAGTGCATTTCATGATTATTCTTTTCTAGATCAATTCTTGGCACTTCCCCTCAGGGAGAGAAGAGTGAGTTAGTAAGGGGGAGTCCTTTTTCACTATTATCAAAAGGGGAGAAGAATAGAGAACCTTGACGGTGATATCTTTTGACAATGATTTGTTTGTTTTGTATTGATGAATGTTGCCATCAATGAAAAAATTGGAGATTTTTAGAATGTAAGGTTGATGCTATCATTGTTTTTGTCATTACTAGTTGTCATTGATGTCAACATATCCTATGCATAGATGTGGATTAGTTATTTTGATGCTTCGGTAGAAGCATGTACCAGATGATGTGCTTTAAATATTTATCCTTATCTGTGTTGTTACTAGTTCTATTTTTCTTGCAACATCGTGTGCATTGTTTGTTTGGGTTTGGTAGTATTTGAAAAGCATTCATCATGCTTCAGTCCAAGCATTTATATTGTAATGTATAGATCCTATTTGTTGGTTCTAAAGATCTCAATGATGATGTAGCATTCTAATATGTGCAAGGTGTGTTGTATTGAGTGAGGTGGTCCATGTTTTATTCCTTACCATTGCGAGAATACTTCAGTGTGACCTATTTCAAATTGGATTAGGTCAACATTTTTGTTGGCGTGCGATGGTATAAGAAGAGAAATGATTCTAATTATTGCTACGATGCTTGTATGTGAGTAATATGCGAAGTGAATGCAAATCCAACAAGGGGAGATCTGTGTGTTGATGTACATGCGAGTTGGAGAAATTGGTAGAAAACTATTATATCATTTATATAGTACAGAGTATTGGTGATAGTGACTTCAGTGGTGGATTCAATTCTCATAGCTTATATTCTGGCTGTAAGCCTATTTGTATTGGTAGTGAGCCTATTTGTAAAGATAGTTAGCCCAATTGGTAGTGAGCCAACCAATACTGAGAAAACTGACAATGAGCTCTTTTATAAAAATGACCTTAACCAATGTTCATTTCATGAGAATTATCTTCTCTATGGTTTTTTCCATCTTGGGTTTCCATGTAATTCTAGTGTTCATTGTATTGATGTTTTGTTCTTTTCATTTTCATATCTGTTATAAGTTTCAGATTATTTGAAGTGTTTACCATATTAAAAAATGTTAAGAAAATTGTTTGAATATAATTGATTCACCCCCCTCAGTTATTCATCTTGTTCAACACATGGTCTATGGTGTTTATGTTATTTATGTTCATATCTATTTTAATTATCTAAATAGTTTAAGATTTCTTTAGGTTAATTAGGTTTGTGAAAAAGTTTTTTGGGACAACTGATTCACACCCCTCTTAGTTATCCAAAATTTTCAATGATTATGATTTGTCTTCAAGCCATAAGAGGGCCGATAACTAGCTCTTTACACTTGAAATTTATGATTTATAATAGCTTTGAGGTTTCTAGTTCACCGTATGGGTTAAAGTGATGACCATTATCATGATAATTCCAATATAGTCTGGGCATTTATTATAGTCACCCTTGTGTAACAATTTTTTTTTTCTTGTGATTGGTTACTGTGATTATGTCTCTTCCCACATACGACTTTCATATTTGTTTCATAACACATCTCTCTTTAGCCATTTTTAGTTATGTGGTTTTGTTTTGGTCATTATTGAAAATATTAGTTGCTGATTAGGACATTGTATAACTCCATCTCTTGTTCACAGAATTTGAGGAAAAATAAATGAGTGCAATTCATTATATGTAAAGTAGATTAAAATGTAAGTTAAAATGTAGTACTAATTGTGGTTTAAAATGTAGTTTATATATATTCATAGGATTGTCAAAGTTGAAATTATAGATTAAACGTGATGTCATGAAATGATTAAATATGATTACAATATTTATACCATATATCTATGCTAAATATGTGCTAAGTTTATAGAAGATTAGTTGTAATTATTTGTCTCATTTTATTTCATAAATGTGATTAGATTTCTTATGTGTTAGAGGATGGGTTTGGCGGTTGATGTTTGGATTTCCTTATGGTGACTAGAATCAAGGGATGCTTTGTGTTCTTTATTTTTTGATGAGGTATTATATAGTTTAGTGGGGATTTTCTATGTTATGTTATTTGGCGTACTCATGGTATTGATGTTTCATGGTAGTATTGAGTTCTAACATTATTTGCATAGTTTTATTATGTTTAGTGAATTGTTGGATTCATGAAGATCTTTGGTATTTATTTGTTAAAGATGATCCATATATTGTTATTGGATAGAGGTTATGTTGGTATGTGATATGAGTTATTTGAATTAAGTTTTGGAACTTAGAGGAGTTCCTTCTTTCATCACAAGGTTTTAATCTCTATATTATATATGATGCTTTGATTATTGAGGCTTGTCGACATATTGATGTGTATGGATCCTGATGTTAGTTTTGTGTTATCACTCTTTTGATTTCAATTTTTTTGGGGAGGATTTTCTAGGAACATTTCTAAGAGAGTGGCTTACAATGGGGGCTGGGGCCCTAAGTGGCTATTAGGGTAGTCTATTATGGGTAGATTATCAAGTGATAACTTAATAAAATAAATCAGATTGGGATTACACAATAATCAAGATAATATGTTTCCTCTTCCATGGATATAAGAAATCCTATGTAGACCATGAATCAAATTAAGAAGGCCTTACTTCCTGTGTGGCATAGAGCTATAAAATCAACTTTTCCTAATGAAAGGTTATTGGTTCCACATGAGTAGTCACCTATGGGTTGGGGTTTAGAGAGAGATTTCTAGGGTAACCCAAGATAGTAGGGAGATATGTGATGAAAATATCCTACATGTTACTTGGATTCCCCTCCATATATCTTAGTGGTTCACTACTGATAATCTCTATTGGTATCCTTGTTGTATTTATCAACGTATTCCTTAAGTTACTCTTTAGATCTTCTGTACCCTTGTCTTGTAGCCTTGTTATGCAGTTTCTTGTCTTGTGTGAGGCCTTGGTAGCTACCTCCTTAGAATGGTGGGAGTGGGACTCTGGGTTCCATGTGGTTGAGTGGTAGTGATATTTCTCTATCAAGGTTTAGTTTGTTTATATTTGCATGGATGGGTCCTGCTTCTAGTGCCTTCACCCATGTTGCATTGGAGATTTTCATTTTGAAAATATTTTTATCTTATGTGATATTGTACTCATGGATATATGTTGATGTGATTTGTATGCTCCTCCGAGGATATTGATGTATTAGTAAACATATTGATATATGTGTATTTAGTGAACAATGGAAATTATTGATTAGGAGGGATCTTATTGTTAATGTATATTGATGTAAATATGAATATGTAATGTGGACAAGTAAATGAGTAGGTAGGATTCCTATGTGATTAGGTGAATTCTAATTTATAGTTACGAAGAATCTTAATGAATTTCTAGTTACAAGTTATGATGATGTATATGCAATGGTGAATAATCTACTTATAGGCCAAAATATATGATATTGAGAGTTGTATTCAATGAATGTTCATGCAATAAGGAATTCAATATATGATTTTAGTTATATATGTGGATTAATTAATGTTAATTCTTTGGTGAAAGAAAAAAAATCTAGGAAGATTTGAGTTTGGTGCTATAAAATAAACTTAGAAACAAAGTAATTAATATTTAGGATTTGTTTGATAGAGTTAATTAATGCATATGATTCCTATGATGTAAATCATGGTTGTATCTAAATGGTTAGATATGCTATAGAATGTTTCTTAGGCACTGATGTTAGGGAATCCTCAAGAGGACCTAGGACTAAGTTATGGATTAATTTTGAATTTCATGTGTAATGAAAATTTAAAGTAGTATGATAATGTTTTAATACCTCCATTTTCATTTAAAGTAATTTTCAAAAATACATAATGAATTTGATGTTTAAGTAAATGATATAATGATCATGTTTATTTTTTTGTAGTAGTTAAAATAATAAAATAAAATTTTGATGTTATTTATAATTTATTTGTTGTCCTGTTAGGTTCCTTGGTGGGGCGTTACACAACTCAAAGTCATAGAATTAAAATGAACATAAATCCTATGCTATCACTATAGACACATCTCAGTGTAATTAATCACATATTTAAGTTTGGATTTTAAAATTAACAGTTGCATTTTAATTTAAAAGAAGGAATTGTGTATGTTGTCTTTGTAGAACTAAAGCTGTGTGTTTGTGTGTGTCTGTGTGTGTGTGTGTGTGTGTATGTGTACATTTACAACAATCATGAGAATGTCCTTTAGATATATTCATTCTACTTTGCAGAGATGTCTATGAAAAAGGGACTTCACATGATCAGTATTCAAACCTCATCACATCATTGTATTGTGAAGTTATAATGATATATTATAATCCAAATGAGGGGTTTGCAATAAATATGACAACCATGGATATGTTTACAAAGAGAATGGAAATCAAAAGAAGGTTATACAAGAATAGAGTTCATGTAACAATTTACATGGAGAGTTCATAGTCATGTTAAGATGTCTAGAGAAAATGATAGTCTTTAGATAGAAGAAAATAAGAGAATAATTAAATACTCAAAATTGACAAGTCATATACCTTATGACAATCATATGGAAAATTTATACGATAATGAACAATAAATGAAATGGACTTGAACAAGTTCAAGAGGGACTATTTTTTCATTAAGACTACGATGTTAGTGGTTGACAATAAAAATTAAGCATGTAAAATTAATGAATTGAAACATTTGACATGATAGTTCAAGTAATACACAACAACTTAGGGCATGTTTAATAGAGGAAAAACATAATATGGAAACAAAAACTTAAGAGATTGTACTAGTAATAAAAAAAATGGATAAATCTATAAGAACAAGATACTAAGAAAGTCATAAAGACATAAGTGTTGGAAACTACAATTGAAACAATTGTTATATTGTCATTGATGTCAAACCTTAACTGGTAAGACAATTTCTATCTATGAGAGTACCATATCTATTGATTGATGAAGAGGATTTGGGAAAGGAAATAACAAGAGAACCTAAGGAAAGGTTGAGTTATTTGATACTTCAATGGGTACTTGATTAGTTGGCACATTGATAAGATAATGTACTATTTATCTAAGTAAGAAGAAAGACTGAAACTGTAGGCTTAACTGAGCAAAAGTGAAGAAATCTAGTTTAAGCCGAGTGATGTTAGTATCGACCGAGCACCAGTATATGCCAAGTAAATCTAGTGTTGACCAAACATCACTAAATGCTCAGCAACAGGAAATTACTGAGAAAAGACAGTGTTTTCTGAGGAAGACAGTTTGTAGAGATTACTGAGATACACAGTGATGACCGAGGAGAAGAACATAGTATTGACCTAGTGTCAGTAATTTACATTTGGAGAAAGAATTAAGATTCCCAGCTGACATATTTAAATTCTTGGGATATGTAAAATGTGTTGACATTATTAATGAATTGTATGGAGCATTTAATGCATGGTAAATCATTTTCTTATGGATTCAAAGAGAAGTTTGGAGATGTATCTAGAAGGAAGGATGAAAAACATAATGATGGAAGGATTCGATGAATCTGACCTAAACCTAAGATCTACGAAGGAGATTAAGCAGAAAAAGATGGATCTACCTAATTGAAGAGGTATATAGGAAAACCTAATTGTGAGGTTATGGAGTACAAAGAAGAGGTTGATGTTATTGACTGATAAGTCTAAGTAGAAGGCTGAAGGTGAAATTTTGAAGGAGCTGAACAAAGTTGTGATTTCTTGAAGAAAATTATGATCAGATCAAAGATGGAGATGGAAATGGAGATCAGTCAGTAAATAAACATATATGTGTGAAGTGGATCTATATTTACAAAGTGAGTTGTACATTTTTTAGATCAGAAACTACTACTACTTTCTAACCATTATATCAGTCTAAATAATTTCATCAAGGTTGGCCTAACAATCATTGTATAAATCCTTTAATCAAGGTGGCATTCTAATGGAATGTTCTTAAATCCTTTAACCATGTCACTTTTGACAGAGTGTTTTAAATTCTTTAACAGGGTCACACTTGATAGTGTGTTTGTAAACCTTTAACAGGGTTGGCTTTTCATAGAGCTCACTTCAGAAGAGTGAAATATTAGTAGCATGTTACAAAGTGGTTTTTCCCAAGTTGGGTTTCCACTATAAATCCTGGTGTTATACTTGTGTGAATGTTTTTATATTCTACAAGTTAATTACTTTTGGACAATGGACTACATGTTATGTGTTTCTGATATATTCTATAGAGATCAAGTTGAATAGCTAATTAGATCTAAGATTGTTGAAGTGCTAGAAAGTTCAATTGGTACATCTATACCTGAGGATAACTGATTCACCTCCCTCTCAGTTATTCTAAATCATTCTAACAATTAATATCAAAGCCATTGGTGCTTATAGAGAAAATTTTAAAGGTACTTAAAGCTAATGATCAAGATGTATAAAAAGGAGGTACCGAAGTTGAACAAAGAGAACTTCCCTACATGGAAAAGTCTGATGAAATTGCATCTAGCTAGTATTGGTGATTCGGTGAAGTACTATGTGGAACATGACTATATTATACTTGCTACGCCTTTGACTACTAAGGAGATGAAATCAAAACAAGAACATAATCAATAAATGTTGGAGATTGCATCTTCTCTAAGCTATCCTGAATTTGAAGATATCAAAGACTGCACTATTGTAAAGGAAATGTGGGATACTCTTGCAACTATCTATGGTGGAGATAAAAATGTACTGAGAGCCAAATCTAAAAGCCTGAGAGGTAGGTTTGATGAAATGAAAATGCAAGAAGGTGAAAATATTGCTCAATACTATGGTAGAATTAAGGAGGTAGTGAATGCTATAAGAGGAGCTAATGGAAACATTGATGATGAAACTGTTATTGGTAAGGTATTGAGAACTTTTCTTACTATCTATGCTATCAGAATTTATGCAATACAAGAATCAATATGCAACCCTGGAAATGTTCTAACTATGGAAAGTCTTGTTGGTAAGCTTACTGCTTTTGAGCTATCTAACTATGATAACTAGATTATTCATAATGTTGAATCTGCATTCAAGTCACCAATGGTACTGCATAAGTCTAAGAAGGAAAAAGAAAAGTGTTTGAAAAGTGATAGTGATAGTGACACTTTTGATGAGGAACTAGATGATCTTGAGGCACTCATGGATAGAAGACTACAAAGAGGAAAATGGAAATATAAAGGTAAACTTCCTATAATCTATTTTTCATGTAACAAAGTTGGCCATATTTTAGCAAGATGCCCTGACAGGACTGACAAGGATGAGAGAAGGGAAATAAAGTACAAAGACAAGAGAAATGATAGAGATCATTGAAGGTACAAAGACTACAAAGACAAAGGTAAGAAATCTTGCTATATTGCTGAAGAGGAAAATGACAGTGACACTACTGAATCTGATGAATGTCATATTGAAGTTGCTTATGTTGCTATGAAAGATGATTCTTATGAAGATGAGAAAATTGCACTTATTTCTTATGCGAGTAAAGGTGATACATGGATTATTGATAGTGGTTTCTCACATCACATGACTGGTGATAAAAGTAAGTTTGAAACCATAGATCATTACAAAGGTAGAAGTGTTAAGTTTGGTAATGATGCACCATGTCCTCTGAGAGGTAAATGATCAATTAAGTTAACTGATAAAATCACATGTGAAAATTATTATTGGGTTGAAGGTCTTAACTATAATTTGTTGAGTGTTTCATAGTTGAACAGTACTGGTTACCGAGTGGAATTTCATCATAGAAAGGCTAAAATATTTGATGCCACTGGTGAACTAATTGGAAGTGGAGAACATATAAAGGGTTACTTGTTCTATCTAGACCTATATGAAGAAACATGTTTGTTTGCACAATTTGATGATGTATGGTTATGGCATAAGAGGCTGTGTCATGTGAATTTTGACAATCTGGTAACTATTAGCAAAAAGAAGAAAGTTAGAGGTTTTCTGAGATTGAAGAAACCTGATAATGTGATGTGTAAACAACATCAATTGGGAAAAAATGACAAATTCTAGTTTTAAGAGCACGACATATACTTCTAAAAATATTTTGGAATTGGTTCATACTGACCTTTGTGGACCTATGGGTGTAAAAAGTTATTGTGGTGATAAGTATTTTATTTTATTTTTTGATTAATACACTAGGATGATGATTGTAATGTTTTTGAAAGATAAATATGATGCATTTCAGTTATTTAAGTGGTATTTGGAAAAAGTTGAAAAAGAAATAGGTAGAAGCTTAAATTTTTTGAGATCTGATTGAGGTGGAGAGTTTATATCAAATGAGTTCAATCTATTCTACAATGATAGAGGAATCAAGAGACAAATGTCTTCACCAAGAACACCTCCACAAAATGGCATAGAAGAGAGAAGAAACAAGTCAATTATGGATTGTGCAAGAACACTGATGATTGAAAAGAATGTTGCATAAAAATACTGGAGAGAAGCTGTAAGTACAACTGTTTATACCTTAAACCAAGTAAAAATCAAGAAAGGTACCAATGCTATACCTTTTGAGTTATGGTATGGTTATGCACCTAATGTGAAATATTTTAGAGTCTTTGGGAGTAAATGCTATATACTAAAATACAATAGGAATGGAAAATTTGATACAAAAAGCGATGAAGGCATATTCTTAGGTTATTCCACTAAGAGAAAAGCTTATAAGTGTTTGAATTCTAACACTAACAAAGTTGTGGAATGTGCAAATGTTAGAGTTGATGAATATGTAGAAAAGAATGAATTGGAAGGAAAACAAGAACCTAAAGATTACAGATCTTTTGTTTACATGGAAGAAGGAGAGGCAAGGAATACACTTGAACTAGATGCAGAGTCATAGATAAGTAACACCGAGCATCAGGAGGATGCTATCGAGCATTAGGAGGGTGCTACCGAGCATCATGAGGGTGCTGCCGAGCAATCAGTAGAAGAAGCTGATAATTTGCATGATGAACTTGAAGATCAAGACCAAGGAGAAAAGAAATCTGAACCTACATTGGCATAGTATGTAAGAAGACATCATAAACCTAAGAAAATAATTAGAGATAAAGAATCTAGAGTCTTGATAATAAGTAAGTTGAAAGACCCTACATGTTTACTATGTGAGTTTGAGCCTAAGACAATAAAATATGCTTTAGAGAATGATGATTGGATACAAGCCATGAATGAAGAAATTGATCAGATAGAAAAGAATGATACCTAGACTCTGGTGCTGAGACTAGAAGATAAGAATGTCATTGGAACAAAATGGGTATTCAGAAACAAGCTAAATGAACATGGAAAAGTCATAAGAAACAAGGCTAGATTGGTATGCAAGGGGTATGCACAAGAAGAAGGAATAGACTATAGGGAAACATTTTTCCCTGTAGCAAGATTAGGAGTGAGGACTCTACTTGCATATGCTGCATATAAAGGTTTAAAATTATATCAGATGGATGTCAAATCTGCATTTCTAAATGGGATATTAGAAAAAGAAGTATACATTGAACAACCTGAAGGGTTTGTTGACCCAAACAAGAAGAATATGGTTTTCAAGTTGAACAAGGCACTGTATGGATTAAAAAAACCCCCCAGAGCATGGTATGAGAGACTGCACAATTATTTGATAAAGATTGGATTTGCAAGAAAAAATGACAACAACAATCTGTATATGAAAACTGAAGAAGGTAAAGGGATTTTGTTAGCTAAAATATTTGTTGATGATATCATATTTGGAGGATAAGATGCCCTATGTCAGAATTTTTCAAATGAGATGCAAACTGAGTTTGAAATGTCTATGTTTGGTGAGATAAAATTCTTTGTTGGTTTACAAGTTTATCAGATGGAGAAAGGTATATTTATTACTCAATCTAAATATGTTAAAGAAATACTAAAAACTTTTGGTATGGAGGATTCCATACTAGTGAGTACTCCTATGGATATTGGATAGAAACTATCTAAAAATGATGATAATACTTAAGTGAATCATACCTTGTACAAATCTATGATTGGAAAGCTACAATATGTTGTTCAAAATAGACTAGATATTTCCCTAGTAGTTGGGATTGTTGCAAGATTTTTTGTCAATCCTAAGGAAAATCATATGATGGCAGTGAAGAGAATCTTGAGATGTCTGAAAGGAACATAGGATTATGGATTATACTACAAGAAGAATGACACGTTTGAATTGAGAGTTTACATTGATCTAGATTGGGCTGGAAATGTTTATGATAGAAAAAGTATAAGTGATGGAGCATTCTTTCTAGGAAAAATATCAGTCTCTTGGACAAGCAAGAGAAATAATTGCATTTCCCAATCTACAAGAGAAGCTGAGTATGTAGCAACTGCAGTGAATTGTTCAAATTTAGCATGGATCAAGCAATTGTTAAAAGGAATGAAAGAGGAAATCAATGTGCCTGTTATTATTTTCTATGATAAGACAAGTGTTATTAATATATCAAAGAATCCAGTGATGCACACAAAGACTAAGCATATTGCTATCAAGTATCATTACTTGAGTGAGCTAGTACAAGACAAAGAAGTGAGAATGGAATATGTGAATACAAAGGAAAAATTAGCAGACATATTCACAAAAGCTTTAACCTAGGGATGCTCATGAATATATTAAAGGTAAACTAGGGGTGATTCCCCTAACTGAGGCTGCCTAGTCAACTAGGAGCACTGCATCAAATGTGCCACTTATAATATTTGAAAAATTAATGTAGAAAAGGTCACACTTTAAGAGTTGCCTAGATTTGTAAAAAGTAGAGATATTACTTAGTCATAAGAACGATGACAGAGGGAGAGGGAGAAATACAACATACATAACTGACATGAAGACATCTACATGTGGAAGATGGATGTGATAGATACACACTTTGGCATTGTTGTCAAAGAGGGAGACATTCAGAGGAAAACATAGAGGGAGAAGATTAGATGAAACCTGAGAGAGAGATACATAAAAGATTAAGAGGGAGTAATTGTGTATGTAGTTAGGCTAAAGGAATTTGTGAATCAAAATGAAGCTAAGGATATTATAAAAATTTGATGCACAAAGTTTTTTTTTGGGATTGTTTGGTAAATCATGTGTTATTCATGTGGTGTTTCCATCAATGCCAAAGAGGGAGATTGTTGGAAAATGCAATTGAAACAATTGTTATATTGTCATTGATGTCAAACCTTAACTGGTAAGATAGTTGCTATCTAGGAGAGTACCATATCTATTGATTGATGAAGAAGATTTAGGAAAGGAGATAACAAGAGAACCTAAGGAAAGGCTGAGTTATTTGATACTTCATTGGGTACTTGATTAGTTGGCACATTGATAGATAATGTATTTTTTTTTATCTAAGTAAGAAAAAAGACTGAAACTATAGGCTTAATGAGAAAAAGTGAAGAAATCTAGTTTAAGCCAAGTGATGTTAGTATCGACCGAGTGCTAGTATATGCCGAGTAAATCTAGTGTTGACCGAACATTAGTAAATGTTGAGCGATAGGAAATCACCGAGAAAAGATAGTGTTTGTTGAGGAAGATGGTTTGTAGAGATGACTGAGATAAACAGTGATGACCGAGGAGAAGAACATAATATTGATTGAGTGTCAGTAATTTACATTTGGAGAAAGAATTAAGATTCCTAGCCGACATTGTTGAATTCTTGGGATATGTAAAACATGTTGACATTATTAATGAATTGTATGGAGCATTTAATGCATGGTAAATCATTTTCTTATGGATTCAAAGAGAAGTTTGGAGATGTATCTAGAAGGAAGGATGAAGAATATAATGATGGAATGATTTGATGAATCTAACCTAAACCTAAGATCTACGGAGGAGATTAAGTGGCAAAAGATGGATCTACCTAATCGAAGAGGTATATAGGAAAACCTAATTGTGAGGTTATGGATTACGAAGAAGAGGTTGATGTTATTGAATAATAAGTCTAAGTAGTGTACACACTAAGATGTGCACTTCTCTAAGTCATTACTTCCAAGAGAATCCATGGATGGGAAACCTTGAGAAAGCAACCTAGAGCTCCCTAGGCACGAAGTCACAAGGATATTAAGAATGCTCTCAACTAGAGCTATTAAGCCTATAACCTTGCTAGTAAACCACATAATGGGAGATTCAAAGAGACAAGGGCAAGAATGCCAATATCCTCAAGAATCAAGAATGAAGATGCAGTGAAATTCTATGCTAGAAATGAACAATGCAAATTGAGCTATGAAAGGAGAGTGAAAGTATTACAAGCCTTACTAATTAAGCTATGTGAGCTAAACTAGAACTTGAAAGGAAATCTAAGCTAAGAAAGCATAAAACATGAAGCTATGATGCAAGAATGAAAGCTAGAATGCAAGAAGATCTCCAAAGCTCCAAAGTCTCCAAGAAATCCTGCAGCATAAGATTAGTATCAAAATTTGGGATCCTAGAATGAGAAAAGAGCTCTCCTTTTAAAGGAATTGAAAAGGAATGGACCATGGAGATTAAGAGGCAAAATATTTAATCAAGGGTGGAGCTTGAAAGAGGAACAATCCATGTGCACAAATCTCCTACAATGAGAAAATAAGAGTTGACTTTTGTGTCTCATATGACATAAAAAGATGTTTTCTTCTTTTTATAAAATAAGAATAATGCTTTATTTGTGCAACTTAGGATAAGAGGAAAAGTGGGGGATTTTTAATTAATAAAAGGGGAGGGAATTCCTTTTAATTAAATAAAGACTTTAGGATAAAATGCTTAGCCCATAGAAATAATCGAATAAATGATAAAAATAGGATTTGATCAAGGAAATTGATATTGAATCGAAAATGCTGATTCAAGAAATTGATAAATTGCTGAATGGGACCCAAAATATAGGTGACCATTTTAAAGATAAGTTGAAAGACAAGACCAACATACTTGTAAATAGGTAATTGTCAAGTGTGAGATAAGAGATAAGAACTCAAGTTAGGTTTGATTGATAAAGCTGAATCAAGGATTCAAGTTGATAGGTACTACCCCCTCGAAATCAAAATTGAAATTAGGTAGAGGAGAAATAGTAAATTGATAAATTTGATCAAATCACTAGAAATTATAATCAAAGATGAAAGATGATAGGATAACTATCAAGCAGTGAAGACATGCCCTAGTTTGACTAGGCTTGACTAAAAAAGATATAGGATAAAAATGAAGTCAAACCTCAGAGAGATGAATCAAATGAAAATGAATGAAAGACTAGAAGGTTGAAAGAGATGGGGATGAAAAAATGAAGATGCCCCAGCGAAGATCGAAGGATCAGGCCTCAAATGGTCAGCCAATTGCATAGAAGGGGAAACTTTGAAATGTGATTTTGATTATCAAGATGAACTCAGATTTCAATTTAGATCCTAAAAAATGGAACCAGGACATCAAAATTAGCCAGGGGTGCAATTTTTGTGAAATTCTGAGATGTTTTGAAAATTGGTCAAAAAGTCAAAATGCTATAAAAGGGGTAAAAAGGGTCATTTTCAAAATCATTTGTCTTATTGTGATTTGAGGATTTTTAGAGCTTAGAGAGAGATTATGGCTCAACAGGCAGTGGTTCCAGTTGCCAAACATTGATTCAAGTGTGATCGGTTGCACAACCAGCCTCCTCATTATGGTGCCCTGATAAGTTTTTAGAAAAACCTACCTTTTGAGTCATTTTGAGTCATTTATAGCATTTAAAACACATTTTAAAAATATTTCAAATTTTACAAATGTGAAATATTGTGCGATACTTATAAATTATCACACACTAGTTATACATTATATTGTGCGATACTTTGTAAGCTAAGAAAATATCACACGACCTTTCAAGAAAGCATCGTACGATGCTTGACAAAATGTCATGCCATATTGGGCAAACTATCACATTGGGCGAAAGTATCGCACCACTATGTAAAAAAGTATCACATGATATAATATCAACAAAAAGTATCACACCAGTATAATATGAAGTATCACATAGTGTTAATTTGAATAATATAACATGGGTCTAGACAATTTTTGCATTTGTTATGACTTGTACTGATTTTAATCATCCATCATGATATGTTTTGACATTTGGTTTGGGGGTTTATGGCTTGTAGGAGGATTTTTAGGCACTCATCATCAGAGCACTGAGAGTAGTGGGATTGCACTGCGTCTGAGATCTTGATGATCTGGGATGAGTAGACCTGCGGGATATGGGTTTTGGATACTTGTTGCATATGCCCGATATACGAGCAAACCATGGTTTGCTAACAACTTTGGCCGAGAGATGGCACAGTGAACATAATACCTTTCACTTGCCAACTGGAGAGGCATCCATTACACTAGAGGATGTCTATTGGATTCTGTGAGTACCTAGCCATGAGGATCCTGTGAGTATAATCATGTCTATAAATGATCTTTTAGTATAATGTTTCTAGATGATGAAAAATGACATGGTTTTTTGTTGGCATAGGTATATTATGATTAGACCCTTACAGAGGGATGACAAGCCATCTAGGACCTGTTCCAAGATGTCACTATTATTAATCGGCATCTTAGCTGGGATCGGTTAATCGAGGAGTTAAGTAGAGATTACCCAGTGGCGTGTATAGTATGTTCCATAGTTACACTGACTCTTATCACTGACAGGAGCCAGAGAGGATTTCCACAGGGTTGGGGCAGATTAGTGGCAGATCTAGTAGCACATCTGAGGTGGATGGTATGGGCCCTGACTATCTTAGCAGACATGTACCACAAGCTATATGAGATAGTGTATAGGGATAACAAGACTTGGGCATGTGGGGCCATTCTCACTCAGATATGGGTGTGGGAGAACATTGCTATAGTGCGACCATGAGTGCAGCTGAGGGAGTGGAGAAACCCCTATATCTATAGATATACAGGTTTCATTACATAGCCCCATAGCAGTGATGTGACATACTACAGGAGGCTACTAGATGAGCTCACATCCTTCGAGTGGAGACCTTATAGGTAGGTGGAGTAGTGGAGCGACCAAGATTAGGAGTTGGGGTATATGTTGTATAGTCAGCCACTACTCAGTTAGCATTTAGAGATTGTTGAGTGGTTCATGATCTCTCGGGTGTGGAGGCAGTTTGGTCGCTAGTAGTGAATATCCATGGAGACCACCACATATGCCACATGCAAGGAGGATGAGGGATTAGGGTGGTTGCCGATGCTGGACTATCAATAGGCAATATAGGAGACTGCAGGTCTATGCAGGGAGCCCTAGGACTATCTAGCTAATGTGGCAGATGCTAGAGTTGATGCAGCCTATAGGATAGAGCACCGAAAGCATCCATTCCCTAGATTCATGGTGCCACATGTAGACCCATAGGTACAGGGTGAAGATGGGGATGATGATGATGGGGGAGATGAAGGAGGGGGAGGAGGGGAGAGAGTGGAGAGAGGACATAGATCTAGGTCAGGTGTCTAGAGACAGTCACAGAGATAGGTTTTTGATGATGAGGTGGAGGATGTGGTGAGATTAGTTCACCGATGGGTGGACATAGGATAGGACTAGCCTACAGAGAGGGGAGGGGAGGATCTCAGAGCTAGGATCTAGGTTTTAGAGATTGAGATACAATAGATCAAGATTACCATTGCCATGTGAGATCAGTAGCTAATGGATCTATGAGCTGAGATAGATCGATGGGAGAGGGCAGCACAAGTTGACATATCAGAGATCTGGAGGGAGGAAACATGAGCTACTTACTACCATGGATTATATATAATAGTCATCCCTTTGGCACAGAGAGTGCCACTCTACTTTGAGAGGGCAGGCATATCTAATGTGGTACTAGACAGAGTGGTGGCACCACCTCCACCACCACCACCACCACCTGATGGGGAGAGTTAGACTTAGGTCTAGGATGTAGATGTATAGACATATTTTTGAGACACTATCTAGATTTTGGATCCCATATTGTACTTGTATCATTATATATATATGAAATGACTAGATGTTCGATATATCTTGTGTATGTTGTCTCACTTGTGATGGATGTTTCAATTTTATATTATCTTGTTATATTGCTCAAATGTATGATGTATGCTTCTATATGCTCATGTATAATCTCTCTCATAGATGTATGTTTAGTTCTCATGTTTATGATGTAGACTCATGCTTCTGGAAATGATCTCTTTGTTGATATAGATATGATGATAAGATTAACCCCTTGTGATGATAGGAAAAGGATGTGATGTGAAAGACAAGGAGTGAAAGACATGATTGAAAAGAAACAAGAGGTGAGTGCAGTTGACCGACAAGTCCATGAAAGATGAAAGGAGAGCTCTCTCCATATGCAAGATGCAAAACTAAACTATCATGAACCTAAGAATGCAAGCTACTATGAAAAGTGGTTTACTTACAAGGTTACAAAGCCATTAGACTCTAATATTCATCATCAAGCATTATTGGTAGCTTCGCAAGATCATACAATACACACTAGTATAACTATGTGAATCTGAATATGATCTATATCAGATAGGTATGTGGGAATCCCACCTAAGCATCAAAGACATATAAGTCAAGATGACTAGTGCATTGAGGTTTCCTAAGTTTAATATGGCAAGATTATACTTGCTTTGAGACACAAGAAAATCAAGATGACTATAAGTATGCACTTGCAAAAATAGTCAAGGATAATATATTGTAGATCCTAGTGTCAAGTGGAACAAGCATAAATGCTAATGATAGTTAGGGCCAAAAAAATATACCCATAAGTAGAAAAGAAATAAAACATGTCCCCGTTCCCCCAGTCTTCTAGCTCGACATCATAAAAAACTATTAGGGAGAGAACACTCATCAAAGAAATCATCATAGACAAAACACAAATAAATAAAGTCAAGTAGGTCTCAGTGAGTCAAGTGTTTAAGTTCATGTGTGTAGGTCATAGAGTCAAACTTTGAGTATCACACCTGTCAGTGGAAAATATCATATCATGCTAGACTGTAGGTAAGATATCTGATAAGTGTTGAGAAACACTTGATGCTAGGGTAGTGTTGAAAAACACAGTTGGGGTGGTGTTGAAAAACACCATTTGCAAGATGTCCTAAAGATCAACACATCCTACAGACCAAAGCTAACATAGTTATGCCCCCTAGATAAAGACAAAGACCAATTCCAAACCAAGGCAACAAGGTCAAGGCATGATGGAGAAAGGCTAAGTGTTGAGGATGCATGCTAAGAAATAAGGGTGCAAAGGCCTCAAGTAGTACCTATTTCCAGGTTTTCACCACTTGGAGATTTTTTTGATTTTTTCAAATTTTTTGTATTTTTTCTACCAAGGTGCATGTTTCCAGGTTTTTGATGAATAGAGGCCTTTACTATTAAAAGAAATATTAAAGTATAGTATTCACAAAAAAAGGCCAGGGGAATAGATTACCCCGCAATTCCACATGGCACTTAGGCTGAAAACAAACAACTATTCATCAAAAAACAAGCCCTCAAGTGGCCAAAGTAGTAGCAGCAGAGGGAGGAGGGTCTTTGTCATCTGGGTTACCCCAGACATTAGGTAGAGGAGCCTGATCTGGGATGGCCCAGCCATCCTCATCTTCTTCTTTTTCAACTTCTCCTTCCTCTCGCCTGGGTGAAATGGCAAGCACCATGTGAGGGAACTTTCCCTGGGGAGCAGAGGTTGAAGGCCGAGAGAGAGTAGTAGTAGTAGAGGCAAGCACAGGTGGCCACCCAGAGCCTAAATCCTTCCGAGGAGGAGGAGAGGTGGAGTGGCGGTGCCACTATCATGGAGTCCTAGAATGAGAGCTTCTGCTACGGTGACAACCTCTGGGTGGCATGCGATCAGCCAACATAGAATCAGGAGGCACACGAGCAATAGGGCAAGGAGCATTGCCCCAATGCTGGAGCAATTCTTGAAGGTGGGCAACTTCAAGGGCCACCTTATCAGCTTGAACTTGGATCTGCATCATGACATTATTGCATATACAAGCTTTATAAAAAATTGAAATAGAAATATCTTTACTACTATGAGAGAAAATAACATCATTCCTATCTTTCCACAGAGTAAACAAAATTTGCATTTGAAAAGAGTGCTAAATCTGGGTGAATTGGGCTGGCATTCTGGGAAGGTCACCAAGGAGAGCCATGTGCCAAGAAAAGGGCTTAGGCCAGAAAGGAGCAAAAAAATCATGAATCCAACCCCAGTAATTTTGGGCACAATGACAAAACTAGAAGATATGCATTATCGACTTTGGAAGATCACAGAACAAGCATTTGGGGTCCGAAACTCCCAAATGTTTAAGTCTGGCACCTAGAGGCAAGCCCTAGTAAAGAAAACACTAGGAAAAATGAGCAATTTTGGGCTCAGTAATGGCTTCCCAAATATTACAAAAACACCATCCCCAGCTCTTCTGGGAAGAGGAAAGCCACCAATGATGGTTGAGAGAATCAACCATAGGCAAATGAAGGATGAGCTAGGAGTAACCAAGCTTAGGCTTGTAACTGGCAAAAGGGGTGGTAGGATACCACTTCCAGTCCTTCCACCAAGGTCTAACTGATTGAATACCCACCTTGTGCAAGAGGTGAGGAGGGATAGAAAACACTAGGAGGTCAAAATTCTGATGATCTGGGTGGATGAGCCGAAACTGAACACGGAGGTCCTCCCAAGATCGAAGATTCGTAGTGGCCCTGGAAAAAAGATCCCTGGGAGTCTGAATGCCACGCTTGTGAAACCAAAGAGCACTAACCCCATGAAGTCTAGCAAGAGGAATCCCTTGTTGGGAGAAAAGAGGAGACCACCATAAATTTTTTTGGTTGAATGAAAGACCATCCCAGAATCCATTCCCAACCTAGTGGAGCCAAGGCTTGACGACACTTTTTCTATTTTTTTAAAAAAATTTTAAAATTTTTTATTTTTTTGTATTTTTTCAGGACTTTAGATGCTTTTTAGAATTTTTTCAGCATCATATATGAATTTTTTAGGATCAATAAATATGTACAAAGGATGCCCCGAGACAAAATATGCATCATGGATAGAACTTCTTTAGGTGCAAGACATTGATAGGATCAGGGAGCTGTTCTCCCTCTTTAGTAGATAACAAATAAGCACCTGTCCCAAAAGTAGTAGTAATGATGTATGGTCCAAGCCAATTAGGTTTGAATTTTCCCTTTTTCTCTCTATGTTGTTGGTTCCTAGGGTTTTCTTGTAAGATAATATCTCCCACTTGGAATTCTCTAGGATGAACCTTCTTGTTAAATGCTTTGGACATACTCTTTTGGTAGACCCTCATATGATCAAATGATGCTTTATGCTTCTCATCTAGAAGTTCTAGCTCTTGGAGTCTCATGGCGCAGTAGTCTTCATCTGTAACTAGACCTTTGAGGGAAACTCTAAGGGAAGGAATCTCCACCTCTAAAGGTAACACTTCTTTAGCGCCATAAGTAAGGCCAAAAGGAGTAGCCCCTGTAGGAGTACGAATACTCATTTTATAGGCCCATAAGGCTGAATTTATTTGTAAATACCAATCTCTACCATTCTTGTGAACTGTTCAATGGATAACTTTGAGAATGGTTTTATTTGAAGCCTCTGCTTGTCCATTTCCTTGTGGGAAGTAAATGGAGGACCAATGTTGTTTTATCTTGAACTTCTTGCAGAGTTGTTTAAGGTCCTTATTTTTGAACTGACGTCCATTGTTAGTGATTATTTAAGAAGGCACTCCATACTGATAGATGATATGGTTTAAAATAAATAGAGAAACTATCTTGCCCAAGGCAACAGAAAATGGAACAACTTCTACCCATTTGGTAAAGTAGTCAGTAGCAGTGATGATAAATTTGTGTCCACCTAATGAGTTGGGATGAATCTGCCCAACCAGATCAAAGGCCTAGCATTGAAATGGCCAATGAGATATAGATAGAATAAGCTCCCTACCTAGAGCATGTATCAGGTTACTATGTTTTTGACACTTTTCGCATGATTTAGCAAAAGCTACTGCATCTGTCTACATGGTAGGCCAATAGTACCTAGCCCTAAGAAACCTTCAGGCCATGGCAAGACCATTGGAATGTCCTCCAAAAATGCCCTCATGAATGTTAGCTAACGCTTTATCGGACTCATCCTTTTCCAAGAACCTAAGAAGTGTCCCATCTAAACCCCTCCTATATAGATCACCAGAGATAAGGGTATGGCGAGAGGCATTTCAGGTTAAGTTTCTTTGTTTAGAATGGTTGAAGGTTTCAAGGATAATTCCATCATGAAGATATGAGTAAATGGCACCATAGCGGGATGACTCATGGCCAACAAGGGTACACACAACTTGGTTTTCTTGGGAGTCATAGATAGGATAGTATAGCTCTTCCACTAGGAATTCGAATCTGGAGTCATGTTGTTCTAGCTGAAGAAGTGAAGCCATTGTAGCCATAGCATCAACTACTTTATTCTTTGCTCTAGGGATTTGTTGAAATGTAACAAAGGTGAAATATCATCTCAATGAATCAACCATTTTCTTGTAGGGTATCAATTTTTCATCCTCTGTTTGGTATTTTTCATTAACTTGGTTGATTATTAATTGTGAATCCCCATAGATATGTAGCTCTATGATTCTCCATTCTATTACCATTTTTAGTCCATTTGTCAAAGCCTCATATTCAACAATGTTATTTGTACATGGGAACAATAGTTTGTAGGACTTAGGGATTGTGTACCCATGAGGAGAAACAAATAACACTCCAGCTCCTGAACCATTTTGCATAAAAGAGCCATCAAAGAACATCTTCCATGTTCTTGCAGTTGTGTACATTATGTGCTCATCTGGAAATTCAACTTGAATAGGCATGCTGTCTTGAATTGGGAAATCAGCCAATTGATCTGCAATGGCTTGTCCTTTTATAGCTTTACGCTCAACATACTCTATGTAAAATTCTGATAAGATCATCATCTGTTAGAATAACTAAGAGGGGGGTGAATAAGTTATCTAGTGTCCCAAAAAAAAATGTATAATCCAAAACAAATTCTTCAACTTCTACTACTTGGTAAACATAAAATACTTTCACTATCTGTGTTTTTACCGATTGTCAGTTTAAAACTTATAGTAGTTACCGATCAAATCTAACATGTAATATGCAAAGTATGATAAAAAACAAATATCACAATCAACACATAACATAAGAGATTTAACATGGAAACCCTGTGAAGGGAAAAATCACCTGGGACCGTCAACCCAAAAATGTTCACTCTTCTAAAGTGAGGTTGGTGAAGACCCAACCCTGTTAAAGGTTTAAAAATACACTGCTAGGTGTGACCTTATTAGAGGATTTTAGACCAGAAATTATCATCCAACTAGCAGTCACTCTGGGGTTGACAGGATAACAATGTGCACTCTATGAATGAAACATCAAAAAGAATTTCTTAGTCCACTCGGTTAAGAGATTTGACTATGTACAATGGTTAAATATGTAACATTAGATGATCTACTTTGAAACAACTTCAATTGCAATTTACAGATCAATGTTTAGCTCATTCAAATCTTTCTGATCAATATATCACTTTAATTTCAATACTATATCAACTTATTGTCCATCAGTAATTACTCTTTGTAGCTTGGTAATTGTTCTGTAGTTCGGTTCTCACTAACTAGTATGATCAGAATGCATGAAAACTCCTTCACGTGATAATTCTGTAGTATCTTCTTTCTTTGGGATCTCTCAACAATGAAACCAATGTCTCTTATATAGACGAGTAAATCATTTTCTTTTTGTCCATCAGATTTTGCCGCTTAATCTTATTCATTGATTTCCCCGCTCTAACCTTCTTCGGCTGATGTGTCAGTAACACGTTTCAATCTACTTTATTAGATCTTTCTTGAATTATGTTAGTCATTGATCTTCATAACAAACCTTATCTATTACCTTGATTTCATACACTTTACAACTCATCACTTTATCAGCTAAACTGATAATTTAATTCCTTTCTATTTTTCTCGGTTAACAAAGAAATGTGTCGGTGAACACAAGCTTGATCAACACTATGCTCGGTATACACTACACTCCGTCGGTGTATACCAAAATTCTTTATTTACCGACAACACTACTTTGTGTCTTTCAGCTCTATTCTTCATCATAGATGAATGCAACATAATAAAGTCGATATCATCAAGTCATAGACTAATCAACAAGTTACTCAGTGTATTCCTTATCCTGATCTAATATATACATCTTCCTCATGTAGATATTTCTATTCTTCATCTCTTTCACCTTTCTTCAGATGTGTTGGTATAGTAACTTACAAGATAAGTACTATCAAGCTAGTTGACATCAATGACAACATAATACCAATTTAATCATCTTTCATATCTAATCAACAACTCCTCAGTGATCTTAAATCATAGATTCTTCATTTAGTGTTGTAAATCAGTTGTAGTTCATCAATCTCTCCCTTTGGCATTGATGGAAACTCAAGTAATATGAAGTGTACCATACACATACCAAACATGCATTCTACAACTTTGTAAACAAATGATTTTTTAAGCTCATACAACATTAATATGTTTAATCACTATGTTACTAAACAGTATTATCAATCCAGCTTTGACATTCTGTAAATATGATCTTTTCTTCTCTCAGATTCCTTCTTCTGTTCTTAGTAACTGATCTTTAGTGTTATGTTTCTTTCAGATTATCTCTCCCTTAGATAGTTCTCATCAATGCATATTGTTTCATATTATTTATCTCTCCCTTTGACAATAATGCCAAAGAAACAAATAAATAATCAGCTCTGTAGTAGCTAAGTAACTCTTTGTTGTCCAATACATTCTCTGTATCTCTGTATACTGATATCCCAATCTGTTTTAGTTCTTCAAACTTAATCACAACCTTGAACATTATCCAAAGTGTGAACTATGCTACATCAACATGTGTGATCTTTTAATAAGTGTAAGTTGATGCAACATCCAAACCACATTAGTGATTGATAGCCAGCGGACGGACCCCAAGTCTAGTCTTAAAATATTCAAATGTGTCCTTCGGTAGAGGCTTTGTAAAGATATCTGCAAGTTGTTCTTTAGATGTAACAAATTCTAACTTCACTTGCTTCTCTTGCACTTGTTCTCTTAAGTAGCGATACTTAATTGATATATGCTTTGTCTTAGAGTGCATCATTGGATTCTTTGAAATATTGATAGCACTTGTGTTGTCACAGTATATAATCACCGGGTCAGTGATTGCCTCATTCATTCCTTCCAATACTTGCTTGATATATGCAATGTTTAAGAAATTAGTAGCAACATCAACATATTCTGCTTCAGCTATAGACTAAGAAATACAAGCTTGCTTTTTACTTGTCCAGGTTGTAATACCCCAAAAATGAGCTATAAGTTCATTAACCTTCTACATCTACAAATCGAACGAAATCAACATCGAAGTCCTAATCTAAGGCACATCTAAAAATCATCGAATCATAATTGATGATCTTAAATTCTGCATCAGAAAATATTTCTAGCAATATTCCTAATTATCTTAATTATCTTTAATTTAATGATTATTTGGTGATAAATCACATTTATCCTAAGTTTGATTAATTGAATATTTTCATATTTAATTAATTAGATTTAATATCTTGCCACTTAATTGTGTAATTAAATTTAATTCTATCTATTATTAATTGTATTATTTAATTTTGACAATAAATCTAATATCTTATGAATAATTGGTTAAATTTTTATTTAATTGATTAAAGCAAGTTGTCATTATTTAATAATATAATTTTTAATAAAAGTTTGATAAAATAGTTAATTAACCCATAAATTAATTATTTTATTTCAAAAATCAGTTAAGTTGAGAATAAATCACTTTATTTATTTATTAAATCATAATTATCCATGTGCATATTCAAGGACCAGTTAAACTCAAATTGGAAAATCAATGCAAGTTGTCAGCTTTTTGAAACTAAACATCTTTTTGAGTTTTAAAAGTTGATCTAAACTTCTAATTCGAGTTGAACTATGCTTTTGCATGATTTTTGTGACTTAATTATCCTTTATTTAAAAATAACTCAAAAATCAACCTGAGTTATTTGAGTGATTTATGGCTTTTATCCATGCACCTCTAAAGCCCTGAATTTCTATAAATTAAGGCTTTAGCTCATCCCAAATCATCCACAAATTTGCACAATCACGTTGGAGAATTAGAATTGGGAAAATCAAAGCTCTTGCAAATCGACACCTTTGTGAGATCAATTTCAAATTCATAGCTTTCATATTATTGTTAGAATTTTCATTCTCATATCATATCATTTCTAGATTAGCATTGCATATCAATTTCCATATTAGCATAGATTCATATCAGTTTTTCATTATTATTGCATAGAAAATATTAAAAAAATAGATTAATTGCATTCAATTCATATCCAAATCAATTGCATTCAAATCCTTCATTTAGGTGTTGTCTCGGTCATTGATCTCGATTACAATCTGAGAACATTAATCTCGCACCTACTAGAAGGCAATAAATCACTTGGTTAGAGTAGATTTCAATTTTGCATGATTTTGATTATAGCTAACGTCTAATGTTTTACTAAAGTGTTGTTTCTACAGATCAGGTACAATTTTCACACACACATTTCTGGTGCCCACCGTGGGGCAACCCACCTTTACATGCTAGTTTTGATTTGTTTGGGGAGCTAAAGCCCTAAAGTTTCAAAGATTTAATTTTATCTCTCAAACAGCTTGCATTTTTGCTCTGAAATTCTTTTTTCAAGTTGAAAATATATCAGAGAAGCTACAATAAAAAATTTAGAATTTTATGAGATGTTTTGAATTTTTAATAATTTTTTCTTGAAATTATGGAAAAAATTAATATTTGATGCAAATCAACATATTTTTTAGAAATTTTTATATTTTTAGAAAGCTCTTTAAATTATACAGGGGGTCCATTCTTTGTATTTTAAATTTGGATGCAATATAATAGCTCAAATAGTCAATTTACAAAAAATGGTCTATTTTGATAAAACGGGTCTCTAGGGCACAAATGAATAGATTTTTCTAAAATTTTTACATTTTTGAAAAGCTCTCTATTTTTTAGATATGGTCTCTATTTTTAATTTCTATTTTTGTGGCCAAAATCATAAAAGAAAAATCAGATCTTGTTGACTAGGTCAAATGCAGCAAAAAAAATAAATTTTTTTGATGGGTATGCACTTATTTTTTTTACATGATTCAATGAATGATATGAGTTGTCATTTGGGTTAATTGCTGGTTATTATTGCTGATAATAATTGATTTTTAGAGCTAACCCTATGGTTTTCATAAGTTGAATATATGTTACATATCTTGTTTGCTTGTTTGCTTGTTGGAGAGTTTGTCACTTGCTTGCATGGAAAAGCTCAACAAGAATTGCTAAAAATCAGGTAAAATCTACTAAGCGCATTGCGAGGATCCTAGGTATTCTTCTTCATCTAATAACATTTTGATTTGGACTTAAAATAAATCTCTTATGTGTTTGGCTTGTGTGCATCTTTTCATGCTTTGATCTATTTCTACACACTTGCATAATTGATACTAGGTTGTGACCCCTTAAGGATTCATTAAGTAGTCTTAAATACTTGTGATTGATCTTGATTTCTATCTTGGGTTATTGGACTCGCTAATCCGTTGGCCCCTCATTCTGCCCCGTGGTTGCAATCTTAGCACCATAAAAGGGAGGGGTCAACAGGATAGAAACGTTAAGTGTTCCACTTGGCAACTCTTTTGTGCTTTTAAGAACTCACTTGTTTTCTAAGTTGGGGACTCATTTTTAGCTTATGTGAGGTGTTAAGTGTTCCACCTTGTGGACTCATCTCATATTTTCTTTAAGTGTTAAGTGTTCCTCTTTCTGCTTTTTGGGTACTTTTGGTAGATTTACTTTTTGGAAACATACATCTGTGCTCACATAGTAATTAGGCCCTATGAACACTATTCATGATTTTTGAGAGATTGGATTCCCAGCGAAATCTTTCTTGATGATATAATCCTTATAGGTAAGGAGGATACTTAGTACGTTTCACATTCAACTTGGTTAGTGTGTCTTCTCTTATTGATCGATACATTCTCTCCCAGGAGAGGTTGATAGATCACGTGGGGTAGACAACACGAGCTTTGGTGAATCAAAATTGGTTAGTGCATCTTCCTTTATTGATTGATACATTCTCTCTCTGGAGGTGTTGATAGATCACGTGGGGTTGATATCATAGACCTTGGTGAGACAAACTTTGTCTTAGCGTGTTGGATTAATCTGCTTGCTTTGTTTGGGTTAAAAGTGAAAAGGTGTCAAAAACCTTGGATCTAGAGCCAAGTCCCCTTTTGGTATACTATTGTGAGTCACCTTTAGAGAGGGTTAACAGTAGCAGACAATCCCTTCACAGGGAAAATTGTGTTGACGGAACCTCAAGCGGTCATAGCCATTTTCGTCGTGGTAGTGACAGCCACTATATAAATGTCCTTGTGGAAGAAATCTCCATGGGTATGGTTCATTGTTGGGTTGTCAGATCTCCCTAGCAGCTCCTGAAGATTAAGTTCTCAGACAGTGTCAAAACCCTGGTGCACCGAGATTGGAGTTCGCCCCTTTGGATCATAAAAGTTGTAGAGTCAAACCATTACTAAAAACCCTAGCGAGGCCAAATTTTCATTTTATAGGGTATATGTGCGTTATTGCAAAACATTTTTGGAACATACATAATTAGCGCTTCTGAGGATTAGAATGAATAAGTCACTTGATTATTCATGCGCAAGGTTGCTTTTGCCCTTGTTCATTATTTTCAGACATGCTTGAAATTACATGCTTGCTATTTTGCATGCTTGTTTATCTATCTGGTTATTGAAAATGAACAAATCTATTACAATCCTCAAATCTGGACATTGAAATTTGCAAACAATCCGAATCTGAAAACTCAAAATTTGCAAAATTGAAGTAAAATCCTTTTCTGGAGTCAAAAGTCATTTCAAGAGGTCAGAAAGTCATACGAGTTTCCATCAAGTGTCATTTCATTACAACCCATCTATCGTATGATTGAGTACCTAGTGTCGTACAAGTTTCCATGCCAGTAAATTCTCAAAGTCAAAATCTTGCGACTGTCATATGAGATTTTCAACTGTCGTTTCATTGCTACCCAACTATCGTATGAGATTTTCAACTGTCATTTCATTGATACCCAACTGTCGTATGATAACCAACCTAGTGTCGTACGAGTTTTGATGCCAGAAAATTCTAAGAGTCAAAATCTTGCTTGCAATTTTTGTATGAGTTTTGCAACTGTCATTTCACAGCATACCCACTATCGTACGAGTCTACAGAGTGTCGTTTGGAAAATTTTTGAAAGTTGTCAAAAAATTGTCAAAATTGCCAGATATTCAGCTTCTTCAGCCTAGTTAAGAATTTGTCGAATGAATCACTGTGTCAAGAACATATTAGTAGCTATCAAAAATTAGTACACATGTCTCAAAGAATCTGTACATATGAGGAAGAAATTCTGATCGCCGCTATGATGAAATAGATACATGCTATGCAAGTCCAGCTTGACAAACTTGAGAAAGAAAAGGAACCCAAGGAATTCTCCAGGGAAGCTCTATGCCCTTTTCCATTTGATAAAGACTTGTACATGTTACCATGCCCCCAAAAAGAATTTGAGCAATGTGATAACCCTTATGACACCTCTTCCATGGAGAGTGACACATCCAGCTTTGGAGACTATGATGACTATGACGATAGACAATGTAATGATACCTATGACACCTCTGTTCCTAAGAGTCCTCCTCATAGCATGTTCCTACTTAGTACAAATGGGCCGTCACATTGGATAGATCATGATGGTGATCCATATGATTTTGATTTTGAAAGATATTTTGATGGCTTTTGTGGACAATATCTCTAGATGATACATCTACTTCTATTGAGGAATATAAAATGTACCGTGCTGATTTGAAATGTCAATACTATAAGGATCTCTCCTCCAAGAACTCTCTGGTTGAAAATAAAGATTACACTCTCAAGCAAGATCATTTTAATGTTGGACCTTTGTCTTGTGATGGTTCCCTTCCATCCCCTACTTCCTCCAATACTCGTACATTTCCTAAAGCTTTTGAGTCTTTCAAATCTTTCACAGAACCTTCATTCGACACAAGCCCTGATACTTTTCATGTGGTTCCCTATAGTTATCCTCCAGGGCTACCTCTTAAAGAAACTCAAGCTAACCTTCACTTGGCTACAAATACTTTCAATAATGATAACCCTAAAGAGCCTAAGCCTTCATATGCTATAATCCCTACTTCAGCTAGTCCTCCACCATCTCTTCCAAAGTCATCCATACAATCCCAACATGCTTCATTGTCCTTAGAAGTGGCTCCATGTCAAGAGGACTCTAAAAATGATGAAGAAAAGAACATAAAAAAAGATCAAGATCAAGAACCCTCCATGTCATCCACTCCTTTTCACGATGTCTCTTATCCACCTCAGGGTTCTTTTGATCCTATAGCCCCTTTTTCATGCATTTAACCATGTCTTAAGTCTTCTCCTAAGCAAGATCAAGCTACTACTTACATTGTTGAGCTTATTGACAATCAAAATAACCTTACTATGCTTGTGCTTTCCAAAGATGATACTTCCATTAAGGTTGGTAAAAATGGTGTTGTTACTTCCAATGTTAAGCCTATTAAAAATCAAGAGAAAAATTATGTGCTTATGATATCCAAAGATCCTTGTCAAGATCAAAGTCTTCCATCTTCTTATTCTACCACTCCATGTTCATTTCCACTTTCTACTCTTCCTAAGTCTTTGCAAGCTTTGAACAATCCTATCAAATAAGGTGCTCATATTCAAGATGTCCACGATTCTATTGAAAATCCTAATGCTCACTCTAAAGATGCTGATGTCCTTGGTTGTCATATAGATGTTGATGAACTTATTGATTATTCTTTTGCATCTTCTGCATCCATCTTTGGACCTCTTCCACCACTACTAAAGGCTTCACATCTGCCTTCCATCTTGGGTCCTTATGTCCCTTCACTTTCCCCTCCTAACTCTCCTAATTCACCATCCATCTTGGGTCCTTACATCCCTTCATCTCCCATCTTTCCTCAAGATCAACATAGATGCATACCCTTGAATCCTTTTCATCCACCCACCCATCTAAACTAGTCATATCCTCCTTCTTCCACAAGTCCCAAGTCTTTTGGAAGTAACTTGAATGTTCAATACAAGAAAAAGAAGCAATACAAGAATCCATCAAAAAAAAAGATCACCATGTCTCCTCTAATAGACATGGAAACATAAAGTCAAAAGAGATATCTAAGAAAAAAACTACAAGACAAGTATGGGTTCCAAAATCCATCATTGAAGATATTCTCTCTTGATCATCAAAAGGAAATAAAAATCCTAAGGCTATATGGATTCCAAAGTCTCTTGTAAGAGAGTCTCATGTTGAACAAAAAGTGAAGTTGACATTCAAGCTTCCAAAGGCTTCCACTTTATC
The DNA here is from genome assembly GCA_027943335.1 of Chamaecyparis obtusa. Taxonomy (NCBI): domain Eukaryota; kingdom Viridiplantae; phylum Streptophyta; class Pinopsida; order Cupressales; family Cupressaceae; genus Chamaecyparis; species Chamaecyparis obtusa. Next base: position 629,702 of record BSBK01004178.1, read on the forward strand.
TTCTTCCAAAAATATTCTTCCATTCCATGTGCCTAAACTATAACCTCTACTATCCATTCACCATATTCTTTCACGTATTCCTTCATTCATGTTTCCTCCACCCTCTCACCACCCTTCAATGTGTGTGTTGATGTTGATCTTTCCTTCCTTTCCATCTACCCTTTCACAATCTTTCTATTCATTATCCTTCTACCTTCTATCTTTTTTCCTCATTTGCCTATTCCTCCTATCTTCCAACCTCACTCGCTTTACATAAAACCTTATCCTCCATTTTTCAATTCCATCTCCCTTTCCCTATCAGCATCTTTAAGCGTATCATTTTGAATCCTTGGCATATCATGGTTTATCCTTTCAAGGAGCATTATCTAAAAAGCTTGTCTTCTTCCAAAAAAAAAAGAAATGAAAAATAAAATAAAATTAAAAATGTGCCATGGTGAAAACCTGGAAATAGGCACCTTGGTAGTAAAAGTAAAGAGAAATAAATTCATCCTATGGTGAAAACCAATCACTTGTGGCACCTTGGATAAGTACCATGATGAAAACCTGGCAATCAGGCATCATGTGTAGTTCTTCTACATATTTCATCCATTCTATCTTCTCTCTTTGATCTTGACAATGTTGATCTATACACGAACATTTGGCTATTTTGTGAGCTATCTTATGATGATCTTGCTTTCATTCCCTTCCTATTTATTTTCCTCCATTCATTCTAGCCTTTCACTATCTTTTTCCCCTTTGGTCTTGATCTAAAAAAGAAAAAAAAAAGAGAGTAAAACACGGTGCTATGAAGCCTCTTGACATGTCTACTCCTTTGGAATGCATCCTTTCCTACTCTTGCATTATGCTTTTGTGACTTATCTTATGTTGGCCTTTCATTGCTTGTCCAAAAGTGCTTTTACATGACAATTTTTCCCTAGCTTGGGTATTCTTGAGGAGTTTTCCCTTGAGAATTTCTTCCCTTCATTCTCCTTCATTCTCCTGTCTTCCATCTCTTCCACTAGCTTGCTAATCCCTCTTGTTCTCCACCTTGCTAGACATTGGGACTGCATGATATGATCTTGCTTGGGAGTTTGCAATGGAAAAAGATGCTATCAAGTTTACAAAGTATCAAAATAGTATTGGAACCAATATTAGAACAAGTATCAGAACCAGTATCAGAACCAATATCAGAACAAGTATCAGAATAAGTATCAGAACCAATATCAGAACTAGTATCAGAACAAGTATCAGAATCAGTATCAGAATAAGTATCAAAACCAGTATCAGAACCAGTATTAGAACAAGTATCAGAATTCCCACTGGGGCTACACCTTTCACTTTAGTTTATGGGTTTGAAGCGGTACTGCCTATTGAGGTTGAAATCCCATCACTCTGAATTAGAATGCATGGTCTAGTAACTGATGATGACTACAGAGTGTCTAGGTTACAAGAACTGGAACTACTAAATGAGTGCAGACAAGCAACGTATGATCATCTCAGAGTTTATCAAAAGAGAATGTCTAGAGGCTACAACAAGAAAGTCAGACACCGAGAATTTCAGGTTGGTGATCTAGTCTTGAGAGAAAATCATAAAAATCGATCACATCAAGAACGCAAGGGGAAGTTCAAACCCAACTGGCTGGGTCCCTTTGTAATCACTGTTACTTTTGGGTTTGGTGCCTATCAACTCTCAATGAATGAAGGAGAACAGCTCTGAGAACCAATCAACGTTCTTCATCTGAAGAAATTTTACGCCTAAGGCATTCAGTCTATGGTAAAATGTCTTGAAAAAATTATAAAAATCAGAAAAAGTCCTGAAAAAATTAACATCTTGGGGAAAACCTAGCAATAGGCGCCTTGATTCACAAAAAAAATAAAAAAATTGAAAAATATTAAAAGTACAAAAAAATTGAAAAATATAAAAAAAAAAAAACAAAAAAAAAAGAGAAAAAAAAAAAGTGCCTTGGTGAAAACCTAGAAACAGGCACCTTGGTAGCAAAAATAGAATCTCTACCAAGATGGTGAAAACTTGGCAAACGGGTGCCACTTGTTTCAAAATGCTCCATCTATCAGCGCAATCTTGGTCTTTCCCAGCTTTTAGTTTTTCTTTAGTTTGTACATATCTCCCGGTTTGTTTTTGCATTTCTAGTTTTCAATAAGTCAGCCTGTACACCACTCAGCTCAAGCGTCTGTATCCTATCAATGCTTAACACTTGAGGGAAATCAATGTCATATCCTATGGTCTCCAGTGTATCTTAGACGTATCATATCCACTCAGAGTCCTTTGAAGCTTCATTTGAGTCAGTCAAGTCAGTCTTGTCTCTAGAAAGGATTTTGCATCTACAACAATGCAATCAAACATCAAACTGAAAATGATTTGTGCTTCATGCTTTTATCTACTTGTATGCTTACTGATTCGCATTGAGATTTTTGCATATTGTGTCCCTTCGAGCTCTTTGATGATGTCCTTTATAGGATTTAGAGAGTGATGACTAGGGGCATAATCTTTTCTTTGTCTTCTGCTTGTATGTGAAAATCTAACGTCTTTGGAAATTCTGGATTGAAATGGTGTCCGACTGTAAGAGCCTCTATCTTGAATTGGATGGCCATGCGTACCTCAACCATTGATACCCAAAAAATTCAAGGAAGTTTGATCTAACTATTGTCTTTTTGAGTGAGCTCTTTCTCCTACTGTGAAACGCGATCTTGCCTAAGGATGTGAACGATAATGGGTCACTACAGGTAATTCACATTGGATTTAGAATAATCTCTTAGCTGTTTGATGTGTTTGTAATGCAAGGCGTATTCAGGTCATCACGACGTTCATGTTTTGATGCTTCTACAAATTGCTATATCAAAATGGACAAGATATTTAGGTCATCCTGGCGTTTGTGCCTTGGTGCTTATATCTAATCCGACATTCTGAAAATAAAATAAATATTTATATATCCATGGTTGTTGACCAGTGGGTGTTGTATTGATTCTTGCACATCCAAATCGATATTCATATGTCTATGGTTTCATAGCTAGTGGGCATTGTATTGATTTATCCAGTTACCTAAAAGTTCAATGATGATAACAAATCGACACATGATTAGTGACTAGGTCCTAGGTCCTAGGTTGCATTTCATTTTGCATGTTTCTTTGCATTTTTGCATGTCTGCATGATCTCACAATGGTTGGCTAAACTTCAATGCTTAAACAATTCTCCACTCGCATCTTCAAATCTAACAAGAGCTGAATCTCACACGAAGGTTCCTCCAATGAAATAGCAACTAGAATCCTTTTTCAGGATCAAAATTCAAATCTGAGATCATTCATATTATTAACTACTTGCATATTTGACCTTCAATCATCATAGAAATCCAGTATTTAACTTAACTGATTATCTTACATCAAACTATCAAAATTTCAACTTGGTCAACTATGGTCAACTCATGGTTTAACCTAGTCAAACTTGGTTGTCTGGACCTCTAAATGATGTAGAATGCATTCTTGGATGTGTTTAACCACTTCTCAAATCAATTAACATGCTTCTAAACTATCAACGCTGACTTTTCTTGTCAGATTTCAATTTTAATCCTGAAGGGGGCATGGTATTGCACATCATTCAAAGTCTGTAATCAAATTTAAAATCATATCTTTATGGAAATCATATCTTCCTCAGTAATCAAGACAACAACCATGTCTAGTTACTGATTCATCAAAAAAGACCTCATCGCTCGGGGTAAATCTATCATCACTTGGGGCATATCAGATTCGTCGATCCATATCAATCTGGTATCCTCCTAATCTTGTAATATGTATCAGTTTTTACAACCATCGGATCATAGTGTTCTTTCCTTGGTTCTTCGGCAATTGAAGGATTCAGATGTGATACCTTCTAGTTCTGCTAAGACAATAAAGTCTAGAACCGGTCACTCACTTCTTAGCAATCCTAAGGTTTGGAATCAGGTGTTTTGACACTTTTTTGCAATCATAGGTTCATTTTCTGTTATAGTGAACATTATCTTTGGTCATTCAGGACCTATTATCTTCATATCAAATCAATATCAATCAGCTTCTGTCTCATATCAATTATCAATTTCAAACATCAGTTTCATATCTTTATCAAACACAGACTATCTTTGAACCACTGCGCTTCACACAGTAATTCAAAGAGGGGAAAAATGTAATACCCCAAAAATGGGCTATCAGTTCATTAACCTCCTACATCTACAAATCGAATGAAATCAACATCAAAGTCCTAATCTAAGGCACATCTAAACATCATCGAATCATAATTGATTATCTTAAATTCTGCATCGGGGAATATTTCTAGCAATATTCCTAATTATCTTAATTATCTTTAATTTAATGATTATTTGGCGATAAATCACATTTATCCTAAGTTTGATTAATTGAATATTTTCATATTTAATTAATTAGATTTAATATCTTGCCACTTAATTGTGTAATTAAATTTAATTCTATCTATTATTAATTGTATTATTTAATTTTGACAATAAATCTAATATCTTATGAATAATTGATTAAATTTTTATTTAATTGATTAAAGCAAGTTGTCATTATTTAATAATATAGTTTTTAATAAAAGTTTGATAAAATAGTTAATTAACCCATAAATTAATTATTTTATTTCAAAAATCAGTTAAGTTGAGAATAAATCACTTTATTTATTTATTAAATCATAATTATCCATGTGCATATTCAAGGACCAGTTAAACTCAAATTGGAAAATCAATGCAAGTTGTTAGCTTTTTGAAACTCAACATCTTTTTGAGTTTTAAAAGTTGATCTAAACTTCTAATTCGAGTTGAACTGTGCTTTTGCATAATTTTTGTGACTTAATTATCCTTTATTTAAAAATAACTCAAAAATCAACCTGAGTTATTTGAGTGATTTATGACTTTTATCCATGCACCTCTAAAGCCCTAGATTTTTATAAATTAAGGCTTCAGCTCATCCCAAATCATCCACAAATTTGCACAATCACGTTGGAGAATTAGAATTGGGAAAATCAAAGCTCTTGCGAATCGACACCTTTGTGAGATCAATTTCAAATTCATAGCTTTCATATTATTGTTAGAATTTTCATTCTCATATCATATCATTTCTAGATTAGCATTGCATATCAATTTCCATATTAGCATAGATTCATATCAGTTTTTCATTATTATTGCATAGAAAATATAAAAAAAATAGATTAATTGCATTCAATTCATATCCAAATCAATTGTATTCAAATCCTTCATTTACGTGTTGTCTAGGTCACTGATCTCGATTACAATCTGAGAACATTAATCTCCAACCTACTAGAAGGCAATAAATCACTTGGTTAGAGTAGATTTCAATTTTGCATGATTTTGATTATAGCTAACCTCTAATATTTTACTGAAGTGTTGTGTCTACAGATCAGGTATAATTTTCACACACACATAGGTTACAAGTCTTTTACCAAAGAAGAATGCTCCTTTGGTGGTGCTTTTTCTATCATCCACATTTCCAGCCCAATCAACATCGGTATAGACCATCAGTTCAAAATTTCCTTCCTTAGGATACCATAAACCATAATCCTCTATCTTTTTTAGTATCTTAAGATCCTTTTATTAGCAATCATGTGTGATTCTCTAAGATTAGAAGAAAATCTAGCAATAATTCCCACAACATGTGCTATATCTAGTCTATTGTGAACTACATACATTAGCTTACCAATCATAGATCGGTAAAGTGTCTGGTTTACCTCTGTAGTTTCATCTTCCTTAGTCAATTTACATCTAGTAGCCATTGGTGTTCCCATAGGTTTAGCATCTTCCATGCCAAATGTCTTCAAGACTTCCTTTATGTACTTCGACTGTGTGATGAATATCCCATCACTTTGCCGAATCACTTGTAATCCTAAAAAGAATTTAATCTCTCCGAACATAGACATTTCAAACTCATTTCTCATGTCATCAGAAAAAGATTTACATACATGATCTTGACCTCCAAAGATAATATCATCAACCAAAATTTCAGCAATAAGAATAGTGTCATCAGTATCACCTTTCATGTACAAATTGCTATTTTCACTAGTTTTTACAAATCCAATACTTAACAAGTAAGTATGCAGCCTTTCATACCAGGCTCTCAGTGCTTGCTTCAAATCATATAAACCTTTGTGTAATCTACATACCATGTTTCTGTTGTCTAGATCAACAAATCCTTCAGGTTGTTCTATGTAGACCTCTTCTTCAAGTATACCATTTAGAAATGCTGACTTCACATCCATTTGATAAACCTTAAATTTCTTGTGTGTAGCATATGCAAGTAGCATTCTAACACCTTCCAATCTAGCAACAGGTGCAAATGTCTCACCATAGTCAATGCCTTCTTCCTATGCATATGCATTGCATACCAATCTTAGTTTATTTCTTGTCACTTCACCATTTTCATTCAGTTTATTCCTGAATATCCATTTAGTACCAATAACATTTTTATCTTTAGGTCTGGGTACTAAGGACCAAGTTTTTTTCTTCTTTATTTTTTCTATTTCCTCTTTCATTGCATTAACCCATTCTTCATTCTCTAATGCAACATTCACATTTTTTTGGTTCAAATTCACAAACTAGACATGTACCTTGTTGCGCTTTGCTTCTTGTTTGCATGCCAGCTTGTCTATCTCCAATAATTTGTGTCTTAGGATGATGTCTTCTGACAAAACTAGCTAGCACTCAGTTTCTCCTTTCTTGTTCATCCTGTTCAGGTTCATGTGCTTGCTCGGTAGCTCCATCTTGTTCATCAGTTTCCCTTTCCTATTCCTTGGGGTTATTTTCTTGTTGACCGGTTATCATAGGTTGCAACTTTGATAGATAGTCAGGATGTTAAATGTAAGTGAATCTACCATAGTCTTTTGGTTCCTTTCTAGCTTCCTATGTGTTCTTGTCATCAAACTCATCAACAAAGATATTAGTACTTTCAATTATCTTATTTGTAACCTTATTCAGACATTTGTATGCTTTACTCTTAGTAGAATAAACTAAGAATATTCTTTCATCACCTTTAGAATCAAATTTCTCATTTCTCTCATCTTTCAGAATAAAACATTTGCTTCTAAAAATCTTGAAATAACATACAGTAGGTTTGTGTCCAAACCATAGCTCATAAGGTGTCCGGTTGGTGTCCTTCAGTTGTACTTGATTAAGCATATATACAGCTGTACTGATAGCTTCCCTCGAGTATGTCTGAGAAATATTCTTTTGCAACATTAGTGTCCTTGCATAGTCAATGATTGACCTATTCCTTCTTTCAGCAATCCCATTCTGCTGAGGTGTTCTCGGTGCAGAGACTTGTCTTTTGATACCATGCTCATTACAAAAATTAGTGAAATCATTAGAGATAAATTCACCTCCTCTATCAGATCTTAAGAATTTTAACTCTTTTCCAGTCTCTTTTTCTACCTTTTCCTTATACCACTTAAACATCTTAAATGCTTTAGATTTTTCTTTTAAGAACATAACTGTCATCAGTCTATTATAGTCATCAACAAAAAGAATAAAGTATCTATCACCATAATAACTTTGAGTTCTCATAGGACCACATAGGTCGGTATGAACCAACTCAAGTATCTTCTTTGTTGATTAGTCTTTGCTTTTAAAACTAGACTTAGTCATCTTACCTTTCTGACATTCATAACACATTGCATGATCTAGTTTTGATAAGTTAGGCAACCCTCTAACTCTTTTCCTCTTACTAATCTTGATCATGTTATCAAAGTTCACATGACATAACCTTTTATGCCACAACCATGAATCTTCATCCTTCATTAATAAACAAGAAGAATGATCAATATCAAGATAAAATAGATTACCTCTAGATTATGTACCGATTCTGACAAGTCTTCCTCCATCATCATAGATTCTTACCTTTCTACTCTCAAAAGAAAGTCGGTGGCCTAAGTTATTTAGCTGTGCCACACTTAACAAATTATAGTTCACTCCATCTACCTAGTATGCATTTTCACATTTTATTCTATCATTAATCATCAATGAATCTTTACCTCTTACAATATAGGGTGCATCATTTCTGATCCTTACAGATCCTCCATCATATTCATCAAGTAGATCAAATTTATCTATATCACTAGTCATATGATGTGTACAGCCACTGTCTATGATCCATGTATCATTTCTACTTACTTTAGAGATCAGTGTTGTTTCTTCATGTTTCTCTTCTTCCTCTAAATCATCTTTTATAGCAACAAATACTACTTCTACATCATCATCAGTGTCAGATTTAGATTCAAATTCTTCGGCTATGTAACATACCTTTTTACCTTTGTCATAGCTATCTTGGTTATCTTTGTTGTTGTTTCAGTAGCCTCTGTCGACTCTTCTCCCATAGCTTCCTTCAGATCGGTCTTTGAATCTATCATCATTTTTCTTATTCGGACATCTAGCAATGATGTGGCCAACTTATTTATAATTAAAGCATGCCAAAGGTATCTTACCTCTATACCTTCCTTTACCCTTGGGTAATCTTTTGGCCATAAGAGCTTCAACTCATCAAGCTCATCGTCAGTACCAATATCACTATCATTATTCTTACTATTCCTGCTACTAGACTTACGAATCTTCAAAGAAGACATGAAAGAGGATTCAATAGAAGGTACAACACCATTGTCAAAATTATTCAATTCAAATGTTGTAAGCTTATTGATCAGTGTGTCAAGAGTAAGGTTGGATGTAGCCCTTGTTTCATGAATTGCAGAGATCCTTATCGCATAAACTGGCAACAAAGTTTTGAGAATTTTGCATATCACTGTTTCATCCTCAATAACTCCATCAGATGCTCTAATAGAATGTACTACCTCATTTAGTCTATTTGTGTATTGCACAATGTTCTCACCTTCTTTCATCTTCATATCATCAAATCAAACTCTTAGGCTTTCTGCTCTGGCTCTCTTAACATTCACATCTCCACTGTATATTTGAGTCAGTTTATCCCACATGGCTTTAGCAGTTGTACATCTATTAATGTCTTCAAATTTGGCATCGGTATAGGCAGCAACAAGTTCCATCATAGTAATATTGTGTTCATGCCTGTCCTTCAATTGATCAAGTGTCAAGGGACCAGTGGTTGGTTATATATAGCCATTCTCCATTAGTTCTAGTGTAGAATTCCCAACTCTAGATATGTGCAACTTCATCCAGCTTTGCCATACTATGAAGTTCTCTTTGTTCAGTCTTGGCACTTTCCTCTTATACATCTTGAGACCTTTGTGCTGGAGTCCTTAAAACTCTATTCTAAGAAACCAAAGCTCTGATACCAATTGTTAGAATAACTGAGAGGGGGGTGAATCAGTTATCCAGTGTCCCAAAACAAAATGTATAATCCAAAACAAATTCTTCAACTTCTTCTACTCGATAAACATAAAATACTTTCACTATCTGTGTTTTTACCGATTGTTAGTTTAAAACTTATATTAGTTACCGATCAAATCTAACATGTAATATGCAAAGTATGATAACAAACAAATATCACAATCAACAAATAACACAAGAGATTTAATGTGGAAACCCTGTGGAGGGAAAAACCACCTGGGACCGGCAACCCAAAAATGTTCACTCTTCTGAAGTGAGGTCAGTGAAGACCCAACCCTATTAAAGGATTACAAACACACTATTAGGTGTGACCTTGTTAGAGGATTTTAGACGAGAAGTTATCATTCAACCAGCAGTCACTCTGGGGTTGACAGGATAACAATGTTCACTCTATGAATGAAACATCAAAAATACTTTCTTAGTCCACTCGGTTAAGAGATTTGACTGTGTACAATGGTTAAATATGTAACAATAGATGATCTACCTTGAAACAAATTCAATTGTAGTTTATAGATCAATGTTCATCTCATTCAAATATTTCTGATCAATATATCACTTTAGTTTCAATACTATATCAATGTACTGTCCATCAATAATTACTCTTTGTAGCTCAGTAATTATTCTGTAGTTCGGTTCTCACTAAGCAGTATGATCAGAATGCATGAAAACACCTTCATGTGATAATTCTGTAGTATCTTCTTTCTTCGGTGTCTCTCAACAATGAAACCAATGTCTCTTATATACATGAGTAAACCATTTTCTTTTTGTCCATCAGATTTTGCCGCTTAATCTTATTCATTAATTTTTCCACTCTAACCTTCTTTGGTTGATGTGTCAATAACACATTTGAATCTGCTCCATTTGATCTTTCTTGAATTATGTTAGCCATAGATCTTCATAACAAACCTTATCTATTAGCTCGATTTCATACACTTTACAGCTCATCACTTTATCAGCTAAACTTATCATTTAATTCCTTTCTATTTTGCTCGGTTAACAAAGAAATGTGTTGGTAAACACATGCTCAGTTAACACTATGCTTGGTATACACTACACTTCGTCAGTGTATACTGGAATGCTTTATTTACCGACAACATTGCTTTGTGTCTTTCAGCTCTATTATTCATCATAGATGAATGGAACATAATGAAGTTGATATCATCAAGTCATAGACTCATCAACAAGTTACTTAGTGTATTCCTTATCCTTATCTGATATATACATCTTCCTCATGTAGATATTTCTATTCTTCATCTCTTTCACCTTTCTTCAGATGTGTCGGTATAGTAACTTACAAGATAAGTATTGTCAAGCTAGTTGACATCAATGACAACATAATACTGATTTAATCATCTTGCATATCTAATCAGCAACTCCTCAGTGATCTTAAATCATAGATTCCTCATTCAGTGTTCTAAATCAATTTTAGTTCATCATCATCCACTTAGCAAGTCTACCTGTGAGAGCAGCCTTACCAAGCAAATACTTGAGAGGATCAATCTTTTCTATGAGGTGTATTGTATGTGCAAGCATGTAATTCCACAACTTTTGGGAAGCGAACATCACCATGAGGCAAGATTTTTCAATACTAGTGTAATTAACCTCATATGACATGAGAGTATGACTGATGTAGTATACAACTCTTTCTTTTCCAGTGTCATCAAGTTGAGCTAGTAATGCCCCCAAGGAAGATTCTGTCGCTGAAACATACAATATAAGTGGTTTTCTTGGGATAGGAGGCATTAAGATTGGAGGATTGGCCAAGTATTGTTTGATTTGGTCCATGATTTTCTGGCAATCCTCATTCCAAACACATTTAACCCCCTTATGCAAAGTTTTATTAAAGGGTTGATCTCTGTCTGCTAGTTGTGAAATGAACCTCCTTATAGATTGAAGATGTCCTTGAAGACTCCTCATTTGGCTGATGTTTTTGGGAGGTGGCATATCAAAGATTGCTTGAACTTTCTCTGGATCCACCTCTATTCCTTTGGCTAAAATGATAAATCCTAGAAATTTTCTAGAGGTGACTCCAAATGCACACTTTTTTAGATTTAATCTTAATTGAAACTACTCCATGAGATCTAGAATGACTTCCAAATCTCCTAAGTGTGTATCCCTTTTTTTAGATTTAGCCAAGGTGTCATCCACATAATCTTTCATATTCTTATGCATCATGTCATGAAAGATAGTTGTCATAGCTCTTTGATAAGTAGCTCCTAAATTTTTTAATCCAAATGGCATAACACTCCAGCAATAGGTACCCCATGCACAAGTGAATGCAATCTTTTCGTAGTCTTCAAGAGCTATTTTGATTTGATTATATCCAGAAAAACCATCCATCAAGGAATAGATCTCATAACCCGTGGTCATGTCCACTATCATGTCTATGTTAGGAAGTGGAAAATCATCCTTGGGTCATGCTTTATTAAGATCCCTAAAATCTGTGCAGATGTGAATGGACTTGTCATGTTTTGAAATTGGTACAATATTGGATATTCATTCAGCATAATCAATGGCTCTTATGAATCCTGGACTGAGGAGTTTTTCTAGTTCAGCTTTGATGAGAAGAGCTATGTGAGGATGCATTTTCCTCAATTTCTATTTTACTGGTTTTATACTTGGAGCTATGGACAAGTGATGCATAATGAGATTAGTGTCCAACCCTAGCATGTCTGAGTAAGTCCAAGAAAAATTAATCTTCTTGCTCTGTAGGAACTTGGTATATGATTCTTTTTCTTGTATTGATAGAGAGTAAGCCAAATGCACTATTTGTGGAGCCTCTTCTGTACCCAAATTAATTAGTTGTGTAGGCTCAACAAGCACTCAAGATCTATCTTGAAAGTAACTTGGGAGATGATCAAGTACCTCATCCTTAGGTGCCTTGAAGAGGTTTTCACCCTTGGATACATCCTTTATTTTTACTTTTTTAGGTTTTGACACCACCACACAGTGGTTTTTGCCATCAGAATTCTTATTCTTTTTTTCTTTTATTTTCATTTTGTGACTAAGGTACTTGATATCTGGCTCTATCATGCTTGTAGTTGGTTCACTAGTGGAAGAGACTATGGGCTCAAGGGCATTTAGGTAACATGCTATCTCATAGTCATTTTGGAAAGTTAAAAGCTGAGGCTCTTGATAGTGTTGAGACCAATCAATTCGGTGAGGATTGGCAAGGGGTAGGTCAATGATGGGTTCAATATTGTGAATATGAATGGCATCATCTCTAGTGATTGCAGAGTTAGGGTCTGTCAAGTATCCCTCTAAAGTACCCAAATCAGGATTTATCATACCAAGTGAAGCATTGTCCACTAAAGTGACTTGCAGATTTGAATCCTCTAATCCTACACTAGACTTGTTAGCTACCTCAGGTTGGGAATTATAAGTATGGACAACATCAACATCCATGTCAACTATAGAAGAATCAGAGAGAGATTCTGATTCATACTCATGTGAGTTCGTATCTAAATCTCGACTGGGATATTTACACCAAGCATGTTTATGACATCTAGATGTGGAAGCTCTAATGTGACAAAGGGTAACACCTTCTTGAACACCATTCATGTATTGAATAGGATCTTCAACAGTAGATTCTTCTTGTTCTAAGCCCAAAACTATTGGATGGGCAACTAGAGTATCTAAATCTCCCCAAAGGAGATTAGTGGAAGGGACCCAATCTTCACACATGTCCTACTGGTTTATCCAATTTGGCATGTACTTTGTTTCATTCTCACTATCCATCTCACCAAGGATAGAAACAAGGTTCTTGTTCTGATTTTTGAAACCTAGGCCAACCATTTTTTTAGACCTGCATCCAAAAAGAGCATGATCGAATGGTTCAACTCTAGCATCTAGTCTATGACTAAGAGGACCATGACCTAGATAGCCCATACTTTTGAAAAGAGTGTACCCTCTTCCATATGCCTTAGGAGAGGGAGAGAAGTTCTCATTGTGCATGTACTTATCTTCTCTATAGATCCAGTCCTTAACATCCACCTCTTCTTTTTCATCCTAGATAGGCACTGAGGATTCTAAAAATGTACCAAACAAAGTCATGGTTGAAGATGAAGGACACATCTCTTGTGAAGGTTTTCCATAGGATCTAGGTGAGATTGGCAATTTTGTAAAGGAGTCAAGTTGATACCCCCCCATACCAAGGTCTATGGACTTGAACTTATTCTTGCACTATGCTAGAGTTGCATCAAAATCCTCTGCTTCCTTGTTGAGAGGAACACGAGTCCCTACTGAAATTGCATTTAAAAATAATATGCTATCCTTGGGTATACAGACTTCTACTCCATTATAGGGAAACTTAACACATTGGTGGTAGGTGGATGACACTGCTTGCATGTCATGGATCCATGGTCTACCAAGTAGGATATTATTGTTAGGATTAACAAGGCAGAAATAATAATTATGTGCAAATATAACTAATATCAGAAAATAATAAACCACACAGAATAGAACACAATGGCACACAGATTTAACGTGGTTCACCCAATCCCTGGGCTACGTCCACCAACAGCAAGTCCAATATTATTATTATCCAGTGATTACAACCTGATTACAATCTGTAATCCCTTACAGCCCAACTCTGTCGCAAGTACTAAAATCATACATAGTAAAAATCCCTAACCCTAAGCCATATTATACAATATTTTCCCGCTTTAGGGTTAGAATGAGTTATAAGTAGTCGGCCCAAATAACCGAAAAAGTAGTCAGCCTCAAAAAAATTTTCCTCGGGGGCTACGCCCCCGAACCCCTGCTCTTGGGGGCTGCCGCCCCCAAACCCCCGCTCGGGGCCCGGCCCGACCCCGAACCCCGGTGAGGTCGGGAGGAAAAGTGTACAGTGCTTTCCTGATTAGTCACCACAAGCTAACAATCTCCCACTTGGTGACTGATCAGTATCCACACTATACTAAAAAACCTCCCACTTAGAGACTGATCCTGTAGCAATACCGCTACCCACATGAGGCTCCCACTGGATTGAACCACCTTGGACTCAGTTGTTCCTTTATTTTGTTCAGTCTAAAAGACCAACTGAAGCTGAACATGAGTTCAACTTCTCCCTTGTTACTACCTTGGTAAACATATCTGCTGGATTATCATCAGTATGAATCTTTTCTAGCCTTAACTTTCCATCATCCAAAACTGATCGAATGAAATGGTACCGCAACTGTATGTGTTTTGTCTTTGAGTGCAAAGCAGAATTCTTTGCAAGATGAATGGCACTTTGGCTATCTGTATGTAGAAAATTATCCTTTTGTGGATGTCCCAATTCTTCCATGAAGAATTGAAGCCATATCATCTCCTTGGATGCCTCTGTAGCAGCAACATACTCTGCCTCTGTAGTGGATAAAGCAACCACCTTTTGTAGTTGAGAAATCCAACTCACTACTGTCCCACCAACAGTAAATATATAACCTGTAGTACTCCGCCTGCTATCTATATCTCCTGCCAAATCTGAGTCAACATAGCCTTGTACAGTAGTAGTAGAACCCCCAAAGTGTAAACACTTACTGGATGTGCCTCTCAAATATCTGAGAATCCATTTGACTGCATTCCAATGCTCAAGACCAGGGTTACTCATATAACGGCTAACGACTCCCACTGCGTGTGCAATATCTGGCCTAGTACATACCATAGCATACATTAAGCTCCCTATAGCTGAAGCATAAGGTACCTTAGACATTTTAGTCTCTTCTTCTGGTGTCTTGGGACACATATCCTTAGTCAATTTCAAATGACCAGGCAAAGGTGTGCTGACAGCTTTGGCATTTTCCATACAGAAACGTTGCAACACCTTCTCAATATAATCAGCCTGAGATAGAGACAATTTCCTATTTTTTCTATCTCTACAAATTTTCATACCAAGGATTTGTTTTGCTGCCCCCAAATCCTTCATAGCAAAAGATTTTGCTAACTGTTGTTTCAACCCCTTAATGTGATCCATGTTAGACCCAGCTACAAGCATATCATCAACATATAAACATAAAATAATGTAGTTGTCATCATCCAACCTCTTAAAATAAACACAATGGTCAGAATGACACTGACTATATCCATGCCCATTCATAAAAGTGTCAAATTTAATATACCATTGCCGAGGCGCTTGCTTCAAGCCATATAAACTTTTCTGCAATTTGCACACCAAATTCTCCTTACCCTTGACCTCAAATCCTTGTGGCTGAACCATATATATTTCTTCATCCAAATCACCATGAAGAAAGGCTATTTTAACATCAAGCTGCTCTAAATGCAAATCTTTAGTAGCCACAATACTTAAAACAGTACGAATAGAAGTCATTTTAACAACTGGAGAAAATATCTCATCAAAATCAATACCATGTTTCTGTGCAAATCCTTTTACAACTAATCTGGCTTTAAATCTTTTCGTACCTCCATCCTCTTCTTTGATCCTGTAAACCCATTTATTCTGTAAAGCCCTTTTACCTGCAGGTAACTTACATAAATCCCATGTCTGATTTTTCAGCAAAGAGTCCATTTCATCTGTCATTGCAGACTCCCACTGAAGCTTTGTATCCACCTGCACAGCTTCATTATAACATTCAGGTTCACCAGCATCTGTTAACAGAATAGAATACAAAGATGGAGAAAATCTTTCTGGAGGTCTACTTAGCCTTATTGACCGTCTAACACTCACTGGGGTGTGTGGTATTTTTTGTTGCTGTTGTTGCGGAGCATAAGGAACTACTGGAACATGAACTTGTGGAGTATCATCCAGTACTACATAGTCATTTTCTTTCTTCTCATGCTGCAGCAACAGATCTTTGTACAATACTTTCTCATTGAATATGACATCCCTGCTTCTTACAATTTTATGATTTTCAAAATCCCAAAGCCTATAACCAAATTCATCAATGCCATACCCAACAAATACACATTTCTTTGACTTAGCTTCCAGCTTGGTTCTATTTTCAGAATCTATAAGTGCAAAAGCTTCACAACCAAAGGTTTTGAGAAAAGAATAACTCACCTTCTTACCACTCCATGCTTCCTCTGGAATACCACAGTCCAAAGGAGTAGAGGGGCCTCTATTGATTAAATAAACAGCAGTGTTCACTGCCTCTGCCCACATATTTTTGGGCAGCCTAGCATGCAACCTCATACTCCTTGCATGCTCCATTATTGTCCTGTTCATGCATTCAGCCACTCCATTTTCTTGTGGAGTCCTTGGTACAGTTTTCTGCCTATGAATACCATTAGAGGAACAATATTCTTCAAATTCTGTGCTGCAATACTCACCACCATTATCAGATCTGAGACATTTTAACTTTTTACCAGTCTCAGTCTCAACCAAGCATTTCCATTTCTTAAAAGTTTGAAATACATCAGATTTCTGTCTAAGGAAATAAATCCATACTTTTCTTGTTGCATCATCTATAAATGTAACATAATACAGAGAGCCACCAAGGGAAGATACCTGAGCTGGTCCCCATACATCTGTATGCACAAGCTCTAATCTCTCATTTTTCTTTTCCTTCCCACTCTTCACAAAACTAACTCTCTTTTGTTTTCCATAAACACAACTTTCACAGAAATCCATATTGACACATTTCAGACCAGGTAAAACTTTCTTTGAATGAAGTAATTTCATACCTTTTTCACTCATGTGCCCGAGTCTGTTGTGCCACAGTGCTGTGTCAAAATCTACAGCAACAGTTTGATGTTCTTCCTGCTTAACTGCAGCCACTGTTCCTGAGCATTCATTATCTTCTGAAACAATTAAAGTAGAAGGAACAGTATGACCTGTACAAAGATATAAGGTGCCTACTTTCACACCTTTTGCTACTACTAAGGAACCTTTTGAAACCTTCCAATTTTTATCATTAAAAGTAACTGTGCAACCCTCATCACCCAATTGCCCTGCTGAAATTAAATTCCTACTCAGCCTTGGAACATGTCTTACCTCTTGTAGTAGCCAATGATTCCCATTCTGCAACTTAATCTTAATTTTTCCCTTTCCAAAAATCTGACAGGGTTCATTATCTCCCAAATAAACTAGCCCAAAATCCCCTTGGACATAATCAACAAAATAACTTCTATGGGGTGTAGCATGAAATGAAGCCCCAGAATCTAAAACCCATGAATCATCAATACTTTCTAAGGACAAGAGCAAAGCATCCTCCTCAGATTTGTTACTTACCACATTTGCCTCCTTGTTTCCATCATTTTTGTCTCCTTGATCTTTCTTCCGAGACCAACAATCTTTCTTCTTATGACCTGGTTTTCCACAGTACCAGCAATCATTTGGCCCTTTAGATTCAGACCTCTTTCCCTTTGATTTTCCTCTTGATTTCCCACGATTTCCAGAGTTGTTTCCTCTATCTCTTGTTCTGCCTCTGCTTTCTGTGTTCAATACACTACCCGATGTGGATGCCCCTGAGCTTTTCCTATGAATTTCCTCACTCAATATAACACCAATAACATCATCATACTTTAGGGTATTAGAACCAGAAACAGAATTACTAACAGCCATTACCAAGCCATTCCAGCTTTCTGGCAAAGAACACAAAATCAAGAGAGCCCTAACCTCTTCATCAAAAGTAATTTTAACTGAGGTTAATTGACTTGTAACTGTATTAAACTCATTCAAATGATCAGTAACTGATCCACCTTCTACCATTTTCAGATTAAATAAACGCTTCATAAGAAATACCTTGTTTGAAGTTGAAGGCTTTTCATACAACTTCGCTAGGGTTTCCATCAGATCTTTAGCTGTCTTTGCTTCAGTAATATTGAATGCCACCGATTGTGCCAGGCATAGACGAATACTCCCCAGTGCCTTCCTATCCAAAATATCCCAATCCTCCTGAGACATTGATTTCTCTTTCTTGGCTACTCCCTCTAATGGCCGCCATAGATCCTTCTGATAGAGATAATCCTCCATTTGCATCTTCCATAACTGGAAGTTCTGCCCATTAAACTTATCAACCTTCAGCCTACCCTCTTCTGCCATTTCTCCCACTTAACTGAGAGACTCTCCCACTAACTCGTGAGACCTGCTTCAGAGAATAGATGAAAGAACGAATGAAATAACCTCGCTCTGATACCACTTGTTAGGATTAACAAGGCAGAAATAATAATTATGTGCAAATATAACTAATATCAGAAAATAATAAACCACACAGAATAGAACACAATGGCACACAGATTTAATGTGGTTCACACAATCCCTGGGCTACGTCCACCAACAGCAAGTCCAATATTATTATTATCCAGTGATTACAACCTGATTACAATCCGTAATCCCTTACAGCCCAACTCTACCGCAAGTACTAAAATCATACATAGTAAAAATCCCTAACTCTAAGCCATATTATACAATATTTTCCCGCTTTAGGGTTAGAATGAGTTATAAGTAGTCGGCCCAAATAACCGAAAAAGTAGTCGGCCTCAAAAAAATTTTCCTCGGGGGCTGCGCCCCCGAACCCCTGCTCTTGGGGGCTGCCGCCCCCAAACCCCCGCTCGGGGCCCGGCCCGGCCCCGAACCCCAGTGAGGTCGGGAGGAAAAGTGTACAGTACTTTCCTGGATAGTACTTTCCTGATTAGTCACCACAAGCTAACAATTATATGCTAGAGGACCAACATCAACAATTTGGAACAAAATGTACTTTTCAATAGGGCCAATCCTAATAGGAAGGATGACCAATCCTTTAGAACTCCTTTCTGCCTCATCATAGGCTGTAATGGTAATTTTTTTTTGGGTATCAATAACTTGCTCAGAATAACCCAATATCTTCAACAGACTCAAAGAACAAATGTTGAGCCCAGCACCCCCATCAATAAATAGACACCTGACATGGGTCTTGTGAATCATGACTTTGATATGAAGGGAAAGATTATGCAGATGGCTCAAAGCTTTGTCATCTTCTTCTAAGAATGTTAGGTAATGAGGGCTGGCAAGGTGGTTAACCATGTTCTGGAATTGGTCAACATCTATGTTGTTAGGAACATTTTCTATATGCAAGGCATCCTCAAGGATTTGTTTATGTCTTGGAGACAATTCTAAAAGCTCAAAGATTGAAATCTGAGCTAGCATTCTTTGTAGCTGATCAACAAGGTTATAATTCAGCTGAGGATTCACAACTGGTTTGGTGGTGACATTCTTGGATGTCACTTGCTTGGGTTTGTTGGACTGGTTGGAACTAGGACCTCTAATAACCATAGGACCTTGGCTTTGACTTCTTGTGACAGCGTTAAGAGCTTGGGATGACCTTTGAGATTGAGGACCCCTAAGCACCACTACAGGATCTTCATCAAATATAGGAGGAGAGCCCACATCATAACCATAAGGACCCTCGTCCCTCATCATGTTGACACTTTCCTCCACAACCTCAAGCATATTGACCATGTTTTCTATAGCTGTGTAGGTATAGTTGATTTTGGCCTTGCCATTCTTGGGTTTAGAGGTTTCCCCCTTCTCATAGTTAGGCAAAGGCTCCTTGAATGCCTTATGGTCTACATTGGTGTTGAACCCATCAATCTAAAGTTTTCCACTCTCAATAAGATCCTAAATAATGTGCTTAAGTTTCCAGCAATGTTCAATGTCATGTCCAATGCCATTGTGGAATTTTCAAAAAGCTTTTTCATTCCACCAATGTGGCTTAACATCAGGTATGTAGAAATTCGCTAGATCTTGGGGTTGTGCAAGGTTATTGGCAATAAGCATCTTGAAAATATCCTCATATGAGTCACCAAGTTTAGAAAATTGTCACCTCTCCTTTTTAGGCTTATCTTGATACTTTAGTTTATGCTCTTGTGAGTTGGAGAATGTGTTGAGCTTCATAGCTTGAACTGCACTAGTCAAATGAAGCACACCTTGATCCTTGGGTTGAGAAGAGTCCACAACTCCATCATTCACTACTTGTTTGTTCTTGTTTCAGTGTGAGTTCTTTCCTTTGTCCCTATTAGAGTTAGTATTTTGACCATTTTTATTATTATTATGTTTGGTCAAAATCCCTTTCTCTTTCAAGACATCCTCAATTCGACATGCAGATTCGACCATAGTGTCGAAGAAATCAAAGACCATCTTCCAAACCTCATACCGCATTTTAGGCACCAAGTTTCTAACAATGATATCAATCCTTTCATGCTCAGGAATAGTCCTATAATAGTGAGAGCACAATCATCTCCATCTTTGTAAGAAGGTGACAAAGGATTCCCCTTGGTTTTGTTTCAAATTTCATAAATCTAACATAGTGACTGATCTTGACAAGTTGTATGCAAAATGTTGAACAAATATGTGGAAAAGTTCTTTGAAAGTTTTGACAGGAGGGGTTATGTTGGTAAACCACTCCATGGCTTGGCCCTTGAGACTCCTCGAAAATAATCTCATAAGATAGGAGTTGTCTTGGTGAAACTCAAAACTCATGATGTAGAATTGATGCACATGATCATGTGGGTCACCATTTCCATCATACTTGTCATACTGGGGGATTTCAACTTTTCTAGGAAAATCCTTCATACTCACACTCTTGTCGAAAGGATTGGTATAGATTGAGTCAAGTGAAAAGGAACTTTTAGGTGCCAACACCTTTTCCATCATACACTTGAGTTGTTTGATCTCCTCTTCTTGGGATGGCCCTTGTTTCTTGATTTTTCTATCCACATCAAAGTTGTAAGGGACTCTGGCACCCTTGTTGATCAAGTTCTCTAGGAACTTATCCTTGTTTTGATCTAGGTACTTCTCCACATATTGTTGGAATAGTGGTTCTTGTTGTATCCTCATAAAGTCTTGATCATCAAAACTTGCATTACTTCCTCCATGTTGAGAGCCATGATGAGCTCATTGGGAGGGTTGTCTCAAGTTCCTAGAAGGTGTTTGTCTCCTATGTTGTGAAGTCCTTCTTCCTCTAGGACTAGGAGATCTTGAAGGGGTTCTTGACCACCTTCTACTTGTTGGGATTCCTGAGGGAGTAGATGGTGGAGAGTTGTTTCCACTGTTGGTACCCCTGTTGTTGAATTGGTCATTGAGTTGTTGGGCTAAAAGCCTATCTTGTTCTTCTTGAAATGCTTTTCTCTCCAATTTTAACAAGGCTTGTTGCTCTGCCTCTAGGAGTCTAAACCTCTCCTCTTTAGTGGCTTGTTCATCCAAAAAGGATTTCTTTTCGCGTTCAATTATTTTAAGCCTCTCATTTGCATACCTTGAGGTTGTTTTGAGCGGAGAGTTGGGCCTTGAATGTTTGAACAAGTCATTAGTAAATGCTGCATTCACATGAGCATCAAAAGATTCATTGTTTTGGTCTTCATGTTGTGACCATGCATCTTGGTGAGCTCGTCCATAATGTCTTTCAGCCCTTTGATGGGCATCTAAATATCTTGAGTTGATAGGGGGTGATTCTGGTTGATTATCATCACCAAATAGCATGTTATCCATATGTCTCTAAAAAATGTCATCAAGATTTTGATCAATTGCTTCTCTTTCCTTTCTAGTCATGGTGTAACTCATGTCCATATCTAATTGAGAAGGTGCTAAAGAGGTACTCAACTCACTAGGATTGCTCTTTAGGTCAAACCAAGTTTCGGACTCTCTCCTAGGTGATTGATCAAAGACGGGCTCTTTTCCCTTTCACTTTTGATGAGTTTGGACTAAGGGTAACTGGTTAAAGACAACTTGAGGTCATTTTCCTTGACTAACTTGGTACCTTTTCATAATTGACATGAAAGAAAAAGACCCTTGGTGATAAGATGACCCTATGAAACGTCGATACCAAACTAGGATAGTAAAAGTGTTCAATTGTCCAAAAAGAGATGGTGAGATAGAAAGCTGACAAGAGGTATAAACCAACACTACCACAGAGGTGTATAATAAAATGATAAGTATCCTAACACATCTAGATTAGGAGGATGGATTTAACCAAATATATTTTTGATTGAAATTGAATTTTGATGGAAGTGATTTGGGCAAGAGACTACTAAGACTCTCCAAGTGTGTTACCAAAGAATCTAAAGGTTTACTTTTTCAACAAGGATGACTTCTAACTTATAGATTCCAACCAAGATCCCTTGTCAAATCAAATAATACTAATTCAAGGGATCAAAAAATAGGAACCCAAGGTAGAAATAGGTTTCCAACAGCAAGGTAAGAGACCTACTAAAATCTGGATCGACCAAAGAAACACTGAAAATGGCATAAATTAGACAGACAATAAAAAGACTCTGTGCGACAGTTTCCAGGCTAACAGATTGATACAATCTTTCAAAATGATATTTCACAAGAAGCAATGCAACAGTTTCTAGGCAATAGATGTGATATTTTCTAGGAAAGTTGTGCAACAATTGTTCAACAATGAAGTATCGCACGATAAAACTCAGACCAGTGTGCCATGATATTTCAGGATCATATGACTCTTGACCAGTAAATGTCTAAATTTTAGTTGTTAAGGGTAATTTGGTGAAAGTTTTAATCTGATGGTTGGATTTTTTGATTTCAAACACAGTACTAGCAGTAATCAGACAAGTTTGAAAATAGTAGGTGATCAAACATGTCATAAAACACTTGCACAAGGGCAAAATCAACCTTGCCAAGACAAGCAATTGTGATATCAAAGAAAAGAAATTCTATGAATGCTACCATGATTTTTGATGTTTGTGTACACACTAAGATGTGCACTTCTCTAAGTCTTTGCTTCCAAAGGAATCCATGAATGGGAGACCTTGAAAAATGACCTAGAGCTCCCTAGGCATGGAGTGCAAGGAAATTAAGTGTGCTCTCAGCTAGAGCTATTTAAGCCTATGACCTTGCTAGTAAACCATGCAATGGGAGATTCAATGGAGACAAGGGAAAGAATGCCAATATCCTCAAGAATCAAAATGTGAATGAAATGAAATTCTAGAAATGAAGATGCAAGCTATGTTAAGATGAATATGCAAGTTAAGGTATGGAAAGGAAAGATGCAAGTATTACAAAACCCTCCTAATTAGACTATGTGAATCAATCTAAAGCATAAAGGAAACTAAGCTATGCATGCCATGATAATGAAACTAAAATGAAAGAATAGAACTAAGATAGCATGTAAATGAAAAAGCTAAGAATGCTTCAAATCTCCAAAGATCCAAAGTCACCTAGAAAACATGTAGCATAACATTAGTATTCAAAAGATGGATCTAAGAATGAGAAGAGAGCTCTCCTTTTATAAGAAATGAGGAAGAATGGACCATGGAGATTAAGAGGCAAAAGATTTAATCAAGGGTGGAGCTTCAAAGAGGAGAAATCCATGTGCACAATTATCCTCGAATGGGAAAATAAGAGTTGAATTTTGTGTCCATATGAGACAAAAAGTGCTTTTCTTCTTTTTATAAAATAGGAATAATGCTTTATTTGTGCAACTTAGGATAAGAGGAAAAGTGGGGGGCTTTTTATTTAATAAAAGAGGAGGAGACTCCTTTTAATTAAATAAAAACTTAGGATAAGATGGTTAGCCCATAGAAAATAATTGAATAAATGATAGAACCTGGATTTGATCAAGAATAAGCAATTGATGATTTAGCAAAAGGGGCTAATAGTCTAGGTGACCATTTTTAGGTGATTACATTTTGCCCCTCTTTGACTAATGTGTGATCGATCTAGAAACACATTACGTCAAAGAATAGATCAGCCAAGAAGGTGAATAGATAGAGATCTGACTCCAAAGAATGAAGTGCAGAGAGATAGAAAATCTTCATGGTCAGCTTGGTAGTGATAGTATTGATCACTTAGGAAAGAGATGGATAGTATCAGAACTCGAGACAAGAACTAACATGTCAAGCGCAAAGATAGATCAATCAGAGAAAATGGAATAGTCAAGAATATGCTCTGGAGAATAGCCAATAGGATATGATGTGTTTGCCCCCTCAGGATCAAAATCAAAATTAGGTAGAGGGAAGGCAGAAGCAAGAGAAACATGATCAAATCACTAGAAATCTTAATTGAAGATGAAAGATAAGAGAATAACCATCAAGTAGATATGCCCCAATGAAGACCTCAGAGAGATGAAATGAAGTGAATGAAAGACTAGAAGGGTGAGAGAGATGGAGATGAAGAGGTGAAGATGCCCCAGTGAAGATTGAAAGATCAGTCCTCAAAAGATCAGCCAACTACGCAAAAGAAGGAGAAATGCGATTTGGACGATCAAGGTGAACTTGGATTTCATTTTTGATCCCGAAATGAATAGAAAATGATGTGATATGAAAGACAAGAAGTGAAAGACATGATCAGGAAGAAGCAAAAAGTGAGCGTAGTTTGACTAACAAGTCTGTGAAAGATGAAGGAGAGCTCTCTCCATATGCAAGATGCAAAACTAACTATTATGAACTTAAGAATACATGCTATTATGAAGAGTGGTTTACTTGTAAGGTCACAAAGATTTTAGTCTCTAATATTCATAATCAAGTTTTATTGGTAGCATCATAAGATCATACAATACACACTAGTATAACTATGGGTATATGAATATAATCTATATCAGATAAAATGTGGGAATCCCACCTAGGCACCAAAGACATATAGGTCAAGATGACTAGTGCAGTGAGATTCCCTAAGTTTAATATAGCAAGATTATGCTCACATTGAGACATAATAAATTCAAGATGTCTATAAGCACGCACTTGTGAACACAGTCAAAGACGATACCTTGTAAGTCATATTGTCAAGTAGAACTAGCATAAATGCTAATGACAGTTAAGACCAACAAAATATATCCACAAGCAGAGAAAGAAATAAAACATGTCCTCATGCCCCCAATCTTCTAGCTATGCATCATTGAAAACCATTAGGGAGAGGACACTTAGAAAAGAAATCAACATAGACAACACACAAAGAAAAAAAGTCCAACAAGTCTCAGCAGGTCAAGTGGTTTAAATGTGTGTGTGTAGGTCATAGAGTCAATCTTTGAGTATCACCTTTGTCAGTGGAAATATCGCATCATTCTAGATTGCAGGTAAACATCTGATAAGTGTTGAAAAACACTTGATGCTAGGGAAGTGTTGAAGAACACAGTTGGGGTAGTGTTGAAAAACATCATTGGAACCAAGTGGCCCAAGAAACCTGAATGCACAAAGAGACCCGAGATAAGCTTAGAACAACAAATGCCCCCTAGACTAAGATAAGAGTCAATTCCAGGCTAAGAGAGGCAAGGTGAGAAGTGGAGTGAAGGAGCACCAAGCAAGACTGATAGACATAGGTGCAAGGGTCTCAAGCAGTGCCTGTTTCTAGGTTTTCACCACTTGATAGATTTTTTCAGGACTTTTTCAATATTTTTGTATTTTTGCTACCAAGGTGCCTGTTTCCAGGTTTTCACCAAGGCACTTTTTCTATTTTTTTGAATTTTTTGCATTTATTGATTTTTTTGGTGAGACATCAAAGTGCCTATTGCTAGGTTTTCACTAGGATGCTCATTTTTTAGGACATTTTATGCTTTCTAGGATTTTTTCAGCATCATATATGAATTTTTTTGAGATTTTTTCAGGATCAATAAAGAATATGTACAAAAGAGCTCAAGAACCTTAGGCGTAGAAATTTTTTAGATGTAGAACATTGATAGGGTTAGTAAGCTCTTCTCCCTCAGGTGTAGATAGCTGATAGGCTCTAGATCCAAATACTACTGTGATGATGTAAGGCCCTAACCAATTTGGCTCAAACTTGCCTTTCTGTTCCCTATTCTATTGATTTTTGGGATTTTCTCTGAGAACTAGTTCACCCACTTGGAACTCTCTAGGATGAACTTTCTTAGTGTAAGTAGTAGACATCCTCTTCTGATAAGTGTGCATGTGATCAAAGGTGGCTTTGCAGAATTCTTCCAATGTGGTAAGCTCATGCACTCTCATGGCCCTTTGGTCTTCATCGGTAATCAAACCATGGAGAGAGACTCTTAGTGAAGGTATTTCAACCTCTAATGGTAAGACAGCCTCAGAACCATAGACTAAGGAAAAAGGTGTTGCACCTGTAGGAGTGTGGATAGATTTTTTATAAGCCCATAGCATAGGATTGATATGAAAATGCTAATCCTTGCCTGATTTGTGCACTGTTCTGTGGAGAATTTTCAGCAATGTTTTGTTTGAGGCCTCAACTTAGCCATTCCCTTGAGGGTAGTAAACAGAAGACCAATGTTGTTTGATTTTGAACTTTTTGCACAAGTGCTTTAGGTCTTTGTTCTTAAATTGGCTGCCATTATCCGTGACTATAGAAGAAGGAATACCATAGTGACAAACGATGTGATTCAAAATAAACAGGGAAACATGTTTGTCTGTAGCTGTAGACATTGGGACAGCTTCAACCCATTTGGTGAAATATTCATTAGCTGTAATGATGAACTTGTGCCCACTTGATGAACTAGGACAAATCTTGCCTACCAAGTAAAAGGCCCATTGTTGAAATGGCTAGTAAGTAATAGTCCTAGAGCATGAATGAGATTCCCATGTAGTTGACATTTTTTGCAAGACTTGGCATATTGAATAGCATCAGCTTGCATAGTAGGCCAATAGTAGCCAGCCCTAAGTAATTTCTAAGTGAGCGCAAGACCGTTAGAGTGTGACCCACATATGCCATCATGAACTTCAGCTAGCACCTTTTTTGACTCCTCTATTTCTAGACACCTAAGGAGAGTTTTGTCTCGACCCTTCCTATACAAGTCACCAGAGATGAGGGTAAAGTGTGAGGCATTATGGATGAGTTGGTGCTTCTCAATGCGCATTAGATTTTTAGGGATAACTTGATCTTGGAGATAGGAAAAGATGGTGGCATAGCGGGAGGAATCATGACCAACCACAGTGTAAATGACATGGTCATTAGGAGAATTGTAGGTAGGGTAGCACAATTCTTCCACCAGGAACTCAAAGTGTGGTTCGTGCTCTTCTAGTTGCAGAATGGATGCCAAATTAGCCATGGCATCGATAGCCTTGTTCTTAGCTCTAGGAATTTGTTGGAATATGATAGATGTAAAATAATTCCTAAGTGAGTCTATCATCCTCTTATAGGGAACCAACTTGTCATCTTTGGTTTGGTACTCATCATTTACTTGGTTTATGACAAGTTGAGAATCTCCAAAAATATGCAACTCAAAAATCCTCCATTCAAGGGAAAGCTTAACACCATTCAGCAAGGCTTCATATTCAACTATGTTATTGGTGCATGGAAAGAGAAGCTTGTATGATTTAGGAATGGTGTATCCATGAGGGGTAACAAATATGATTCTAGCACCGGCACCATTCTATGTGTGAGAACCATCAAATTTTTTTTTCCATGTATGCCCTGTGATATTCATGGTCAAGGCATCTGGGAAATCTATCTAAAGAGGAGCATTATCAGTCATAGGAAACTCAGCCAATTGATTTGCAATTGCTTTCCCTTTAATAGCTTTTCTCTCAATTTACTGAATGTCAAATTCTAAAAGAATCAACATCCACTTGGCAAGGCACCTAGTAAGCACAACTTTACTAAGGAGATATTTTAAAGGATCAATTTTAGCAACCAACTGTGTAGTATGTGCAAGCATATAATGTATGAGTTTTTGAGATGCAAACACCACAGCTAAACATGCCTTTTCAATATTGGTGTAGTTGAGTTCATAAGCAACCAGAGTGCGACTAATATAATAGATAGCTTGTTATTTTCCCTTATCATCATGTTGTGCAAGGAGAGCCCCTAAAGAATTTGTTGTAGTAGAAATGTATAGTATCAAGGGTTTCCCTTGGATAGGTGGCATAAGGATAGGAGGTTGTGCCAAGTGATTCTTGAGTTGGTCCAGATTCTTCTGACACTCCTCATTCCATATACAAGTAGCTCCCTTATGTAAATTTTGATTGAATGGTTGAGCTTTGTTAGCTATCTGAGAAATGAACTACCAGATAGATTGAAGATGGCCTTGGAGAATCCTTAATTGTTTGATTTTACGAGGAGGTGGCATCTCCATGATAGCTTGCACCTTTTCTGGGTCTACTTCTATTCCTTCTGCTGATATTATGTATCCTAGTAGTTTCCCAGAAGTGACACCAAAAGCACATTTTTTTGGATTTAATCTGAGTTGAAATCATTCCATACAGTCTAATATCAAACTCAAACCAGACAAATGAGTGCTTCATTGTTGTGATTTGGCAAGCATGTCATCAACATAGTCCTCCATGTTTTTGTGCATCATATCATGAAAGATGGTAGTCATGGCTCTTTGATAGGTTGCACCAACATTTTTAAGCCCAAATGGCATGACATTCCAACAAAAGGTACCCCATGCGCATGTGAAGGCTATCTTCTCTTGGTCCTCAGGGGTGATCTTAATCTAGTTATATCTGGAGAAGCCATCCATAAGGGAGTACATTTCATAGCCTGCCGTCATGTCCACTATCATGTCGATGTTTGGAAGTGGAAAATCATCCTTAGGGCATGCTTTATTTAGATCTTAGAAATCAGTGCATACACGAATGGATTTGTCATATTTGGAAATAGGGACAATGTTGGAAATCCACTCAACGTAGTCAATCGCTCTGATGAAGTTGGCTTTTAGGAGCTTCTCAAGTTTAGCCTTAACTAGTAATGCCACATGGGGATGCATCTTTCTCAGTTTTTGTTTGATAGGTTTTACCTTTGGAGAAATAGAGAGATGATGCATAATAAGCTCAGTATCTAAACCTGGCATGTCTGAGTATGTCCAGGAAAAATTGATCTTTTTCTCTTCAAAGAATGTAGCAAATTGTTCTTTTTCTTCTGATGAGAGAGATTGAGCCACATGTATGATTTTAGGAGATTCCTCTATCCCCAAGCTCATGGGATATGTAGGTTCTATGAGAACTGAAGACCTTTCTTGAAAATAGCCCAGTAGACTACCAAGTACCTCATCCTCGGGTGCCTCAGCGAGGTTTTCACCCTTAGATACATCTTTATTTTTACTATTTTGGGGTTTGGACACTACCACAATGTGGTTTTCACCATCCAACCATTTTTTTTTCTTTTAATTTTATGACTGAGGTACTTGATATCTGATTCAGTCATGTTTGTTGCTGGTGCACTCGTGGAAGAAGTAACAGGTTCAATGGCATTGAGGTAGCAGGTGATCTCATAATCATTTTGAAAAGAAGGCAATATAGGTCTTTGATCTTGGGCAGACCAATCTACAAGATCTGAGTGTATGAGGGAAAGTGAAATGATTGGTTCAAGGTAATTGATGTGGAGGATATCATCTCTGGTGATAAGAGAAGTCGAGCCTATAGGGTAGGCTCCAAAAGTGTCAAGATCTAAATTTGTCATGGAAGGACTAGTGTGGTCCATTAAAGCAATATGTGGATTGAACTCATCAGACCCTACGCATGACTCATCAACTACATTGGGTTGGTTACTATAGGTATGAATCACATCAGTGTCCATATCTACTATAGAAGATCCATATGAGAGAGTGTCCCATTCATATTCATTTGAATCAGTCGTGGAACTTCTGCTGGGATGTTTGCACCAAAAAGGCTTAGGACACCTAGAAGTAGAGGTATTCATGTCATTATGTGTGAGATCTCTTCTTTTTATCAATCATGCAATATTTCTACGCTGTCTATCAAAGCTCAATGACTCATTAGGCACAAAATTTCTGGATGTAGAGGCTTTAGCTGTATCATCAGTAGGCATGCATTCTTCTCCCCAAAGAAGTGAGGTAGAAGGAAGATAGTCTTCCATTTGGGCCATAGTGCATAGTGGTGATTCCTTGTCATCCGTATCTGAGTCACTAAGCATGGGAGTATTTCTAGAATATTCAGGGATGTCATTGGCAACACCATATCTTAGACCTATGGTATCTTTAGAAGACCGGCCATCAGTATGACTCAAAGGTTCAATTAGAGCGTGCCCATTGTTATTTAAAGGTTCGTGACCTTGATAGCCCATTTGCTATAGAAATGCATAGCCTTTACCATAACATTTAGGAGAAATAGGAGTAGCAATTGTCATAGTATCTTCTTCTTCTCTATAAATCCACTCCCTAATAACTTGTTCTTCTTTTTTGGCCTCTAAGGGTATAGAGGATTGAACAAATGTACCAAAAACTATCATGGTGGAAGCAGAAGGCTTTGTCTTCTTTGAAGGTCTACCATAGGACTTAGGGGAAGTAGGCACAACAAAAATAGAGTCCAATGTGTATTCCCCCATACTGATACTCATCATCTTCAATTTTTGCTCAGCAGCAATGAGGGACACATTATGATCATGAGAGGGTTTGTTGTGAGGAACAAACATCTCAGTAGCAGTTAGAGTATTGATAGCGATGGCATTGTCCCTAGGAATCACAATCTTAGTTCCATTGTGTGGAAACTTGACACACTGATGATAAGTGGAAGGGATAGCTTGCATTTCATGGATCCAAGGTCGACCCAGAAGATTGTTATATGCAAGTGGGATGTCCAACACTTGGAAAACAATATCTTTCATGACAGGGCCCACTCTGACAGGTAGCACAACAAGACCTTTGGAAGATCT
Source organism: Chamaecyparis obtusa (assembly GCA_027943335.1). Classification (NCBI taxonomy): domain Eukaryota; kingdom Viridiplantae; phylum Streptophyta; class Pinopsida; order Cupressales; family Cupressaceae; genus Chamaecyparis; species Chamaecyparis obtusa. The sequence continues at coordinate 660,491 of BSBK01004178.1, forward strand.
TTCCACTTCATCATATGCTTTTATGGTAATCTTTCACCTAGGATCCATAGCCAATTTAGACAATCCTAACTATTGTACCACATGGAAAGAAACAATATTTAACCCAGCACCATTGTCTATCAGGACTTAGTGGACTTAGGTATGGTAGACAAGAACTTCAATATGTAAAGCCTGATTATGAGGGTGACTAAGAGATGTGTCATCTTTTGTAGAAAAGGATAGGTAGTGGGGAGATTCAATGTGGTTGACCATAGCCTGGAATCGATCTGGATCAATATCATTGGGAACATTTGCTATATGAAGAGCTTTCTCAAGGATCTCTTTATACAAAGGGGATAGCTCAAGCAACTCAAAAATGGATATTTGAGTGGGTGTCCATTGTAATTGGTGCACAAGGTCATAGCTAGACAAAATTGAAGGAACCACTTGTTTGGAAGAAGAAGCTTGCTTGGGATCATGCACAGTTTTAAGGACAATTTTGGCTTGCCCCCTAGTAACAACATTTAGTGTCTCACTTCGGGAAGATGAACCACTCAGTGTTTGCAAGACCAACTTTGCATACCATGATTGGCATTATTATCATCTTGAGATCTCACCATAAGAAAATTCTCAACAGGCTCTATCATATTGATCACAGGTGAATCAAGAGTATATGTATAGTTGATCTTTGCATCATGATTCTTCTTATTTTCTTGAGAGGATTCTACTTTCTCATACTCAGGTAGAGGAGTCTTGAAAGCTTTGTGATCAAAATTTTTAACTAAGTCATCTATGAACACTGTCCCTCCATCAATAAGATCTTGAATGGCATCTTTAAGCTTAAAAAAATTATCTGTCTTATGTCCCTTATTCCTGTGATAATGGCAGAAATGATCTTCTCTCCACCAATCAGGCTTAATTGGTGGATCATAGGGATGAGAATTGTTAGGAAGTGTAAGATACTTGTTGGCAACTAGAGTCTTGAGAATCACATCATATGGTTCAGCCAACTTAGTGTAGACTCGTCGTTGATATGTCTTTTTTGGCTTGTCTACATGTTGCAGCATAGGAGCACTGTGAGCGTTGGTAGATTCTTGTTGTTTTGCTGTGTATATAGCATTAGAGAGGTTGAAAGATGGTTCTTTGGCCTTTGGGACATCCACAACACCATCATTAACAACATACTTGTTTTTATTCCAAGGTTTGCTTTTGTACTTACCATTGCCCCTAGTATCTTTATTAATAACAATATCCCCCTTTCTTATGGCCACATCTTCAATCCAATATGAACTTTCAACCATGTCATTGAAAGAGGAGAATAGTTGTTTCCTTAGATCATAATACAGTTCTAGCACAAGAATGTTGACGAAAATGTCAATCTTTTCTCTTTCGTCTAGCTATCGAGGATATCAAGAATACAATGACCTCTAACATTGTAAGTAAGAGGCAAATGGCTCACCTTGATTTTGCTTTAGAGCACTGAGATCTATCATGGTGATAGGCTGTTGGATGTTGTATGAGTAATGTTGGGTGAAGCACCTAACCAACTCATCAAAAGTTTTAAGAGGTGGTGCCAACTTTGCAAACCATTCTAGAGCTTGTCCTCTCAAACTTCTAGGGAACAATCACAGAAGAAATGTGTCCTCATGAAGGAAGTCCATGCTAAGAGCATAAAAGTGACACACATGGTCATGGGGGTCACCATTTCCATCATACTTGTCATATTTGAGAACCTCAATATCCCTAGGAAATGGGACCATTTATAGACTCCTATCAAAAGGAAGAGCACAAATAGATTCTATGAAAGAAATCTTTGAAGGTTATTTTTCTATTACAAGTTGAGCAAGACATTGATTGGTTCATTGCAATTCATCCCTAAGGATTTCCAATTCAGTTGGTACTCTTTCTTGAACAATCTATCGTACATCATAGCCAAGAGGGACCTTGTATCCCCTAGAAGTCATGTATTGAAAGTATTGATCTCCATTTCGCTCTAAAAGTTTAAGCATCATACATTGGGATGCTTCATCTTGTTCAAATCTCATAAGCTCTTCACTAGAAATCTCATCGTTAGCTTCTTCCTCATGCTGAGAGGGAGGAGGTCTAGGAGGTGAAGAGGGAGTAGTGAAAGTTCATCTTTGAGGAGATCTTGGTGGCGTGTTGTTGCCATAGTTACCTAAAGTACCAAAAGGAGGGGGTCTATATTCGTAGCCACTAATCTCAGGTTATTCTTGAGACATCCCTTCATAGCCATGCATCTAGTAGCATCCATTTTGTCTAAACACACTTGGTTGTCCTTATGCTCAAAATGTTCTTGCAAATGGCAAAACTTTTCTTGTTCGGTCAGAGTGAGTGAGACACTATCTGTGCTTTTGGAGGTCTTGAATGTGGAAAAGTGGAAGCCCCCTTTGTACCATGGGGTGACTTTAGAATCCTTAGATTGGTTAGGACTAGAATTGTCATTGCTAACTGGTGCTCATGAGCATCTTGTGGGTGAAGGTAATTGCATATAGTTGAATGGAGGGTGACTCCCTTTCTTGAATTGAGACTGAGTTGAAACCGGCATGAAAAAGGAATGTTGGTTGACTAATAAAATGAGACAAAGTTTTTCAGATATTGATATAAACAAAGCCAAAGAAGATCACTTGTCAAGATAGAACAACAAAGATGGCTGGTCAAAAGTGCTCAAGAACTTATAGCAATCAATTGAATAAAGCTGAGAGATGAGCAAGAAGCTCAATTAGCAAGTAGCTAGAGAGGTAATCGTAATGTGACAAGTGATCAAAAGTAGCATTTGGGAAACTCAAATCCAATAGTTTTAACTCATTTTCTCAGTCTAGAACAGACTTAAACATGTAGATAATAGACCAGGTTCAAGTAAGAGCAGGAAAAGACACTTAACAAATGAGATTTCAAATTCTGCAGCGGTGAGACAACAAAAAGATTCTGGGTGATAGTTTCCAAGCAAACAGGGTGACAAAATCTGACCAAGCGATATTTCTGACAGAGATTGAGCGATACTTTCCAAGCAGCCTGGGCGATAGAATCCAGGTAAGTAGGGCAATAAAAAACCAGGGATGAAATATCGCATGATAAAATTTGAAATAGTGTGCGATTGTTTTTCAGTGTCGTACGACTCTTGACCAGTGAGCGTAAAAAGTCTCAATTTTAAAAGGTAATTTTGTCAATTTTGTAATCTGATGGGTAATTTGTTAATTTCAAACATAGTGAAAACAATATTCAAGCAGGTTTGCAAATAGTAAGGGATGGAACATGTCATCAAACACTTGTGCAAGAGCAAAAGCAACCTTGCCAAGACAAGCAATTGGGATATCAAAATGAAAAATTCTATGAGCACTACCATGATGTTTGTATGTTCAAGAACATTTGCACGGGTATATAACAATGAGAATAGTTCAAACACTTGCTAGCCTAGAAGGACAAAGGCTCAATACTTATCAACTTGGCCCACACTTGATGTTCCATTGCCTCACACAAAGTGGTTTCCCACAATAGATGTTGGATTTGTCATGGAGGTGGCAATGACACAACCAAAGGAACATAGATGGTGAGTAATCTTGGGGTGATCTGGGTTATTCCACTTGGATCAATCCTTGCACCAAGAAGCTAAGTGGAAAAATAGGGTGGTCTCTACCTATGGTTCTTAGTAAGGGCTTCCATTCATAGTACCCCCCTTGCTCCCCGAAGGGACTCCTTACCTTGCGGCAAGTAATGGACCTCACGGCCATAAGACTACCTTAAGCATTCTTGCTCAAAATTTTCCTCATGGTCACAATCCCACAAGTACTCACATCAAGCGAAGACAAGCACTACGTCTACCAAGGTTTTGTGTCCTTGATAGCCTTGAGTTTATAGTGGGTCGGAATAGCCCGCAAAAGGCTTGTCCCCACTTGGGTCGTTCCTCTTGATTGCTCAAGAGTAGGCCCGCTAAAGGATCCTAATGCTAAACAAAGAACGGATTGAATTTTGAGTGTCAGGATTTCTGGTTCACCTCAAGGGTGAAGAACATAATCTCCTAGCTCAAGAATCTCCCCTAAACACACCAAACAAAGAGTTCAATTAACCTCTTGTTTTCAACGTCTAAAAGTAGGTCAGGATTTCTAGTTCACCACAAGGGTGAAGAGCATAATTTCCTACCACCAAAAGACTCCTACAACAAGATCTTAAGTACCTAAGAAATGAGACAACTAGTATATGCCACACTTAAAAGAAAAGTAAATAAACAAGCAATTAGTTGTTTTTAGGCATTGGGCAGCCCTGCAAAACACAATTAGTAGCCCCTTTGCCTTTAAAGCTTTGACATGCGATCTTTTTAGCAAAATTTTCAAGCAATGAAGGTACCTACAAGCACAACTTGTTAGCCCCACAATGGTTAGAAAAAAAATAATCCAAATGAAATCTACAAATTAAATCTATCTAACCACAACAAACTAAACCAGCAAGCTAATTAGGTCAAAACTTAGCAAGAAAGAACCAAGAAATAATTCACTGCTGGGTACAGATGATAGTACAGTCACCAAAAGTATTGTGCAATACTTTACAGTATATTGGGGTGATATTATCTTTTTGGGTGACACTTCACTATACCTATAGGTGACAAAATGTTCCAAACAGTGCGATAGAATCTCTCATAAAGCGTGATACTTTAATTGGTAAAGTATTGCACCAGTATAGGACAAAGTATCGCACGACACTGGTGAAGTATCATACGATAATCTTCCAAAAAAAATAATAAAAATCTGCAAAAATAGTAAGCTAAAAAGTGACAAAAAAAGTGTGGAAATGCATAAAAAGAAGGATAAAACGAAGTTGTTCTGCCCCACGGTGGGCGTCAAAAATGTACACACTAAGATGTGCACTTCTCTAAGTCTTTGCTTCCAAAGGAATCCATGAATGGGAGACCTTGAAAAATGACCTAGAGCTCCCTAGGCATGGAGTGCAAGGAAATTAAGTGTGCTCTCAGCTAGAGCTATTTAAGCCTATGACTTTGCTAGTAAACCATGCAATAGGAGATTCAATGGAGACAAGGGCAAGAATGCCAATATCCTCAAGAATCAAAATGTGAATGAAATGCAATGCTAGAAATGAAGATGCAAGCTATGTTAAGATGAATATGCAAGTTAAGGTATGGAAAGGAAAGATGCAAGTATTACAAAACCCTCCTAATTAGACTATGTGAATCAATCTAAAGCATAAAGGAAACTAAGCTATGCATGCCATGATAATGAAACTAAAATGCAAGAATAAAACTAAGATAGCATGTAAATGAAAAAGCTAAGAATTCTTCAAATCTCCAAAGCTCCAAAGTCACCTAGAAAACCTATAGCATAACATTAGTATTCAAAAGATGGATCTAAGAATGAGAAGAAAGCGCTCCTTTTATAAGAAATGAGGAAGAATGGACCATGGAGATTAAGAGGCAAAAGATTTATTCAAGGGCGGAGCCCAAAGAGGAGCAATCCATGTGCACAAGTATCCTCGAATGAGAAAATAAGAGATGACTTTTGTGTCCATATGAGACAAAAAGTGCTTTTCTTCTTTTTATAAAATAAGAATAATGCTTTATTTGTGCAACTTAGGATAAGAGGAAAAGTGGGGGGCTTTTTATTTAATAAAAGAGGAGGAGACTCCTTTTAATTAAATAAAAACTTAGGATAAGATGGTTAGCCCATATAAAATAATCGAATAAATGATAGAACTAGGATTTGATCAAGAATAAGCAATTGATGATTTAGCAAAAGGGGCTAATAGTCTAGGTGACCATTTTTAGGTGATTATAGTTTGAGAATATTTACACGAGTAGATCACAACGAGAACACTTCAAGCACTTACTAGCCTAAAAAGATAAAGGCTCAATACTTAACAACTTGGCCCACACTTGATGTCCCATTGCCTCACACAAAGTGGTTGCCCACAATAGATATTGACTTTGTCATGGAAGTGCCAATGACACAACCAAAGGAACACAGATGGTGAGTAATCTTGGGTGATCCGGGTTAGTCCACTAGGATCAATCCTTGTACCAAGAAGCTAAGCGGAAAAATAGGGTGGCTTCTATCTATGGTTCTTAGTAAGGGCTTCCATTTGTAATACCCCTCTTGCTCTCCAAAGGGACTCCTTACCTTGTGGCAAGTAACAGACCTCGCGGCCACAAGAGTACCTTAAGCATTCTTGCCTAGAATTTTCCTCATGGTCACATTCCCACAAGTACTCACACCAAACAAAGACAAGTACTATGTCTACCAAGGTTTTATGTCCTTGATAGCCTTGAGTTTATAGTGGGTCAAAATAGCCGGCTATAGGCTTGTCCCCACTTGGGTCATTCCTCTTGATTGCTCAAGAGAAGACTCGCTAAAAAATTCTAAAACTAAACAAAGAGTGGATCAACCTTTGAGTTTCAAGATTTCTGGTTCACCTCAAGGGTGAAGAGCATACTCTCCTAGCTCAAAAATTTCTCCCAAACACACCAAGCAAAGGTTCAATTACCCTCTTGCCTTCAAAATCCAAAGATGGGTCAAGATTTTTATTTCACCACAAGGGTGAAGAGAATACTCTCCTACCACCAAAAGACTCCTACAACAAGATATTAAGTGCCTATGAAAAGAAACAACTAGTATATGCCACACTCAAAATGAAAGCAATAAACAAGCACTGGATTTGTTTTTATGCTTTGGGCAGCCTTGCAAGAAAGGATTAGTAGCCCTTGTGCATTTGGAACTTTGACATGCATTCTTTTAGCAAATATTCAAGCAATGAGAGCACTTACAAGCATAAATTGTTAGCCTCACAATAGTTAGCACATCAAAACCAAATAAAATCTACAAATCAAACTTTGTTCTACCACAACAAACAAGAAATTCAAAGCAAACCAATCAAATTATTGCAAAGAAATGACTAAAACCAGTCACTGCCAGGCCTGTGCGACAATTCAGTTGCTAGAAGAATCACATGATACTTTACAATATAGTGGTGTGATATTTTCCTCCTGGACGATACTTCGCACTATGTTCAGGTGATGAAGTTCTGTATGGTCGTGCGATAGAAACCTGTAAAGCCACATGATAGTTTTACTAGAAAAGTATCACACGGGTATATAATAAAGTATCGCACGATACTGGAAGACTATTGCACAATAATTTGTCAAAAAAATAGAAAAATAGAGCCGAAACAACAAGCAAAAATGATGACAAAAAATTGATGGAAATGCATAAAAAGGACAAAACAAGAGTGTTCTGCCCCATGGTGGGCACCAAAAATGTACACACTAAGATGTGAAATTCTCTAAGTCATTACTTCCAAGAGAATCCATGGATGGGAAACCTTGAGAAAGAGACCTAGAGCTCCCTAGATGTGGAGTCACAAAGATATTAAGAATGCTCTCAGCTAGAGCTATTAAGCCTATAACCTTGCTAGTAAACCACACAATGGGAGATTCAAAGAGACAAGGGCAAGAATGCCAATATCCTCAAGAATCAAGAATGAAGATACAATGCAATGCTATGCTAGAAATGAACAATGCAAACTAAGCTATGAAAGGACAGTGAAAGTATTACAAGCCTTACTAATTAAGCTATGTGAGCTAAACTAGAACTTGAAAGGAAATCTAAGCTAAGAAAGCATAAAACATGAAGCTATGATGCAAGAATGAAAGCTAAAATGCAAGAAGATCTCGAAAGCTCCAAAGTCTCCAAGAAATCCTACAACATAAGATTAGTATCAAAATTTGGGATCCTAGAATGAGAAAAGAGCTCTCCTTTTAAAGGAATTGAAAAGGAATGGACCATGGAGATTAAGAGGCAAAAGATTTAATCAAGGGTGGAGCTTGAAAGAGGAACAATCCATGTGCACAAATCTCCTCCAATGAGAAAATAAGAGTTAACTTTTGTGTCCCATATGAGACAAAAAGGCCTTTTCTTCTTTTTATAAAATAAGAATAATGCTTTATTTGTGCAACTTAGGATAAGAGGAAAAGTGGAGGATTTTTATTTAATAAAAGGGGAGGAAATTCCTTTTAATTAAATAAAGACTTTAGGATAAAATGGTTAGCCCATAGAAATAATCGAATAAATGATAAAAATAGGATTTGATCAAGGAAATTGATATTGAATTGAAAATGCTAATTCAAGAAATTGATAAATTACTGAATGGGGACCCAAAGTCTAGGCGACCATTTTAGGGTGCATACAAGTAGAAGGTTGAAGGTGAAATTGTGAAGGAGCTGAACAAAGTTGTGATTGCTTGAAGAAAATTCTGAGCAGACCAGAGATGGAGATGGAAATGGAGACCAGTCAGTAAATCAACATATATGTGCGAAGTGGATTTGTATTTGCAAAGTGAGTTGTATGTTTTTCAGATCAGAAACTACTACTACTTTCTAACCATTGTATCAGTCTAAATCCTTTAATGAAGGTTGAGATGACAGTCATTGTATAAATCCTTTAATCAAGGTGGCATTCTAATGGAATGTTATTAACTCCTTTAACCATGTCACTTTTGACATAGTATTTTAAATCCTTTAATAGGGTCATACTTGAAAGTGTGTTTGTAAACCTTTAACAGGGTTGGCTTTTCATAGAGCTCAATTCAAAAGAGTGAAATATCAATAGCATGTTACAAAGTGGTTTTTTCCAAGTTGGATTTCCACGATAAATCCTAGTGTTATACTTGTGTGAATGTTTTGATGTGAATGCTGTTATATTCTACAAGTTAATTACTTTTGGACAGTGGACTGCATGTTATATGTTTTTGATATATGCTATAGAGACCGAGTTGAATAACTGATTAGATCTGAGATTGTTGAAGTGCTAGAAAGTTCAATTGGTACATCTGGACCTGAGGATAACTAATTTTTACCCCCCTCTCAATTATTCTAAATCATTATAACAATAAGATGCCAGTAGTAAGGTATATGGATATAGTTGACATGTTAGTGACACTAATAGAAGTTCCCTATGTATATGTCAAGGTTTAACATGAAGACAAGTGCAAAATAATAAAATATATCAGTTGATCATTTATGTGAGAGATTTAGAAAGAATAATATCTAACTAGAGACACATGGATGGTCATGGAGTCAAATTTTTAACAATCATAATGAGAAGTGAGATATCAATCATGTCTAGACAAGGAACAAAGTTTTTTAAGAGAAAAGGATGCATGTGTCAAGCTCTAACCCTTTTTTTTTGTTACGAGTGTTGTGAAGCTTAAGAGAATGAATAAAGTGATAGAGATGATGGTTAATAATGGGTTAACAATTTACATGAGATGACTAGAACATACTATTTTTACAACTTTAAAATCAAAAAATAATCTACATTTGCATGATTAATGTCATGAAGATTGGGATCAAGCACAAAGTTGGGAAGTGCGTGAAGTTGAGTCAACACTAAGGGTAAATTTTGGCCTTAAAAAACACGCTGACAGAAATAGGTACATGTTTTATAAAATAATGGGTACCCATTTTGCATTGGAATTCTAAGACAAAAAATAAAATGGGCACCTATTTGTGTTTAGGATCTCGATTGAAATAGGTAGCCATTAAATTTATAAACTAGGTATGATCATTTCCTAATATTATTATTATTTATTAAAAAATTTAAAATTCATTATTACCTAATGAAGAGAAAGATGACAAGAAAATGGATGAATACTCAATTTTATGCTATCGTCAATGACCTGCCACCTCTTCTTGCTAGCTTCATTAGCTAGCTATAGCTCTAGATAGGGTATCTTAATTTTTTAATACATTTTTTTTTCTTTTGAGAGAGAGAGAGAGAGAGTAGTAAACAAAAAGTAAAGAAGAAAGAGTATTCATATGCAAAATCAAAAGAAAGTAATTAAATTAAAAGAAAAGCAAGAAGTATGGAAACCAAAGAAGCAAGTTATGCTACAACTAATATCTCTCAATGTATGACCACAACAATTATACGAGGTAAACATTGATAGAAAAATATGTTTTTATCAATTGATGAAGTATTTAAACCAAGAACATGTGTATATCAAGAGAAAATATGCCACTGAAACAAATAATAGAGAAGAAGATAAAAATAATAATATATTTTGACAAGAACATGATAATCTCGTAGATGGCCACATTTAATTTGTAAAATACTACCCCATTATCATGTTAGTATCATTTTTAACTATTTATTTTATCCATTATCCTAACGTATAATTTTTCTTCACTTAAAAAGGAGAACTCGACCTTTCTTACTTCAATTTACATTTTCCCTTTTATCTTCTCTTTTACATAGTAAATCCCTTATTTTCATCATATGATTTGACCACTCTTTTTTCTTATCCTTTTAAACCCTTTTATATTTTTTTATCTCCTTAGGTTCATGATCATTTGTCTCACTTCTCCCATTATCTCATACTATCTTATCTCATGCACCTAACATTAATTATAATATGCACTCCTGTCTATGACCTATGTCCGTCTTACCTTTTTCTCTTGTAACTATCAAAAGTTTGCTTGTTATTACACCAAGAACATGTGTATATCAAGAGAAAATATGCCACTGAAACAAATAATAGAGAAGAAGATAGAAATAATAATATATTTTGACAACAACACGATGATCTCATAGATGACCACATTTAATTTATAAAATAATACCCCATTATCACATCAGTATCATTTGTTTTAAGTATTTATTTTATCCATTATCCTAACGTATAATTTTTCTTCACTTAAAAAGGAGAACTTGACCTATCTTACTTCAATTTACTTTTTCCCTTTTATCTTCTCTTAGATACATAGTAAATCCCTTATTTTCATCATATGATTTGACCACTCTTTTTTCTTATCCTTTTAAACCCTTTTATCTTTTTTAATCGCGTTAGCTTCATGATCATTTATCTCACTTCTCCCATCGTCTCATACTATCTTGTCTCATGCACCTAACATTAATTATAATATGCACTCCTGTCTATGACCTATGTCTGTCTTACCTTTTTCTCCCATGACTATCAAAAGTCTGCTTGTTACATTAATGATACATTTCTTTATCATTGATAAGATCACATTCCTTGCACTACTCTTTTCATACTATTTAGAATAAATTTTTATGAAATATTTCATATCAAATTCCAAATAGTTTAACTACCCATCTAAAACTTTGACTTGTATCTTTTCTCAAAACTTCCGATATAATTATGTCACTTCCAATATAATTACGTCACTTCCGATATAATTACGTCACTTCCCATCTTCCTTTACTTACATATTTTCTCAAAAACTCCATTTATATTACTTCGCTTCCTACCTTCCTTTACTTACATATTTTCTCAAAAACTCCATTTATATTACTTCACTTCCTATCTTCCTCACAAACTTCATTTATATTACTTCACTTCCTATCTTTCTCATATCATTTCTCAAAAACTCCATTTATATTACTTCACTTCCTAACTTTTTCCTGTCATTTCTCGAAACTCCATTTATATTACTTCACTTCTCATCTTTCTTTGCAGAATAATGGAGTCAGATTCAGCTGACCCAACTCAACGAACTCAAAGGGATATCAATATTACTCAGCCCAAGATAATAACTCTGAAAACAAGTAGCGAGACAGACATTATAGATGATGGGTACCGCTGGAAGAAATATGGTCAGAAACAAATAAAAAATAGCCGTTACCAGAGGTAATATACTCTTCTTCTTCCCAAGTCTCAAAAAAAGTATTATTTAGCCGAAGACAAATTTGAATATTTAGCTGAAGATATTTGAATATTTGAGTTTCACAGGCAATATTTTAAATGTGAAGAGAAAGGATGCGTGGTGAAGAAGAAAATCCAGCGGTGTGATGATGATTCTCAGTTCGTTCTTACAACATACCAAGGGACTCATAACCACCATATTAACTCTACTAGTTTAAGAAATTCTTATGATTTGAGGAGTCAGTTCCATCAAGCTCCTGCAAATACCTGCAAATAGATAACTCTGGTTAGTGAATTTTGCCCTTACAATACATTTTAGTCTGCAAAAATACACTTCTTTTTTCAATTTGTAAGCAATAGTCATATGGTATATACAGTGAAATCTTAGACTAAGTGAAAAGAGATTTATTTTCTTATCATTTGTACGTGTATTGTTTGTATAGACTTTTAGGAGGCAATGGTGATTGAAGTTGGTAAATGATAGAAAATTCAATACCTAATTCCTTGTACGTGGAGGAATCACTTAAGCTAGCTTGTAGCAATTGATTGTGCTACCAATCATTGTTGGGGGATATGATTTGAGTAGATTATTGTGTTTCAATAGTTGTCATGGATTTCTTTTAATTGATTGTGCTACCAATCATAATTGGAAGATATGATTTGAGTACATTATTGTGTTTCAATAGTTGTCTTGGTTTTTCTTTTATATAAATAGAATACATGTGTTTTATTTTTTAGTCAAAGTTTGCTTTGACTAATTAGAGAGATGATTTTTGAAAATAATAATAATTAATTGTTGTCGTGTTTTTATAAAATAAATAGAGAAACGATATTTATTTTCACAAGTCACATCAAAGAAACAATTAAGTAGAAGGCAGTTCATCTGGTCAGTAGTAATTATATATCTAATATATATGTTTTGGTCTAAGTTTTTAGGTGGTATCTTTTAGATACAATGATTCTCTACATGTAAAACAACACTTTTGTACACATTCATATAAAAACCTATTTTTGCATATCATGACAAAATTTTACTAGTTTAATGTTCATAATTGGCCTTCACAATGCTATAAAAATACAAAAAATTAGACAACAACATGTTGAATTATGTGATTTGTATTTTTTAGGGTATACCATTTTGTGTGAAGAATAGCCAAAGCTATATTTTTTTGGCTACTTAGTGAATAGAAAGCTAATACCTAGAACCACAAACAATAACTTTAGGTTAACTCACCTATGTAGGTTGCTAATTTTTTTTATAAGAAATTTGATTTACCTTTCAACAACTTGAAGAATATGAAGCTAAAATATATTCCTTGTACGTGTCGATATCACTTAAGCTAGCTTGTAGAAATTGATTGTGCTACCAATCATAGTTGGGGGATATGATTTGAGTAGATTATTGTGTTTCAATAGGTGTCATGGATTTCCTTTAATTGATTGTGCTACCAATCACAATTGGGGGATATGATTTGAGTACATTATTGTGTTTCAATAGTTGTCATGGTTTTTCTTTTATATAAATAGAATACATGTGTTTTGTTTTCTAGTCAAAGTTTGCTTTGACTAATTAGAAAGATGCTTTTTGAAAATAATGATTAGTTGTTGTCGTGTTTTTATAAAATAAAGAGAAATGATATTTATTTTCACAAGTCACATCAAAGAAACAATTAAGTAGAAGGTGGTACATCTGGTGAGTAGTAATATATATCTAATATATATGTTTCGGTCTAAGTTTTTGGGTGGTATTTTTAAGATACAATGATTCTCCACACAAAACATCACTTTTTTACACATCTATATAAAAACCTATTTTTGTATATCATGACAAAATTTTACTAGTTTAATGCTCATAATTGGTCTTCACAATGCTATAAAATAATAAAAAGTTAGACAAAAATTCATTGAATTATGTAATTTATATTTTTTAGGGTGTGTCATTTTGTGTGGAGAATAGCCAAAGCTATATTTTTTTGGCTACTTAGTGAATACAAAGCTAATACCTAGAATCACAAAGAATAACTTTAGGTTAAATCACCTATGTAGGTTACTAATTTTTTTATAGAAATTTGATTTACCTTTTAACAACTTGAAGAATGTGAAGCTAAAATATATGACTTCCCAATCTTCTCACTTTATATTTTTTATAGTCTACTATTTATTCATTAAATATATGAGATAATACAAATAAATAAATAAATATTTTTAATATCTAAACACATATTTAAATAAAATAATAAATATTTAAATAATAATATATTTTTAGATTTTAATTGTTCATTATTTTATCACATACATGTCTCACTAGCTTTAGTCATATAGACAAATATATGTCTAAATACAACAAGATAATGTGACAATAAACAAATTCCTAAATATTTTTTTACTAAATATAGAATATGATCCAAATATTAATTTTTTTTTTTTTCAAACATATTTAATAAAAAAAGAACTACCATTCTACAATAGTAATTCAACACATTGATTTCAAGATGTTAAGCAAAGAGCAAGGATATGAAGAGATATTATATGAATAAAATTATATCATTTAAGTATTAAGCTAAACTTTGTGACTTATCATCATGATAAAATAATATTTTTACTGTAGAATTTTTTAGAAAATATATTTTTGTTTAGAATATCAATAAGTTTTGCATTTTTCATGTAATGAGTATCATAGGGTTTCTCATGTGTTGTAGAGATAATTGAAGGGTAATTATAGGATTTAAGATAATGTTTTTAGCTTACTTCTATTACAAAGAGCCAAGAAAAAAAAAAAAACACCTATTTTTTTTACGATTATAGTATGAAGATTAAGATTTCAATTTCAACTTTAATTATGGTCTTATTAAAATATTTATTCAACTATTAATACATTTATTATATTAGAAGATTAATTTAACAAGATTTTAAATTGAATCAATACATTTTAGTTTATGGTGCTTCTAGCTAATTGAATAATGTTTAGAAGTAAAGGAAGTGTTGATCCATAGATGTATTGAATCACATATAGTGTCTTTTTTATTAGTATTTTTATACTCTTAAGATATTTCTCTATTTTCTCTTTTTTATTTTATTTTATCAATTCTTTTTTTATTTTTAATCAATATGCATGCAACTACTGATTAATACTTGTGATTGTGGTAATGTGGTAATCTCTAATGTCATGAGAAAAAATACATATTTTGGTGTAAACAATCAATTATAAGATAATTAAATACAATTGAATATTATCATTAATCATATTTGTATGTATGATACATATTAAATGTTATTAAATATTTTTTAATTTATATATTCTATTATAGTGTGAGTGTTATTTGTTATCATTTTTTTCAATTGGTCAAGTTGGTTGTTCAATAATTTTACTATGCAATTTAAAATTATTAATGAGTAATTCTTTCTAGATTAATTATCAACATGGCTAATAGGTAGTAGTTTCCCAATCTTGCTTCCTAAATTAATAAAAGAAAATTATGAATATTGGAGCATTAAATTGAAAACCTTGTTATTATCCTATGATTTTTAGGAGTTAGTGGAAGTAAGCTACAACGAACCTATAGATCAAAATGCTCCCAATGCTTTGACAACAAACTAATGAACACAATTAAAAGATAACAAGAAAAATGGCAATATACACTATTAACAAATAAATTTGTATTGAATCCTTTTTCTTATATAATTGTGGGCATGATAAATTAAATAATAGATGGAAGAATTTGTAAAATTCATGTTTGTTGGATTAAAAAATGATCGATGTATTTTATTCAATCATAGGTGAATTTATACAAGTGTAAATAGATAGTTTTTTTTATTAAAGAAAAATAGGTTTTGAAGGGACCCAAAACCCTATACAAAGTGGTCAAATAAGATATTATATAAAATCCCTCAACAAGAAATGGAACAAGACCAAAATGATGGTTTTACCAAGAGGCTCCCACAACTTGAAACAAACACCACACAAAAGACCAACATGTAGCCAAAAACTAAAGAAAGGACCAGAGAAGGCTCTAGCCCCAACAGCCACAACCATTAAGATTTACCTTTAGCACCACCCTAATGGGATCTAAGGGTCATATCAGAGGAAGACATAGATATCTTAGATTTATTTCCCTTTACTGTAATCTATCTGTCTTCCAGCTTAGCAGCCACTTCCTGCCAAGCGAACAAATCCAGTGCTAGAGTCCCAACACTCTAAGATGGAAGATCAACAACCCCCACATATGAACCAGAGATAGGGCTAGAAACATCGTAAGAAACATGGACAACAAAAACTAGAGAGATAAATCCATCATCACTATCAACTATTTGAGCATAACCAATAGTAATAGCCCTATACAAGCCAAAAAAAATATGAGACACAACTGCCTCTCCTCAACAACCCCGACAACAAAAAAAAACACATCCTAAGAAGAGGACATATGAGGCAAAGAGAAATCCACAACAACTCCCACACCAAAACCAAACCATCCTGAGAAGAAACCAAATGATGTTGACTATGAAGGGATTCTCTTCAGGTGTAGAAGAGAAAGTAGAAGCATTTTGGTCAATTTCCTCCATCTCTACATTCAAATCAATGACAATGCCCTTAGAAATAGGAAAATCCCTACCATCAACAAATCATCTCTTCATCCCAAATGCATTCCCAACACCAGGAAAAGCACCTAGAGAAGCACCATTACCAGCCACAAAAACACCATCACTAGAGGAAATCCTAGCAGAAGATGTCCTGCTAGGAGTAGTCGTAGATCCCGAAGCCACATTAGGGAAAGCTTCCTTGTCTTTCTTTATAACAAAAATTTGCATGAAGAGTAGAAGAACCACTCCGCACTATAGTAATATTGATAAGATATAATGATAATCACTAAATTTTGTTCCTAATATCACCAAATTGTATGTAGCCATATAATTTATACAATTCTATATTTATAGAAACCATACTTGTTGAATATTAAGGGTTCACTTCACAGACCTTCCAATGTAGAAGTTATTGCTCCCATCTCTTGCGGCTAGGGTTCCCATGTAGGCACTGTGAAGAGGTGATATCCAATGGAAGAGCACCTCAAGGTGTTATGCACATTATATAAATGCTATAAGAAGGTGTTAGTTTTTTAATGATTTGAGTTTGGAGTCCAAGATTGATGAGAGAGGATCTAGGGAAGGAACAAGTGGTAGATGAGGCAATGCTTTATTTTCCCCTAGTGGAGGTGGTTTCTATACCAAAATAAATAGGAACACTGCATTTTTCAAGCTAAGGAAGTAGATGGAGGGGAATTAGAAATGAGGAATGGGCGAAGGGGATTTAAGAACACAAGATTGAAGAAAGGGAAAGGCTATATTTGGCCAAAATTGTGACATACCAATAGCCAAAATTATAATGACATGCTTAGGAGAAGAAATAGAGAATTAAGTGATAGAAAATAAGAATTATTTTACAGATCTTGGTTTGATTGATAGATTTAAAGGTATTTAGCCAAGACTTGGGAATGTAAGGATGAGAGATTGAAGAAAAGGGTAGGGTTATATTTGAGAAAAACTGTGACATACCAATATCCAAAATTCTATTGACATGCTTAGGAGAAGAAATAGAGAATGAAGTGATAGAAAATGAGAATAATTTTATAGATTTGGGTTTGATTGATAGATTTAAAGGTATTTGGCCAAGCCTTGGTGATCTACACAAGTGGAATTTAGAGCTTTGGTGCTCATTTTGGAGGGGGACATGCATATTTATCCTAAAGGCTGAGGGGTTTTTCTTGTAGCATTTGAGAATGAACAAGACAAAAAAAATCCTACATGAGTATCAATGGAGTTGGGAGGAGAAGTGTTAGAACCCATTGATTTGTCATTACTGGATGATTCATTATTCAATTTGATACCTTCAACCCTCTTTCTATCCCTTCACAACCTTGTGGATGGATTAAAACATTTTATGTTGGCATCAACCATTTTTAGCCAAGCTTCTCTAGCTTTTCCCCTTCAAAAAAACTCTTATCTGGCAAGTGGATCAACTTACCAATATTTTAACTCTTTTTCTTCATAAAATAATTAGAAAATATTCTATATTTTATATCTTGCTCATTCAAAATATCCAACTCAAGTTCAAATTTCTCTTTCTCCTATTAAATGTTCTAAAAAATATTCTTATTCCATCCCTTCAATTTAGGTTTGATATAGTTGATTTTCATGGTGAACTAAAAAATGATTGTACTAGAGTAAAAAAACCCTTCCTTCTACCAACATTCCAACATGCCTACTAAATTAGGATCACACAGCCTCATATTTTTGAACTTTAAGTATCCCTTGATTGTTTTCTTCTCAATTGGATATCCAAAAGCATAAGGAAATGACCTGAGACCAATAGTGGGAGAATAGATGATTCATTTATAAAAGGTATCCCTCATCTAATCAAGACCAAGAAATAAATTATCTAATATTTTCAAAATAGTTATGAACCATTCTCTTTGATTAGTCCAAGTGTATAATCCATTCTTGGGAATATAGTCCATTACATTAATACTTTCTATAAAATTCCTGAATCCATCAAGAATTTATTCACCGTGCTGATCCCCTCACTTTTCTCAATTAGATCAAGATTTTCATTAAAGTCTCCATCAAGTATAACTTTATTATTTCTCAAATCCATTATCTTAGGACTGATGTCATTCTAGACATCCAACTTCTCCTTCATCTTGTTTGGATCTTAAATATTAAGTAAAGGAAAACTCAATATCCACATTTATGCTTCAAACAAAAAATAGAAGCAAATTTTGGTGTAATTCATCAATTTTAATATCCAAATTATTTGATAGCCATAGAATGCCAATATCCCTAACTTTTTCACATGCTCCATGTGATATAAACCAGACTATTATTTGTAATATTTTAGAAATTTCCTCCCATCCTCACTATTTAATTTGGTTTCCTCTATCAAAATAATATCATCCAACATTTTCTTCATTTGATGTTTAATCAAGCATCTCTTCTCAGGGACTACTAGAACCCTAATATTCCATGAAACTCTTTCTCTTACACTGAAAAAATATTTCTCTAAAGCTTCTTTGTCCCTCTTTTTTGTATTTGACTTTATGCCTAAATCCCTTTATTTTACCCAACATTATTACCATTGATTGACTAATACTTGTTAGGTCAATTTACCAAAGCTTGTCTAAATCAAAAAATTCCTCACTAGAATTTGATTTCTTTGGATCAATTTCATCTACCACAATCCCATCGTCACCACATATTCACCCCCATTTCTAGAATTATTCCTAGCCCATTCTCGAGATTATATTTCCTTGCACTATTTATACCTTTCCTATTGAAAAGGTCATTGCTAATATTTATTACCTCTTCTCTACCTCAATTTTTATTGGAAACCTTCAAAGTTCAATCTTAGATCATTAATTTGGCCTCTTTGGATTTTTTACCCATGATTTTCTATTTATGATTATCAATTGTAAATAATTCGTAGAGAGTAATATATCCATAGGGATTGGTAAAAGACATATCTAGGTTACATTGAGTGCAAACCAACAAAAAACATTCATCTTCCTTCATGTCCAATCAACCTTATTATGATCAATTTCTTTGGTCCCAAATTAGGGTCGACTATTGTCATTTTTGGTATCCAAACATTTTTTGTATTGGGTGCTCGATTGCATCAATCTTCTTTGTGATCTCTTTTTCCATATTTGATAGAAACAATATCTTCCTCTATATCCATCAATTGAATCTAGAGGTTGCCATCCACACATAACTGTTATCTCTATTTTTTGCATTTGGCATTATTATGAAAAAGGGGGATAACAATGTATATGCCAAATATGTACATAAAATACTAAGTATACTACACATTACCGGAGCATGCACCAAGGGGGAGTATATAGAATTTTTTTGATAAGTATATGTATATGGTGAAGATATAAATTTTTGAGACATACGGTCTGTATACATTAAGGTTTTGATACTAATGCCAAAGAGGAGATTGTTATCTCTATTTGAGCATTAATGATTGTCATTAGTATCAAAGACATTGGTCGGTTACTTATGTTAACCTAGTCAATAATTGCAAGCAATACAAGCCAGTCGGTTAAGTCTTCACACCGAGCACATAACAATTTTACTGAGCATCAGACACCGATACCAAGCACAGTAAACATCGAGCGTCAGTATAATCACTGAACAATATATACAGTGTTTACCGAGGATCACAAGAAACAACATAGGAATCAAGATTGGCACATCTATCTATGCAAATGGTTACAACAGAATCAAAAAATGTTTTACCAAGATCGAGGATCATTTATTGTAAGATTCCATCATTAATTGCGATGATGATCCTTTGTATTTGTTTGGTCTAGGTTATTTTTGTACACTGTAGATCTTAGGGTTTTTCTCTAAGACATTGTAACCTAAATGTTGTTAAGCGGAAAAGCAGTATTCTATATAAATATAATTTCATATTATTTTCATATGTGTGAGAGAGAAGCTTGACAAGGAGTTAAAAAAAAGCAATGAAGTTGGGTGAACCCACAATAGTGGGTTACACTTTTTTGCCTGAACAGACACTGAGCTCTACATTTTGAAAAAAACTTTCAGATTTAGATGCATATTGTCATTAAACCATTTGAAATTAGAAGATGAAGTAAATTAGAGTATTTTATGATTTAATGTTTAGATTCTAAATATATTTTTTATTTTTATTTTTTAATTGATTTGAATTTTTTTTTCTTTCTCCCACAAAAACTGATATGTTGCTGAAAACGTCATTTTCAAAGAGTTACA
Organism: Chamaecyparis obtusa; assembly: GCA_027943335.1. Lineage (NCBI taxonomy): Eukaryota > Viridiplantae > Streptophyta > Pinopsida > Cupressales > Cupressaceae > Chamaecyparis > Chamaecyparis obtusa. The sequence goes on from BSBK01004178.1 coordinate 680,939, forward strand.
TTATTTTCATAGAGAATAACATTTTTTCTAAAATAGATATCAATGTGATTCTTTCAAAATTAGTTTTGTAACATCCATATAAAGGGCATGCAATTGGTTTGATGACATTATCATGATTATTTAATATTTTATTAATGTTTGAAGTTGACTAAACTGTAATTTTGATATACCTTGACTACATAGCTTATAACTTGTCGTGTATTTATCCAATTTCATTTTTATGATAGAAAGAGAACTTAAATACCTAGGGCATAGATATTTTTTAGAATTTTTTTTCTCTCATTTACTATTTTTCCATAAGCGTCAAACATAGAGGTAGACATACGGTGAAATATCTATGTTTAGTAAAACTAAAAATACAAAGTCATAATAAACTTAATATATATTAATATTATAATCAATGGAAAAAACTTTCTCAGTAGTACCTTACTACATAGATAGGTTTTTCAAATGGATTCATTTGATCTCCCAAAAGAAAAATTCAAAGTGATTTTTTGTCAGCATTTTAATAGGTGCCAAGGAGACTCCATTGAAGGTATGAATGAGGACTATATATGTTATATCAATGTTTTTTCTATCTAAGAGGTTTTTATATAACCATTTGTAATTAATTCCTTCAAATGGAGCCTCTCAAGGCTTAAATAATCATATTTTATTAAAAATGTGTTATTTAAGCAAAAATCAACTTGTCTAAAAAAGTGTAACCCACTATTCTGGGGTCACCGAGTTCTTGAAGTATTAGCCAACTTCATGAATATCAATTATCAGACATACAAGAATAGTATTCAGGGTTATTCAGATTAAGCAGAATTAGATCAGGCTACCGAGTAGAGAATCTTCATAGAAAAGGTGATATCTATTCAGTACTTCATAGATCTATATTAGACAAATTGAGTTGTCATTAGTAGATAGATACCTATTGCTTTCTAATCATTGTAATAGAGTTTTGATAAAATCTCTTAATAGAGTAGACCTAACAGTCTTTTGTAAATCTCTTAATCGAGTGCACACTCAAGTAGTGTTGTTAAAATCCTATCACTAGGTAGATCTAGCTAATCTAATATGTTACTTCTAATAGGGTAAGATCACCAGAAGTGATCACCACTTGTAGCCCTAATAGGCAAACCTTTTCTATCTGCAGTAGTAAAGAATTTGTGGGTGTCATCCCCACCGTAGTTTTTACCTTCTAATAAGGGTTTTTGCATTACCAAAATACTTGTGTTATGTGTTGATTATCTTGTTGATTTCATGCTATTTATCTTGGATAGTTAAATGAATGAATGATGCATGCAATGGATACAATTTATAGTTGAAGGTTACTACTATTTTCTATTTTATATTTGAAAGGTTTATAAGTGAAAAGTTTTTGTGGGAATTGATTCACTCCTCCCCTCTCAGTACCCTATCTCTCCAATCCAACAATAACATCACCTCTTTCAAGATCTATCTGACTACTTCTATCATCATGCATGTGTAAATACATGAATCACCTTCTATTATATCTGCATCAATATCAACCAAAGTACCCAAAGAATGACCAATGTTTCCCAAGCATTCCTATGACCATTATTTCATTGAAAAATTATAGAGATTAATCTAAATGGGTTTATCATAGGGAGAAATTATAGAAGAATTAAAATTAGGCATCCACTTCTTCAAATATAATGAACTATCTCCCATTTTGAAAAGTGAACCTTGGAGCACCCTTTCCCTATCTTCAAACATAGTGAAGATGGCCATGAAGAATCCTTTTGGAAGAAATTTTACAATTTCAAGTGAGCTTTCCAACTTTCTTCTATCCAATCCTTGATTTTTTTCTTGTTCATTATAGGGCCATATGATTGTTGATTCCTCTATCAACACCATGTCTTCTGATTCCTTCTCCAAAATATTAATGGTGTAAAGGGATTTGTGACTTTGCATCAAGCATGATTGGTTATCCTATGATTTGGGATGACATTTTTTTTGGTAGATTACCCATGTCTTCACATGCCTATTTCTGCCTTTGCTCGCACATGGTGATTTTTCCCTTTATAAATTATATTATTTATATTTTTAATTTGTATTATATTTGGATTATATGTTGTTGGATAAAAATGTTAAAGGGATATTTAATGAGTTTTGTTTTATTTTTGAAGTGATAAGTTGATTTATTTAGGAAATATTAAGGAGAGTGTGTAATATTAGTGTTGATGGGTATTTTGTGTATGAGTCAATAGAGGCTGAGATGTGAAATTGGGATCCCAAAGTCTAAACACCACAATGAGTCAAGTGAATCCAAGAGAATTATGAAACCTCAAGGACTGGGGATCTAGCAAAGAATGAGACAAAAATAGAAAAGATCTCAGAGTTCTAAACTCTAGAGCATAAAAAAGAAAAACAAGGGAAAATAGAAGAAGCAAAAGGGAAAGGATGGAAAGCAAAAAAGGGGGACCCGACATTTTTCCAAAATTTTTTTTGGGACGGGTATGCAAAGCATAAGAAATGGTGACTAGCTGGTAAAAATGCATTGTGCATTTTGGAACTCTAGAATCTTCTGCAACTATTAAAAATATAAGAATATTGTCATTATGGATGATCCTTATCATCATAGGTTAAAACTAAATGAAGGAACAAACCACCAGAGTCCAATTCTTATCTCTTGAAATAGTACTTTTGTGTGTGATTTTGATATTCATTATGTTTCTTAATGTTCCTGGTAACTAGAGAGATTCATTCATGACCATTTAATTTAGAACTGACTATTGACACTGTACAAGGAAGTGCCTTGTCCTGTGTATTTCAACACACTTATTTTTCTTTTGATTATAATGGGTAGGTGGTACTTATTTCACCAATTATTCATACAATCTTTCTCTGATTGGTGGTACTTCTTTCATTGGATCATACAATTTTTGGTAATACTTTCACTTGGGATTCTGGGCACACTATGGTGTTTGATGTCATCCTTTTATACACTTGGTCAAAATACCACTAATCTACTCACTGAGTGAATTTTATATCCTATAACTTTATTTTCATCTTTTTTTTCTTTTGTGAAGGGGAAGCCTTAGATGTATCCATATCTGATGTCATCCTTGTTTCCTTCTTCCTTATTACTCTAAATATTACCCTAGATGAATGTAGAACTACATTTAATGATTGAGCAATTAATAATAATTTTTCAATATGAAAAAGTTGATTCTCCCAACCACAATCACATTAAAATTATTCTAAACATACTAGTCAGACATGGCAAAAAGAAGGGACAAAATAAGAAAAACACAAAGATAATGAAACATTATGTACAATAATATACAAGGGATTTACATAAAATATACAAGGAAATTGAGATCTAGCCTGATTTGGAAAATTAATGCTTGAGGAATTTCCCATTGAGTGGAAAGGGGACAAGTTCTCTAGTCAGGGAGATAATTTGGTAAGAGTTAGACCTGCAAATTTCTGTAATTTGGTAGGGACCTAACTAGAGATGGTCTCCTTTCTTCTTGTAGGCCTTGTCCCAAAAGAGGATTAGGTCTGAGATCTAGAAAGCCTTAAACTAGGCCATTTTGTAAAACCAATGCTTGACGATGACTTGATGCTTCATGAAATATTAGAGAGAATTATCCCTCTAATCCTCTAGTCTCAGAAACATAAGGAGTTAATTCTCCACAATATTATCTTGATCATCAAATTCCTACATAAATTATAGAATTGGGACTTGTAGATTCACGTGGAAAATAAGGTTCTAGCCATAAATGAAATAATAGGGGGAATTTATTAAGGCTTCTTTAACTCAAGTTTGATATGCCTAGAGAGAATATTTCATTAAGTACTAGTCTTAGGGGTTCTTCTCCAACAATCTTTTCATAACCTCTAGGAAGTTCTTGTTAGTGGACTCATTCACTATGTTTCCCTAGGAGTAGTAGTTACATGAAAACTTTAAGTTAACCTTATATTAGTATGCCTATTGCATTAGTTAGGAAAATGAAAAGGTGGGACCATTGTAACATAAAAGAGTGAAATCTATTACGAATAAGGTGATAATATGGGGCAATTTTTACAACATTGAACTCATCCTCCTTGTATAGTTATTCATTGTGTTGGAAATGAACTTGTGGCTAGTAGAAGAGTTTGGTTTGATGACACCAGTATAGTCCAAGGCCCACTGGGCAAAGGACCTTACTTCATACATTGGCTGGAGGGGCATTACAAGATTCTGCTCCATAGAAGTAGTAGTTTGTCAAGTGTAAAAAATTATTGACATGGTCATGAAATTCCTTGAATATATGGGGATAGTAGAACCAAACTAAAAGATTTGGTGTGTAGTCGCATCAATGAAGTCATGTCCATTCTGAATTTCCCATGAAATTTCCCTATCAACTTATGTGCTTGATCCTGATCTAGGCATCTGAGGTAGATACCTTCATAGTTTTGGTAGAATAAAGTTTCATTATTCAACATGAAATAGGAACTCTTGAGTATTAGTACCTAATGTTTGGAAATGGTTAGTCATTTTGAACATTGATTGTTAAGTAGGAGGTTAACTAGGTTGGCATAATAGAGGTTCTAGGTAAATGATTCAACAATATATTGTTGACAGTTGACGTGAGGACCGACTTCTGCTATAGTATGAGATAAACCCTATCCTCAAACTAGTTTCATGGGTTGTATCTCTAGATTGAATTTGTGGAGGATAGCCATCCATTTTTTCCTATGTTCCCTAAGTTCACTCTATAGCAACATGGAATTAATAGCTTGTTCAAGCACAATAGTGTACATTTTACTTCGTAAAATGTATTGTTTGAATTTATTAACTACCCTTACCAAAGATAAAGCTTTATTTTATAATATGGAGTACCAAATCTCTACATTCTTGAAGAGGGAAATCATGAATTCTATCAATTTTTCACCCACATCCTTCCTCTAGGAAAATACTATAGCACTAAAGTTTTTAGAAGAAAACAAATATATGTGGAAGGGTAGGGCATAGTTTGGGATAGCGAGCACCAAAGATTTTACTATGGAGATTTTGATTTGGTTGAAGGTGTATTTAGTCTCTTGAATCCATTCTATCTTACCATCCTTCTTCATCATTTCATTTAGGGGTTTCATGATCTCTACAAAACTAGTGATGAAAATTAAAAAAAAATTGATCTTCACGAAGAAGGATCTCATTTCTTTCTTACTTCCAGGCATCCACAACTTGATAAGTGCCTCAAATATCTCAAGGTTATGTATATTCCTTCTTTTGAAATTATGTGACTGAGGGTTTTTCCTTTTTTGACCCCTCATATGCATTTCATAGGGGTAAAGAGAGATAGAAAATCTCTGGCATCTCCTAAGGAATTTTTCCAAGTGGATGTGGTGGTCATGTCTCTCTTGGGAGAAGAATTTGAGATCATCCATATAGATTATTGTGAATTTGTTCATAATTTACTTAAAGGAGGTCTCTATAGATCTTTGGAAGGTTGGACATGGTGGTCCTATCTCTCTTGGGAGAATACTATGAGATCATCCATATAGATGATTGTGCATTTGTTCACAAGTTCCTTAAAGGAGGTCTCCATGGCTCTTTGGAAGGTTGTCTCAATGTTTATGAGGTCAAAGATAATTCTTCTATATGAAGTGAAGGTTGTTTTCATCTGATCTTCATATTTCACCATAACTTAGTTGTCTCTAAAATAGCCATCTAAGAATGACATCATCTGAGATCCATTTATGATTTGAAAAACCTCATCTAGTGAGGGTAGAGGGTGGTTGTCCTTATTAAATGCTTTGTTTAGGTTTTAGAAATCTATGCACAAGTAGATTTCATCATTTTTATTTAAGATTAGAACTAAATTGGCCACCTAGGTAGTATGTCTGATGGGGAAGATGATCCACATAGCTAACAAGTTTTGCATTTGCTAAGAAATTAGGGGCTCAATTAGGGGGTTGATTGGTCACTAAGTTTTTTGAAATGGATTAGCATCGGGCTTGAGGGGGATGGTATGACTCATGATGGATGTGTCATACGTCTTGAGTTTTTCATAACCCCAAGCCATCACATCAAATTGTTCCTTGACATTTTTGAGAATACTCTCTTTCTCCTATGGGGTGCATGATTTACCAATGCATATGCATTTGTCTTCAGTCTCTTTTCCAATGTTGATATTTTCATAATCATCCCTGTGAAACATGGGGGGTACCTTTTCCTTGTCCTAGGGGTCTACATGAAATATCCTTTCTAAGTTTACCACACCCTTAGGAATGGTGTTGGTGAGGATGTTGAGTATACAATCTTCATCATCTCCCCTGTCACCATGTTATTCCTCTTCTATAACTTGGTCTTCAAAGACTTCGGTATTAGCCAAAAAGGTTAGGATGTATTTATCATCCTCAAAGACCTAGAAATTGGTAACTTTGTCTGAGACAACTAGGATTGGGACAAGCTCTAGAGAGAATCTACAAGTATTGACCTTTCCAAGAATTCTTGGGTGCTAGGGGCCACTGCTAAGGAATTAGGCACATAATTGTATATCCTATGGATGAGATCAATTGATGTTAAAGGTATCAAAATATTCTAATGAGGACCCATACCCTATTGTAGTAGGTTGTGAGTCATTTTTCATGACACGTGTATAGGTTCCTAACCCGTTTAACTATGAGTTCCAAGTAGCCAGAGTCTTGAGGCAGTTGACTCATTTTCTTAGCGCAAATAAGAGGCCTCACACTAGTGCCTCATATTCCATAATATTATTGGTACAACAAAACTACAACCAATAATATGTGAGGAAATATTTTCCTCTCGAGTTTACCAATTCCATGTTGGTCCACACTTCCTTGTTTGGATATTGACTTATCAAACTTGAGGGTCTATATCTCATTATCGAGAGTGCAAGTCTCTACTTCCATCTCTTTTGGTTTAACATTTTCCACATTGGGATAGGGAGCCAACTTCACTTGATCTTGGGGAGTTGGCTTCACTTGATCTTGGTGAGAACACAAATCAAGCAAGGTGGATGATGGAATTTGTGTGGTTTCAATTGAGGGAGCGGGTTCCATGCTTTAGTCAATCACATTATCAATTTTATCTCTAGAAGGAGAGTCATCTCCCTTGGTGGGGTATTAGTTTAAAGTTTTCCTCTACAATCACAGGGAGAGGGGTAGTTGTAGTAGGGATTTTTGCACAAGCTAAAGAAGCAAGGTTAGTAGCACCAATTTAATAAAAACATGAAAACTACTAAACAAACTAGAGCCCTACACACAACATAAAGAAAGCATTGATGATCAAAATGAAATAAACTAATTAACTCAAAGAAAATCATCAAACACCCTATACTTATGTTTCTTGTCTTCTCTTTGTTGAGGTGTGGCACTTATCTATGATTCTGGTGAAACATTGACTCAAAGATCTGATAAATGATAACTTGATAAAACCTACAACATAAGTTTGATATGAAAAATTTAGAGAGAAAAATATGGAAATGAGGGTTGCTTATATAGAAATTCTAGTTTGAATGGACAATCAAGATCAATCGGGGAAAATCAAGATCGACGGATGAGAAAATTCAAGAATGGAGAAGATTTGGGTAAGTTTCCAATTTAACTTGAAAAGTGAGGAGTTGAAAAAGGAAAGATAAGAATGAGAAGATATCTCTAATTTTGAGAGGATAAAGTTTTCAAAAACTAAAAATAAAAAGGACATATTCTGATTTAATTTTGATTTTCAAAATTTTGATTTTCAATTTATGAGAATTTTTCAAATTTTAGAATTTATAATTCCTCATAATTTTGATTTTTCATATTTTTAGAAGATTTAATTGAATTAAAATTCCCATTAAATTAGAAATATGAAATTAACCAAAATTACAATAAAATTAAATGAAAATTAATTAGAATTAATGTGAAATTAAATTAATTTAATTTGGAAGAATAATTAGCTAATTAATAATTTAATTCAAATCATGGGAAATAGGAAATTAAATTCAATTAATTGATAACGATCAATTAATTAAAGGTAATTAATTAAATAAACTTAATTATTTAATTAATATTAGAGATGTGATTAACTGATTAAAAGATAGGATTTTTTGAGGAAAATAAGATGATTAATTAATGATTAAATAACCATTAACTAACAAAAGAATAATTAGCAACTTAATTTTAGCTCGCAATTATGTCTATTTTTAGGTGTCTACATTTTCCCCTCTTTGATACAATGTGATTATGAGAATTGTGTTGAAGAATTTCAGATTAGGTCCTTCCCCATCTTGCCCCGACGACAGCGACTTAATTTTAGCTCGCAATTATGTCTATTTTTAGGTGTCTACATTTTCCCCTCTTTGATACAATGTGATTATGAGAATTGTGTTAAAGAATTTCAGATTAGGTCCTTCCCCATCTTGCCCCGATGATAGTAGGTGGATTTATGCCCCCTCGAGAGATTGTTTGTGCAATAAATGATCTCTCAAAATAAGAAGATAAATGTTAGATGACAGGTTGATATATGATGACAAAGAATAATAGTTAGCAAGAAGTGAAGAATGTTAGTATATAATGATGTTTGACTGATATTGGATACAAAAATTGTTAACAAGAATCATGTCGGGTTTTAGGAAGGAACCATCCTGTATAATACTAGTGACACCGTCTAGTTTCAAGGAAGACATTCCCTGTATAAGACAAGCAACAATGTCTGGTTTTAGGAAAGATACATCCTATATGTGATCATTGTTTGATTGAATGATAGATAAAATGATTTGAAAAAATTGATGAATTGATGGATTGACTAATTTGACTAATAGAAGAAATGTTAGTGAGAAGAATGAGTTAGGAGAAATTGATTAGAAGAATTAAAATTATTCTATCAATGTGAATGGTGTACTGAGTTACTACCATATATTTTCACCATTTTCATCATCGTGCCTTATTGAAAAGGAAGAGATATGAATACACCCAAATATATTTGACCATCTAGATACTACTGCGATCTTTGTTGAAGCAAGCAGAAAGAAAATAAGGAATTTTTTGACATCATTGTAGGGTTGTATCAGATCATAGGTGTGTGTGGCTTCCAAATGCATGAAAATACTTATCACATTCACTCGACATCATCCTTTCCCTAGAATTTTATCAAAACACTCCAAAAACAATAAACAAAGAAAACAAGATCATGAACCATCATAGCCACTCTCACCACTTAGTGGTATCCCCGAGGAGCAAAGGAAAATAATCATGAAAGATAAATTGATAATGGACTAACTTGACTTACTTTGTCAATGACCTTATTGATCAATGATTGGATTAGTTTTGATGTTTGATTGGATGTGGATGTGTCTGGTTTCAATTTGGACTACTTGTATAAGACTGAACTGTTTGGTTTCGAGTGTATATGTCATTGTATAAGACAATTGATTGATTTCTTTGATTGATTAATGATAGATTGGATTGTTGATAGAGATGGGTCTCATGAGTCCATTGCCAATTTATGAAGCTCACCATTTTGATTGAAATTTGATGCTTGATCGTCAATTTCTACTTGTGACAAATATTTTATTGCACGATTCTTGATGTGTTTTAATTTTTTTTGGTTGATTGATTTCTTAAGGACATTATCTGATATTTTTGGTCCATTAAATGTTTCATATCTTTGGAGTCAAGGTATGTTTATCACATAGGTGAAGGATCTTATCATAGACACCCCTAACATTGATTCTCTTGATGACTGTTTTTGTGTTTTACAAACTTTAGGATTATTTCAGGATCTTTTAAGATGTTTTGCATTTTTACATCCTTATTTTATGTTAAGACCAAGAGAGGGAGTTAAATGATATAATTATAGGACATGAATAGGGAAATCAAGGTCAAGGGGAAACAATATGGATTGAAGGTTGTGATAAGATAGGAAATATGGACCAAAAGGAGGAGTGTTGATAGGATAAGGGTAATGGAACAAATGGATGTGGACAATATGAAGTAGATAGAACATGTGTGCTTCTAGGGAGATCCCTAGCCTTGTCAAGATCAAAGTTGGGAAAAAGGAAAGATGGATACTGATAAGGGATATGAGGAACATAGGATAATAGAGGAAATGAAAGGGATATAATATGATGGGATATGATGGATGGAACCTACCCTAAAGTATGGAATACAAGAAGTTCATAGATTACACATGAAACCTATTTACTAGGTTTTCATCATGGTAATTTCTCAAAGGCCCTATTTGGCAGGTTTTCACTATTGAATGAAATTATTTTTATTTATTTTATTTTTTGTGTTACCAAGATGCATGTTTGCCAAGTTTTCATCAAGGTAACAATTTTTTTGACTTCTTTTTTTGGAAGATGATGGACTCATGATAGGAAATAGAGGAAGGACTCAAACATATTTCTCTTCGTATGATACTCTTGAAGGACACATAATAATGGATCATATATTTTGATGGTATTCTCAAAGATGTCGGTAGGGTAATAAAAAAAGGGAGATAAAATGGATGTTTGGATGAAGTGGGATAAGGATTTATGCAAAGAATTGGATAAGGGGTATGAAAGGATGGAAAATATGTGTTGGATAATGGAGGGATTGTGAGAAGGCTTGTTTAGGATTATGTGGAAAGGATGACAAGGTCAAAATTGACACACACCTCTAAGGGTGTTGGGGTGATAGAGGAAAATAAGACTTTGGATTTGATGGAGGAATGGCTATGTGTTTTGGGTTTGATGGGGAAGTGAATATGGATTTGGATTTTGGGAGATAAGGACCCAAAATGGATTTTGAAGTGGATGGAAGTAGTTTGGATGATGGATCTAAGGAAGCATTTGGAAGCTTGAATTCCAATTTTTATCTTTCTTTAGTAGGTGAGTATTTTACAAGAGACTTGGGAATCCACATAGTTCTTGAATTTTATTTTCTTTGCAATTCTTTAGAATGCATTGATTGAACGAGGGATTTAGGAACCCACATATTCTTTGAATTTTCTTTTATTTGATGGGCCTTTTTGGCCTTTTGGATATTTCTCTTTTCTTTTTATCTAAATGTTGATTAGATTGGACATGCTGATTCTTTGATGCATGTGGATTTTTGGACTTGCAAATTTTATGCTTGGCATCCAAGTTTTTTCCCAAGGTATTGGGGGTTATGGATGGATAGGAATGATATGGAGGATTTTTAGATGGGTGGAAGGTTATCCAAGATGTGTGCCTTTTTTGACCTTTATTCAGGAAAGGATAAGTGTATTGTGAACTATTGGATGAAGGAATATATGGACTTGAGATGGAGGGAAGGGATGAAGAGGGAGGTATGCACTTGGATTTAGATTTGGAAGGGACACCGACACCTTGAGAGTGATATTTGAAAGTAAGGTGATGACCTTTAGAATTATCTTTGACATGGAAGGGTTTTGATATACTTTATTTATGAATTATTATCCCTTTGACTTGATAATGCTTTTGAACAATATGAGACTTGCTACAAGACACAAGTCTATTTTGAGGTATACATGATATGGACAAAAAAATATGATCATGAAATAGACTAGACTAGATGGAAGTCGAGGAACCCATTTGACATGTATGGGGTTCATGAACATCTTTCACTAATGTGTTTAAATTATGGGGGAGATCATGAGGAATGATGGGATCTTGTGATGGAATAGGAGGAATGACATGATCATTTAGTAGGATAGGATCTTGTGAAGAACATGGAGGATTAGGATATAGAGATGAAGGAATGGTAGGCTCAAGAGGAGGATATGGAGGGATTTTGGGATCTTGTGGTGGAAATAAATGTGAAGGGATACTTTGATCTTGGCTTGGAAGGGGATCATTTGACTCAATTTAAAGGGTATCTTACTCTTGACTATGAATAACATAATTGGGAATAATGGAAGGGGTGACATGATATTTCTTAGGAATAGGAAGTGGAAGGTCCATGAGACTTGGAGGGAAACTTTGTTCTTGGAATAGATGGGAATCCTCATTGATAGGATGGACATGGATAGTCAGATCATTTTAAAATTATAATAAGATATGATCTTGGTTAACAATTGGATAGGTTTGTTCATTCTTGGAATTGTGATCTTGATTTATTTCAAGACTCATTTCTTTATGCTTTGCATGACCCTCTTGTCATGGGGTATGAGTTTGGACATGTATGTATGACTCTTGGAGGATTTAATTGATTTGGAATGTGGGATAAGGACTTTGAATGTGATTCTTTGGAGTAGGTTTGATTGAGAATGGAGCATATGGTGGCATTGGATCTAGGAGTGTTGAATTATAGAAGGGAATTATATCAAGGAAGGGATTAGCTTGGAGATTCATCATAGATAGCCCTTGGGAGATCTCATTACTAGATATATCACTGGATGGAAATGAAACATATTTCTCTTTTGCTGCTTCAAGGGATGAAGGAATGGCGGAAAATATGGAAGTTTATTAAGGGAAAGAATCTTCATGGGAGGTAGATGTGCCATTGCTAGACATGGGTAGGTGATTTTGATCTTGTTCAACAATAGAATGATGTTTGTGAACTAGTTTTTGATGAAAATAATTGAAAGGTTTAGATTGGAGATTTTTTTGCTTGGGTGATCTTGTTGGTGATACCACATTGACATTTTAATGTTGTGAATAATTTTTTGATTGAACATCTGGTGTAATAGATTTCCTATTGATCATGCTTGATTGATGTCCAAAGGATGATAGATATGCAATTGTGTTTATTTGGGAAATACTTGGTGGTGGATATGAGGAAGCAAGATGATGTTAATTGAGATGTGATTTTATCATAGGCCTATAGATTTATTGATAAACAAGGTATGGATATAAGTCCTCTATGATGTAAGACTTTGGTTGTCTCTAACTTTTAAGATCATCAACCTGGATTCACATGCCTTGTATTTGATGTATAAGGAAATTAGTTTTCAATTGTTGTTGTGCCATCTTGGGGAAAATTTTTGAATATCCAAAGGGGTCTATGTCATCATAGTAGTTGGTTTCTTCTTCTTCATTTTATAGAGGAAATGAATTGAAGTACATGTCATTTGGGTTGTTCCTTGTTTGAGATATGATGAGTGGTCTCTAACAAAAATGGTATGGAAGATACACCTTTCTATTGAATTGAAGTGTTTGGAGTGTGATTCAAATTGTTGTAGAAATGATTCCAAGATTAAAGGGTTTCTTTTTAATTGAAGTCTCATAGAGAAAGACTCATCTCTATGATTAAGACTTGTTGATGTTTGATTGTGATCTCTTGGTTCTAAGGACCTAGGATCCTTGATGGAAAACTTTAAAATATTGATCTTAAGGATTTTTTGATGACACTTGTAACATATACCTTTAATGCAACAAACAAAATGACAAGAAAAACACTCACTCCAATCAATAGTCCTAGTATCTAAGCACTGAGTGTATGTTCAAGAATTTTTTGACAAGTCTTGCACAAGAAGAGATTCCAGACAATCTACCTAATGTAAATTTGGTTATACATGTTACAAGTAGTGGTTTCCATTGCTCTAAAAGATCAACTTGTTAATGTCTAATACAACCACTAGACTTATAGAAGACACAAGAGGCAATTAAGCCATGCCACGAATCCTGAGGGGAACGCTGACCATTTTTCCAATAATCTCCCCCTGAGCATTACCCGAGGGGATTCAAACCTGGGACCAAGCTCTGATACCACTTGTTACAATTAGTAGTTTCCATTGCACCAAAAGATCAACCTGTTAATGCTTGATACAACCACTAGACTTATAGAAGACACATGAGGTGGTTAAGCCATGTCACGAATCCTAAGGGGAGCGCTGACCATTTTTCCAACAATACATGGCTAAAAGGGTAGCTTATACTTAACCAAGATTTAGTCAAGATTCCATTCAGATAGAGTTGAGTTTATCCTCCATTAAAGAGGCCTCCCACACGCATAAAAACATGATTTTGCATAATCTTGAAAGACTAATAGAGGAGATTATCATTCCCAAAATCTTTCTATCTTCCACCCTATTGATGAAGGTGTTTTATTTTATAGTGGGTCATATTATCACTATTGGAAAGTTGACTATACTATTGTATATTACTATATTAAGTGTTTTCATTATGGAAAAAAATTCATATGATATTATGGAGTCAGCACAACAAGTTAGAAGATCAGAATTTGGTTATGTATGGAAGACTAGATAGTCAGCAGAGCACCAAATGAATAGAGTATCAATGCACATGCGATTTGACCGAGTTATGGCATGCACCATTGAAGATAAGCTTTTGAGTGTGTAATCATGCTAAGTCTAAGATCACATGATCATATGAGCTAGTATGAAGAAGTTAGAGCTAGATGAAGTGATACAGACAGTGAGTGGTAGAACATAACAGAGCATGGAGCCGACTGTTGGTATTTTGGTTACTGTATATAATATTGTTTTGTAAAGGCTATGCACCTATTGTATTTAGGTTATAGACATGTTAATATCATTGTATGTAAACACGCTTGAGCCAACTCATTTGGAAGTGTTGTATGTAATAGGTGTTAGGAATAGTCACAAGAGATAACTAAGAAGGGGGGGGGGTGAATCAGTTCTCTACAAGTTTCAATTCTTTATCCAATTAAGTATACTTAAACATAAAGCATAAAAAAAATGAAAGAACACTTGAACACAACACAATATTTTGGTTATGGGGAAACCCAAATAGGTAAAAACCCCAGTGGGAATTGACACCCATAAATATTCTGCACTAGTGTATAATGATCCTTGTAAGAAGATCCTGAACCCTGTTAGGAGTTGCTTTACAATATATTTAGTACAGTAGACCTGGTCAAGGGTTGGACCCTATTAGGAGTCTTTTATAATTGTTCTTGTTAGGGGAGAGGACACACTATTCGAGAGCTCACTGCCCAAAGGGGTGAAGGATACAAGCTTCTGAATAACATATACACACTATATCTAGATCTTGGTGAACTGTGCTTTGACCTGCTATCTGGATCAGTTCCAATGTATAGCACAAATACTTTACTTGGTCACATAGACCTTCTTCTGATGGCTCAAAACTTTGCACACTCTACTCTGCTCTGCTTAATTAACCATGAACCATACACAAGCAATCACAAATGATTGCCTATAAATATCTTTCCTCTAAATGATATAATCAAGTTGGCCTGTTAGAAACACCTTGAAATCATATTAGAGAAACCATAAAAAGCTCTAATAAACATTATGTTGGCTCTACTATGCACACAACACATTCTGGGACTTGTCTAATAAGATAATTGTAGATGCACGCTACACACTGTCAGCTCTACCAAAACAACTGGATCTTTCTCCTCAAGTTGAATTACTTCATGCACTCTTAACCGAATATCAATAACTCTCCTCTAAGCTTAACTCCAAGGGCACATACCCTAAAGATAGGTGCAACTCAAGAACCAATAAAATCTTTGTCAGCTCTTCTGAATAAACATAGGAAACTGCTACTGGTGAATAGCGACATCATAACTTTACTTCTAATGAATATCAGACTATGCGTCCATAACTAAAACATCACTAGCATGTCTTCAACATATATCCAAGTGCACAAGGCTCCATGATAACTAAATGAAAAACCATACATAGAACACTACCTATTACTCTATCAGGAACACTGCTTACACAAGCTGCTATATAATTGTCTGTACTACCAATTAACCTCTGCGCCCATGATATCATGCTGATATCATGTCCATGACACATATACTAAAAGCTTACTGCATAAGACTTCCATGCATGCTACTTTCTATAAGTTGTCATCAATGAAAAACATACAGTGAGTACTGGCCTGCTAGAAAATCTCCAACAATCTCCCCCTTTGGCATTGATGGCAACATGTGGAATGAAAAACTACCACCAACCCAAATGAACATTTCTTTTATAAAATTCTCCATTTCCTCATCAAAACTCCCCCAAAGATGAATCCTCCATCTACTGCAATATTTTCTAATATTCTCCATTTCCTCAATTGTACTATTGTCAAAACTAAATACTACTCCCCCTTAGTATATTACTCCTTTTACTTCCATTTTTCATGAATCTATATATTACTCCCCCTTTGACAGCAATGTTAAAGGGTGCCATTCATTTTAAGCACGGGTACTTCTCCTGAGGTAGAGTAGTCAACCTTCCATCAGTCCCTGAGGATAGATGCCTTTCCTTATTTCTTCTAAGAATAATCAGGGAAGGGAATTACTCCCAGCTTCTCCCTGAGATACTCAAAAGTATCCTTAGGCAAGGGCTTTGTGAATATATCTACCAACTGATCTTTAGTACTCACATAGTCCAACTTGACTTCTTTCTCTACCACTTTCTCTCTTAGGAAGTGATAATTGATCTCAATGTGCTTTGTCTTTGCATGCATCATAGGGCTCTTTGACATATTGATAGTGCTAGTGTTATCACAGTGAATAAAAATAGGATAATCAATCTGAATTCCAAAATCCTTTATCATCTGCTTGATCCAAACAATTGTAGAACAATTCAAGGCTGCTGCAACATATTATGCTTCCACTGTTGATTGAGAAATACAATTTTGTTTCTTGCTTGTCCAAGTGACAAGTTTATCACCAAGAAACACTGCTCCACCTAATGTACTTTTTTTGTCATCAACACATCCTGCCCAATCTGCATTAGTGTACACATGAAGCTCAACATTTTCTAAATTAGGATACCATAGACAAGATTCTATAGTGCCTTGCAGGTATCTGAATATTCTATTTATTTCCATGAGGTGATTTTGCTTAGGTTCTGCTGCAAGTCTTCCAACTATGCCAATTGCATTGTAAATATCAAGTCTAGTCTGAATAAGATATATGAGTTTACCAATCATAGACTTGTACAATGTTATATCTACTACTAGTGAGTCATCTTCTTTTGTAAGCTTGCATCTAGTGATCATAGGGGTTCCTATTGGCTTGCAATCATCCATCTTGAATTTCTTTAGTATCTCTTTCACATACTTAGACTGATTAATGAAAATACCTTTCTCTATCTACTGCACATTTAGTCCCAAAAAGTATTTGATAGGACCAATCATACTCATCTCAAATTAATTTTGCATTTCCTTAGCAAATTCAACACTGAGTTTGTCATTACCTCCAAAGATAATGTCATCAACAAATATAGCTACAAGTAGTAAACCTTTAGATGTCTCTCTTATGAATAGATTACAATCTTCTGCTCCTTTCTTAAATCCAATCTTTGTTAGATATCCATCTAGTCTCTCATACCATGTTCTAGAGGCTTTCTTAAGTCCATAAAGGGCTTTCTTCAATCTGCATACCATATCAAGTCTCTCTGATAAGGTGAATCCTTTTGGCTACTCAATTTATACTTCTTCTTTCAAATCTCCATTCATGAATGCTGACTTGATATCCATCTGATATACTTTGAAGTTTTTTATTGTAGCATAAGCTAGAAACAACTTAATAGCTTCTAATCTTCTCACAGGTGCAAATGTGTCTGAATAATCAATGCCTTCTCTTTGTGCATATCCCTTACATACTAATCTTGCTTTATTTCTTACTACTGTACCATCTTCATTCATCTTGTTTCTGAATATCCACTTTGTTCTAATCACATTCTTATTACTAGGTCTTGGGACCAGTTCCCAAGTGTCATTCTTAATAATCTGATCAAGTTCTTCTTTAATAGCATCATGCCAATCTGAATCATTAAAAGCATCTTCAACACTTAAGGGTTCAATCTGAGATAGTAAACATACCGCTTCACTGCTAGTTGAGTTCTTTTCTTGTGATCTTGTCAAGACTTTGCCGCTCTGATCTCCAATGATGTCTTTCTTGGAATGATTTCTAGATGTAAACTTTGGAACTTTAGGTGATGCTGACTCATCAGCCTTAGGAGTACTTTCTTCACTTGTCTCAGGGTCATTGAATAACACATCAATACTGTCAAACATTTCCTCAATGTTTGTCTCACTAGTGGAGGGTCATGGGTGAGTAATCATGATATCTTTCTTTAACCATAAAATTTTCATCAATCTTAACATGAGCACTTTCAATGATCTTTTTCAATCTTAAATTGAAACATCTATAGGCTTTGCTTTTAGTAGAGTAGCCAAGGAAAATACCTTCATCACTTCTTGCATCAAACTTGCCTACTGCTTCATCCCTCTTGATGTAGCACTTGCTTCCAAAGATTCTAAAGTATTTTACTATGGGAACATTACCAAACCAGAGCTCATATGGTTTTTTTTCAGTGCCAGGCCTTAATTGAATTCTATTGATGGTATAGACTACTGTATTGACCACATCTCTCCAATAGGTGTGCGCAACTTTTCCTTCTATCATAATGGTGTGCGCTGTATCAAGAATGATCCTATTCCTTCTCTCTGCAATTCCATTCTACTGAGGGGTTCTAGGTGCACTTAACTATCCCTTTATGCCATGTTCTTCACAGTACTCATGGAATCTATCAGAGGTGAATTCTCCTCCTCTATCCGATCTCAAAGATTTTATCTTTAGTCCAGATTCATTCTCAACCTTAGCTTTGAATATTTTGAATTTATCAAATGCTTCTAACTTATCTTTTAAGAATGCAACCCACATCATCCTAGTATAATCATCGACAAAATAAATGAAATACCTTTCACCATAGTATGATCTTGTTTGAGTTGGACCACATAGGTCTGTATGAATTAGATCCAACTTGTTCTCTATTGAATTCTGCTTACTACTTGTATACACCTAAAAATGGCTTCATTAATTAATTAAATATTTATTATTTAATTACTATTGACTTGATAAATTAATTAAATATTTATTATTTAATTAATAATTATTCCTCTATTTATTAAATAAATTATTCAATTTATTTAATAAATTCACTATAGTCTAATTCTATATCCTAAGTCTTCTAAATAGTCTATTAAAGTGATTTAATTAAATACACAATCACCTAAATATGACTAAGTCTTCTAATTCACTTCATCCACCTGGTCACCTGAACATCACGTTGGCTAAAATAAATAATTATTATTAATTATTTATTCATATTTATCCTCACCCACACATGTCCTATTCTTAAGGGCTATGTGGCCTCATAGGACTTGGTCTTATGACCACATGTCCTCTCAAAAACCAAGTCAAGAGACATTTCCTATTGCTAAGGGGCTTCTCAAGCCACCTCTAAGGGTCAAAGGTGACTCATGAGACACTTGTCCAAAGAGTCCTCATGAGGAAAATGTCTCTCCCCCTTTCTCTCTTTGGTCTTTGTGAGACACTTGACATGTGTCTTTCCCTTCCACCTTCTTCTCCTCCATGTCAATGTGAGAGGAACATCATCCCTATTATTCCTCTCACATTCCAATTACATCCCCCTTTCTCTCAACTCCTTCAACCAAGTCAATCCTAGCCCTAGGATCTTCCACCTTTCATTCTCAACCGTAGGATTGTGCCACCTAGGCCTAGATCCTCCAAAACTCTATAAAAGGAGCCTCATTTCCCATTTGAGAGCTAATAGGTATTTTTGATAACAAGCATCCAAGCATTCAGCATTCAAGCATCCAAGCATTCAAGCAATCAAGCATCCATACAATCGCCATTTCATTTGCATTCTATCCATTAGTTTGCATAAGCTATTGTGCACTCAATTTCATTAAAACTCCACACTTTGGTAGCATCTTGGGAGAAGGCTTCATTTTGGAAATCTGAGAGCTCAACATCTTCAAGAAATCAAAGCTAGGAGGACAATGGAGACAAGCTACATGGTAGGTGAAGGTAATTAAATTAGTTTCATCATTTCATAATTACTTTGCATTCTTCATTGTGTTTGCATTAGATAGATTCATTGGCTTTAATAGTTAATTTATCATTTCTAGCTGTTAGACATCTAATTTGCATACATTTTTGGTGCTAGAAGGAGGGCCCAACTGGGTTTTTCACTTTCATTTTTTAGTTTTCCATGTGCAAGTTTTTCTACAGGTTATTTCTGCCCTTTTGTCCATGATTTCTGTGCATTTGTTCATTTCTGCTGCGCATCCATTTTCTGCAACCACAGACATAAACTTTCATCTGGTTTTCACTTTTTGTCATATTTTTTTACGCATTCATTAAACTATCTTGCGCATACATAATTTTTCACTGCACATCCATACTAGCTGCGCATACATATCATCAGGCTGCGCATTCATTCAATTGTTTCACACATATAATTACTGTGCATATATCCAAACTTACTGCACATTTATATCACTATTCTGCGCATTTATCAGTTTCTATAGAAAAATTCAATTTTCTGTTAGATTTGTTTTTAGCTAACATTTTGACAAGTGTCTGTTCGTTCTGGTAGTATTTTTAGGCTATTTTGCAGGACGTAATTTTGAAGACCCCATTGCTAAATTTTTTTTCTAATAGTTTGATTGCAAATTGCCAAGGGGTTTACAAAATAAACTATAATCTCGTTTGGGCTTAAAATATGACATGTTTTTGCTTTGTGTGTCTTCCTTAGCATAGATTCAAGTGTCTATTATGTTTTTCTTAATAGCATATCTGTAATCGCAAAATTATAACAATGTATCCTCTCCCCTCGCCATTCATGGACCTTGGGTGCAAGAGAAACTGTTATAATTTTTAGAGGGTGGTCTTTGGTGGGAAAAGAGGTACTCACCCCAAGTAATGAACCAACTGGTAATAGGCTAAAGCCAAGCTCTTCCAAACCGGTATATAAAAAATGCTAATGTGATTAGTCTCACATTAGACAGGTGTGAATTCATTGTGGCAACCAAAATCTCCTCCAGTACCCTAGTGGTGTGTTAAAGTCCTACTTAGTAGAGGTGAAAGCCTTGCTTTGAAAGGATTGGGAGAGCCCCCTTAATTGGAAAAATGACTTGATCACAACCACCTGAACAAATGTCCTTACTAAAAAATTTTGTTTAGTGGCCAAAAACCTTCTATCTGCTAGCTCAAGGAGTCACCCAAGCTCGTGAAGACACCCCACATTACTCACGGTTCATAGTAGAGATAGCAGTACTTTGGGAAGTAATGACCCATTGAATTCAGAACTTGGTGTGCCTGAGAAGTGAGTGCACTGTAAGGAGGAGCCTGTGCCTCAAAGTTCCTAGGCTGTCCACTATGAATTTGCATGGCTGGATTTTATTATCCTAGTGGGGATTCAACAGATATTGTCCTTGCCAACCATAGGATTGTAAGCGTGTTTGTGCATTCATATTAGCATAGTTAGATTAACATCATTTCTATCTTGTGTGCGTGTGTTTATGCATTTTTCACTTTTCCAAAAACAAAAACAAAAAAAACAAAACCAGCCAACACCAGGAAAATCCAAAACATTTCAATTCAGATCAAAATTTCAACACCTGTGCATATATCACATCTTTCTGTGCATTTGATCAAGTTTGTTGCACATTTATCAAAATTTGTTGCCCATTGATTCAGACTATCTGTGCTTTTGATTATTACCAGTCGCATCTATTACATATTGTTGCGCATCTGTTTCATTTTGTTGCGCATTGATCAATCTGTCCTGTGCATTTATTGTTGCGCATTTACAACAGTGATCATTTCCACAAACTTTACAATTTTTAAAATCACTTTTTCAGATACCCATTTTCGTCCTTAGTAAGATTCTAGAGAAATAGTCAAGTTACACAGACCTTTGATCTTTAGTTTGACCATTCATCACTTTTCATCATTCCTTTATCAAGATTCATCAAATCATTTTTCTTCCAAATCTTTGAAATTTTTTATTTTGTGTTGAAACATTATCTTATCCATTAGATTTTGATCTTTGTGAGTTTACCATATCAGGATATATCATCCTTAATCATCAAACTTGGTTAGGTTATTATCTCTTGATTTCTCTTTGTCATATCATAGTGAGATCTATACCTCTTATTGACTTAGAGTTTATCAAGTTGTCTTATCACTTTTCAACACATTTCAATATCTTTCCTATCAATCACTTTCCATATCTTCTCATCAAAAATCTTTCATCCCATAATCAATTCTTTCAATTTTATGGTTCAAACTCGATCTTAGAAATTTAAACAAGCCACCAATCCAGAATCCCTAGACAAGATGGAAGGCAATACCAACAATGAAGAAAATCCTTGGCCCGAAGGTCCTAAGAAACCTTCACTTTTTACATCCACTAATGAACCCACCGATGAAGAACTTAGGGAAGCTTCACAAGATCCTCAATTTTATCATGTCATGGAAAGACTCTTAGGCTTGGATAAAGAGATGTATTTTCTCAAGCTTTCTCAACAAGGAGCTAAGTTACCAAGTGATTTTGATGTTTCTTATCTTAGAGAACCAGCTCACACAAATCATCAACAAATTCTTAAAGGTTCTCAAGATACTCATGGAGAAAAGGAAACCAATCAGCAATCCAATGCTTCTCATAGTCATGAACAACACACTATTTCTCAAAATGATCAGCCAAATCATGCTTCACAAAACAATGCTTCTCACAACAATGTTTCCCAAAATTCTCAAGGAAAAACACCATCTTTGGATCCCATCCTACAACAAATCCAAATGCTTCAACAACAAATCCATGACATCCAAACTAGATCATCAACAAAGAAGTATTCCTTGGATGATATATGTCCTTATCCTTTTGATAAGAATTTAGCAATGATTCCATTCCCTCCTCATTTTGAGGTACCAAAATTTGACAAATACAAAGGGAATTCGGATCCACAAGACCAAATTCATGAGTTTTGTGCTACTTGTATTGAAGTCGCTCACAATGACACTTATCTTATGTGACTATTTCCATGAAGTTTAGGAGGACAAGCCATGGAATGGTTCTC
This sequence comes from Chamaecyparis obtusa, assembly GCA_027943335.1. Taxonomy (NCBI): domain Eukaryota; kingdom Viridiplantae; phylum Streptophyta; class Pinopsida; order Cupressales; family Cupressaceae; genus Chamaecyparis; species Chamaecyparis obtusa. The sequence continues at coordinate 703,714 of BSBK01004178.1, forward strand.
TAAACTTCCCCCCGACATCAAATCTTTCAATGAGCTTCGTGACAAATTTGTGACTCATTATTCATATAACATCAAACATGAGGTCACTATGCTTGATCTTTGCAATGCACATCAAAAGAATGGAGAACCTTTCCTTACTTTTTTGCAAAGATGGTGTCAATTGTTTTCTAAATATCCATGAATAATTCTTAAACAAGAAAAGATGGATATTTTTGTGCATAACCTTACACCAGAAATGAGTTATAGGTTACAATTGCAATGTCGACCAAATTTCAATAAGCTCATAGAAAATGGTATCAAGATTGAGGAAGCTATGGTTAGAAAAGGTGAGATCAAACTTTATTCTAAAGACAATGTTGTATCCTCAAATTCCAATTCCAACAACTATAACAATGACAAATCAAAGTTTTGGAATAAAAACAAAAACATTGTCAATGATGGGATTGTTGATAATTGTAATGTCAAACTGACGCAACCCCTTCTTAATCTCACTAGTCAGGCCAATGCTACTCAAGGAACTTACAATAATCAATCATCAAATCAAAATACCAACAAGGATTCATCTAAACCAAGATTGCCTTTTATGTCACCTCGAAGAAACTTTACTCCTTTGGGGGAATCTCTCGAATCAGCATTACGGAAGTTAATCACAAAGAAACTCATTATGCTTCCTAAAATGAAAGATTTTGAACCTAGAGTAAAGCCTTCTTGGTGGAATGAGAATGATTATTGTGAATTTCACAGAGGCAGAGGACATAAAACAAATGATTGCAAAAGACTCAAAAATGTAATCCAAGATTTAATCAAAAGCGGTGAAATTGGTGTTGATGGACATGTCTCGAACGAATCACATACAGCTTTCAAAGATCCACTTCCTGAGCATGAAAAAGGGGGTTCTTCCAACAATAAGGGTGAAAATCAAGCTAATTATAATTCCACTCCCTATCGATATGTTGGTAACATTTCTGAATGTCATCCTTCTATGTATTATGCCAATGTTACTACCATCAAAGAAAAATCAGAGAGTCAACTAGTCCAAGAAACTACTCGTGCTCAAGCCAAAGTTACTCCTCAAGGAGTCTAGTCTAAACCAAGCACTACACAAAATAAGTCCGTTTATGTCCCAAAGTCTATCCCAAATACTTCCAACCAGTACAATCTTTTGGAACAACTCAAGAAAACACCTGCCTAGATATCCATCTTAGAGCTTTTGCGTCTTTCCCCATCTCACAAAGATATCCTTGAAAAAGCTCTCTTAGAGACCCAGGTTCCAACAACTCTAGATCCTAATCAATTTCAAGCTATGGTGGGCCATTTAACAACCCCACACTATCTATCCTTTACTAAAAATGATGATTTAGCCATTACCCAACCTCATAATGCTCCCTTACATATCAAAGTCCTTGTTCAGAATCACAAGATTAAAAGAGTATTAATAGATGGGGGAGCTGGCTTGAATATATGCACATTAAAGTTAGTCATTGCATTGGGATTTTCTGAGAATGTCATTGATCCAAAAAAGAAAATCACAATAAAAGCCTATGATGAAGAAGAGAGATCATCCAAGGGGTCCATTGTTCTTCCAATTAGAATTGGTCCTATTGTCAAAGATGTATCTTGTCAAGTTCTGGACATGGATCTTGCTTATAATATTCTTTTGGGAAGACCATGGATTCATTCCATGCAAGCTATGCCATCAACTTATCACCAATGTATAAAATTCCCTCACAATGGTTAGGAGATCACTATCAAAGGAGATTCTAATCCTTTTCATTATTTTAGCAATGTGAAGATTTTCAATTCTTTGGCTCCCTATAATCGTACTGGATCTTTTACAACTACACCCAGTGACCCTAGTAATATGGCATCAACTTCTAAATCAGCTAAGATCAAGATAGACATCAAAGAAAGAAGTATGGGAGAATATACTTTAGGTTAAGCTCTTTGTATTAATGAGTTACCTTTATCTCCCAAATCATATGGTAGATCTTTGATCATTAAACAACAATCAGAACCCCCTTCCACACTTGTTTATAACACATTTATAAGTGGGGGCAAAATATCCAAAGAGGCAGCTGAGCGTAATGAAAATTATTGGCTTAAGACATAGAAGATTGAAGAAGATATTAAACATGAATGTATATCACCTGATGTCTATGGAAAAGGGTATAATTTGCTACAAAAGATGGGATATCAAGGTGCTGGACCTCTAGGGTTACAAAGAGAAGGTGTTATAAAACCAATTTTGCAAAATCCCAATTATCAAAGAGACACTACAGGATTAGGATATAAAGGTGAAGAACCACAAGAACCAAAAGGAAAAGCAAAAATACAACCTTTTCATGAGACATCTAAAGCTCCTGCCTTACAATTCAGAAAGCATGGTATGTATGTAGATCCAGAGAAACAAAGGATAGCTCAAAGAATCATTGATAGACTTGAAGATAATCATGATTCTGATTCTAATGATTATGAATGGGATTCCTTATTTGATTATACTAAATAAATAGGAGTCGATTTTGTCCATCAATATAGTAATGATTACCATGAGAGCAAGAGTTCAACAAGTGACTCACTAGGATTGGTCCCATGTAATACTACTCATGTTGATCATGAGTGAAGTGAGCGTTATCTTGTGATAGATGTTTCAGATGAGAGTATGGAAATAGACCTCGCTGATACTATCATAAACCTTGACAACTTTTCCATCAATACCATCTCTACTTTTGAAACCAACCCAAATGATCCAATGCCCCTTGTCCATCCTGACCTTATCGATTGGGATTCTCCCGATCACCCAAAACTTGATGTCTTCCATAATGATGATGCAATCATTGACTATCTTGGCATTAGGGATCATTTACCACCAGGGGATCACAAGTCAGGATTTTTGATAGAACTCAATGACATGGCCTATTTTGGAGAGAGTGCCAATCCTTTCAGTCATAAAAATATAAAAATAATTAGCAGATCTAATGGTGAAAACCACTCAGTGGCAGTATTAGATCCAAAAATAGTAAAAAGAAAAGATGCATCTGATGGTGAAAACCTCTCTGAGGTGCTTGACGATGGAAGGATTGACACTCTTCCCAACTATCTAGATCGAGAGTAATCTGCCATTCTTATAGAATCAATAGTACCACTTAACATTGGAATAGAGGAGTCTCCACGCATCCTCAAAGTAGCAGCATCCTTGACAGAATCAGAGAAAGAAGCTTTTGTAAAATTCTTCAGAAAAAGACAAATCAACTTTGCTTGGTCCTATGCTGATATGCCTGGTTTGGACCCCAATCTCATTATGCATCATTTATCTATCAAACCAGGTGTAAAACCAGTTAAGCAAAAGCTCCGCAAAATGCATCCTCACATTACTCTAATGGTGAAAGAAGAATTGAAGAAGCTCCTAGATGTTGGATTCATTCAAGCTATTGATTATGCTAAGTGGATTTCAAATATTGTTCCTATTTCAAAACCAGACAAGTCTATCAGGATTTGTATTGATTTTCAAGATCTTAATAAAGCTTGTCCGAAAGATGACTTCCCTTTGCCAAATATTGATATGATTGTTGACCTAACAGTTGGGCATGAGATGTTATCATTAATGGATGGATTTTCTGGCTATAACCAAATCAAGATTGCGCCAGAAGACCAGGAAAAAACTACTTTTACTTGTCCATGGGGTACATACTGCTAGAATGTGATGCCATTTGGCCTAAAAAATGTTGGAGCAACTTACCAAAGAGCCATGACCATGATCTTTCATGACATGATGCATACCATCATGGAAGATTATGTTGATGACATTTTAGCAAAATCCAAAGATAGAGTTGGTCATTTGAGAGTGTTGGATAGAATATTCACCCGGATGGAAAAATATCAGATTTGACTCAATCCAAAGAAATGTGCATTCGGGGTCACATCTGGCAAACTATTAGGGTACATTGTCTTAGCTAAAGGAATCAAAGTAGATCCAGAAAAGGTTAAAGCAATATTGGAGATGGCTTCCCCCACTAACTTCAGTCAGCTAAGATCTTTACAGGGGCATCTACAATCCATTCAAAGATTTGTTTCTCAACTAGCAGATCGTAGTCATCCCTTTCAACATTTGCTGCATAAAAATATCTTATTCCAATGGGATGATAAGTGTGAGGAAGCTTTTAACAAAATCAAGCAGTATCTAGCGAATCCTCCAACTCTGATGTCACCAATTCTAGGCAAGCCACTCTTGCTCTACATTTCAACCATGACAGCCTCATTAGGTGCTCTTCTCGCTCAGCAAGATCATGAAGGAAAAGAAAAAGCCATCTACTACATCAGTCGCACTTTAGTGGGATATGAGTTAAACTATTCCCCTATTGAAAGAGCATGTCTAGATGTTTTCTTTTCTTCATAGAAGTGGCGACATTACATGTTGTCACATTCTACTCAGCTTATTGCAAAGATTGATCCTTTAAAGTATTTGTTAAGCAAGACTGCATTGACAGGCAGGTTGGCTAAGTGGGTCATGCTACTTAGTGAGTTTGATATTGAATATGTAGACAGGAAGGCTATCAAAGGTCAAGTGATCGTAGATCAACTAGCTGATGCTCCATTAATGGATGACCACCCTATACACATAGAGTTTCTTGATGCTCATATCTTAGCTTTGTCTACACAAGCATGGAAATTATACTTTGATGGCTCATACACTCAACAGGGTTCAGGAGTTGGTTTCTTTTTATCACACCACAAGGATACACTATTCTAAAATCTTTCAAGTTGTTATTTCCTTGCACCAATAATGTAGCAGAATATGAGGCTTTGCTGATTGGGTTAAAAATGGCTTTACAATGGAACGTATCTAAAATAAATGTCTACGGAGATTTTCAATTGATTGTTAACCAGGTTAATGATGATTACCAAACCAAAGATGATAAGTTATTGCCATATAAATGTATGGTTGATGACTTTAAAAAGTATTTCTCTATCATCACTTTTGAGCAGATTCCTCAGCATGAAAACAAGGCTGCTGATGCCATGGCAACAATTGCTTCTTTATTTGATCTAGAAGATACCAAGGCCCATTTTGAGTTCTTGGTGGAATCCCTAACTTGTCCTGCATATGATGACCCTGAGATGAGTATTATATGTCATCTGATTGGACATAACTCCCCAACCTATGGAAAGATCTATTCTTACCTCAAAGATAACACTCTACCTCCTAACCTATCCCATAATAAAAAATGAACTTTTCTCCACCAAACCTCCCGCTATATCTTAATATTCGACACCCTTTATCAGTGAGGTTTTGACGGTACTCTCCTGCGATGTCTCGAACATGATGAAGCTCAAATTTCCTTACGTGATGTACATGAAGGTATTTGTGGGACACATTCAAGTGGTCCCTATTTGGCTAAGAAACTCATGCGTATGGGTTATTATTGGTCTACCATGGAAGCAAACTCCTTTCAATTTGCTAGGGCATGCAAGAAATGTTAGATACATGGAAACCTTATCCATGCTCCAGCTCAAGAGTTACATCCTTTTATAATGACTTTTCCATTTAGTTGGTGGGGACTCGACCTCATGGGCGCTATCAATCCTCCATCTTCCAATGGCCACAAATGGATTCTCACTACCACATAATACTTCACTAAATGGATTGAGGACATTCCATTAATTACCGCCACAGGGAAACAAATCTCCATGTTTATCTTAAACTATATCATTTGCAAATATGGTATACCTATGTATCTTATCATTGATCATGGGAAATAGTTTCAAAACCAAGACATGGATGACTTGTGCGCCAAATTCCACATCACCCAAAACTATTCCACAATCTACTATCCTCAAGGAAATGGCCAAGCTGAGGTGTCAAACAAAACAATTGTTAAAATCCTACAAAAGACTGTCAATGACACTGGCCGTGATTGGCATCTCCAACTTAATCCAGCCTTATGGGCTTACCACACCTCCATCCATACTCCTATTGGAGCCACTCCATACTCCCTTGTCTATGGATCTGAAGCAGTCCTGCCCCTCGAGGTCGAGTTGCCTTCACTTCGTGTTACTCTTAAAGATTTAATTCCTGATGAAGAGTATAGAGTTGCACGCCTGACTAAATTGGAACTCCTAGATGAATGTCGTCAGTGAGCCTATGATCATTTGAAAGTTTATCAGCAGGGTCTGTCTTGTTAGTACAATAGCAAGGTAAAGATCAGAGATTTTCAGTTGGGTGACTTAGTCCTTCGAGAAAATCCAAAGAATCAACAACACCGTGAAAAGAAGGGCAAGTTTGAACCTAATTGGTTAGGACCCTTTATGATTACATCAGTCTATGGTTCTGGAGCTTATCAGTTATCTACACTTGAAGGGGATCCCTTGGATGAACCTCTTAACAGTATCCATCTCAAGAAGTTCTATCCCTAAAATCTCAATGTAAGGGGCATGTATATAGTCTGTATATATATTCTATAAATAAAAAATAATTAAAAATACAAAAAAATCACAAAATCAAAAGAAAAACTACAATAAAAGAATATGATGAAAACCTGGAAATAGGCACTATGTGTGACAAGTTAGCTCCTCTATCTATTAGGATTCTTCTAGTGTGTCCGTTCATTGTATATATCCACAATAAAATAGTTACTCAATCCTTGTCCCCACTATGTATATATCATAATAAAATGGCTAGTTCGTACACCATCCATTGTATCTATTTGTAATAAAATCCCATCATAGCTTGATCTTTTGTCATGGTCTTCATCCTAGTCTTGTTGCATCTTTCTTCATCCATAATAAGTTAGTCCATCACCTCACTAGGGGCATGTCCTTGACCTAGTTTGAGAAGTGGATCTGTGATAGTCGTGACTCTTAGAGGACATAATGGAGTTATTTTCACCAGGCAAGGCAAACACAATCAAATGTTATTTCACAATGGTATCTTCATGCTGAATCAGAATCTATGATCTATCTTTCGAATTGTGACTGCTTATCTATACATCTTCACTATACATCATCACTTGAATTGATTAACATATCCTAAATCAATCCTTTTGGAAAAATAAATGTATATTCATGGCAGGCATGTTAGAATGATTTATTATAACTTATGCATTCATATCTAGATTTCATTGTTATCATGCTTCCTATGCTATTCCGGGATATCTTTGCCATGAGTTTGAAACTCTCATATGTCATTGATTAGAATAGCCGGGATGGGGCATGATATTTTCTTTGATTGCTATTTGTGGGGTATTTTCTGATGAAATCAAAGGAACAAGTAATTGGGGTGTCTGTGTATAAGTGCCTTTATCCATTTCATAGTATGGACAACATACAAATCATGTTATTCTAACAAATGCTATTTATGGTGATACGCCATCACATACCTTGACTCCAAATATTTGTTCCCTTATGGAGGGGGGAAATATTCCTTGTCTGTTATGAAAATGAAACTCAGGTCATCTCGGTTCAATTATACCTAGATGCTTGTCAAGTTTGCAATATTAAACTCCATGCAAAAAGTGCTCAGGTCATCTTGGTTTAATTATACCATGATGCTTGCATTTTCTTGCAACATAACGAGCTCAATGATTAAACACAAGTTCCAGTTATTATGAAGTTCTAAGATGTTACCTAAAGTTGTGGAGATACATTCATTTCATATTGCATTTCATTTAAACAGTTCATGGCTTACATATCATTGCTCCTTTTATAGAGATTTATAGGTTACCTTTCTTATTAGGTTATCTGTTCTCTTAGTCTATTCTTCTTGTGTCAGATACATTGTTATTTAAGTTGAGGACATTTGGACAACCAAACATATTATGACTTTTTGCATTTAACATTTTGCACTTAATGATTTAGAGACATATGTTATCTTCATTAGGAGTGTTCATTTATATATAATTTGATCATTTATTATAGCTATCATTTCATCTCATTTTCTTTTATCATGTTATCAGTTATTACATTCAATCATCTTAGGTACATTATCATTTATTACATTAGATATCATTTACATTACACTGTCATTTATTATTCATTATACACATTTTACATCATTCATTTATTATACATTATCATTCATTTACATCATTTATTTATTATCCATTATCCACATTGTTCATCACAACATTGCATTGATAATCACATAGCATTAGTAAACTCATTTAAGACATGCATTTATATCACCATCATATGATTATTAACCATTAAGCATCAAAAATATCAAATCAGATATAAATCATTTTGCATTCCAAGACATACATTCTATGCATATTAAAGTAAATCATCACATCCCGCATATGTCAGTACGCACATGTATATAAATCATCAAAGAAAATCATGATAGAACTACATCACTGTATATATAGAGTCAATCATATAGCATCCATCATATAAAGTCCATAAAAAAACAATACTATCCGAATGTCCAATGATATAAATCAATAACAATGTGTCCATAGTCAGTGTCCATCAAGTCAAAATATAATGATACAATGAATCATAATGGTACAACAATGTATACAATGCTCTCTCAACATCTATGAACCACTGCCTCCAGACTCTATCTGCCGCTGTCTACGGGATGCAATGTGGCCTTGTGCTGCTGAACTCCCTGATGCTAAGGATCTGCCCTAACCTCCTAAACCTATCAGTGCTCTTGAAGGGCATGATGAAACACCCTCTCCACTAGCTAGTGCTCCTCTATCATGCACTACCATCCTGATCGCCACTGAGATCTCCCTATAACTCCTGATCCACTGATCCCTTAGGACTGCCTATCTGTATGCCTCTCACCAGTAGGATATCTCCTTCTCAGCATGTATCATAGCTCTCATGATATCTCCATGGGGACCTAGGTCCTCTATCCTCTGTAACTCATCTAGTAGCATCTTAGACTCCCCGAGTCTCTCAATCGCTGCATCCCGCTCATGTCTCAGGACATCCATTTGATGCTCTAGCCTCTCAATCTATCTCTCTAGACTTGGCACCCACTCTGCCTGTACCTGTGTAACTGCTAGTCTAACTAGCAGTGCATCAATATCTAGCTCCTCCTCTACCGCGTCTCTCTGTAAATAGGGATCCTGTCCCCTAATGTCCATGTCCACCTAATCATCTTGTGCTTATACATTCGGCATCTCAGCGTCAGGCTCATCCTATATATCATCCTGGACCTGACCACCCTATACCACACCACCCTGGCCCAATAAAACATCTGCCTCATCCTGTCCCTGCCTCTGTACCAATGGAACCTATACCTATGTAGTTGGTCTCTATACTAGGGCAACTAGAATTTGTGCTAGAGGGACTGGTACCTATAGTCGCACTCCTATAGCTGGTTGTGCTGGCTATGTTGGAGGCTATCTCTGTCCCTATCTAGCTGGAGGTGGCATCAGTCCTCTCATCCTCACACCACCTCCTCTCATCCAAGGTCTCACTCTATCCCCTCTCCCTCCATCTCCACCATCATCTCCTCCTCCATCTCCTCCACCGTCACTGCCACCTCATCTCCCTTGTCCATGTCTATCTCTCCCTCAGAGTCTCCCCCGTTGTCTCTCTACCGTATCTCTCTCTGGAGGCCTCACTGCTAGATCTGTAATCCATGGAATTGGAAAATCCCTCAAAAAATGCTCCAACTCAGCAGTCATCCCTGGGTCTACCATTGTCGATCTCATCGACCATGCCTGAAATGGGGCATCCAAAAAATCCTACCAAGAAACATCGAATGATGCCATGGGCCCCCAGTCTCGTCTCTCCTGATGTGTGTGAGCATGCTCTGTCACTCACTGCAGCATGCCCTGTATCCTGCCAAACTATCGCAGGACCCGACTAACCAACTGTCGCTCAATGATAAATGGTGTCTGTCCTATCAACCACCATGACTCAAAACAAAAACCAAGCTATCGGTCATCATCCCATAGCTCACACCCTAGGTAGGGTCTCCATGTCACTGTGTCTAGTGTGTCAAAGGTATATTGCCAAAACTCTAAATGGCCCAGTTTTTCCTAAGACAAAACTGAGGAGTATAAATGAATATAGGGCTACCCTACACCCCAAAATCTAATAGCCACTAGTCGAGTAACTGCAATATGCTCCCATGCCCAAACATGGAGTAGTGTCATACTTGCTAATAATGATGCACCCCTATGGTACACCACCTGATGCATGTCATGATAAAGATGTGCTAACAAACACACCCCCCAAGCATATTGGGTCCCCTCCATCATTCACTGTAATGTGCGGCCCCATCCAACTACAAATCTATGTGATCTACGATTAGGGCATACAAATCCCCCAATAATTCTTGCTAGCACTACTGGTAAAGGATCATACAAGTCAACCATATCCTCCCAGCTGATCTCTCCATCCTCTATATCATCATCACTGAAGATGGCTCTGCACTCTATAACTCTGGCATGCCGATCATACTGTACTAGCTCGCTTGTGATGGGAAGATGAAGGATGTGATATACATCCTCTAGTGTAACTGTCATCTCCCCTGTCAGAAGATGGAAGGTACTCATCTCCAAGTGTCATCGCTCTACTAATGTTGTCATCATACTCGGATTTTCCTGAATCTTAGGTGTGTAAATCACATAATATAATCAGGATGCTCCAATCAACAGTCTATCTATCTCCGACAATGCCGGTCTCAGATTCTGAGTCATAGGGTATCTCTCCCGTGACATCAGACTATCTGTGATATCCTCCTATTCAAGTCAACAAACAATCAACCTATCAGATTTTGATAAACTAATCTATCAATCTATCTATCCTATCATATCAAATATAAGCATGTTCTTATCACGTGTTTCAATAGATGATTCTATCAATTATCTATGTGCAAGACTGGTTAACTAGTGAACATGCTATAATGTTGCCTATCTTGATCAAATCGATCAAAATCAATCACCGACAGATCCAATCAGCTTATCGACATCAAGTTTGACCTAATTGACTATCTATTTTCACCACATTCTACCACCTAAAATAGATGGTCAACATTTTATCATGTATGCGCAATATTATTTAACATTTGTGCAACTTTTTACATTTGCGCAGTTTTGTTGGATATTTGCACAACAATTCATCACGAATGCGCAAGTTTTAACATATGTGCACTTTTATTGCATACTTGCACAACACTTACATTTCTATAGTATGAATGCGTAGCTATTATTAACGAATGCGCAGAAACTTAAAATTTCTGCACAAACATCAAAAGTTTCTACTCATTGGTGCGCCGAAACTGTGCATTCGTACTCCGCCTAGAAAACTAAAAATTTTCTAATCTAATCTACCATTTCATCTACCCTAAACATGCTACAAATCTAATCTAACATGCATCAAATTGTAAAATCACAAAGCAGGATCGAGTCACCTACCGTTTCACCCGAATCGAGTGGTCGTTGGAAGTGTCTGACTCTCTTGAAGTGGTGATCCGACAAGGGAAATGACATCGTGGTGGCTCTGCTCTTCTCTCTCTCGCGCTCTGATCTCCCAATGACAAGTGTGCACAATGAGCCTATTGTGGACCCCTAAGCCCTATTTATAGCCTGTGGACCATATATGCTTGGTGTGTGGATCCTATCTGCCATTTTTCTTCCATTCCACCCCATTTTCCTCCATCTTTTCTACCGTTCTTTTGTGAGATTGATTGCACAACAAAACAAAATTACAAAATAAAAAAAAATAAAAATCCAATAAACATTCAAATAATCTTTTTTGTCAATCAATCTCTCGAGGGGGCATGCATAGGTCATTTGAGACATTGTCTAGGGCAGGGGCAAAAATGCTTGAAATTTTCTTTGAAACAATGTGATACACACATTATTTCAAAGAGGGGCAAAATGTATACACCTAGAAATGGCTTCATTAATTAATTAAATATTTATTATTTAATTACTATTGACTTGATAAATTAATTAAATATTTATTATTTAATTAATAATTATTCCTCTATTTATTAAATAAATTATTCAATTTATTTAATAAATTCACTATAGTCTAATTTTATATCCTAAGTCTTCTAAATAGTCTATTAAAGTGATTTAATTAAATACACAATCACCTAAATATGACTAAGTCTTCTAATTCACTTCATCCACCTAGTCACCTGACACATCACCTTGGCTAAAATAAATAATTATTATTAATTATTTATTCATATTTATCCTCACCCACACATGTCCTATTCTTAAAGGCTATGTGGCCTCATAGGACTTGGTCTTATGACCACATGTCCTCTCAACAACCAAGTCAAGAGACATTTCCTATTGCTAAGGGGCTTCTCAAGCCACCTCTAAGGGTCAAAGGTGACTCATGAGACACTTGTACAAAGAGTCCTCATGAGGAAAATGTCTCTCCCCCTTTCTCTCTTTGGTCTTTGTGAGACACTTGACATGTGTCTTTCCCTTCCACCTTCTTCTCCTCCATGTCAATGTGAGAGGAACATCATCCCTATTATTCCTCTCACATTCCAACTACATCCCCCTTTCTCTCAACTCCTTCAACCAAGTCAATGCTAGCCCTAGGATCTTCCACCTTTCATTCTCAACTGTAGGATTGTGCCACCCAGGCCTAGATCCTCCAAAACTCTATAAAAGGAGCCTCATTTCCCATTTGAGAGCTAATAGGTATTTTTGATAACAAGCATCCAAGCATTCAAGCATTCAAGCATTCAAGCATCCAAGCATTCAAGCAATCAAGCATCCATACAATCACCATTTCATTTGCATTCTATCCATTAGTTTGCATAAGCTATTGTGCACTCAATTTCATTAAAACTCCACACTTTGGTAGCATCTTGGGAGAAGGCTTCATTTTGGAAATCTGAGAGCTCAACATCTTCAAGAAATCAAAGCTAGGAGGACAATGGAGACAAGCTGCATGGTAGGTGAAGGTAATTAAATTAGTTTCATCATTTCATAGTTACTTTGCATTCTTCATTGTGTTTGCATTAGATAGATTCATTGGCTTTAATAGTTAATTTATCATTTCTAGTTGTTAGACATCTAATTTGCATACACTACTGAAAGAATTTCTCACATTCTTCCCCATCACACATTCCCTGCATATAGTATCAACTGACTTTACTATGCTAGGTAGATCTCTTACTGCCTTTACATTGCTTATCTTTACTATGTTGTCAAAATTGATATGACATAGTCTTTTATGCCGCAACCAACTATCATCAACTTTAGCAATAAAATAACTTGCTTCTGAATTGAGTTGAAAAACATTACCTCTTGTATTTGAGCCTAATGCAATCATAAAACCATCCTTGTTGCTAATGATGCATTTGTCATCTTTAAACTCCAACTGATAACCTTTTCCAAGTAACTGTCCAACATTGAGAAGGTTATGTTTCAAACTATCAACATAAAGAACATCATTAGTACTATTCTTTCCATCCAAGCTGATGGCTCCTCTACCCAATATGGGTTTAGGAGTGTTATCTCCAAATCTAACCATACCCCCATTGTATTTGTCTAGATGAAAAAATCTATCTTTATCACCTGTCATGTGACGTGAACAACCACTATCCATAATCTAGTCTGTCCTTATGTCAGATTGTGAAATGAATGCTAGCTCTTAATTCTCTTTCTTATCTTCATGAACTATCTTATTATTCATTTTGTCTACAATAGCAATGAATCCAATTTATTATTCACCTAATTCATCATCTAAAACTCCATCTCCAACATAGTAGCATTCCTTAGAGTACTTAGGCTTGTAATCCTTTTTGAACTTTCTAGCTCTAGTAGGACACTTAGATGCAAAGTGACCGATCTTATTACATGAAAAGCACTTAAATGGTAATTGACCTCATATTTTCCTTTTCCTTTCTTTTCTCTTTTGGAAATCATAGCAATGAAATCATCTAATGTTTTCTCTTCATCATCATCGTCAAAATTAATAGAAGTGTGCATATTTGTTACCATGAATTGTTGCTTTTAAGGCTGTCTCACTCTTTGGTTCTGTCTTCAATCTTGAAATCTCAAAAGCTAAGATTTTGCTGATCAAGGTCTCTCTCTTGAAATTAGATGTAAGTTGCATGGTCTCATCAAGGATGTTGATCTTTCTTTCATATTTAGAAGTGAGAGTAGTCATTAACTTGTCCATAATGTCCTCCTCTAAAATCTCTCCACCATTGTGTCTAATTCCAACAATTGCTTCATTTATTCTTTGATTGCAAGCTCTGATATTTTCTTTAGGCAGCATCTCTAATGCATTGTATATTTTATTCCATGTCTTTCTATGTGCATCCTTTTCTTTTTTGTCTCTTCAAATATGTCTTCTAGGTGCTTCCAGATTTTGTGGGTTGTATCTACCTTTTTTATTTTTGAAAACTCACCATCAAATAGGGCGCTGATAAGAAATTCTTTAGCTATAGCATTCTAATGAAACAATTCCTTTTTCCTATCAGTAGAATCATCCTTTGCAAGGTCTTCTAAGGTGGGAACTGTGGCTTCTTTGATAGTTACATCAAAAACTTGAAAAGCAATGCACTACAAATGGGTCACCATCTTGTTCTTCCAATCAAGATAATTCTCTCCATCAAACTTAAGACTTTCTTTCCTAAAGTATGCCATCTGATCAACCTCAAGATGTTAAACTTTCTCTCTGAGGCACTTGGCTCTGATACCAATTGTTAGGAATAGTCCCAAGAGATAACTGAGAGGGGGGGGGGGTGAATCAATTATCTACAAGTTTCAATTCTTTATCCAATTAAGTATACTTAAACATAAAGCATAAACACAATGAAAGAACACTTGAACACAACACAATATTTTGGTTATGGGGAAACCCAAATAGGTAAAAACCCTGGTGGGAATTGACACCCAAAAATATTCTGCACTAGTGTATAATGATCCTTGTAAGAAGATCCTTAACCCTGTTAGGAGTTTCTTTGCAATATATTTAGTACAGTAGACCTCGTCAAGGGTCAGACCCTGTTAGGAGTCTTTTATAATTGTCCCTGTTAGGGGAGAGGACTCATTGTCTGAGAGCTCACTGCTGAAAGGGGTGAAGGCTACAACCTTCTGAATAATAGATACACACTATATCTAGATCTTGGTGAACTGCACTTTGACCCACTGTCTGGATCAGTCCCAATGTATATTACAAATACTTTACTTGGTCACATAGACCTTCTTTTGATGGCTCAACACTTCACACACTCTACTCTGCTCTGCTTAATCAACCATGAACCATACACAAGCAATCATAAATGACTGCCTTTAAATATCTTTCCTCTAAATGATATATTCAAGTTATCCTATTAGAACCACTTTGAAATCATATTAGAGAAACCATAACAAACTCCAATAAAAATTCTGTCAGCTCTACTATGCATGCAACACATTCTGGGACCTGTCCAATAAGATAATTGTAGACGCACACTACACACTGTCAGCTCTACCAAAACAACTAGATCTTTCTCCTCAAGCTGAATTACTTCATGTGCTCTTAACCGAACATCAATAACTCTCCTCTAAGATTAACTCCAAGGGTACATACCCTAAAGATAGGCCCAACTCAAGAACCAATAAAATCTCTGTCAACTCTTCTAAATAAACACAGGAAACTGCTACTGGTGATTAGCAACATCATAACTTCACTTCTACTAAATATCAGACTATGCGTCCATAACTAAAAAATCACTAGCATGTCTTCAACATATATCCAAGTGCACAAGGCTCCTTGATAACTATATGGACAACCATACATAGAACATTGCTGACACAAGCTGCTATATAACTATTTGTAGTAATAGTTAACCTCTGCACCCATGATATCATGCTGATATCATGTCCATGCTACATATACTAAAAGCTTACTACATAAGACTACCACACATGCTACTTTCCATATGTTGTCATCAATGACAAACATACAATCAGTACTGGCCTTCTGGCAAATCTCCAACAATAGGTTGAAGGCTGACCTAGTGAATAGTTTTGTTAGCGCATATAAATAAGACATGTGCCTTTGTAATTAAGCATGTCATGAGATATAGAGTTGATAGAAGTAGAGAAGAAGTATGTGAAGAGTAGTTAGAATGTTGTAGAGATTTACAAGAGGCTAAAGCATCAACACACAAAAGGAACTGATCTGACAAGCAGTGTCACAACAATAGTTCACCTTGCAGATATAGTGTGTATTCGAGATCCAGAAGGTTGTAGCCTTCACCACTTGAGCAGTGAGCTCTAGGAGAGTGTGTCCCCACCCCTAACATGGTTATTGCAAAAGACTCCTAAAAGGGTTTGATCCTTGACTAGGTCACTAAACTAAAAGCATTGTAAAGATCAACTCCTAATAGGTTTGTAAGATCTTCTAACAGGGATCACAATACACTAGTGCAGTTCTTAGTGGGTGTCAATTTCCACCGAGGTTTTTACCTACTTGGGTTTCCCCATAATCATATCTGGTGTCATGTGTATGGTTGTTTATCTTACTTGCATTGATACTTAAGCAATTAATTTAAGTTTCAAGATATTAGAAAAAGTAATAATATATAGAACACTGATTCACCCCCCCCCCTCTCAGTGTTCCCATTCCTAACAATTGGTATTAGAGCTTTGGTCCTCTGAAGACAAGTTTAACCACTTGAGGAGATCATGGGTTCGAAAGAAGTGAATAATCTGAAGAAGAATCTTGAAGCATCTCTTGAAGACCTTGACATATATGAAAAGGAAATTGAAGAACTTAAACTAAAGGTTAGTGGTTCTCAAGTATTCATCAAGAAATTGAGAAAATATTTGAAGCATTGTTCAAATAGTGATTTAGGGAAAATGGTCAAAAAGCTAAATGAGGAAAACAAATCTATGAAGGATCAGATTGAAGAGTTGGATGAAAAGATATTTAACAATCAAGAAGCCTATGAAGAACAGGTCAATGAAAACAAGTAGTTGGATGAAGAACTGAGACAAGCAAACATGAAAATCTTGGAGTTATAAAACATCAAGAAGCAAGTGGAGTCTTAATTGACTAAAGCTAAGAAACATATTGAAAAATTGCACACAAGAAAGGATCTAATAGAATTATAGTTGTATGCACACAAGATTAAAGGAGATACCTTCGGTATTGGATTCAATGAAGCCCAAGTTTAGATTGATGCTATGCGAGATAGAATGAAATTCCCATTGAAGCTAAAGTAGAACCATCTAAATATGAGTGCAAGCTAGTAGAAAAAACTTTTCATGCTTGTAACAAGCATGCTCACATATCAAGAGATTGTAAAGAGGTAAGACCTTTCAATGGTTATTGTTATTCATGCAATAAGTTATGTCATAGAGCTATGAATTGTAGATCAAATCAAAGAAATTAGACTCAGAAAAATCAGAGATGTCATCCACAATAGAATATCAAAAGTCCTCAAAACATTGCATGTCAGATATGTAATTATAATGGTCACATAGCTAGACAATGCAAAATGGTAACTCACATCAATGCGCTGAGGAATATAAGGCCTCCAGTTATTTGTCACTCTTGTAACAAGGCTAGACACATCTCAAAGTTTTACAAATAAAAAACACAAAGACAAGAAAGCCCTAATAAGTCACAAAAGTCAATTCTGGATGAAGCATGAGAAGTCAAGTTTGTGCAAGCTACAGAAGATGCGAGCATGATTTGGAAGGAAGAAAAGATAGATAATGTTGGTGAAATAGTTGAGGATGCATCCACAATGGACGCACCTCCTATTTATGGTTAAATAACCATTATGGTCATAGGGGGAGCTAGATTAGCTCTAGACCACTGCACATCTAGTGTACTCACTCTTAGAGTATGTGCCCTTGGTTATATCTATTTGGAGACTAGTAGATGCAATATGAAAAAGCGCACTGCCTGATCGATTGTAGAAAGGAATATTAGAATTCTCTATGGGATTCTATGTTTACGCGGTGAGCATTAATGGTGGAAAGTTGTTTTTCTAGTCACCAAAGATACTTTATTCACACATTTGCATTCAATTTTGAGAGTCTGAAGATCACATGAGTTTAAGCAGTTGAGTTGTAAAGAATTGCAGATGGATTATTAGCGAAAGGAAGTTAAGTTTGTTGTGAAGCCCTAGTTCAGACGTGATGGTTCAAAAAACCTTGGAAACCTCTTTGAAGCATTAAATCAAGTAAGTTATGGCTACACCAGTTGTTTTTGATGTTTCTAAAAGAAATAGGTACATATTTAAGAAGAATCCATTCAAGTCTACCCTAGATGATTTGGAAGGAGCATTCTCTAGGACTCCTATGGGAGTTATGCACTTAGAGGACATATGGGCATATATTTATTGCAAGAAGGAACCTGTTGGATTAGATAAAATCAGGTCACACATAGAAACTGTGATGAATCCAAACAAAACCTTCCTAGATGAGTTAGTGCACTTGGAAGACAACCCTATTGTTGAGTATGCTATAGGATATGAGTTTTATGAATCCGAATGGATAAATATTCTTTTGAGAAAAATTCATGATGAATTATTCTGGATTGGTGAAGTCCCTATCAGAATAACTACTGATCTCATTCATGAGATGATTGGATTACCTAAGACTGATGCCATCCTTCCCACTAGCAAGGATGTCAACAAATAGGTGGAACAAGCTTGTAAGTCATGCAGTGATAAGTGCATCATGACCATTGAGATGATTGAGGAGAAAGACATCTAGCTCATTTCTATGATACTTGGATATAGGTTCCAACATGCAAACAAGGTAAATAGTGTGTCTGCATCCACTATTCTAGTAGCCATAAGGATTGTAAAAGAAAATGGAGACTTCAACCTGTGTGAGATCTTGCATGCATAGTTGATGGATAATATCAAGGAAATCAAACATGACAAGAGTAAGATATTTAGGTTTGGATCACTGATAATCTATATGTACTTCCATATAGTTGGTAAAGTGTCAGATCTTTATCTAGATAAGACTATTCCCACAATGCCTCAAATTTCATTCAAGGCATCATCTGAGAGTACCTTGAGAGATTTCATTGGAATTGGAAATCAAAAAATTTAGGATAAAGATGTAGAGAAGGTATAGGATACCTAAGAGCATAGTTGAGAAGTATAAGGATAGTATTTGCTTCATGGTAGAGACAGACATCACATGCATGGAAGTAGTGGAGCCTAGAACTAATTGGATCCATCCACTTGGTTATGAAGTAGAAGAATAGGTTTTGGAAGCTTATGTACAAGTCCTCCTATCAGCACTAAAGGATCCCAATGAACCAAGATGGGGTACATATGAAGAAAAGACTAGACAGTTTGATTCAGTCCTAAATAGTGTTGCGACTAAGAGGAAAGCATCAAAGAACACCTCTGAGATACTTAAGATTCATGGTGTCACTCAAGATGACCTAGATAAGGAAAGGGAAGCAAATATTGCAATGCAACTTGAGAGCACACCCTCTTCTGAAGCAAAAATAGATAAGATTGATGACCCTAAAGAGAAGAAAGTAAAAATTGAGAAAATAGATGATCCAAAGGAAAAGAAGAGTGAGACAAATGACATCACTCTTGCACCCACATATACAATTGAATTGGTGTCCACACCACCTCCTAAGTATAGTAGGATTCCTAAGAGGAAGAAGTAGACCGACACAAGCCATCCATCCTCTAGAACAACCAGAAGTCAAAGGAGAAACACTCAGGCACCTCCCGAGGTAGGATTCAGACCGAATCTACAAGTGTTAAGGACTAGGATAATTGATGAAGGAATAATTGATTAGATATCCAAGTTCTATGATAAGTATAGTGAGATTGAAAAATATGAGATCCATTCCATGATAATCAAACATATGATTAAGTTCAAGAAGACAGTCTTGGAACTTAAGATAGTTATTCCAGATAGTGTATGGAACATCTTAGGGTTTTTGAAGAGACATGCTATTGAGGAAGACTTGATGTAGGAACATCCTGGGTGTAAGAGCAATCTTGCATCACCCAAAAATATTTCTATTTTTATATTCAATAAGGGCTATTTTGTACAGAGCTGCTATTTATGGAAAGTTACTATTTTTGGTAATTTTTGTATGTGCTCAGAATGATATAATTTCTTTCTTGGAGGTTCATTTTGGTCATATAAGTCTTCCAGTAAAGTTTCATTGCCAGATCAAGTGTATATTGGAAGATATTGAAGATTTTCGATATTGGCAGCAGGGTACAGAAACTTTGAACTCAGTTTTGAAGGCTTTAGAGGCCCTGGATGAGGTCAAAAATTTGGGTGACGAGTGCTTGCACAAGTCAAGCCTATAGAGCACTTCGTGGTGTTTCTGAAATAGGGTTATAATAGCCGATCGGGTCAACTGGTGATGACTTATGGTCTTCGGAAGTTGGGCCACCTGAAATGGCAAAAAATAATTTTCTTCAAAATTTCTGTTTGGGTTTCAAAGGTTATCTTGAGCCGACTATGATGTAATAAAATGTAAAATAAAATAATTCTAACTTTGGTCGGCCTTATTGGCTAAAATTCTAGAACCTTCCCAGGCGGTGGAAAAATTGCCTATATAAGGAAGGCTGTATTATTGTCTTAGGCAGTTCAGAATAGTTCTGGGTAGTAGATCTGGGTAATAGTTCGAGGCTTTGTCCTACAGAATATTGTAAGGGAATGCCCATGTGGCTTTGCATATTGTAATTCTGAAAGTTTGTAATTCCACATTTGTGGAGATAATAAGAAGCCAATTTTCTGTTCTTGCATATTGTTGTTGTTTCTCTATATCTGTTATGTGTTTGTGGTATTAAGGGTAGCACCCTTCATCAAAACTTCAAAATAAGGGAAAAGATATTAGATGAAAGCCTCCTTATTTGTTCATTTGAATAAAAATCATTGCTATTGGATTTGGTGAAACCGCACCTTAGAACCAAACTAAGAACCCTGTAGATCATGAACAAAGACTATGAGTTGGTAGCCAAGGAGACTGAAAAAGTATTTGAAAAAGTGTTCTTGGACATGCACATGTATCCACCTACTACACCTACAATTCAAGTTCCCTCTGAGCAAGCCAATGAGTCAGAGATCCCTAATGCACCTATAACAGGTCCATAGGATTCAACACCCAAAGTGAAAGTGCCCACTGATGCAATGGAATCTGTGCCCATGCCTAGAAAAAAAGATGATACAATAATGATTGCTGATGTGAAATATCAATGGTGGCAACAAATAAGGACTTGGATAAGTTCGAGGAATCCTTTGTAAGTACATAAGAGGCTAAAATTATATGTATCCAGCAAGAAGAAGTTCAGATTGAGGATCTAACTGGACAAGAAGAAGAAGAGGAGAAAGAAAAAGAAAAGGAGAAAGAAATAGAAAAGGAGAAAGAAGAAGAAGAGGAGAAAGAAAAATAAAAGGAAAAAGAAGAAGAAGAGGAGAAAGAAAAGGAAAATGAACCAATATATGAAACCTATGTTGAAATTCCTGTAAGGGTAAAGACAGAAGTGATGGACAATACACCTATCACTCCTATGCCATCAATTTCATTGTCGTCAAGTTTGACTCTTGGCACAACAAATCTAGACTCATGGGGAGAAGAAGACCTGATAAAGATCAGTGTGCTTGCAATGGAAAAGGAAAAGGAGAAATAGGTTATGAGGAATCCATTATTTGTTGAATTAGTCAACAATCTGAATAGCTTACTGCCTACAAACAAGAAAGTGTCAAGTATACACTCAGTGGATGATGTTAGTACTATTATGACATGTTTCAAAGAAAATTTTTCAAGCCTTAGAGAATCAACATCCAAGGTTGTAGAAGAAAAGTATCTTAAGAAAAGATTGAATGAGCTGATAGAAAACTTCACACTTGACCTCCGTTCACTAAAGGTTGGTCAAGATTTGTTGAAGGAGATAGTAGCTAAAGGAAGAAAAATCATAGCTGATTGTATGGACAAGAATAAATTAACTTCATACCTCTCAAAGAAGATTCAAGAAGCTGAATCAATGATAGAAGTAGTTAGGAAGTCAGTAGAATATCCCTCCATAGATGTAAACATGTGAAATAATGTCTACCAAGGAAAATTGGATAAAATAGAGAAGGCAAAGCAAGAAATGGCCAAGATAAGGGCAAGGAAAACTCAGTTAAGAAATGCACTTGCACCCTCATTAGATGTGCTAAATCAGAATATCAAGGAGATTGATGCCACTATGGTGACACATGATCAAGGTTTGAGTTGGAGAAGATGGAGAAGTTGACTTATGCTTTGTGCACCCATCTTCAGACTATAAATGCACTGAAAGCATTTTGGCAGCAAGAGATCCAGAACTTAAAGATTGCATATCCAAATGTACTCACCTTGTAAGTACTTGTAGATACATTTTTTGAGCACCTTTGTCATTAGTGTCAAAGGGGAAGTATAGTATATAGTAGAAGGGATAATTTGGAGCTATGTATATGATGTAAAGGGGAGTAGAGTATATAGTAGAAGGGAGATATAAGATAGAGTATATGTTAGAAAGTTTTGTATAAAGATACAGTTAGTAACTTCACCATATTCCTTTGTTGCCATTAATGACAAAGGGAGAGATTGTTGGAAAGTTGACTATACTATTGTATATGACTATAATTAAGTGTTTTCATTATGGAAACAAAGCTA
Source organism: Chamaecyparis obtusa (assembly GCA_027943335.1). Classification (NCBI taxonomy): domain Eukaryota; kingdom Viridiplantae; phylum Streptophyta; class Pinopsida; order Cupressales; family Cupressaceae; genus Chamaecyparis; species Chamaecyparis obtusa. The sequence continues at coordinate 726,289 of BSBK01004178.1, forward strand.
TATGATATTATGGAGTCAACGCAACAAGTTAGAAGATCAGAATTTGGTTAAGTATGGAAGACTGGATAGTCAGTAGAGCACTAGATGAATAGAGTATCAACAAACATGTGTATGATCAAGTTACAAAATGTTCCCTTGAAGATAAGCTTTTGAGTATGTAATCATGCTAATTATAAGAGTGCATGATCATATGAGCTAGTATGAAGAAGTTACAGCCAGATGAAGTGACACAGACAGTGAGCGACAAAACAAAACAGAGCATGGAGCCGACTAGTGGTATTTTGGTTAGTGTGTATAATATTATTTTGTAAAGGCTATGCACCTATTATATTTAGGTTATAGAAATGTTAATATCATTTTATGTAAACACACTTGAGGTAACTCATTTGGAAGCATTGTATGTAATAGGGTGAAGGCCGACCTATTGAATAGTTTTGTTAGCGCATATAAATAAGACACGTGCCTTTATAATTAAGCATGACATGATATATAGAGTTGATAGTAGTAGAGAAGAAGTATGCAAAGAGTAGTTAGAATTTTGTAGAGCTTTACAAGAGGCTAAAGCATCAGCGCACAAAAGGAACTAATCTGACAAGCAATGTCACAACAACAGTTCACCTTGCAGATATAGTGTGTATTTGAGATCCAGAAGGTTGTAGCCTTCACCACTTGAGAAGTGAGCTCTAGGAGAGTGTGTCCCCACCCCTAATAGGGTTATTGTAAAAGACTCCTAACAAGGTCTGACCCTTGACCAGGTCACTGTACTAAAAGAATTGTAAAGATCAATTCCTAACAGGGTTGTAAGATCTTCTAATAGGGATCATAATACACTAGTGCAGTTCTTAGTGGGTGTCAATACCCACCAGGGTTTTTACCTATTTGGGTTTCTCCATAATCATATCTGGTGTCATGTGTTATGGTTGTTTATCTTACTTGCATTGATATTCATTTTAGTACTTAAGCAATTAAGTTAAGTTTCAAGATATCAGAAAAAGCAATAATATATAGAACACTGATTCAACCCCCCCTCTCAATGTTCCCATTCCTAAAAATCATGACTAAAATAGTTGTATCCTACTTTGGGCTATACCTCTCATCAAACTCTTTGAGGTATGATTTTGGGAGGCGAGCCCTCTAAGGTTCTAATTTAATCTAGAAAGTGATGAAATTGAAATGAAAAGGTAGGTGTAGGAGTTTGATTACCCTAAGAAGGGTAAAAGAATATCCCTATTACTTTCCACTCGCAAACATAATTAACAAGGATCTTTCCCAAGCCTTTAATCTAGGGGGATTTGAGCATGTTTGGCATTATGATTCATTATGAAAGCGAAGAGCATACGCCTAATGATTTTATCCACAAACAAAGATGCTTAAATTTTAGTGTTTGTTCATTCTCTTAGCCTTTCTTTCTATTGATTAATTTTGAAATGTTTGGCATTTTTATTCACTATGAAAGTGAAGAGCATAGGCCTAATACCAAAATTTATCAAACAATAATAGGCTTTCTAATTAAGCTAGATTTGAAAACTAGCAAAAGCTAGAAACACTTTTGAATTTTTATTTTGCATTTTTTGATACTCACGTAGTGGCGATCGTTCCAAATCCAAAGTATCCACAATTGTTATCATAAACGTTAGTCCAACACACACCAGCCAAAGTGAAGGAAAAAAACATACTAGTAAAACTAATGAACTTTATAAAAGACAAGCATTTAGATTGATTTTTACTCCATATTTAGGTTGATTTTTTTTGTGTGCTTTTGACCTAGTCATTAAGATCCTATATTTAGATACATTTACGCTCCTCAAAAATAGAAATGAAAACAAGTAACTCCTACTTAAAATCAGTGAGGTTTCCAAAAATTTAAGAGTTTTTGAAAAATTCCTTAATTTGTGCCCTAGGGACCCAATTTATCAAAACATACCAATTTTTAAAGATCATTTTTTTAAAAAATTATTTCTCATCAAAATTAAAACACATAGAATAGACACCCTCTATAATTTCTTTATATTTCCAAAAATGTAATTTTTTAAAGAAATTCATTGATTTGCACCCAAATTTTTTTTATATGAAATGTCACAAAAAGGAATTATAAATCACACAAAAAAGATTGGAAAAATCTGATTTTTAGAATGTAGGCTCATGATATCAACCCCAACATGCAAAAAAAAATTCATGGAAAAATTATAAACCATTTGGAAGATATGACCAAATCTTTGAAAACCCTACAAGCAACAATAAATCAACAAAGAAAACCTGCATACAAATATAGTAGACAAATTCATCATAATTTTAGCATGTTCACATCGGGTTCACCAAAATGTAGTAGGGGTTTCTACTCAAGCTAAAGAAGTAAGGTTAATAGCACCAATTTAATGAAAACTTGAAAACTGCTAAACAAACTAGAGCCCTACAAACAACATAAAGAAAGCATTGATGATCAAAATGAAATAAACTAATTAAATTAAAGTAAATCGTCAAACACCCTATACTTTTGTTGCTTCTCTTCTCTTTGTTGAGGTGTGGCACTCAGTTGTGATACCAACGACACCTTGACTCAAAGAGCTGAGAAATGATAACTTGATAAGAGACTTGATAAAACCTGCAACATAAGCTTGATATGAAAAATTTAGAGAGAAAAATATAGAAATTAGGGTTTCTTAAATATAAATTTTGGTTTGAATGGATGATCAAGATCTATTGGGGAAAATCAAGATCTATGGATGAGAAAATTCAAGACTATAGAAGATTTGGGAAAGTTTCCAATTTAACTCAAAAAGTAAGGAGTTGAAAAAGGAAAGATAAGAATGAGAAGATATCCCTGAGTTTGAGAGGATAAATTTTCCAAAAACTGAAAATCAAAAGAAAGGAAGGGTTCTAATTTAATTATGATTTTGAAAGATATTTGATTTTCCATTTATGAGCATTTTTCAATTTTCAGAATTTATAATTCCTCATAATTTTAATTTTTTAGATTTTTAGAAGATTTAATTGAATTAAAAATTCAATTAAATGGGAAAGATGAAATTAACTGAAATTAAAAAGAAATAATATGGAAATTAATTATAAATAAAATTAATTAGAATTGATGTGAAATTAAATCAATTTGGTTAATTAATTTAATATGGGAGAATAATTAGCTAATATGAATAATTAAATTCAAATAATGAGACATAGGAAATTGAATTCAATTAACTGATAAAGATCAATTAATTAAAGATAATTAATTAAATAAACTTAATTATTTAATGAATATTAGAGAGGTGATTAATTGATTAAAATATTAGATTTTTAGAGGAAAACTAGATGATTAATTAATAATTAAATAACCATTAAGTAATAGAAGAATAATTAGAGACTTAATGTTAGCTCACAATTATGTCCATTTTAGGTGTCTACAGTAGTAAGTTTATGATAGTAGCTAGGCACAGTTCAAAGGTGAGTTTAGAGTGCCCCAAAAAATACACACAAAACCAATGTGGTGAAAGGAGATCAAAGATCAAGACATCAAGTCCTATCATTATATGTCATGGGTTAGTTTTAAGACTAGATATTGGACTCATTTATCCTCTACATAATTGTTTGGGGTTAGGGTGGCTCCTTTGACAACTTCAAATGTCAAAATTTCTAGGGCTTTGTAAAGCCCAGGTTTGATTTTTAGATAGTCCACTTCATTTAGTTGGCCGTAATATGTGATGATTTTCTTCATCTTGGGTTCACTTTCAAGTTCGACTTGGTTATCTTATCCCCTCCATGGTAACCATAAGTGGGAGAAGTCAGTTGATATTTGTTAGAAACAAGACATCACACAACTAAGAGGGGGGATGAATAAGTCATGTCTATTAATTTCAAAACTTTACCCAACACTCGACCATGAAAATTAGATTAGAATGATAAACATTAAAGAACTAAACCAAAAAGCATAAGAACACATTACAATAGAACTTTTTTGCATGGAAACCTAGTTAAGGGAAAAACAACACTGGGGATCAAACCCACAAGATGATGTACTAGCACAATAACCCTATTAAAGGTACAAAGGGGAACACACATGCATTCAAGCTCACTACCTAGAGCTCACTAGTGAAATACAATAAAGGGAAACGACCTTGAGATTATGACAAGGGCTAAAACCTCAAAATAGACTACAATCCACTATGGACAATAATCCACTAATTTATGAATTGAATTATAGCATCTTTGATATGCCAATACAACTTCTATTAAGTACAAAAAATCTTTGTCTCAATTATAGATTCCACTCATACCTCTTCACACAATCTTTGATACACATGCGTACATCCACTCTCTCTCTCCTTGAAAATATATTTTATTACATCTTTATATACATTTTCATCACCTTAGAAACATGAACAAGGTTGACATTAACCTTAAATCCTCTATTACAAATATTGAATAAATTTCAATATAGATATTAATGTTATCCAAGACATGTTGGAAAATACATATCTAGGATCCAAATCTCCATCCACGAACATGCTAGTCAAAAAAGAACAATAAAATATCAACACATCACAGGGAAAACTTAGAATCCAATCACATAACCCAATGCAATCCAGCAACATGAGTAGGACATGATCTAAAAACATCAACAAGCAATGTGAAATGCCACACCTATTAGATATAGAAGAAACTAAGAGGGGGGGGGGGGGGGGGTGAATCAGTCTAAACAATAAATGAACTAATAATCTAATTATGATTTTAAACAACTTCCATACACCCAAACATGAAAGTGTATCTATGCAATAGAAGTGAAAATATTTAAGCATCCAAAAAGCATAACACATAACACCACAATTTTTATTGTGGAAACCATTGTTAGAGGATGAAAACCATGGTGGGGATGATGCCCACAAATATATTCAACTACAGTAAAAAAATTTTCCCTGATAGGAGCTTACAATATGTGGTTAGAAGTGACTATTACCTTGTTAGAAGTACAAAAAGACTTGCTAAGATATACCTTGCTAGAGGATTTAAAAACTCCAATGAAGAAGTCACCTTGTTAAAGGATTTAACAATAAGACCTGTTAAAGCCCACCTTGTTAAAGGACTTAATTTGATACAACTATTAGGAATACAATAATAGCTTTATCTGAAAATGTAGAAACTCCTTTTCTTAATTAGATCCTTTGTAATATTTGAATGTTAACACACTGCACTACCTCTGTCTTTGATTGCAACACCCAAATTCACAATCTCAACCCTAAATCAAATGATTTGGTCCACCTTTATATTAATGTTCTTAAGTCAGATAAGACTTAGAAAATTTTTTACAAGTTGGCCCACCAAATTGACCAAATTCATAGAAAACCGCATCAATCATACCTAACATGTCGACCCAAAATATATTAACCAACATATATTGAAATGTCAGCCCATAAATTAACCTCCTTGATCATCTAATCAACATGAACCAATCAGTAGCACAACTGGGTCACACTAAACACATCACCAAAATGCTAACTCACCCAAAACATTGAGTTAATGGTTCTGGTTGTAGAACTATACTTCTGTGACATCGGTAAACCACCAGGAATCATCGCACCTCCAAAAGTGTCCTCTAACTTGATCACTACTCAAAACATTCTCTGATACTATCTTCTTGTTCACTGGTCAAAACACAGCACAATCTTCCTTTTCCTATTTATCTTGTCAATCGATATCATCAATTCTCATAGATTTGATACAATTGCCATCAATAAAAAAATTGCAAAACATAAAACTTTGCAATCCAACTCCAAAATCCATCATAATTCCAACAATCTCCCCCTTTGGCATTGATGGCAAGACATAGTGAAAATTTCGATACATACACTACTCTCCCTTAGCTTTGTTTTCACTACTCGATCACTCTCCATTTGACAACAATGGAAAAGGTACATAACAAAATCTCAAAAAATGAATTATCTTACTGATCATAGTCTTTCAAAAATACTTTTAAATTTTTTTTTGGCTAACTCCAAAGAATCTTTCTGTGACTTCTACAAGTGTTATGTTGCTTGAATCTAACCATGTATCATAGAAGCTAACTCCTCTATAGATTCAAGTACACTCATATTTGGTGATTCAAGTAATACTTCTGAATCTCTAACATTATATTACATAACATATACTAAAGGTATCAAATAAGTCTACAACTCCAACAATGTAGATATCCTCTTATCTTGCTTGGATTGTAAAGTCTTCAACTTATATTTTATAACCTTTACTTGTGAGCCACAAGTGGTAGTAGAATGTGAAATAGGATCAAAACTAGTAATCAAATATTTAAGCTCCTATTGAGCTTCAGTTCTCTTTAGCTCCAAATCTTGTGTAAACATAAAAAAATATGAAACTTTGGTAAGTAACTTACCAATCTCCTTCAAATTTTCTTTCACCTAGTCTACATGAACTGAAAGTATCACTTTATCTGCTGCAATGGACTCCATTAACTTATCAATTCTCTTCTTCTCATAATTCATCTGAGCTCTATTCTCAACAGATTCCTCCAAACTTGTAATTTCCTCAGTGATAGCATTGATCAAAGTATCTAACTTCTCAATTGGTGTAGTATTAGGATCATAGTCAGCTTTAGATACAAGATCTGCAAGAATGTCCCTATAAGACAAAAGTACTTGTTCTTTCTTTTTTTTAGCTCTAAGCTTATCCCTTTTATCTTTTATCTTTAGTATTTCATACATTATCATAAGTTTACTTGGACTCATCTTAGTAACATTAATAGGTCCTTGAATGACCTCAACATCCTCATCTCTGATCTCTTTTTCAAGTTCTTCCTCAAGAATAGATATTGATGTTCTTTTCTTCTTCTAACTTGAACTTGCACCTAGATCAAATTTCTTTTTTACTGATTGCATTGCAAAAACAACTTCTTGAACTTCAATTTTCTTTGCAAGTACACCATCAATTATAATAAATTCATCTTTATTATGTGAAACTATGGTAGTTACAATAAGTACCTCAACCTATATTTTCTGATCCTTTTGAGTTTCAACTCTTCCTTGCACATCTACTTTAATGAACTTATTGAGGGGTCACTAATAATTTCTTCAATTACTTGATCAATAGTAAAAAACTCATTTATTGTTACCTCTTGATTGATAGGATATTAATCTTGTTGAACCTCTTCATCATCATCCATTTTTTCATCTTCTTTCTCCAATTGTTTCTTTATGATCTCAAGTGTCTTCACATAAACTACCTGAGATTCATCGATTAGTATTCTTCATACTCTACTTGTTCTGAATTTAGGCCTTAGAAATGAAATTTTACTCTTCACAACTTCAACTAGAAATTCAGGTTCCAATTCTACCAGTGCCTATTCTACGATCTATTTATCTGCTTTCAGAGCATACCTCTATCTAGCATCAATCTTCTTGAAAAATGTTTCATATATCATTTTATGTAGTTCACTAGGCCCTCTATAGAATTTGTGCATGCTCTATATAAAAGATTCTTCAATATTTGATTATCCTCTTCATTAAATTTTTCATATCATCCACTTGCCTTAGTGACACTTCCACATTTTCTGATTTCTTTAGCTGTGTTGTCTGCAATATTAGATCTCCTAGTCACTTTTTTGAGTGATTTTTCAGTTGCCATACCAAAAAACTTTGACTTCTTACCACTGACCCTCAATTCAAATTGGTCTTGTTTAGATTATATTTTGTCTTCTTCCTCCTCTAGAGTATCTTTCTTACTCATCTTGCCTTTTGACTCTTTATAACCATGAGTTACTTCCTTCTTTCTTTTATAAGTCATCTACTCAATTACAGGTGATTTTACCTTTTCCTTAATTACTAATGCTTCGGGATATGATGATGTTTTCCTCTTTGATTGTGTTGTAGTAACAAGGGAAGGAGTTTCCTTTAACACTGTAAAAATTCTAGTTTGTCTCCCTTCTGCCTTTTCGGTTGTAGGAGATACAACCTCTACCTCTACTTCTTCAACAACATTACTAGAAGTGCCATCTTCATCACTTACAAACTTCTTCTTTATCTTATCCATCATCTCATTAGTGATTCCACTCTTCTTGGCTAGGTCATCAACTCTCTTTCTATCACCTGTTCCATCAGTTGTGAGTGAATTTTTAGGAATGTTTCTTCATAAGTACCAAACATGGGAGTAATTGCATCAATCGGTGTGGAAAATAAATCATCGACATGGAGTGATACAATATCACCATCTACCTCATATCCCATCGGTAAATCTCAAGAGGTTCTTGGATGTACCACCTGCATCAAACATGTATCTGTACTCACAATGAAACATATGTATTATTTATACTTTTCCACTATACGATTGGGATCCTTTCCCTCTCATGCATTTGTTTCTAAAAGTATTTGAAATAACCCCACATGAAACTAGTAAAGCTATTTCCTAACATTCTTATGCACTCATTAATCTAAACTACTATTGGTTTATCAGTTCACGATTGAATATTACCAATACCAGGGAAATAATTTTGTAGGTAGAAAAATCTACATACCAATACAAAACCATACTTGAAAACTAGATTTTTTACCTTCTTTATCCATATTGAAAAATAATTGACTCCTCATGACCTCACATAGGTTATACTGAGCATTATCCTTCACCATCTAGTATGCGGCATGATTTCCTCCACCAAGTACACTGCTCAATATGCTCAATTGATATACCATGTAACCGATTAACATTGACACAAAATTGACCTCTATGTCTTCAATATCATTGATTTTCATGGACCTATGATCTTGTCTTGACTTACTCAAATGAGTAAACCTCATTTTACAGTATCTTCCTTAGAATAGGTAAGCCACTAGTCGCACAAAAACTAGTTATTGCATGAATTATCCTTGGTAATCTTATGTGGCCTATCCAACCAGATAAAATGATCATAAACTTGGCTCAATATACATTTGATCCACTTAATCTCAAAAAAATCAATTAGGTCGACAATATAGGTAAAACCTTTACCAGTCAAGTGTTTGTGTTCATCCTTCAATCTTAATTTATTACCTAGTTCGGTCAATAATACATCATGGGGAATTGAAGATAAAGTGCCTATTAGATCATCATCTACCACGTTCATAGGATGTAATTTGAAAATAGGCCTTGGTTCCTCAGTAATTTCAACCAACACTAGAGTGTCCATAATGCCAAGACTTATTTTCTTTACAAAATACAAAATAGAATCTATGCAACACAAAGAAATTCCTCTTTGCTCACTGGTTGGGGTTATTCAAACACCACTTCAATCTTAGCACAAGATCACAAATATCAATCACAATCGCTCAAATCACCTTTTACTCGCTCATAAGTGCACAACCTATCTCATGGAAAGAAAAGTGACAAATGAATTTTACTTTTCAACTTTTATAACGTTACATTCACAAGCAATGGTAAAAATAGTATCATTTTCCATTTGCAAACAGTTAGAACATCAAACAATCACTTTTCCATAAGAATAATTATGTGGTCACATATTATCATACGAAATACAAGATTCTTCAACAAATTCATTTGAAAACTTCAATGGACATCTAAATATGGTGATAAAACTTACTGCGCACACATCCAGGGGATCAATTATAGACCCTACTTGATTTTCTCCCCTTAGTCAATAGTATTGACTTAGTTAGATGAAGAATTTTCCACATTACCTAGTGTTGTGGAGTTCTCTTTCAATTCAGAATAATTGAGTACACCTTTCTTAGTACATGTTTGTTTCATTTTATTTATGATTCCTTCAACATCTTCAATGTTATTTCATTTATTATTATCATGCTTATTCACCGGTTGAAATTTACTATTATTCTTCTTAGCTCTGCAAGATCTAGCAAGATGTCCAATATTGTTGCAATAGTAACACACCATATCAATTTTTCTCCATTTTCCAACATTTCCTCTACTAGTTCTCATCCTGTAATTGACAAGTGTATATCCATAATTATGGCAGATAGAATAAGTAACATCTACTCAATTGGCTTGTTGATTTGGTCTCAATCAGTTGGGGTTATATGGCCTCTGATTGTTGATTCTTGTACTACACTCATTAACCTTATGACCATAATTTTTTCAATGATAATAATTACCATGAAGAAAATTATATCTAGCATTGTATCCTTCATATCTACCATAGAAATTCCTAGATCTATAAATAGGTGTACTAGGTCTATTAGGTCTAATATGTTTAGACCTACATACAGTAGTAGTATGACCTTCCTTCTAAAAATTAAAACATACCAGTTTTTAATTCCTCTTACCAGATTTGTTTTTGTTCACCTTAGGTGCTAATTTTTCTTCTTTTGCATCAGTCTTCTTGGTACCAGATGACTCATCAAATTCAAAATCTTAAAACCTTAAACCTTGTATTTTATTGTTTCTCCTTTGGTTTGAGATTTGTTCATATAGTTTAGTAGAGCTCTTATTGAACTTATCCAATAGATATGTGGCTACTTTTAGTTCTTCTTTCATCTTTTCATTTTCATTCCTCAAATTGGTATTTTCTAGACTTGTATCACGTAGTTGTTCATTCAAAATAGTAACTTCTTTTTTAGATCTAAATAGTTCTTCCATCTTTTCTTTTAAGGTATCATCTTTGGCTTTGAGAGAATCTTCTGCAACCTTCTTATCTTTATCAACCATTCTCTTAGCTTCAATCTCCTAACCCATTCCAATTCCAAATTTCTCCAACTCTCTTTTCATTTTATTCTTCTCTTTCTTCAGCTTGTCCATCTCCTTATGGATATCCTTGTTGTCCTTAAGTAACTACTCACTCTCTTGAGATAAGGATTCTAGGGCTGCTTCAAATTCCTTAGATCCACTTTTTTTATGTAGGTGTTCAATTAGGTCTTGACTATCATTCAATTGTTGAATTAGTTCTTATCTTTTAGTCCTAGAAAGGAACTGAAAAGACACCTTATGAGCCATGGTATGGTCACTCACCTAGTGAACTAAATATTTCAAAGTCTTTGTCAGTAGATGTTTTATTAAGAGGATTGATTGCATAGGCAAGTTTGATCCAAAAGGTGATGAAGGTATTTTCTTGGGTTATTCCACTAAAAGTAAAGCATATTTAAATGTTTCAATAAGAGAACTAACAAAATGATTGAGAGTGCAAATGTAAAGGTGGATGAATACCTAGAGAAATATGATGATTAAAGCAAGCAAGTGACTGAGGATGATCAAGAGATTATGTATATTAAACTAGAATTGGATGAACCAATAGAAAAAAATAATGTGGAAGCAATGAATCAACCAGTAGAAGAAGAAGATCCTAGACCAGAACTATTGATACTTAGGCATGTGAAGTTAAAATCACTCTACTAATCAAATTATAGGTGATAAGAATGCAGGTTCTCTAAACAGAATAAATCTTAGCGAAAGTACTCATTTGATTTCCAAGTATAAGCCTAAGATAGTGAAGGAAGCAATAAAGGATGAAGATTGGGTAAAAGATATGGAGGAAGAAATTGATCAAATTAAGAACAATGATACATGGACACTTGTTCCCTAACTTGTAGATAAAACTGAAAGTCAAGTTTCTTAAATGGAATTCTTGAAGAAGAAGTATACATAGAACAACCTAATGGTTTTGCATTGACAAAATATAAGGAAATGGTATGCAAGATACAAAAGGCACTATATGGACTAAAACAAGCACCAAGGGAATGGTATGCAAGGTTACACTCTTATCTTATTCAAATAGGTTTTAATAGAACAAGTGATGATAGTGATGTGTACCTAAAAGTCAAAGGAGATAATTTTTTGATAGTTGAAGTGTTTGTTGATGATATAATATTTGGAGGAAGTGATGAGATGAGTTTGAAATTTGTTGAATAAATGAAGGAGTTTAAAATTTCAATGATTGGGGAGATTAAATTCTTTATTGGATTGTAGGTTTAACAACTAAAGAATGGCATATATATCAGTCAATCCAAATATGTGAAAGAGGTACTCAAGACTTTTGGTATGGATGAATCCAAACTAGTTGGAACCTCCATGGTAACATGATGTAAATCTTATAAGGATGATGAACTTGATGGACTGGATGCTACCTTGTATAGGTCTATTATTGGTTAGTTACTGATGCAGATTGGGTAGGAAATGTTGATGATAGAAAGAGAACACATGGTGGTGCATTATTTCTAGGTAAAAGACTTGTATCTTGGATGAGAAAGAAGAAAAAATGTATCTCACAATCTACAATAGAAGTAGAGTATGTAGTAGTAGCTATAAATTATACACAAATTGCATAGATGAAGCAAATTCTTGAAGGTATAAAAAAAGGGTGACTGAACTAGTAATTAGTTTTTGTGACAATACAAATGCAATAAATATTTCTAAGAATCTTGCAATGCATTCCAAGACTAAGTACATTTCCATTAAGTATCACTTTCTGAAAGAGAAAGTACAAGAGAAGGAGGTGACATTAGAATATGTACCAATAAAGGAGAAGATAGTAGATATCTTTACAAAGCCATTTCCTAAGGATACTTTTGAGTACCTTAGAAGATAGGTAGGGGTTGTGCCCCTATTTGACCATAACTAATATGTTGTTGATGCATCAATCTAGTAGAGTTATTTCCATAGATTTCACCATGGATTGATGTGTAGCGGACTACTCCTTAGGGGGAAAATTCAGAAAGATATGAAGATAGTTGTTGTAGATAAAGACATAGGCATGTTGTGTCTTTGGCATTGTTGTCAAAGGGGGAGAAGACTCAGAAAAGAGGGAGAAGAAAAAATAATAAAAAATGGGGAGAAGACTTAGTTAAGGAAAGAAGAATCAGTAAGGAAGATATAAATACACGTATGTATCAGCTAAGAGGGAGTATTTGTTTTCTTGGTATTGTTGGTGTTACCATCAATGTCAAAGGGGGAGATTGTTGGAATAATTGATGTAGAGATAAGTTGAGAATGTTATGGTATGTAATTTATGTAGATATGATGATAAGTTGATTAGTTATGATGTTGTCATTAATGTCAACTTAGTGTTTTGTTGGCTGATAGTGAGCCTTTTATGCTAATGTATGTTCAAGAGGTTGGATCTAGAGTTGTGGTAATATTTGGAGTGTACAATTATAATGGAAGCCTTAGTGATGTCTCTAGATGCTATATCTATGACCAAAAAGGTTTATCATATGTATGTTGTGACTTATGGTCGATTGAAGGTTGAAAGGTCAACCATAAGAACATGATGAAGCCAAGGAGGAATGATTTTATGATTGTGTCAAATAGGTTTGGACTCAAGTGTTGTGATTAATGATATGTTATCTTGACTAGGCTATGGAGTTTCTATTGTTAACCTACAATTGATTGTATATCTTGATGAAGCTTCAGGAGGTAACCAAGTTGTTAAAGTAATATGTAAGATGATTAAATTAGTCAATATGTTGTCATTGATATCAACTAGTTTTGACTATACTTATCATGATAGTTACAAAGATCTGAACATTTGTAGAAGGAAGAAATGGTGAAGAAATGAGATATCTACATAAGGAAAAGATGAATTTGACAGATATGGATAAGGTATACATTGAGTAACTTATTGACGAGTCTATGGAATTATGTTGTTGACTTGAGCATGTTACATTATTCTATTATGAAGATAAGATCAGAATTGAACAAGTTAATGTGGTTGGTAATTGAAGATTTTTGTATACACCAAGTTAGTCTTGTGTATACCGAGTGATAGTAATAACCAAGTTAGTTATCACCGATGCATTCTGTATTGACCGAGTAAGGATGAAAACATTAAATGTTTATAACAGTCGACTGAAATTGATGAGCTGGTAGTTTCTTATGATTTCAAGGTAAGAGATAGAGTTTGTTACGAAGATCAACGACTGAAAAAATTCAAACATGATCGAAGGGGAGAGATTGAAACATTTTATTGATAAAACTAATGAGGAATCCTAAAGAAACAAATTAAAATGAACAATGGATATTAAGAGGAAAAATCTAATGGATGAGATGAAAATGGTTTACATGTCTATTTAAGAGACAAGAGATTCATTGTTGAATCTATCGGATGAATAGAGACTGCAGGAGAATTTGTGTGAAGACATTTTTCATGCACTACTGATCAAATTGGTTATAGATAGAATCGAGCTAGACTACAGGAATTACCGAGCATCAGAGAATTATACACCGAGTGAAGTAAGTTGCAGGATATAATGGAGTAAATTGGTTATTGATCAGAAGAGTTATATTGAGCTTAGCATAGATTTGAATACTTGCAAATTGAGTTGTATTTGAATCAAATCACTACTGTATTATTTTAACCATTGTTATAGCTAAATCTCTTAACCGAGTGGACTTAATAGTCTTTTTGTATTTCAATATGAAATTCAAGGAATGCTAATTATTTTCTTATTGACCCCATAGTGAATGTTGGTCAAGGGAGAACTGTTAGTGATAAATCCTCTAACAAGGTCACACCTTACAATTTTTTTTGTAACCTTTAATAGGGTTGTCTCCTAACTGAGCTCACTTCAGAAGAGTGAAATATTTTGGGTTACTGGTCCTAGGTGGTTTTTCCCTTAGCAGGGTTTCCATGTTAAATCTTTGTGTTATGTGTTAGTTTTTGTGATTGAATTGCTATCATACTTTACATATTTCATATTTGATTAATCGGTAAACACATTTTTGGAAATTACTGGTATTCAGTAAATGAATAGAAAGATAATTATTATATCTTACCGAGTTGATTATTTTGTTGGAAAAGTTTAAAAAAGTACATCTGAGAGTTTGGGACTATAGGATAACTGATTTAACTAATTCACCCCCCCTCTCAATTATCTAACAATTGGTATCAGAGTTTGTGTGCTTGAAAAGGAAGTTTGAAGGACTTGAGCTAAAGATCACAAGATGTATAAAAGAGAGGTGCCTAAGCTAAATAAAGACATCTTCTCAACATGGAAAAGAAGAATGAGGTTCCACATATCTAGAATTGGAGATATTCTCTACAACTCTTAGACAATGGTTACATTCAACCAACTATTGGACCTTTGACAGTTGATCAATTGAGAGACAGATATGAACACAACATAACAATGATAGAGATTATTGTTGCCCTATTTGATGCAGAATTTGAAGATATCAAAACACATACTACAACAAAAGAAATGTGGGACAAGCTTTCACTAGTTCATGGAGGAGATGAAAATGTACTAAGGGCCAGAGGTGAAAGCCTTAGAGGTAGATTTGATGACATGAAGATGAAAGAAGGTGAAAAAATCACACAACACAACAACCAAATCAAGGAGGTGGTCAATGCTATTCGAGGAGAAAGAGGTGTTATTGATGAAGACACTATTGTGAGTAAAATCTTAGAACCTTGTTGCCTGTCTATCCTATTAGAATCTCTGCTATTCATGAAATGAGATCTACACTGGGTAATATTTTTACACTTGATAGCCTAATCGGTAAATTGACTACTTTTGAGCTGAATAACTATGATAACAGCATTGTACCGAGTGTGGAGTCTACATTTATGTCATCCTTGAACATCGGTAAGTCTAGCAGTAAACATAACATAAGGAATTAAAGTAACAGTGATAGTGAAGATGGACTTGATGAGCTTGAAGCACTTATGGCTAGGAGACTT
Organism: Chamaecyparis obtusa; assembly: GCA_027943335.1. Taxonomy (NCBI): domain Eukaryota; kingdom Viridiplantae; phylum Streptophyta; class Pinopsida; order Cupressales; family Cupressaceae; genus Chamaecyparis; species Chamaecyparis obtusa. Next base: position 741,905 of record BSBK01004178.1, read on the forward strand.
CAGAAAGGTAAAGGAATGTATAAGGAAAAGTTACCTTTAGCATGTTTTAATTGTAAAGAAATTGGCCATATTCCAGCTAGATGTCCTAACAAGAAAGATGATGATAAAGATAATGACTGATTTGGTGATAGAAAGTTTGATAGAAGAGATAACTGAGAACATAAAAGAAACCAACAATATGATAGAAGAAACAACCAAGACTACAAAGATAAAGGCAAGAAGGCTTGTTACCTAGTTGGAGATGATGATGTTGATACTGACACTGACATTGATGAAGAAATTGAGGTGGTATTTGTAGCTATGAAATATGATTTAGAATAAGAAGAAAGGTATGTTGAAACATCACTTATATCTAAAGTTATCAAGAATGATACATGGATTATTGATAGCAGCTATACACATCATATGACTGGTGATGAGGACAAATTTGAATATCTTGAACACTATAATGGAGGATTTGTTAAAATGGGAAATGATACACCTTGTATAGTGAAAGGAAAAGGATCTATCATATTGAACAATAAGATTAGATGTGAGAATGCATATTGGGTGAAAGGACTTAACTAAAATCTATTGAGTGTAGTACAATTGAATAATTTAGGTCATTGAGTTGCATTTAAAAGTAGAAAGGTGAAGATCTATGATGAAACTGGAAAGTTGGTCGGTATTGGTGAACAATCCAAAGGTAATCTATTTTATCTTGATAATGTTGAAACTTCTTGTTTTTTGGCTAGAAATAAAGATGTGTGGTTGTGGCATAAGAGACTATGTCATGTGAATTTCAATAACATGGTTAAAATCAGTAAGAAAAGAAGAGTTAGAGGTTTACCGAGTCTACCTAAACCTGACCATGTCATGTGTAATCAATGTCAAAAAGGGAAAATGACTAAATCTAGTTTTAAGAGAAAGGACTATTCTTCTAAAGGTATTTTGGAGTTGGTGCATACCAACTTATGTGGTCCTACGAGAACTCAAAGTTATTATGGTGATAAATATTTCATTTTATTTTTTGATGACTACTCTAGGATGATGATAGTTATGTTTTTGAAAGAGAAATCTAAAGCTTTCAAAATATTTAAGTGGTATAAAACTAAAGTGGAAAAGGAAACCATGAAAGACTTTAAATTCTTAAGATTTGATAGAGGAGGTGAGTTTATTTTTGACAAATTCACTAACTTTTGTAATGAGCATGGAATTAAAAGATGAGTTTCTGCACCGAGGACACCACAACATAATGGTATTGCAGAAAGAAGGAATAGATCTATAGTTGACTATGCCAAAACATTGATGATTGAAAAGGATGTTGCACAAATGTACTAGAGAGAAGCTATTAGCACTATTGTATACACCTTGAACCGAGTTAAACTAAAGAAATATACAAATAAGACACCTTATGAGTTATGTTTTGGCTACACACCTAATGTAAGTTATTTCAGAATTTTTGGAAGCAGATACATTATATTATGACAGATGATAGAAATGGTATATTTGATTCTAAAAGCAATAAAGGAATATTTCTAGGATATTCTACTAAGAGAAAAGCATACAAATGTTTGAACAAGGCTACTAACAAAATGATTGAAAGTGCTAATGTGAAATTTGATGAGTTTGCTAAGAAAAATGATGAAGAAAGCAAGAAGGAACCAAAAGACTATGGTATATTTACATATATTGAGCATCCGGACTATCTACCCAAGCCACAGGATGAGTCTACTGAGCAACATGAAAATGCTACTGAGGGTTAGCAAATGCAAACCGAGAATCAAAAAGATGTTATTGAGGAAGAAATTGAGCTTGCACCGACTGATGAACAAAGATGAGAGAAAGTGTTGGCAAAATTTGTGAGAAGACACCATCCACATAACCAGATTATTAGAGACAAAAAAGCTGGCATGATGACACAAAGTAAGTTAAGACATAGCACATGTTTAGTTTGTGAATTTGAAACTAAAAATGTTAAAGATGCACTTGAGAATTAAGAATGGATTAAGGCCATGAATGAAGAAATTGAGAAAATAGAGAAAAAAAAACATGGACATTGGTACTAAGACCAAGTGACAAAAATGCAATTGGAACAAAATGGATATTTAGAAACAAGTTGAATGAAAATGGTGAAGTAACTAGAAACAAAGAAAGACATGTTTGTAAGGGATATGCACAAGAAGAAGGAACTGACTATGGTGAAACTTTTGCACCAGTAGCAAGACTCAAAGGAGTCAGAATATTTCTTGCATATGATTCTTATAAAGGATTTAAGGTTTACCAAATGGATGTTAAATCTACATTTTTGAATGAAATTCTTGAGGAAGAGGTCTACATAAAACAAATTGAAGGTTTTGTTGATCAGAATAAGAAGAACATGGTTTTCAAATTGCACAAAGCATTGTATGGACTAAAACAAGCACTAAGAGCATGGTATGAAAGATTGCATGCTTATCTTATTAGTATTGGCTTTATGAGAAGTGACAACAATAATTTTTATTTGAAAGATGGAACTGATGAAAATGTACTTATTGCTGAAATTTTTGTTGATGATATAATATTTGGAGGACATGATAATCTTTGCAAATCTTTTGTTGTTGAAATGAGAAAAGAGTTTGAAATGTCAATGTTTGGAGAGATTAAATTCTTTCTTGGATTGCAAATACTACAACAAAATGAAGGCATATTATCACACAATCAAAATACATCAAGGAAGTATTGAAGACATTTGGAATGGAAGATTCAAAACTAGTTGAAACACCTATGGAATACCAGATGAAAATTGACAAAAGATGATGAATCAACAAAGGTAAATCAGACATTGTATAGATTAGTGATTGGAAAATTGATATATGTTGTAGATAGTAGGCCTGATATAGCACATGCAGTTAAGATTGTGGCAAGATTTTCTGCTAATCCTAAGGAATCACATATGACTTTTGTTAAAAGACTTTTGATATATTTGAAGAACACCAAGCATTATGGGTTATGGTACAAAAAGGAAGGCAATCTTAAACTATAGGTTTTCACTGATGCAGATTGGGTTGGAAATATTGATGACCGGAAGAGTACTACTAGTGGAGAATTCTTTTTGGGAGAAAGACTTGTAACATGGATAAGTAAGAAACATGCATTTATTTCTCAGTCTACTGTTGAAGCAAAATATGTTGTTGCTGTTGTTAATTGTTCAAATATTGCATGGATAAAAAAAATGTTGAAAGGAATGAATGAGGAGATCACTAATCCAGTGATTATATATTGTGATAAAACAAGTGCCATAAATATTTCAAAGAATCTAGTCATGCATACAAAGAAAAATCACATATCAATTAAGTATAACTATTTGAGGGAACAAGTACAAGAAAAGCAAGAAAAAATGGAGTTTGTGAAGTCTAAAGAACAACTTGCAGATATATTTACTAAACCCTTACCGAAGGATACACTTGAGTACTTGAGGATTAGACTAGGGGTCCATCCCCTGTCTATCGGTGACTAAGGTGATCAAAAGGTTGCATCAACATGTACTTTATCAGAAAATAAAAAATATTGATGCATGTAGCTCACACTTTAGGATTCCTAAGGTTGTGAAGGAAGTGAAGATTGTAGAAGCTGGAACAAAGAACTGTATAAAGGTACATGAAGGTACTTGATCTAGACCAAACAATAGAAATACTATTTGGCTACTAAAGAGTTGTTTGAATATTTTATTTTGGCATTTTTTTCAAAGGGAGAGAGATTTCTATGAAATATCTATTGAGAAGAATATGAAAGGGAAAGAGAATAAAAATATTTGGAGCATATGAAAAGGGAGAGAAACATTCAAAGAACTAAAGAAGATCAAATCCTCAGGGAGAGTTTGCATGAAATGTTGTTCTAGTGATTAAACATATTAAATATCAAGCTAGGGAGAGCTTATCGAGCTACAATATTTATCTATATAGTTGTAGAACATATGTTTGGTATTCTATGGCATATTTTATATTGTGTTGCCATCAATGCCAAAGGGAGAGATTGTTAACCTGCAACTAATTAAATATCTTGATGAAGATTCAAGAGGTCACCGAGCTATTAAAGTAATATATAAGATGATTAAATCACTCAATATGTTATCATTGATGTCAACTAGTTTTGAATATGCTTATCATGATAGTTACAAACATCTGAACATCTGTAGAAGGAAGAAATGGTGAAGAAATGAGATATCTACATAAGGAAAAGATGAATTTGATAGATATGGATAGGGTATACATTGGGTAACTTATTGATGAGTCTATAGCATTATGTTGTTGACCTGATCATGTTACATTATTCTATTATGAAGATAAGATCAGAATTGAACAAGTTAATGTGGTCGGTAATTGAAGATTTCTGTATACACCAAGTCAATCTTGTGTATACCAAGTGATAGTAATAACTAAGTTAGTTATCACTGACGCATTCTATATTGACTAAGTAAGGATGAAAACATTAAATGTTTATAACAACTAACTAAAATTGATGAGTTGGAAGTTGCTTATGATTTTGAGGTAAGAGATAGAGTTTGTTACGAAGATCAACAACTGAAAAAATTCAAAGATGATCAAAGGGAAGAGATTGAAACGTGTTATTGATACAACTACCAAGGAAGCTTGAAGTGACAAAATGAATGATGGAGATTAAGAGGAAAAATATAATGGATGAGATGAAAATAGTTTACATGTCTCTTTAAGAGAAAAGAGATTCATTTTTGAATCTGTCGGATGAATAGAGACTGCAGGACAATTTGTGTGAAGAAATTTTTCGTGCACTACTGATCAAATTGGTTACAGATAGAACCGAACTGGACAAAAGGAATTACCGAGCATTAGATAATTATACACTGAGTGAAGTAACTTGGAGGATATAATGGAGTGAATTGATTATTGATCAAAAGAGTTATATTGAGCTTAGCATAGATCTGAATACTTGCAAATTGAGTTTTATTTGAATTAGATCACTAATGTATCAGTTTAACCATTGTTACAACTAAATCTCTTAACCGAGTGGACTTAACAGTATTTTTGGATTTTAATATGACATTCAAGGAATGTTAATTATTTTCTTATTGACCCCATGAATGATGGTTGAGGGATAACTGTTAGTGATAAATCCTCTAACAAGGTCACACCTTATAGTGTGTTTTGTAACCTTTAACAGGGTTGGATCCTAACCAAGCTCACTTCAGAAGAGTGAAATATTTTGGGTTACCGGTCCCAGGTGGTTTTTCCCTTAGCAGGGTTTCCATGTTAAATCTTTGTGTTATGTGTTATTTTTTGCAATTGAATACTATCATACTTTACATATTTCATATTTGATTAATCCATAAACATAGTTTTGAAAATTATTGGTATTTAGTAAATGAACAGAAAGATAGTTATTATATCTTACCAAGTTGATTATTTTGTTGGAAAAGTTTGAAAAGGTACATCTGAGAGTTTGGGACTGTACGATAACTGATTTAACATATTCAGCCCCCCTCTCAGTTATCTAACATCTAGTGTGACTGTATCATGATTGGCGATTAGAAGTCAAAGTTTCAATGAAAAAATAACTTAGTAAAAAGGAAAAGGAGTTCTTAGAGAAATCAGTCAGATCCTTAATTGGTAATGTTGCACTATGTTATGATAAGTGATTATGTATTTTAGGGATTGTAGTGATGAGGCAGATAGATGTGGAATCATGAGTTGGCATTTTCATGACCATGATGATCAAATCTCTTGGATTTGTGCAAGAACATTGGAGAATGTGATGTGGTTTGAATTTTCTTTGTCAAATCAATTGTGCGATGGATCTGGAGTTTGACATGAACTTGAAATTATAATTGATAATTGGTAACACATTTTAGGGTTCAAATATTGAGAAAGAATGAATTGTAATGATGAAATTAAAATGTAATTAGGTCTTGGTTGACCTATTTAGTGAAAATGTATTTATATCTTTTTGATGTATCATGATAAAGTGTGGGAGAGAAAGATCATGAATGTAGATGTGTGATTGTAGGGTTTGGATGTTCTACATGTGAAGCATAGATTGAGCTTGAACTAGATTTTTACTAGCAGAGGAGTGCTACTTTCTTAGATCATTGTACTTATTGATTCATAATGATTTCTACAAAAAAATCCCTTAACCGAGTGGACTCTAACATGCCTAATTTGTAAATCATTTAACCAGGTGACTCTTTAACCAGTGTTTGAAATCCCTTAACAGGGTTAATCCTAATAGGGTAAAGCTCCTAACAGGGCTATAGGTAAATCCATTAACTAGGTGGCTTCTAAAAAGTTATTTCTCTTAGCCAGACATTTTTAATCTTTTAATAGGGCTAAGATCTTAACCATGCGTACTTAAGAAGAGTGCATAGTTATTTTTGGGTGCCATCCTCACATGTGGTTTTTCCTAGTTGGGTTTCCACAAGAAAAAATATTGGTGTCATTGTGTTGCATGGTTGCAGATGTCTATATTTAATAGTTTGTTTATTCATGCAATGGATGATAATTGATGCAACTTGTTGAATGGTTTATGAATAAGTTTAATTTTTAGATTATTGATTCACTCCCCCTCTCAGTAATTATGGACTTGATAATAATCACAAGTTTGGTCCTAAATGCCAACTTAGTTCTGATCACATTTTTATCCTTAGGCTTGGGAACTAAAATCCATGTCTTTTTCTTTTCAAATTTCTCTAACTCTTCTTCTATTTCCTAAACCTAACTTTCATCTTTTCATGCTTCAACAATATCCTTAGGTTCAACTTTAGAAATCAAACAAATCTCATCTCTATTTCTAGCATGCCTTCCTCTAGTCAGAACACCTTGATTCCTATCACCAATAATATGGTTTTTTGAATGGTTCATCCTTACATACCTTAGAGTCTTCATATTTTCTTTTGTAGAAGACTCTTGTGTTTCCACTTCTTCCTCATTTACAACTTCCTCATCTTGTTCTACCAATCCACTCTGATTTTGATTCTAGTTTGATTTTGTGCTTGTACACTCTGATTTTATTCTTCATCATTTGACTCATAACTGCAAGATATGGCTTTCTTATGATAAATTTCATCCACTTTCACATTATCACTTTCAACTAGCTTCCTCAACCTATTTTTATAACACTTGTAATATTTTCCCTTAGTAGAATAACCAAGAAAGATTCCCTCATCACATCTAGGATCAAATTTACCTAAGTCTTGATCTCTTGATATAGAATCTAATTCCAAAGATTCTATAGTACTTCACTATAGGGAAATTACCATACCAAATTTCATATGGAGTCTTACCAATTCCTTGGTTTATTTGAACTCAGTTCAATGTATAGATTGTAGTACTCATTGTTTCTCTCCAATAGATCTATGGCATATTTCCTTCCATCATCATGGTCCTTGTAGTGTCAAGAATAGATGTATTCCTTCTCTTTGTAATTATATTCTACTATGGGGTTTATAGAGCTAACATCTATCCTTTTATTCCATGCTCCTCACACTATACATTAAACTCACTTGAAGTAAATTCTCCACCTCTATCCAATCTCAGAAATTTAAGCTTCATTCCTATCTCAGTCTCAACCATAGCTCAAGAGCTTAGATTTATCAAATGCTTCACATTTCTCCTCCAGAAGTGTAATCCACATCATTCTTGAGTAATCATCAATGAACAATATCAAATATTTATCTCCATAATTACTCCTAGTCCTAGTAGGACTACATAAATGTGTATGCACCAATTCTAACAATCCACTTGAATAATATGTCTTACTTTTAGAAATAGATTTAGTTAGCTTACCTAGCTCACATTCCATACACATTTCATTAGCTGGATTCAAAAATCTATGCAAGTCTCTCAAAAAATTTGTAGTGCTTATCTTCAAAATATTGTAAAAGTTTACATGAAAAAACCTTTTCTGCCACAACCAACTATCATGAATTTTGGCAATCAAACATCTATTCTCTATATTAATCAAATTAAATACATTACCTTTAGTCTTGGTACCTGATGCAATCTCATTTATAGAACTTCCCAAGAGTATGAGTTTTCCATCCTTGAATTGTAAGTGGTAACCTTTATCAACAAACTGGCCAACATTGAAAAGGTTATGCTTCAATCCTTCAACATATAAGACATCATCAATAATGTTCTCATCATCAAGTGTAATTGAACCTCTTACTTTGATAAAACAAGGAGTATTATCACCAAATTTGACAACACCACCATCACACCTTTCTAATTTCACAGATTTGTTCCTATCTCCAGTCATATGATGTGAACAACCACTCTCTATTACCCATTCATCTTTTATTTCAACATGTGAAGCTAGGGAATTTCCCTCATTCAATAAAGTAAGATTCTCTTCTCTAATAGAAATGAACACAATATCATCTTCACTCTTTTCAGATTCATCATCAATTATACCTTTTACAATTTCTAGATAAAACTTATGATATTTAGGCTGAAACTTTCTTGGCTTATACTTCAGTACTCTTTTATGACATCTAGAGGAAAAATGACCAATCTTATTGCATGAAAAACATTTCAAAGGTAGCTTCCCTTTGTACTTACCTACCCCCTTAGGCACTCTATTTTTCATTAAGGTTTCTAGCTCTTCCATCTTTCTCTCATGTTCTTCAATTTCTTTCCATTCCTTAGCATATCTAGATCCATACTTAGAAGAACTTTCACTAGATTCATACTTTTTCTTATCTTTAGAAACAAGAAGAACTTTCACTAGATTCATACTTTTTCTTATCTTTAGAAACAATGACTTTAAATGTAGATTAAATTTTAGTAAGAGTATCACCAAATCTAGTCATTTCAAAAGAAGATAACATACCAAAAAATGTATCACTTGTTATAGTAGTCGCGAATCTAATTTTTTCAATAGCAAAAAATCTGTTATCATAAGTAGGAGGCAAGGATCTCAGGATCTTAGAAACAATTTCATCTTCGTCCATCTTTCCACTAGCACTTCTGATTCCAAAAATAAGTTTGATCACCTTTTGAACATAGGCTTGAATATTTTCATCCTCACTCATCCTTGGTTGAGGCTTTGGATTAAGGGAAGGAAGGACTATAAAAATATAATTGAGGATCCACAAAATTCCTTCCACAAGTGAAACAAAGTAGGTTAGAAGCTATAGTCTCATACCTAAATGTACAATGCTCATTAAGAATTCGGGTACTTCTACTTGAAGCATGATTTTGGCTAAGGGATGGTTTTCACATGTGGGATCTCAAAAGGAGAAGCCTAATAATTTTAGCTATTTCATACATAAACTTGAATGTTCAACTTAGGGATGAGCATGAAAAGACTCCTAGGACAAAAAATATGAAAATGGGGGAGAGAGTGACAACTCGATGATATAACCAGAAACAAACCTACCAAAGATAAGCTTAGATGCACCAAAAGGGTGGCTCATATCACAAGGTACATTTTTACATGGAAAAATTAATTTAGGGCACATAAACATCCTAATAATTATTTTGTTTCATCACACTCTTTGTAAGTATTCTTGAACTTGGTCATCGTACGAAATAGGGTGAACCACAACAAGGCATAAAAGGCCCTAAATTGACTATCCCTACAAAATTTGATGCCAAAATATGCTACATATAATTCTAGGGCACAAGAAAGCACAAAATCATAAAATTAAGGAACCCTAACACAATTAGGGCACAAAATTTTCTTGAAAATCACTTATTCTAAGCTCAAAGATAGGAACCTTAACCTATGGAAAGAAATGAAATTCAAACAAAATAAAGAAGACGAAAATAAAATAAAATAATTTTAAGAAAGTGGCAAGAAAACACTACCTCTTTGAATTTCACATGAGAAATATGAACGATCACTTGAAAGAGCATGGAAAAACCACAAAAACATACTAAAAACACATGAAAAAATAACAACAGAAAACATTGGAAGTGTTTTCGCACTTAGAGTTCGCACTTAGCTTTTTATCACTTGGTGAGTTCAAAATGTTGAATTAACATTGGCCATTTTCTTTATATTAGTTTCATCACTTCAAAATATATATGTCTCTTTCTATTGATTCAACTTAAAATGTTAAATCAACATTGGTCATTTCATTTGTAAAAGTATGATACAACTTTATACATTTTTCCACCAGACTATACCAAATAACTATCTTGAAGGTAAAATATTGAGTGCAAGAAGGTGTAAGGATTTGGATTAATATTCGTTGTTTGATTTTGTGAAGTAATTAAATGAAATGTTAAACTTTTGATTTAATTTGCATTATATGTTGTTGGCTAAAATATTAAAGGGAGATATGAGTTTTATTTTATGTTAGTGATGCAGTAGCATCTTGGGTTTATGGCAATCATGGATGAACCAAAATATGTTAGAGCTTGTTTGGCTACTCGGTGGCTTGTTTTGTTTTCTTGGTAACTAATTTTGAGTTCTTGGTGAAGTGTCCCTCTCGGTCACTAGCAAGTTCGGTTGCCATTTTGTTATTTCCTTTACCGAGTTGGTTCGGTGTGTTTGGTGTTGCTTGGTTCTTGTGTTCACCGACTGGTGGAATTTAATTGTTTGATGCTGGCTGACATGTGCAGTTAATTTTGATTGTGATTTTAATGTGGGGATCAATCATTGGGAAATGTGTTGACCTAAATTTGGGTCATTTCTTTCTCCAAAGTTGGATCTAAGGATCTTTAGAGATGACTTGTTCGGTGGCCTCTTGTATAAATAAGTAGAGATGCTCTAGGATTGAGAGGAGCAATTTTGAAGAGATGGAATTTGAAGTTTTGGATCCTCACATGTATCAGGACTATTCTGTAATTTAATCTCATTGTATTGGCCATAATCAGGAAGGATTTACAACCCAACATATATGGATTTTAAATAAGTTAATAAGATATATCTGCATTCCTTCTCTCCCTCTCTATGTTGTTTCTTCTGAGTTGTTAATTTGTAAGTAGGATTGATCTTGGGAGTGCCTTAGGCCCCATTATCCATTCTTCCTTGTGTTAGGTGGTATCAGAGAAATGTTAGATCTAGAGGTTCCTTCTTGTAAGCCCTAGTTGTTGATATTATTATGGGGTGGTAGATTGCAATCTAACCTATAATTGTTGAGGGTTTCAAGATGGTTTGAGGGAGGCAAGATGTAGATCTAGGCTTAGATGATATGCTAAGACAATTTTCTACTAGATTAGAAGTTTTTGAGACAACCTAGTGCTAAGGAAGACATCTTGAAGATGTTAGTGATGATGAAGTTGAAGAAATGCAGGAGGAAGCTGCACCTACACCTATAATGGATCAAGGAGAATAATATTCTTGAAGGATTTGACTAGTTTGAAATCTACACCATAGTTTAACCCTCTTGAGTATAGAGGGAAATTGGATTCTAATGAGTTGATAGACTAGATAACCAAGATGGAGAAATACTTTGAATATGAGAACATATCAAAGGAAAAGAAAGTGAAAATTGTAAGCACAAAGTTGAAAGGTCCTGCATCCTTATGTTGGGAGCATTTGCAATTAGTAAGAAAGAAGAAAGGTAAAGAAAAAATTAAGGTATGGAGTAAGATGGTGAAAAAATTGAAAGTAAATTTTCTACCTTGTGACTATCAGTTTAACCTAGCTAGGAGAATGCAAGGTTTGAAGTAAAAGGATAGCTCGATGAAAGATTACACTGAGGAATTTTACAGATTGGATATTAGGTTTGGACATACTGAAGATGAGGTGGAAAGAACTTTAAGATACCTAAATGGGTTAAGGACTTCTATCCAAGAAGAAATTAGTTTGGTGAAAATGGAGAATATTGAAGAAGGTTATCAGTTTTCCCTAAAAGATGAGGATAAATTGAACGAAAGGCATGAGAAAAGAAAAAGATGAAGAGGTGGTACATTCCATAGAGGAAGAGGTAGATCCTATAGTGAAAATAGTAGATATGATTAGGACAAAACAAACCATGAAAAAAGCAAGACCAAGTGGAAAGGTGAAAGTTCCTTTCGTGGAAGAGGTAACTACTCCTAAGATAGCTATGGTAGAGGAGGATTCTGAGGAACTTGTTACAATTGTGGTGAAGAAGGACATAGATCATTTGAAGTAAGAAGGTCGGTAGGAGTAAAAATTCTTTGGTGCATGAAGGTTCACCAAATAAGCCTAAGAAGGAAGGAAAGTTAATGGTTAGAAGAGCATTGTGGAGTGAAAAGACTAAGGAAGATCTGGTAAGAAAAAGTTTGTTTAGAACCAGATGAAAAGTTACAGATAAATTTTGGAAAGTAATCATTGATAGTGCAAGCCCAAAGAATTTGGCATCAAAAGAAATGGTTACAAAGTTGTAGTTAGAAAGGTTGAAACATCCAAAGCCCTATCAGATTTTGTAGATCAACGATGAGCATACACTAATGGTAAGTAAAAAATGTTTTATGAATCTAAAAATTGGAAAGTATTATGATAAGGTGTTGTGTGATATTATGCCTATGGATTGTTGTCATATTTTGTTGGGTAGACCTTGGCAATATGATAGACATGCTATACATGATGGGAGATTGAATAAATATACTATTTGGGTTGATGGGAAGAGACAAATCTTGTTACCTTTGGTTGAAGAATATGTTGGTGATATGTGTACATCTGTGAAGGTTTTTTTGATGGAAGGTAGACAGTTTGTTAAGGATCTAAAGAAAAATGATGTCTGTTATGCTTTGATTCCTAACAAACTGAGTGAGAAAATAGAAGATAAAGTGTTAGCAGAGGTTGAGAATTTTCTCATCGAGTACAAAAAGATCATTTATGATAATGTACTTGATGGTTTACCACTGATGAGAAGTATAAGTCATTGTATGGATATGATTCTTGGAGCTAGTTTTCTGAATAAAGAACCACACCAACTGACACCAACTGAGAATGAGGAACTTAACTGACAAGTTAATGAGTTGTTGTAGAAAGGTTTGATCAGAGAAAGTTTGAGCTCATTTGTAGTACCAACTATATTGGCACCTAAGAAGAATGGAGAATGGCCAATGTGTATTGATTCTAGAGAAATCAACAAGATCATAGTTAAGTATTAGTTTCCTATACCAAGAATGGATGACATAATGGATTGTCTGAGTGGAGAAAAATATTTTACTGAGATTTATTTGAAGAGTGGATATCATCAGATTAGAATCAGAGAAGGTGATGAATGGAAGACTTCTTTGAAGAAAAAAAAAGGTTTGTATGAGTGGTTGGTTATTCCCTTTGGTTTAACTAATGCATTGAGTACTTTTATGAGGCTAATAAATGAGGTTCTGAAGAAATTCTTGGGTAAATTTGTAATTGTATAATTGGATGAAATTTTCATATTTACTAAAACTAGAGAACATTTTTTGCACATTAGACAGGTATTTTAGAGAATGAAAGAGGAAAAGTTGTTGATTAATTTGAAAAATTATTCCTTCATGAAAGAGGAGATTGTGTATTTGGGATTTTTAATTTCAACTGATGGTTTGAGGATGGATTCTGAAAAGGTTGAAGCCATTCTTGATTGGCCTACACCTAAAAATATTAGTCAGGTAAGATCATTCCATGGTTTTCCAAGTTTTTACCAAAAGTTCATCAAAAATTTCACTTGAATTTGTAATGCTATGACCGAGACTATGAGAGGAGATAAAATAAAATTCAAGTGGATAGATGGGGCTGATAAGAGTTTTGAGACTTTAAAAAATAAGGTTGCTAAATTGCCTGTGTTATCTTTACTTGATTTCAATAAAGTATTCCAAGTTGAATGTGATGCAAGTGGAAGTGCAATAGGAGCTTTATTCAGTCAAGAAGGTAAACTTGTTGCTTTATGAATAGAAGTAATTTGGAATCACCTCTATTTGTGTATGTGTGTGGGGAAAATGTAAGATTCACTCCTAAATCCAAATTCCCAAAGGAGAGATCCAATTTGATCAACCAAGAGGTTACTACACAATTGAATCAAGCTATGAAGAATATGAAAAAGAGAGAGAAAACCATATACTTCCCTATAGTTGGATCAAGCTTGAAATCTAAAATAATTGAACTACAAATACTAACCCTGAATTAGGGCAGATCTAGACAATGTTGAATTTTGGCTTTTGTATGAACTTTCTGAAGATTCTGTCACCTATTTTGGCCTGGGAATGTTGAGGTGGACAAAACCCAGAAATCTTTTCTCCAAATTCACATAGGTCGACTTTGACCTTTTAAAAGGTCAAAGACCACATTATTTATTTGAAGTCCGATTCCAATTCTGTTCATAAATCTTGAAAGATTGCTGAAAAGGGTATCTGAATTCCCTCTCAGATCTGAGATTTCACACCTATACTTGCAAGAAAATGGGGGTTTTTGGTTGTATGGGGAGTTTGCCTTGGTCAAACCCCAATTTAGGAATTAACCTTGAAATTGAATTGAAATATATTGTGCATAAACAAAGTAATTGAAACAAATCACCTCGCTTATGTTGAAGTCCTTGTAGAGGATTCGAATCCTCAAATCCACAAGTAAGAATGCTTCAATGAATGTAGGATGTCTCCAATCAATGGTATTTTGATCTTCAACACCAATCTTGATTTGATCTTTGCATACGAGAAGGTTTGAATGAATGGAGAAGGATGGATCTTCAAGGGGGCTCCAAGGAGATTGAATCCTTCAATAGCTAACAATTGAACTCCTTGATGGATGAATGCTTGAAGACTTTCTTGCACTTGAGAGCTCTAGATACTTGATTGAGAAAACTTGATGATGGAGTGATGTGAAAACTTGATGTGAAAATGAGAGAGGAAGGCCTCCTTTTATAGTGATCTAGGGCACACTCCTCTAAATGGGCCACCTTGAAGAATTAAATCCTAATTAGGTCCTCACCTTTAGAAAATATACCTTGATTAAATACAATTAAAGGATTTACCATTTCGGAGCCCGAAATAGCCAACCCGGAAGCGGAGAAATAACTTTCCCGAAAGCCAAATTGCCAATAGTTGAAAATTTATATCCTAGCGGGAAGAGGTCAAGGTCGAGGTTGACCCTAACCTGGTCAAGGTCAAGGTTGAATTTGACCCCAAACCCTAACTTTGTCAGGATTTGTAGCAGAGGTTCCAAGAGATGTCAGAAACTTAGAAATTGATATCTGAATAGGACCCAATGTCAGGAAACAGATAGAAAATCCTCTGTTTGATGTGATGATGGACTAGGAGGTCTCATTTCTGAATCCTGCCTAGAAAATAGAACCATGGAAGAGGGAAAATTAGGAAAGTCCTTAAGACCTTAACCCTAATTTCACCTAGAATGAAGAAATCAAGTGCGGAGAAGAAGTGGAAAATAGGGAGAAAGCCAAATACATGCAAAGACCCAATCAAGGTGCTTAACATGACCCCAAACCACTTACTCAGAGGGCTAAACACTCTTAACATGGAAGTGCTTCCATTTTAAGATGATACATTAAGCCCCCACTTTAGCAAGAGTATGGACTCGATGCAAACTCTTGGTAAAGGAGATAAAAAATAACAAGATAATAATCGTAATCTAAGGGACAAAGAGAAATCCCAAGCCCCCAAGGACTCAAGTCTTCATTGACTCTTAAATCATAGATAAGAGAGACATATCTAAAGAAAGAAAGAAAAGTGTGATTACCTCGCCCAATGAGAACTTATGTCCCATTGTGAACCACACAGGAAAAAGGTGCAACCGGAAAGATAGAATTGAACCACCTAGTGAATGTGGCTACTCACTAGTCAACCCATCAAAGATTTATCCTTAGGAATATTCTATTCCATAAGAATAAAAAATAAAAAACAAAAGAGATCCAATCTTAAGGACACTTCCGACCTTAAGGGATCATAATATATGTGTATTTGAAATTGGAGGGATCAAGAGATCCTAATATAAATCCATACTTTAAGGATTAGTTCTTAATCCAAAAAGAAAGATTGAAAAGTAAATTTAAAGTGCGTATCTTCCTCAAGATTTAGCAACTTATGTGTGTTACCTTTAGAAGATTTAGCATGTTTTGAATTTTTTTTTTTTCATAAGTGCGTGTGTGTAATAAGTGAGGAGAGCGTATGCCCCCATGTTAAAGTCATTGCTGACACTTTAACAGGAGCAATGGCTTTAATGGAAACATAAACAAATCCAATGATTATGTTTCCACGTCGAGATGCCCCTAGACAAAGACAACTCAAGGGAAATATCATAGAAACATATAGAGAACACAGAAGGGATCTACCTACCATGGGGTCAGTATGATCATAAGATAATATATATATGATATTATTGCAAATGAATTGACATCATTCCCCAAAGAAAGTAGAACTACAATCACAAAGGAGGAAATATTACGTAAGTTATACAAAGGAGAATCTTTTCAGACCATGACACGGAGACCAAAAAGATTTAGTGCTACCATATCTCAAATCCAAGTACATTACACAAGGAAACATTTATGAACAATAGCACAGTTACAACATAACATTGAACAATGCATAGAAGAATAGAGATACATATAGAGGAATGTGAACAACAGTTTCGATTCCTTCATCACCTTGTACCAACTGAGTAACAAGGATCATATAAAAAAATCTAACAACATTTAGCAAACACATTACAGGAGAAGCACAGTACAACAGGCAAACACACAACAAAGCTACCACGAAGGACAAGCCAATCAAGCGTGCCGCCTACTTTCCCCATCTCATTGTATATCATTTAGGATAGGTGGGTAACTTGCAAGAGGGACTATATCCAATGCAGTAGGAATGATAGTCAGTTCCAAACAAGGATCCTCTTGAGAATCACAATGTTTGATACTAGGTGTAAGAGTTAATTAAGATGAAAGCATATTTGGCAAATCAATGTCAATGTCAATAGTCTCATATTCATCAGTAACATTATCAGTATCATCAAGAGTATCTTCATCATCCAAATTAATCAAAATAGGATCTAAGATACAAATAGAATCATCATAATCATGCATGTGAACATCATTTTTAGTAACAACATTATGCATAGGAGTATCCATAGAAAGTAGAGATCTTTTAGATTTAGCATGAGCACGACACTTTTTACGATGTTCATTAGTAGATCGGTTACATTTTGATTTATTTGAAATAGGATGAGAACTAGGAGGAACAATTGCAAGATCCTTCACATGTTCTTTAGGAAGATCAATAGGATTATCAACCATAGGAGGAACAATCACATGATCTTTGATAGATTTAGTAGGAGGAACTTGATTAATAGAACTATAAGCCATAGTTGAAGGAGGTATCAAAGGTGTAGGTAAAAGACCATGATTAAGATCCATAGGAGCTATGCTTAATTGAAGAATCTTAAGATGTTTATAAGCTTGATATGATTGAAAAAGATTATCAAGGTGAGGAGGACATGAATTAGGTAAGGAAGGCCAAAAGAAATCTAGAGTAGCACAATCTCTAGGCCTAGAAGGTCGATATAGACTATGATTGATCATCTTCACTTCAACATCATGAATAAACTTAAGACACTTATGTATAGGTGAGGCAGCAACATGCATGGTAGTTAACCAAGGCAAACCTAGCTTAACTTGAAATTGATCAGAAGTAGGAACCACAACAAAGGTAGTGTGCACAAGTTTTCCAAAAATTTCAACTGGTAAAGTAATAGAACCAAATGAGGGATAAAGAAAACCATTACAAGTTTGAATCCACACATCCGATGTATCATAGAAATCGCGTTGTAATCTTTTCATAAAAATATTTTCTTCAGTGATAACATTGATTAAGGAGGTAGGATCAACAAGACAACCATGACTAGGTATCTGAGAAACCCTAGCAGCAATGTAAAGGGGACCATCAGGAGCCTTAATACTCTCAGAATCATCAAAGGTAATCAAAAGTTCCCGAGGTCTTTTATCCTTAAATTGTTGTCGAGGTTTAGGTTGAGGTTTCACTTTAGGTTTAGGTTTAACTAGAGGTTGAGATTGAACTTGAGGTGAAGGTTGAGGTTGAAGTTGAGATTGAGGTGGAGATATAGACAGATCAACATGCTCCACATGATTAACAACATGAGTAAGATCATGCATCTTGGAATCATACAAAATTTCCTAAGCAGATGATTGAGCAATAGTATTAGTATCATGCGTAGGTAAGGGATTCATATAGATTTGAAGGTTCTGATTAGGAGGAGAGACAAATTGATTCCCACTACTATCCAGATTATCAACAAATAAAGCTTTAGCATCAATGAGATCTTGGACTTTATGTTTTAAAGAATAACATCTCTCAGTATCATGACCATTCTGACGATGATATTGACAAAAAACATTTTGATCAAAAGATTTAGATGCAATCATAGTAGGTAAAAGAGGTCGAATAGGAGGTAAAGTAATCATATTAGTAGCTAAAAACCTATTCATAATAGCATGTAAAGTTTCAGAAAGAGGAGTAAACATATGATTTAATCAAAAAGCAGTGGATGCAGAAGTGGCATTATGAGATGCAACAACAACTTGATCAGAAACTGCATTCGCTTGTTTGTTTATCTTGACATAATTATTGAATTTTTTAAATTTGTTTGGATTAGGAGTAGCATCACTCTTATCAATGGGAACAAGAGCCATTGGAGTGTTTCTCTCAAACTGACTCACTTGTAATTGATAATGATGAAGCGCTGCACAAAGCTATTGAAAAGAGGTAAATTCAGTAAGCAGAATCTTATCTCTAATATCCTTTTGCAAAATTTAGTTAACTTTTCTTTAGCACTTTGTTTACAATGCATTAAATCAGTCAAAGATACTTGCGGGCCAATATTGTTTTGAAATTTTTGAATAAAGGCATTAGCAAGTTGTGGAAAGGAATCAATTGAATAAGGAGGCAAGGAACAATACCATTGTAAGGCCTTGTCACGAAAGGTTCGAGCAAACAATTTGGCTAAAATACTATGGTCATGAGCATAATCACTACAAAGGCTTTGGAATGTTTTAACATGATGAACAGGATCTCCTTTTCCATTATAGTTCTCAAGATGAGGCATATCGACTTGTTGAGGAATAGGAGTTCAGATAATATCTTGAGACAAAGGACTTCCCATGTCACATGTAGGAATACTAAACTTGTTTTGAGTTAAGGAAGCAAGTTGTTGTTGTAAGGATGATACAGTTTGAGCCAAACTGATGATGGTGGAATCATTAGAGGAAATAGGAGGAGTAGCAACATTAGACACACTAGGTAAAGTGTAAGAAGCTACAGGAATAGAAGACACAACTAGAGGAACACTAGGGACTACAGTTGGAAGTGGAGTGGAATAAGTGAAAGGAACACTATGATATGAAGGTTGTGATGTAGAAAGGGACATGAGAGTAACACTCATAGGAATAGAGGGAACCATCACGGTCACCAAAGGATGAGTATAGATAGGAATACTAGGTAAAGGATTAGAAGGAGGTTCAACACTAGGAGCAGTGAAACTTAAATCTTGAGCCTCTTGAGTTAAAGGTTTAACATTGGAATGCACAAGATGAGTAATACCACACAAGAGGTTAACACCTTGATCACTATCATGGAGAACTTTCTTAAGAGCCTCTATAGCTTGAATAGAATCTTGACCATGGTTTTCTTGAAGAAGCCAATTACCCATTTTATCAAGTTCAATGGAAAGTTTTTGGACTTGTTCAGGAGGAACCCTTAAAGTATCATCCTCATCATGAGATGAGTGAGAAGATTTTTGCTCCATAGTAGGATTAGAATCATGAAGAATCAAGTTATCATCAAGGATCCTATGGAAAGGAGAAGATTCAGGCTCAAAGGCACCCATGAGTCTATGACTTCTTCTAACCGGAATGTTATAAGTAGGACTAGTGGTAGTAAAGCTCATAAACCAATATAATGAAAATGAACTAAACTAAGAACACATAAAGCATGAATATGAAATCTAATTAGCATACAAGATCAATCATAAAGGACAAATCTAATACTAACAAGATAAAAGAAAATCCAACACCAAAAAGAAAGAGAGTAAGCTAGTCGGGTTCACCAAAATGAATAGAAGTAATTTGGAATCACCTCTATTTGTGTATGTGTGTGGGGAAAATGTAAGATTCACTCCTAAATCCAAATTCCCAAAGGAGAGATCCAATTTGATCAACCAAGAGGTTAATACACAATTGAATCAAGCTATGAAGAACATGAAAAAGAGAGAGAAAACCCTATACTTCCCTATAGTTGGATCAAGCTTGAAATCTGAAATAATTGAAGTGCAAATACTAACCTTGAATTAGGGTAGATCTAGAAAATGCTGAATTTTGGCTTCTGTATGAACTTTTTGAAGATTTTGTCACCTGTTTTGGACTGGAAATGTCGAGGTGGAAAAAACCCAGAAATCTTTTCTCCAAATTCACACAGGTCGACTTTGACCTTTTAAAAGGTCAAAGACCACATTATTTATTTGAAGTCCGATTCCAATTCTGTTTGTAAATCTTGAAAGATTACTGAAAAGGGTATCCGAATTCACTCTCAGATCTGAGATTTCACACCTATACTTGCAAGAAAATGGGGGTTTTTGGTTGTATGGGGGGTTTGCCTTGGTCAAACCCCAATTTAGGAATTAACCTTGAAATTGAATTGAAATATATTGTGCATAAACAAAGTAATTGAAACAAATCACCTCGCTTATGTTGAAGTCCTTGTAGAGGATTTGAATCCTCAAATCCACAAGTAAGAATGCTTCAATGAATGTAGGATGTCTCCAATCAATGGTATTTTGATCTTCAACACCAATCTTGATTTGATCTTTGCATATGAGAAGGTTTGAATGAATGGAGAAGGATGGATCTTCAAGGGGGCTCCAAGGAGATTGAATCCTTCAATAGCTAACAATGGAACTCCTTGATGGATGAATGCTTGAAGACTTTCTTGCACTTGAGAGCTCTAGATACTTGATTGAGAAAACTTGATGATGGAGTGATGTGAAAACTTGATGTGAAAATGAGAGAGGAAGGCCTCCTTTTATAGTGATCTAGGGCACACTCCTCTAGATGGGCCACCTTGAGGAATTAAATCCAAACAAGGTCCTCACCTTTAGAAAATATACCTTGATTAAATACAATTAAAGGATTTACCATTTCGGAGCTCGAAACAGCCAACTCGGAAGTGGAGAATTAACTTTCCCGAAAGCCAAACTGCCAATAGTTGAAAATTGAAATCCTAGCAGGAAGAGGTCAAGGTTGAGGTTGACCCTAACCTAGTCAGGGTCGAGGTTGACTTTGACCTCAAACCCTAACTTTGTCAGGATTTGCAGCAGAGGTTCTAGGAGATGCCAGAAACTTAGAAATTGATATCTGAACAGGACCCAGTGTCGGGAACAGACAAAAAATCCTTTGTTTGATGTGATGATGGACTAGGAGGTCTCATTTCTAAATCCTACCTAGAAAATAGAACCACTGAAGAGGGAAAATTAGGAAAGTCCTTAAGACCTTAACCCTAATTTCACCTAGAATGAAGAAATCAAGTGCAGAGAAGAAGTGGAAATAGGGAGAAAGCCAAATACATGCAAAGACCCAATCAAGGTGCTTAACATGACCCCAAACCACTTACTCGGAGGGATAAATGCTCTTAACATGGAAGTGCTTCCATTTTAAGATGATACACTTTATTTAGTGAGAAGTTAAATGATGCTAAAAGGAAATATTTTGTATATGATCAAGAATTCTATGCTATTGTTCAAGCCTTGAAGAAATGGAGACATTATTTGATGCCAAAGGAATTTGTGTTGTATACTAATCATAAGGCTTTACAATATTTGGGTATTCAGAATAAGTTGAATCAAAGACATATGAAATGGGTTGAGTATTTGCAAAATTTCACATTTGTGATCAAGCATAAGAGTGGAGTGTCTAGCCGAGTTATTGATGCATTGAGTAGAAGAAGATATTTCATGATTGAAATGAGAATTGAGGTCTTTCTTTTGATGATATGAAGAATTTGTATGAAAATGACCCTGATTTTTCTGAGAAGTGGAGAGTGTGTAGAGCACCTATACTAGATCAACCGAGCAAGTTTGAAGACTATTTCATTTAAGAAGGTATGTTGTTCAAAGGAATTTAGTTATGTATACCAAGAGTATCAATGAGAAATAATTTGATAAAGGAAAAACATAGTAGTGGTTTGGTTGGACATTTTGGAATTGATATGACATTGAGTTTGCTTAAGGAAAGGTATTTTTGGCCTCATTTGTATAAGGATGTTCAAATTTTTTTGAAGAGTTGTGGAGTTTGTCAAGTTGCAAAAGGAGTAAGTCAAAATAGTAGATTGTATACACTGATTTATGTTTCTAAGAAACCTTGGAGAGATATCAACATGGATTTTATTCTTGGCTTACCGAGGACAATAAGAGGTAATGATTCCATATTTGTTGTTATGGATAGATTTTCCAAGATGGAACATTTCATACCATGTAGAAAAACATCAGATGCAGTGCATATAGTAGATCTTTTCTTTGAGGAAATTATCAGAATGCATGGATTACCAAAGAATATCATCTCTGACTGAGATAATAAGTTTGTAGGTTTTTTTTTGAAGACTCTATGGAAGAAGCTAAACACCTAGTTGAAATTTAGCTTTATATTTCCTCCACATACTGTGGACAAACATAGGTTGTAAATAGAAGTTTGGGTAACTTGTTGAGATGCTTAGTTGGAGACAAACTGAGTAATTGGGATTTGATGTTGGTACAAGCAGAGTTTTCATACAATAGTTCAATGAATAGGAGTACTGGAAAGTCATCTTTTGATATTGTTAATGGTGTACAACTGAGAGGTATATCAGACTTGATAGATATTGTTGGTGAAGAGAAGAGGAGTTTTGAAGGGGAAGAATTTGTTGAGTTTATGAAGTCATTGCATGAGGAAGTCAAACATAAGTTAGAGCAGAGTAATCCAAAATACAGGGATAATGTAGATAGGTCAAGAAGACATAAGAATTTTTATGTTGGTGATGAGGTAATGGTTCATTTGAAGAAAGGAAGATTTCCTGTTGGAATATATGGTAAGTTGAAGATGAAGAAATTTGGTCCGTGAAAGGTATTGAGGAAATTTGACAATGGAAATGCTTATGAAGTTGAGTTACCTAATGACATGGATATATCATCTATATTCAACATTTCATATTTATATGAGTATCATGAACCTAATGAAGAAGTGACAATACCAAATGATTATCCTAAGAAATAGATAGAAGAAGTTGAGAAGATTTTGGAACATAGAGTTGGCAGAAGCACAAGAGGAAAGGATTACATGGAGTATTTGGTAAAGTGGAAGAATAGACTAATTGAAGATAGTAAATTGATTTCTCAATCTGATTTGGATTTATCTTGGGTTGTACTTGATACATGTTTCGTAGAATCATTCCTTTCCAACCCTTGGTGTCTGATGCAGGAGCATCTTGGGTTTATGGAAATCCTCGATCAACCAAAATATGTTAGAGCTTGTTTGGCTACTCGGTAGTTTGCTTTGTTTTCTCTGTAACTACTTTTGAGTTCTTGGTGAAGTGTCCCCATCGGTCATTGGCAAGCTTGGTTACCATTTTATTATTTCCTTTACCAAGTTGGTTTGGTGTGTTTGATGTTTCTTGGTTCATGAGTTCACAGATAGGTGGAATTTAATTGTTTGATGCTGACCGACATGTGCAGTTAATTTTGATTGTGATATTAATGTTGGGATCACTCATTGGGAGATTTATGGACCTAAATCTGGGTCATTTATTTCTCCAATGCTGGATCTAAGGATCTTTAGAGATGACCTATTTGGTTGCCTCTTGCATAAATAAGTAGAGATGTTCTAGGATTGAGAGGAGAAATTTTGAGGAGATAGAATTTGAAGTTTTGGATCCTCGCATGTATGAGGACTATTCTATTATTGAATTTCATTGTATTGGCCGTAACCGGTAAGGCCTTACAACTTGACATGTATGAAGTTTGAATAAGTTAATAAGATATATCCACATTCCTTCTCTCCCTCTTTGTTTTTTTTCTTCCTAGTTATTAATTTGCAAGTAGGATTGATCTTGGGAGTGCCTTATGTTAGAATTTAACAAGACAGAAATAAAAGTTACATGCAAATATAACCAATATCAAAAAATAATAAACCACATAGAAGATGACACAAAAAACAAAGATTTAACATGGCTCACCCAATCCCTGGGCTACATCCACCAATAGCGAGTCCAATATTCTTATTATCTAGTGATTACAACCTTATTACAATCTACAAACCCTTACAGCTCAATACCATCGCAAGAAGCTACCAAAAACATACATAATGAAAACCCTAACCCTAACCCATTTTTATACAATATTTTTTACCACTTTAGGGTTAGAATCGGTCACAAGAGGATATATGGAAAGTGTACAATACTTCCTTGATCAATCACCAAAAACCAACACCTTAAGCCCCATTACCCATTCTTCCTTGTGTTAGTTAGGAATGATAAATTGATTTATTTAGGAAATATTAAGGAGAGTATGCAATATTTTTTGAGAGATGAAGTATTGATAATGATATTTACTTTTATTTTATGAGTTTTGATATTGATGGGTTTTAAGATCAATTTTTGGTTTGATATATTAAAGACTCATCAAAGTCATAAAGTGGATAAACTATAATAGGGTCACATTGGAGGATGGTGGCATCAAAGGGGGGATCTTTATCATTCCTAGCCAACTTCTCACTTTGAGATGGTGTTGTGCATGAGAAGCACTTTTTAAATTTTTATTTCTTGGTGATGGATCTGAACGATGCATATATTGTGAAGACTGTTTCTTTTAAGACAAGTAAGATATTTGGTGGATTCAATATCATTTTTTTCTTGCATAGTTTATGAGGTTGTTGTCCAATAAGTTGGGAATATGTGATTTGAGAGGTTGAGGATATGGTATTCAAGGAGCTCAAGAATTCATCTCAAAGCTACACCTTTTTGAGGGTTATGAGGTAGCTTGACTGAGTTCCACCTATTTCAAGATTTATTTTTTCAAAGAAATATCTTCTCATGAATATGCATTTATTTGAAGGTATAGTCAAAATCAATAATTTTTTTTAAAGAAAATCATTCAAAAAATTGTCTAAGATAGTACTAATTATCAAAGATAACTTATGCTATCAATTTATACTAGATAACTATTTTTGAAGGTAACATCTTGAGTGCAAGAAGAGGTAAGGATTTGAAATCGATGTTGGAAACTTTATTTGGTGAAGTAATTAAAGGAAATGTTAAACTTTTGATTTACTTTGCATTATATTTTGTTTTGTTTTTGGAGTGATGAGTTGATTTATATAGTAAATATTAATGAGAGTGTGGAATATTGTTGGAGAGATAAAATATTGGTTTTGATGTTTATGCCCATTTTATATGAGTTTTGATATAGATGGGTTTTAAGATCAATTTTTGGTTGGATATATTAAATAGTTGTCAAAGTTATTAAATTAATAAACTATAATAGGGTCACATTAAAGGTTGTGTTAGTACTGTAAAAAAAATTTTGACCCTTATACTTCAAATTTTTGTCAAAACCTTGAATAAATTGACCTAGGAAAAAAAAAATGCCGAAAGCTTTAATTATCCTAGGCCTTGTTATGTTTGAATGTTACCTTTTTAATTTAATAGAGGTAAAAAAATGCATGTGTTTAATTAAAACCCCTTAGGTTGTCGACCTCATGTGTTTCAAGGTTAGGTTTTAAAGCGGGTCCCTTTTTATCAAATATTTCATGCAAAATTTTAGCTTTTCCCATTTTAACCTTGGCCATTCGATCCATTTTAATCTTGTGGTCATTGCTATCCCTCGAGTCCCATGGTTATTAGACTTTCTAACTTGTGGGGATGTGAATGAATGACATTTGGAAAAGTGGGTTCGGTTTCAAAAGCTACGCTATCACTAACGAGTGGATTATATCTACGGTTGTCGCAATGCCTTAAAGCTAAGTTGGCCACTTGTTAATCCTTGTGGGACTACGACAGCCATCCAATTGGATAAAGCATTGGCGACAGTGAAGGTGGGACCAAATTTTATTAATGACCGATGATCATTCAATGGGAGCTAATCTATGGTTGTCTCTTTCTCTTGACTTGACATCCCTGACAGTTTTTTCTTTGTGGGAATACGACAGAGTGACATGTGTCTTTTGTAATGTCAGTTGCCAATGGGTTTGAAGTCTTTAGATGCCTCCACATGTTCACTTGCGAAGTGGGGTCACAAACTTTTAGAAGCAGTAAAGGTCTGTCAGATCTTGAAAGAATCAACAGTAGTCATTATGTCTTGATTGTAAGATGCTCGGTGTTTTAAGCTCACAGGGTTGTGACATGTTGACACCTATCCAGGCCAAGTAAAGTTAAAGTAAAGTATAGGTTTTTGCACATGGGTATAATGAAATGTTCTCATTGGTCAAGAACTAAGCTTAGAGAATGCGTTAAAGTTTGTTGTGTGGATTTTTGTCAGCTGTTTGATGTGCTAGAAGGAATTTGATTAACGGTGTGTATTCAAATTTGATTTTTTAAGGTTGTTTCACATTTTGTGAACGTTATAGCTACTAGTTTCAGTAATGGAGAACTTAATGAGTTTCGTGTGAATCGACCATGACAGGTTGGAAATAATTATATAGTCAGATTTGATCATTGGAAGTGACACCTTTCTTTCAGTCTCTCTGCAAGTGATTTGGCTCTCTCTACAAGCATCAACTACAAGTTTTTTCAGGCATACGATAGGCATTTTGAAGTTGAAAGTTCACAAATTTTTTTTAAAGAGAAGATTTTAGTAATTGGAATATTATCTACTGTTGCTATCTTGAAATTATCTAGGTGATTTTTATTTGGTCTCTATACATTTTCCTAAAACCTAGTTAGAAAATGGCATCCAAAAGAGAGCTCTTAGGGAAAACAAAGTACAAGGACATGGGGTATTTGAGGATTTTCTTCAACTACTCCCACACTCAGAGATTGGAAAATCTAGAATGAATGAGTTAGTCCCCAAAAACCCTAGGGACTATGTTGACAATGGAATGTTTGATAGGGGATTATGGATGAGAGATGCTAAGGTAGGGGACAAATACAATGGTCAAATTTTGTTTAAAGCTACATACTCTCAAAGAAATGCTTGTGCTCCCCTCAATAATATATGGTAGTTTGATGTAGGGAAACTCATTGTGCTCAGAGTTTTTATGGATGCTAATCTCCTTATACAAATAGCTAAGTGTTATGACCCTGTAACTAGATGTGTTAGGGACATAAATGGAAAGGATTTGATAAGTATTACAAAGGATGAGATTAGACAGGTTTTTTCACTAAATGATCCTTCTATTGGATTGGAAAAGATTGATTTTGATGAGTTCACTAAGATTTATCAGGTGCAGAGAGACTATTTGAGGTTTGGCCCTTTAAGAGATTTCCTTGAAAAAATTTGTGCCATGTGTGTGGTTAGCCCAAGCACACCAGAGCCTTTTAGATGAGATCTTTTCAATATGAGGGCACAGGGTATGTACAAGTCCCTGACTTTGATTTTAGGACAAGATGAAGCTACACACATGCCTATTCCATGCATGTTTATGATGGTGTAGACCCTACATCCCCACTTGCCATCAATTTTTTATTTTTCCCCTTACCTTGCTGACCTAATCCATCAGGGATTAATAGAAATAAAAAATATGAAAGTAGGTAGGCCTTTTGGGTGGTATTCCATGTTGATGCATATGATCTTGCATAATGGTGTTGAATTCTTCAGCAAGACAATGGATATTGTAAGGGAGAAGAATGTAGAAGTGTTACCAATCTAGTTGTGGACTACAGAGCTATCATGGGATAGGACTAATGCTAGTTACATCATTTTTTATAGAAATTTTGCTTCAAGGCTCAGATCCTTATTATTTTTTGAGAATCCAAGAATTCCCATGGAGTTGCTAAGGCTAATTAGGCCAAAAGAATATTGTAAAGACATCACCATAGCTCATAATTTTGGTGATATAATTTTGTATCTAGTTTCAACTATGTTCAGAGTATGTTGAGATTCTAAGGTAGATTGGTGACTTGCAAGAAGCAACCCTAACTAACAGGGGAAGGGGAACCTTGTTCCCAAGCATTACAATAGCCCATGATTACATTATTGTCAATAAGGGATGGGTGTACTTGAATAAAGTTTTGCAACCTTATAGAATGGCTACTGTAGTGGTATGGTGTGCATATAATGAAGGTTTTATATATGGTATGTTTAGAGAGAAAACAAGGTGTGTTATTTTGGAACATCAATTCAATTTCCCAGAAGATATAGTCAGAAATGAGTTTGATCTTCAAACTCAAGAAATAAAAAAGGAGAAATGGATAATCTATAAGAAGACTATAGATTTTATCCGATGGGCAAGGAAAGTGGATGCCCTCATGGAACATTTTGAGGGAATTATGTAGGAAGAAAATGAGAAGAAGGCTGTGGTTATCAGAGCTAATCCAGAGAGGGAAAGAAGAATTTTAAGTTAGCCTGGATATACAAAGTTGACCCCTAGGGGGACATATACAGTTCAGGAGAGAAAGGGATATAGTGTCCTTGTCCCAGCTCAACAAAAAGATAAAGCTCTTCCATCCACTTCCAAGGGGAAGAGATCTATGAATGACCCAATAATAGAAGAGCCCTCTCCAAAGAGGCAAAGATAGGAGGAACCTCAGCTAGAGTAGGAGATGTATTCCCCTTCTCAATCCCCATTACAACTAGATGAACATGGAGTTGCTCAACAATTAGTATAGATGAGTAATGAGGGGAATATTTTTGTTTTGAATGATGAGATACAAGAAGGGATGCCAGAGGCACCTAGAGGAATAGAGATGGACCTCAAAGTAGCAAAGTTTGAAGGTAAACAACTAGACCCAATTTTTAAGCAGGTTAGTGATGCTTTCATTTTAGATAATAATTTTTTTAAGACGAGGGAATTTCTTCAATTTTTGTGGAGAATTCACATCAATCAATACAAAGAGATTTGTGAGAAAAAGAAGGAGGAGTTCTCGGATAGGGAAGTTGTTGAGATTGAGAATGAGACAAAGAGGGAGATGATGAAGAAATTTGAGAATATAACCCCAGAAGAAGGCAAAGCTATGATTCATATTGTAGGGGTGTTAATTCTCCCTGAATGGGATATTGTTGATGTAATAGTTTTTGATACAGTTAGAAAAAGTAAAGTTATAGTTTTTTCTACTGCAGAGCAAGCACAACAGACTGCTAGGGGTGTGGATTTCTTTGATGATCATGCAACCCTGGTTATGTGGTCCCCTAAGAGGGAGGGAAATAAAGATAAAAAGGAGGCATTTTCCTCAGAGTATTCAGGTAATTTGTTAGTACACAGAGTGGGTGAGACTTCAAATGTGATCTTGGAGATAGCCAAGTTTAATGTAAAGGTGGCAGAAAAAGATGCTCAAGAGAAAGAAGAATTGAGGATTAAGTTTGAGGCTATTCTCAAATCCTACAATGAGCTAAAGATAAAAATTATTGAGAAAGATAAATTGAGAGCACAACTATCTGGACCACAAGACCACATAACACCTCAACTAATGATTGTTGAGAGACCTACAGTGGCTTCTTCTTCTAGCCCCATTATTGAGTTCCCACCATCCCCCTTCCCAAAAATAAATATAGATGCAAGAATTAATTGGGAGAAGCACCAGTTGCTTGAAGAAAGGGATAGACTAAGAGAAAGTAGGGCTGAACTTGATAAACAAAGGGATGAACATGTGAAGGCTAAGTGCCTTGTGGACCAGAAATATGAAGAGAAAGTTATAGAGGCAGTGATGCAGTTTGCTTGTGACTTAGATCCTACAATTTCATTTGACCATGCTAGAAGATTGTAAATATTACTCACATCTTTAGGTAATAACAAGGCTAAGTTAGGGCCGATTTTGGATAAATGAATAGGAAGGGCACTAAACATGAAGCTTTTTTATATGATTTCAAAGGTCCAATTTGATCTAGACCCTTTGATTAAACTGGTGCATAAATTTGTAAAGAGTATGGTTGAATTTAGAATAATCCTGGATGATTTTGAGAGAAAATCCAATATATTAAAGAGAGAATTGACACTTTCAAGCTGTGAATTAATACCAGGGGTTTTTAAAAGAAATGGTGGGTTGAAGGAATTTCTCAAGTGGAGAGAGAGGATGGATGAAGATTTTTCAGCGAGAATGACAAGTATTTTAACTTTGGAAAACACTCTTTTCTTCATCCACGCCATCAGGGAACTAATGACTGTGAAATCAAGATTTGATTTTATCCAATAGGAAATCAGGAAGATGGAAAGCAAGTGGGAGAAGTTGTCTAGAAAAAGGGTTGAAATAATGAATTTTGTATTCCCAAGTGAGGAAGTGTTTAATAAATGGAGATACTAGTACATGCCTCATGTTGAAAAGCCAGATGCTCCATCTACTTCTTGAGGTGAACAAAGGATTGTGACTCATAGTTTTGAAGTAGGTAAGATGTAAAATGTATTTATTGTAGGAAAAATCATGAAGGAAAGATAATCAGATTGTTTGAAAGGATTGAGAAAGGAATTAAAGACTTGAAGACAGGCAGCTCAACCACTAAATATCGGTCTAGGATTTGATTGAGTCATTTATTGTAAACCCAACAAGGTTGTTGTAATTTTTAGGGTAAAGTTTTGTAAACCCTAATATGATTGGAAGCTTGTTGCATTCCTTGTCTATAAAAGGATTTTTCATGATACTATTAGGTATTGGGAGTTTAGGTGTCTAAAAGACAAAATTTTGAGACCCTAGCCCTCAGTTGAGGATTGTAATATTTTGTATTTTTCCTTATCAGAGTAATAGAAGAAAATACAAGCTGCTACCATTATTTGTAGGCTTGTTTCTCAAGATATATTGTATACAAATGATCAAAGTTCATTATGCTTAATACAATTTCAGATCTTTATCTCTCATCTGTGTCAAATTTGTGAAATTTTGAGTTTATCAGAGACTTTAGTGTGTGTGTGTGTGTTTTTATTTTGAGTTTTGATCTAGGGTTGGATTAAATACTGCTCTAAATGAAATACATGTTCACTTGATTTGCACAAGGATTACCTACAAGAAGGAAAGAGTTGAAGTATTTGTGTTTATGATTATAAATTAAGTTATTCCAAGATCTTTGTTTTTCCTCTATATTTTGCTTATATTAACCCAATGGATAAGGCACTGGCCTGTATGAGTGCATCTTTGGTTTATGAGGAATGATTGAGATCATTACAATCAGAATTAGAAAAATCAAAACTAGTTTTTTATCTTTATTTGTTGATTAGAGAAGTAAGTGTCCCACCCCAGTGATGGAGAGTCAATGAATAATAGGTTTTTATTTAGTACTTTCTCACTGATATCTATTGTTAGATCCAGTATCAAGTTAAGAACATAGTTATATCTATTGGATCATGTATACCCGCCTTGGTTTTGCAAAGCCAGAAGTGTAGAGGGCAGTCTTGTCCATATAGTTGGTCCAATTACCTATAGATTTCCCTATATTTGGAACTAACCCCTCCTTAAAATTAGTCTTAGGTATATTGGTGTCTCATGGAGTGTAAAATATTTTCAAGAACCAACAAGTTGGTGTCATCATAGGGAGGATCCCCATCATCCAAGGTTATCTTCTCACTTTGTGATAGTGCTTTTCATGGGAAGAATTTTTTTTTATGTTAATTGATTTGAAGGATGCATATGCCATGAATATTGTTTCTTAAGATAGGTGAGGGATTTGGTGGATTCCACATGGATTGTTGCTTGAGTAGCTCATGATACTATGGTAGAGAATTGTACCAAAGTGAGGTTCAAGAGACAACTTGATGGAGCTCTATAAGTGAAGATAAATATAGATTTTTTCCCAATAACTTGGGAATCTATAATTTGAGAGTTTGGGGAGATGATAGTGGAGGAACTCAAGAATTCATCTCAAATCTACACTCTTTTGAGGGTCATGAGGTAGCTTTATGGATTTCCTCTTGATTGAAGATATATTTTTCAAAGAATATCTTCTCAAGAATGGGTATGCATTTTATGTCGACAAGATTTGTTTTGTAATCCTTAAGGGGGAATTCCTTGGTAAGGGAAAATTTAAAATATTAGTGGTACATTTGTAGGATTGTAACAAGGGGGGAATGTCAGCATAGATTCACATATTATTATTTTTTGTTTCCTATCACGCTATGTAGTTATATAGTTAGAGTTGTATTAACTATAGGATATCATGTAACTCTTATTTAAATATGCTTTCCATTGTTCATCAATAAATAATAAAAAATAGTTATATGTCATAATGTTGTCTCTGAACTATATTGAAACACTTCATATGAATTCAATATAAAGCATATTTGGAATTATCATATTAATGGAGCTCTCAACCATTGTCATGCATAGGGCATCTTCATCTTAGGTGAATGGAGCTATATTTTGGTACTATTTCTAGGGCTCCTCTGTCCCTATTCACAATGATTCAAGGCAATCTAGGGGGTTGTGATACCTCTCCTAAAGAAGGGGATCTCTTTGGTAGAGGGATTTTTGTTTGTAGCAGAGGTTGCAGGCCTCACAACTCATTAGGTATTGATAGATGGAAGGATGATCATAGGGTTTTTTTCACCCCTCAAAACCTAATAAGTCTTTGGCACCTATTAGTGGTGATGCTTCGTTTGGTTCATGTAGAGTTTCCCTAGTATATTCTCCAATGGGCTCTCTATTAGTCGATGATAAGGATTTTAGTGTGGTATGTGGTGAGTTAAGGTGTCACTGTATTGGAAATGAAGAGGGTAATTTGAATGAAAGAATGTAGTGAGATGATTTCATGGGGTTTAAATAGGGAAAATCTTCCTTTGACCCTGTCTATATGTTGGGTTTTCAAGAGCACTCTAGTGGTGAGTGTATGCACCCTAAAATGGTCGCCTAGACTTTGGGCCCCCATTCTTCAATTTATCAATTACCTAAATCAATGTTTTGCAATATTTTCAATCAAATCAATTCCTTGATCAAATCGTAATTAATTTAATTATTTCAATATTTCCTAAGGTTTGATCATTTTATCCTAGGCCTCATTTAATTAAAAGAAAACTTCCCTTTTAATTAAATAAAATCATCTTATTAAAATAAAATTCCTCTTTTAATAAAATGCCCATTTAAATCCCTCTTTGTGTTGAAAAAAGAAATAAAAATAAATAAAAATCTTTTTTTCTCTCCACTTTAAATGTACATACTTTTAAGTGGTGGGCCTTTTTCATCTTTTTGCCTCTTAAAGATTCTTGAGCACATGGATCAACCAAGATTTAATCTCCACCATTGCTCATTTATTTTTGCCTCTTAATGTACGTCACTGTTACAAAGTCTCGCACAAAGTTTCTCATTGTATCGCATGAAGTTTTGCTGGTATTAGCATTTTTGCGCGCGAGAAAGGCATTTTCTTGCATGGGCCTATGTACTTTCTCATGCGGGTTGGTAATTTCTCACGTGAAACTGTGTACTTTTTCATGCAGCACTATGTACTATCTCACGTGAACTTTTTGACAGCAGAGACCTAAATTTCCAGATTTGCTAGTTTTGGTTGATATTTTCTAACATTAATCCTTGTTGTGGTTTATTTCCCTAGTTCTGATTACTAAGGCAGCATAGCATTGGATTGCAGATCTTTGGACCTAAGGTGAGTTGCTATAATCTCTATAACACTTGGATTTTGGGCATAAAATGAATATCTCTTGTGTCTAGCTTGAGTGTTTATTGCTTTCATAGATCACACTTCAATTTTTGGCTCTAAAAAGAACATAGATTCACTTTTCTTGCAAATGTGTTTCACATAGTAATTAGGCCCTATGAACACTATTTATGACATTCTTGAGAGAGTGGGTTTCTTATGAAGCTCTTCTTGATGATAGAACCCCTTGTAGGTGTGTGTGTGAAAATTGTACCTGATCTGTAGACACAACACTTCAATAAAACATTAGAGGTTAGCTATAATCAAAATCATGCAAAATTGCAATCTAGTCTAACCAAGTGATTTACTGCCTTCTAATAGGTGCGAGATTGATGTTCTCAGATTGTAATCGAGATCAGTGACCTGGACGACACCTAAATGAAGGATTTGAATGCAAAAGATGGATATGAAATTGAATGCAATTAAGCTATTTTTTTTTTGATATTTTCTATGCAATAAGAATGATAAACTGATATGCTATGAATGCTATTGAAAACTGATATGAAATGAATGCTAAATGATCTAACAATGAAGATTCTAACAATGATATGAAAACTATGAAATTCTATGCTAAGATATAAAAACTATGCAATTGAAATTGATCTCACAAAGCTTTGAATTTGCAAGTTGATTCCTCAGCCTCCAATTCTCCAGCGTGATTGTGCAGAAATATGAGATGAATTATGAAGAGCTGAGCCTTGTTTTATAGAAATCCAGGGCTTTGGAGGTGCATGGATAAAAGCCATAAATCACTCAAATAACTCAGCTTGATTTTTGAGTTATCTGATAATAACAGATAATTAAGTCACAAAAACATGCAAAAGCTAAGCTTTAACTCAAAATAGAGTTTAGCTTTAATTGATAATTGACAGTTGTCTGCTTTTGTGATTGTGCATGTTTTAATTATGAATTAATTTAATAATAAAGTGATTTATGCTCAACTTAACTGATTTTTGAAATAAAATAATTAATTTATGGGTTAATTAACTATTTTATCAAACTTTTATTAAAAATTATATTATTAAATAATGACAACATGCTTTAATTAATTAAATAAGAATTTAATCAATTAAAGATAGAAATTTTGATTTATTGTCAAAATTAAATAATACAATTAATAATAGATAGAATTAAATTTAATTAAACAATTAAGTGGCAAATATTAAATCTAATTAATTAAATATGAAAATATTCAATTAATCAAACTTTAGGATAAATGTGATTTATTGCCAAATAATCATTAAATTAAAGATAATTATGATAATTAGGAATATTACTAGGAATATTCTCCGATGCAGAATTTAAGATAATCAATTATGATTCGATGATGTTTAGATGTGCCTTAGGTTAGGACTTTGATGTCGATTTCATTCGATTTGATGATGTAGGAGATTAATGAACTTATAGCCCATTTTTGGGGTATTACATTTTGCCCCTCTTTGAATTACTGTGCGAAGCGCAATGGTTCAAAGATAGTCTGTGTTTGATAAAGATATGAAATTGATTCAAAAGATAAACCGATTGAGAGATAGAAACCGATTGAGAGATATTGAGATAGGAGGTCCTGAATGACCAGAGATAATGTTTACTATAGCAGCAAATGAACCTATGATTGTGAAAAAGTGTCAAAACACCTGATTTTGAACCTTAGGATTGATAAGAAGAGAGTGACCTGTTCTAGACTCGATTGTCTTAGCAGCACTAGCAGGTATCACATCCGAACCCTTTAGTTGCCGAAGAACCAAGGAAAGAACACTATGATCTGATGGTTGCAAAAACTGATACAGTTTACAAGATTAGGAGAATACCAAATTGATATGGATCAATGAATCTGATATGCCCCAAGTGATGATAGATTTGCCCCGAGTGATGAGGACTTTTGATGAATCAGCAACTAGACGTGATTGTTTGTCTTGATCACTGATGAAAGATATTGATAGACTTGATTGATAGAATTTGATTTACAGACTTTGAATGATGTGCAATACCATGCCCCCTTTGGGATTAAAATTGAAATCTGACAAGAAAAGTCAGCGTTGAGAGCTGAGAAGCATGTTGATTAATGGGAAAAGTGGTTATACACGTCCGAGAATGCATTCTGCATCGTTCGGAGGTCCTGGAGACCGAATTTGACTAGGTTAAACCATGAGGTGACCATAGTTGACCAAGTTGAAATTTTGATAGTTTGATGTAAGATAATCAGTTAAGTTGAATTATGAATTTTTGTGATGATTGAAGGTCGAATATGCAAGTAGTTAATAATATGAATGATTTTAGATTTTGATTTTGATCCCGAAAAAGGATTCTACTTGCTGTTTCATTGGAGGAACCTTCGTGTGAGATTCAGCTCTTGTTAGACTTGAAGATGCAATTTGAAGAATCATTTAAGCATTGAAGTTTTTTTAGCCATTGTGAGATCATGCAACATGCAAAATGCAAAGAGACATGCAAGATGAAATGCAACCTAAGACCTAGGACCTAGTCACTGATCATGTGTCAATTTGTTATCATCATTGAACTTTTAGGTAACCAAATAAATCAATACAATGCCCACTAGCCATGAAACCATAGACATATGAATATCGATTTGTATGTGCAAGAATCAATACAACACCCACTGGTCAACAACCATGGATATATGAATATTGATTTTATTTTTAGAATATCGGAGTAGATATAAGCATCAAAGCATAAGCGCTAGGATGACCTGAATATCATGTCCATTTTGATATAGTAATTTGTAGAAGCATCAAAACATAAACATCGTGATGACCTGAATACACCTTGCATGACAAACACATCAAATAGCCAAGAGATCATTCTAATTCCAATGTGAATTACCCGTAGTGACCCTTTATCATTCACATCCTTAGGTAAGATCGTGTTTCACAGGAGAAAGAACTCACTCAAAAAGACAATAGTTAGATCAAACTTCCTTGAATTTTTTAGGTATCAATGGTCGAGGTATGCATGGCCATCCAATTTGAGATAGAGGCTCTTATAGTTGGACACCATTTCAATCTGGAATTTCCAAAGTTGTTAGATTTTCACATACAAGCAGAAAATAAAGAAAAGATTATGCCCCCAGTCATCACTCTCTAAATCTTATAAAGGACATCATCAAAGAGCTTGAAGGGACACAATATGCAAAAATCTCAATGCGAATCAGTAAGCATACAAGGAGATAAAAGCATGAAGCACAGATTGTTTTCAGTTTGTTTTGATGGTTGATTGTTGTAGATGCAAAATCCGTTCTGGAGACAAGACTGACTGACTGACTCAACTTGAAGCTTCAAAGGACTCTGACTAGATATGACATGTCTAAGATACATTGGAGGCCATAGAATATGACATTGATTGCCTCCAAGTGTTAAACATTGATAAGATACAAACGCTTGAGCTAGTTGGTGTACAGACCGACTTATTGAAAACTGGAAATGCAGAAACAAACCGGGAGATATGTAAAAACTAAAGCAAGACTGAAAGCTAGGAAAGACCAAGATTGTACTGATAGATGGAGCATTTGGAACAAGTGGCACCTATTTGCCAGGTTTTCACCATCTTGGCAGAGATTCTATTTTTGCTACCAAGGTGCCTGTTTCCAGGTTTTCACCAAGGCACTTTTTTTTTTTTTTTTTTTGTAGTTTTCATTTTTTTCAATTTTTTTTTGTACTTTTGATTTTTTTTATTTTTTTGAATTTTTTATATTTATTTTGATTTTTTGTGTGAATCATCAAGGCACCTATTGCTAGGTTTTCACCAAGATGTTCATTTTTTAAGGACTTTTTCTAATTTTTAAAATTTTTTCAGGACATTTAGTAAGCACTGAATGCCTTAGGCGTAGAATTTCTTCAGATGGAGAACATTGATTGGTTTTCGGAGCTGTTCTCCTTCAGTCATTGAGAGTTGATAGGCACCAGAGCCAAAAGTAGCAGTGATAACAAAGGGACCGAGCCAATTGGGTTCGAACTTCCCCTTGCGTTCTTGATGTGATTAATTTTTAGGATTTTCTCTCAAGACTAGATCGCCAACCTGAAATTCTCTATGTCTGACTTTCTTGTTGTAGCCTCTAGACATTCTTTTCTGATACACTCTGAGATGATCATATGCTACTTGCTTGCGCTCATCTAGTAATTCAAGTTCTTGTACCTAGACACTCTATAGTCTTCATCAGTGACAAGTCCATGCATTTTGATTCTGAGTGATAGGATTTCAACCTCAATAGGTAGTACCGCTTCAGACCCATAAACTAAAGTGAAAGGTGTAGCCCCTATAGCCATTCTGATACTAGTTCTGTATGTCCAGAGAGCTAGATTGATCATGAGATGCCAGTCTCTTCCTATTTTATTCACTATTCTGTGTAAGATTTTCAAGATATTTTTGTTTGAAGCTTCAGCTTGTCCATTCCCTTGAGGATAGTAGATAGAGGACCAATGTTGAGTAATCTTGAATTTGGCACATAAGTCATCTAGGTCCTTATTTTTGAATTGTCCCCCATTGTCTGTGACTATGGAATGAGGGATCCCATATCTACAAATGATGTAGTTCAGGATGAACATAGAGATCTGTTTCCGTGTTACTTGTGTTAAAGGAATTGCTTCTACCCATTTTATAAAATAATCTGTAGCTGTGATTATATGGGTATGTCCATTGGAAGAGTGCAGATGGATAGCACCTATGAGATCAAATGCCCATTGTTGAAAAGGCCATTTTGTAGTAAAGGGAATCAGATCTCTCCCTGGAGCATGAATCAAGTTGCCATGTACTTGACACTATTGACAATTTTTAGCAAATTTAATAGCCTCTTTTTCCATTTCAGGCCAATAGTACCCAGCCCTAATAAGTTTTTGAGCTAACATTAAACTGTTTGAGTGTGACCCACATATACCCTCATGGACTTCCTCTAATGCACGTTGAGACTCTTCCCATTCTAAACATCTAAGCAGTGTACCATCGAGACCTCGTTTGTACAGATCATTACCAATGATGACATATCGGGATGTGGATCGGATAAGGTTTCATTTCTCAAAACGGTTAAAGGAATCAGGGATGATTTGATCATGGAGATAGGAGAACAAATTTTTGTAGCGAGATGAGTCATAACCTACAACAGTGTAGATCATGTGGGTTTCAGGGGAGTCATATGCAGGATAAGATAGGGCTTCCACTAGGAACTCATAGCGTAGTTCATGTTCAGGCTACTGTAAGAGAGTAGATAATGTCGCCATTGCATCGACAGCCTTATTCTCTATTTTGGGTATTTTCTCAAATGTGATAGAGATGAAGTATTTCTTTAAATCATCTACCATTCTCTTGTAAGGAATGAGCTTTTCATCTTTGGTTTGGTACACATCATTGACTTGGTGGATAACCAATTGTGAGTCTCCATGGATGTGCATCTCTGTAACTCTCCACTGTATTGCCATTTTAATACCATTGAGAAGTGCCTCATATTCAACAATATTGTTTGTGCAAGGAAACTTTAGTCTGAATGCTTTGGGTATCGAGTATCCTTGAGGAGTGATGAACAATATGCCTACTCCAGATCCATTCTGTGTGTAGGAGCCATCAAAGAATAACCACCATACTCTAGAAGAGAGGTGCATGATAGAGGAATCAGGAAATTCCATTTGCATGGGTGTATCATCAAACATGGGTGCATCTGCTAGTTGATCAGCAATAACTTGACCTTTTATAGCTTTTCTTTCAAAATATTCAATGTCAAATTCACTTAGAAGCATGACCCATTTAGCTAGTCTACCGGTGAGGGCCGCCTTGCTTAGTAGGTATTTCAGTGGATCAATTTTTGCTACTAGATGCGTGGTATGAGCTAACATATACTATCTCAGTTTCTGTGATGCAAAGATCACAGCTAGACATGCTTTCTCTATCATTGAGTAGTTCTTCTCATAGGCCACTAAAGTTCTGCTGATATAGTAGATGGATCTTTCTTTCTTTTCTTCATCATGTTGCGCTAGCAATGCCCCCAGTGATGTATCTGTTGTGGAGACATATAATATTAATGGCTTCCCGTGAATAGGAGGCATCAAGATAGGTAGATTTGATAGATACTTCTTGATATGGTTAAAGTTGTTCTCGCATTCTTCATTCCATGCAAAGGTCACACCTTTATGTAATGTTTTTGTAAAAGGTTGTGATATGTCAGCTAACTGTGATATGAATCTTCTGATGGACTCTACTCTCCCTTGCAAAGTTTGCATTTGACTGATATTCTTGGGAGGTTGCATCTCTATGATAGCTTTGACTTTAGCTAGATCAACTTCAATACCTTTCTTTGAGACTATGTATCCCAGGAGTTTTCCAGAAGTGACACCAAAAGCACACTTCTTAGGATTTAGTCGGAGACTAAATTTTTCCATTCTGTCTAGGATCATGCTCAGGTCTATTAGATGTTTAGTTCTAATCATGGATTTTGCCAAGGTATCATCCATATAATCCTCCATTGTTTTATGCATCATATCATGAAAAATAGATGTCATTGCTCTTTGATATGTAGCTCCAGCATTTTTGAGTCTGAATGGCATAACATTCCAACAGAAGGTTCCCCACGCACATGTGAAAGTTGTTTTCTCTTGATCTTCTGGAGCAATTTTGATTTGGTTGTACCCAGAAAAGTCATCCATTAAGGAATACATTTCATAGCCCGCAGTCATGTCCACTATCATATTAATGTTAGGCAGCAGAAAATCATCCTTAGGGCATGCTCTATTCACATCTTGAAAGTTCGTGCACACTCTGATTGAACCATCTAGTTTTGAAATAGGTACAATGTTGGAGATCCACTCAACATAGTCTATGACACGGATGAATCCAGCTTTTAGGAGTTTTTCTAGTACTTCTTTGACTAAGAGTGCAACATGAGGATGCATCTTTCTCAATTTTTGCTTGATTGGTTTTACTCCAGGAGAAATGGATAGATGGTGCATAATGAGATTGGGATCCAATCCTGGCATATCTAAATATTTCCATGCAAAGTTGATCTTTTTGTCTGATAAGAATGTAGTGAATTTCTATTTCTCTTCTTCTGATAGAGATTGTGCTACATGTACCAATTATGGTTCCTCTGTTGTACCCAAATTGATGGATTGAGTTGGCTCAATCAGAACTGGAGATCTATCCTGTAAATGACTCAGAAGGACATCAAATATCTCATCCTTAGGCACCTCAGAGAGGTTTTCACCTTCAGATACATCTTTTCTTTTTACTTTTGTCAGTTCTGAGACTGCCACAAAGTGGTTTTCACCCTCAGAACTCTTTTTCTTTTTCCTTTTACTCTTGTTTTTCTGACTAAGATATTTGATGTCCGACTTGGTCATGCTGACGCTCGGTTCACTGATGGAAGTACTCATAGGCTCAACTGCATTGAGGTAGCAGGCAAGGGCATAGTCATTCAGGAAGTTATACATACCATGGTTTGGGTTTGTGGAAGTTTGGTCGATAAGATCAGGGCGTTGGATAGTCAAAGCGGGAAAGGCTTGGGATATGGTGTTCATAGATGTGGCTATGTCATCATTGGTCCTAACCCGACGCTCAAGTTCAAAGGTGATATTATAGCTCAAAATGTTCAATTCATGAATAGGCTCAACATCATCATGGGAGTCCTCTTCAGCCATAGGTGGATCAGACACGTTAAGTTCATTGTTTCACTCTAGACCTATGTTGGGTTGAGATACATATTGGTGAATAACATCAATATATTTCTCTATTATAAGCTCATCTTCTGGAATGGCACCCCATTCATAGTCATTTGACTCAGCTTCTGATTTAGGATCTCTAGGAAATCTTAGAAAATGTGTGAAATCAGGATGAATACCCCAAGAAGGATTACCCTCAGTCTCTAACTTGAATTCATATTCATGGGAATCAGTCTCAGAATAACTACCCCCTTCTTCTTGATCAGTTTGATTGCCTTCGAGATTGGCTGGTTCTTGTGGTGCAACCATCTCTTGCACTACAGTAGGTTCTTGTGTGTCTACTACATTAATTCTTCTGATAGGATCATCTTTATCATCAAGAAGATCTTTGATCTCTTTAGGTAATTTTTCATAGGGGATAAGCTCAGAGCTATCTGAATCATAATCAGAGGGTTTTGTTTCTTCTTTCTTGAGAAGGGGTTCTCCTGGTGCAATTTGTTCTATGACATGAGAACAACCACCTTTGAGATGATAGGGTTTCTTCTTAAAGCCTAAGCCCCCAATATCTTTGTTGGCTCTACCAATATGTGAAATGGGTGCCACAAGACCCTTTCCTTTGATTCCTAGAGGTCCTTGACCAGAATATCCCATCTTGGCTATCAATTTGTTTCCTGGACCATATGAATTAGAAGGGATTGTAGGTGCTATAGATTCACTAGGTTGAACAATTTTAGATTCAGAATCCTCTTTATATAGCCATGCCAGCACAGCTTCATCCTCTTCAAATTCTTGTTTGGATACTTGCTCCGCCACAAAATTTCTTTTGTATGCTTCCATAGGTTCCTTAGGTTCTGATTTAGACTGCTTCAAGGATTGTCCATATGACTTAGGTGAGATTGGGAGAGATGTCAGAGACAAGACTAGCTCTATAGTGTATTCTCCCATCCCATTTTCTTTGATATTGATCTCTTTAGCAATGTCATCCATCTTAGATGTGGAAGCAACATTTAGCTGCTTGATGGAAGATTCTCTGTTATTGGGAACAAGCTTATCAGCACTTTCCTTCAATGTATTGCAAGTTGTACTTAGATCTGCTGGGATAGTAACCTCCACTCCTTCATAGGGAAATTTCAAGCATTGATGGTACGTAGAAGGAATAGCTTGCATTTCATGTATCCAGGGTCTCCCTAGAAGGATATTGTAAGCCAATGGTAGATCAAGCACCTGACATGTGGTATCTTTGATGACCAGACCCACTCGGATAGGTAAGACAATGGTGCCTTTAGAAGCTCTTTCTTGTTCATCATAGGCTTTTATGGTGATCTTCTTTCGAGGATCAATAGCCATCTCTAAGAATCCCAACTGTGTGATTAAGTTGTAAGAACAAATGTTGAGGCCTGTGCCCCCATCTATCAACACACGTTTGACTTGATGGTTCTGGATCAAGACTTCTATGTGCAAGGGCTGATTATGTGGGTGACTTAGGGAGTTGTCATCTTCCTCTGAAAAGGAGATATATTGCGGAGACATTAGATGACCAACCATAGTCTGGAACCTATCTAGATCTAGATCATTAGGAACATTAGAGCAAGCAAAGCTTTGTCTAGGATATCTCTGTGAGCTGGAGATATTTGAAGTAACTCAAACATAGAGATTTTGGCATTGGTATGCTGGAGTTGTTGGATGATGCTATAAGATGTAGGCCTTGTATCCTTTGGATTGGAAGATTTCAAGGCAGCCTTCTATTTAGAAGCAGATGTGAGATTGAAAGGTATCTTAGGGACATTAGATGAACTTGGTGTTTGTCCTTTCAGATGAGTCTGAGCTTGTGATCTGGTAACCGCATTAGCTGAGGAATGATTTCTATCTCTTTGTACAATCATGATGACATTGCAGCTCTCAGAGAGACATGGTTCAACCATATTGATGACAACATTGTTTCGAGGGTAGGCATAGTTGACTTTTGCCCCCATGTTAGGCTGAGAAGTGGAAACTCCCTTGCCATGTTGTGGAAATGGTTTTATAAATGCTGTGTGATCATTATTGCTGGTAGGATTATCGATCGTGATGTCCCCTTGATCTATCAAGTCTTGAATGGTATGCTTCAAGTGGAAGCATCCATTAGTTCTGTGGCCTTTAGTCCGATGGAAAGCACAGAATTCATTATCTTTCCACTAATATGGTTTTGGATCCAGATCAGGGTTTCGGATTGGTGGTAAAGAGATCATGTTATCAGCTATCAGGGTTCTCAGGATAGATTCCAAAGATTCTCCCAGGGGAGTAAACTTTCATTTATTATCCCATCATTTGAATGGATTCTTTGGAGATGGTTTAGCAGATTTTTTCTCTGAAGCTTCAATGGCCTTGGTGGCAAGGGTGAGATTGTAGGCCGGTGCCTTTGATGGGGTGCGGATAGTGTCAAAAACACCATCAGAGATGATACCTTTGTTTCTATTCTAGCTCTTGTTTTTATCTTTTGAGCTAGATCCAGATTCAGACTTGTCCTTTTGAAGTGTGATTTCTCCTTTCTTGACAAGTACTTTCTCAATCTTGATTGCATTATCCACCATTTTATCAAAAGATACATGATCTTGCATTTGTAATGGATAGTTGAGCTCTGGAACAAGGTTATTGATAAAGATTTCAAGTTTCTCCATTTCGGGAATTGGTCTAGCATATAGAGAAAACTTCTTTCGCCACCTCTTGAGAAAAGTTAAGAATGATTCCCATGGATATTGCTTGAGGTTACAGATATCGATCATGGTAATTGGATGTTGAATATTGTAGGAATATTTTTGATAAAACAATTTAATCAATTCCTCAAAATTTTTGATCGTAGAAGGTAATCTTGAAAACCACTGAATGGATGCTCCTCCCAAGGATCTAGGAAAAAGATGCATTAGATAAGTTGGTTCATGCATGAATTCCATGGATTGCATACAAAACTCTTTGACATGATCTTGAGGATCAGAGTGTCCGTCATATTTGTCATACTTTGGTATCTCCACTCTTTTTGGGAATGGTGGCATATACAAGTTTTTTTCGAATGGGAAAGGACATAGGGCCTCCATGGAGAACTCCTTGGGTTCCTTCTTCTTAAGATTGTTAAATTTGACTTGTATAGCATGCATCTATTTTGTCATAGCTGTGAGTGGATTTTCTTCCTCATGTGTGATTATATCATCAATGTTAAAGTTGGGAGGAAGCTTAGCCCCTTTCTAGGCTAATTGTAAAAAGTATGCCTCTCTATCCACTTTCAAGAAATGCCTCATCATTCTCTTGAATTCATCATCATTCTGACACCGATGGATTTCCGAGGGCGTAGGTTCTTGGTCAACATTATGTTGAGAATGGTGTCCCTAGGATCCTCCTCCTAGAGAACCGTGGTTTGTCCCTACTTGAGACATGATAGGAGTTTTTGGGCTCCCTGGAATAGATTGAGGAGGAGTTTGCTGATTACCTCCGTGAGTTGATAAAGGAGGTATGTAACCAGTTTTCAATCAAAAGTTACCGAGATCGTCATCTTCGTAGATACCTGACTTGATGAGTTGTTCAAGAGTTGGACCCAGGGTATTGGTCAAAAGTAAGTTCTGAGATGTTTCTTCTAATTTCTTAT
Source organism: Chamaecyparis obtusa (assembly GCA_027943335.1). Taxonomy (NCBI): domain Eukaryota; kingdom Viridiplantae; phylum Streptophyta; class Pinopsida; order Cupressales; family Cupressaceae; genus Chamaecyparis; species Chamaecyparis obtusa. Next base: position 786,827 of record BSBK01004178.1, read on the forward strand.
GTGAAGAAGCTCTGGTCTCCACCATTAACTTTGAATGAAACAGAAGAAAAGGATGAAGACAACTGAAGAACAATTTGATTCGAGAAAATTGGATGACGCAACCTTGTCAAGATTATGATAGTTTTGAAGATCTGATGAGACGTGGGTGAAGGAAACTGTGCCCTAGATGTATGGGATAGATCGCCCAAAAGATAGCGGACATGAGTTCTCAACACTTAGTCTATTTTTGAAGATTGATTGAAGATTGATAGTTATGACAAGGTTTTGACACAAGATAAAAAGGACTCAAATTGATCAAACAGAAGACTAGATCGGATTCAAAACATTAATCTTGAAAAATGGTAGAATGCTCAATAGCTACTGCTCTGTTCTTGACACAATGATATTTTTGACAGATTCTGGAACTAGGCTGGAAACATCGGATATCTTGCAATTTGACAATTTCTGACAACTCTCTCAAATTTTTCCAAACAACACTCTGCAGACTCGTACGACACTGGGTAGTCTATGAAATGACAATTGCTAAACTCGTATGACTTTTGACTTTCTGAAATGACTTTTGACTCCAGAAAAGATTTTACGTCAATTTTTGCAAAATTTAAGGTCTTTAGTTTAGGATTGTTTGCAAATTGTACTGTCTAGATTTTGAAGGTTATACCAGATTTGATCATTTTTAATAGCCAAGTAGATAAATAAGCACGCAGAATAGCAAGCAAGTGATTCCAAGCACGTCTAAAAATAATGAACAAGGGCAAAAGAAACCTTGCGCATGAACAATCAAGTGACCAAATTGTGCTAATCCCTGAGAGTACTAATTATGTATGTTCTGAAAAGTTTTGCAATAACACACATATACCTGAGAATGAAAAATTGGCCTCTCTAGGGTTTTTAGTAATGGTTTGACTCTACAACTTTTATGATTCAAAGGGGTGAACTCCAATCCCAGCGCACTAGGGTTTTGACACAGTTCGAGAACTTAATCTTCAAGAGCTGCTAGGGAGATCTAACAACCCAACAATGAACCATACCCGTGGAGATTTCTTCCACAAGGACATTTATATAGCGGCTGTCACTACCATGGTGAAAATGGCTATTACCGCTTGAGGTTCCGTCAACGCAGTTTGCCCTATGAAGGGATTGTCTGCTATGGTTAACCCTCTCTAAAGGTGACTCACATATTTATACCACAAGGGGACTTGGCTCCAGATCCAAGGTTTTTGACACCTTTTCACTTTTAACCCAAACAAAGCAAGCAGATTAATTTGACAAGCTAAGACAAAGTTTTGTTCCACCAAGGTCTATGATATCAACTCCACGTGATCTATCAACCTCTCTGAGGAGAGAATGTATCAATCAATAAGAGAAGATGCACTAACCAATTTTGATTCACCAAAGCTTGTGATATCAACCCCACATGATCTATCAACCTCTCCGGAGAGAGAATGTGTCAATAAATAAGAGAAGACTCACTAACCAAGTTGAATGTGAAACGCACTAAGTATCCTCCCTACCTACAAGGATTCTATCGTCAAGAAAGATTTCTCTAGGAATCCAATCCCTCAAGAATCATGAATAGTGTTCATAGGGCCTAATTACTATGTGAGCACAAATATATTCCCGAAAGCAAATCTATCAAAAGTACCCAAAAAGCAGAAAGAGGAACACTTAACGCTTAAAGCGAATATGAGATGAGTCCACAAGGTGGAACACTTAACACCTCACACAAGCTAAAAATGAGTCCCCAACTTAGAAAACAAGTGAGTTCCTAAAAGCACAAAAGGGTTGCCAAGTGGAACACTTAACGCTTCTGTCCTATTGACCCCTCCCCTTTATGGCACTGAGATTGCAACCACGGGGCGAAAATGAGGGGCCGGAAGATTAGCGAGTCCAATAACCTAAGATAGCAATCAAGATCAATCACAAGTATTCTAAGACTACTTAATGAATCCTTAAGGGGTCACAACCTAGTATCAATTATGCAAGTGTGTAGAAATAGATAAAATCATGAAAAGATGCACACAAGCCAAACACATAAGAGATTTATTTTAGAATCCAAATTGAAATATTATCAGCTTGAGAAGAATACCTTAGGTCCAACGCTCTACAATCCAAAATTTAGCACACGTTCAAAAGTACAAAATCAAGACCAATCAACAGCAAATTGTAAGCGTTAGAAATCAATAATCTGAAAGTACAAATCTACAAATTATGTGTCTCTGTAGCAAAATCTCGTGTGAGGCAGAATGCGGTCCCACGTGAGGAAAAACTATCTCGCGCGATGAAGAATGAAGTCTCATGCGAGGAAGTACTATCTCGTGCAATGAAGGATGAAGTCTCGCGCAAGGAAGTACAATCTTGCATGACAAAAATATGAAGCCTCGCGCGAGGAAGTGGAGTCTCACCTGATAAAAGATAAAGTCTCACGCGAGGAACTGTAGTCTCGCATGAGAAAGTGATTTTTTTGCGCACAAAAATGATACCAGTGAAATTTCACGCGACACAAAAAGAAATCTCGCGCGATGCAAGTGAAATCTCGCGTGAGAATTCATACAGAGATGTATGAAAGTACGGACAGAATGATAAAAATTACTGTGTATGGACAACTTTGATAGAAAAAGTGCCAAAATTTTATTTTTTTCTCTTTTTTGCAGGCAAAAAAGAAACAAAAAATAACGTCCTATAGAGTATACCAGGACCCTTGAAATGTGTATCCTCAAAAGAAAGAAAATTGATAGAAATGAAGGGAAACTCATTTCAGGGCCCCACGGTGGGTGCCAGAAATGTGTGTGTGAAAATTGTACCTGATCTGTAGACACAACACTTCAGTAAAACATTAGAGGTTAGCTATAATCAAAATCGTGCAAAATTGAAATCTAGTCTAACCAAGTGATTTACTGCCTTCTAATAGGTGCGAGATTGATGTTCTTAGATTGTAATCAAGATCAGTGACCTAGACGACACCTAAATGAAGGATTTGAATGCAAAAGATGGATATGAAATTGAATGCAATTAAACTATTTTTTTTTTGATATTTTCTATGCAATAAGAATGATAAACTGATATGCTATGAATGCAATTGAAAACTGATATGAAATGAATGCTAAATGATCTAACAATGAAGATTCTAACAATGATATGAAAACTATGAAATTCTATGCTAAGATATAAAAACTATGCAATTGAAATTGATCTCACAAAGCTTTGAATTTGCAAGTTGATTCCTCAGCCTCCAATTCTCCAGTGTGATTGTGCAGAAATATGAGATGAATTATGAAGAGCTGAGCCTTGTTTTATAGAAATCCAGGGCTTTGGAGGTGCATGGATAAAAGCCATAAATCACTCAAATAACTCAGCTTGATTTTTGAGTTATCTGATAATAACAGATAATTAAGTCACAAAAACATGCAAAAGCTAAGCTTTAACTCAAAATAGAGTTTAGCTTTAATTGATAATTGACAGTTGTCTGCTTTTGTGATTGTGCATGTTTTAATTATGAATTAATTTAATAATAAAGTGATTTATGCTCAACTTAACTGATTTTTGAAATAAAATAATTAATTTATGGGTTAATTAACTATTTTATCAAACTTTTATTAAAAATTATATTATTAAATAATGACAACATGCTTTAATTAATTAAATAAGAATTTAATCAATTAAAGATAGAAATTTTGATTTATTGTCAAAATTAAATAATACAATTAATAATAGATAGAATTAAATTTAATTAAACAATTAAGTGGCAAATATTAAATCTAATTAATTAAATATGAAAATATTCAATTAATCAAACTTTAGGATAAATGTGATTTATTGCCAAATAATCATTAAATTAAAGATAATTATGATAATTAGGAATATTACTAGGAATATTCTCCGATGCAGAATTTAAGATAATCAATTATGATTCGATGATGTTTAGATGTGCCTTAGGTTAGGACTTTGATGTCGATTTCATTCGATTTGATGATGTAGGAGATTAATGAACTTATAGCCCATTTTTGTGGTATTACAGTAGGTAGGGAGGATATTGTTACTATCTCACGGTCTTTCTTGGTTTAGTCTTCAACATTGATCGGTATGTTCTCTCTTGGTCCCATTTAGAGAGCTCGGTAGACATTGTTGTTGACATTTTGAACCTTGGTGAGGTGGTTTCAATCTTAGCATGTCAATGAACTTGCTTGCTATTTTTGGGTGAAGTGAAGAGGCTAGAGGATTATGCTCTACTCCCTTTTTGGGTAGTACCAAAAACTTAGATCCTTGAATCTAAACCAAGTCCCCATGTGGTCCTTTTTGTGAGTCACCTTGTTAGAGAGGGTTAACCGTAGTGGAAATTCCCTTTATTGGGTAAACCACATGGATGGAACCTCAAGCGGTAATAGCCATTTTCACCGTGGTAGAAACAATTGCTATACAAATGTCCTTGTGGAAGAAATCTCCACGGGTGTAGTTTCTTGTTGGGCTGTTAGATCTCCTCAGCATCTCTAATTGATTAAATTCTTGGAATGTTTCAAAACCCCGGTGCGCTTGGATTGGAGTTTGCCCTCTTGAGATTTCAAAAGTTGCAGAGTCAAACCATTACTAAGAACCATAGTGCAACCAAATTTGTCTTTCTAGGACTATGTGCATGGTTGGAAAATATTTGAAGAACATACACAAGTAGAATCTTTAAGGAGTAGCATACTAAGTCACTATTATTGTTCATGTGCAAGGTTGCTTTGTCCCTTGCTCATTGTTTGAAGACATTGTTTGCTTGAACTCCTTGATTGCTATCTTGCGTGCTTAATTGATGCTAAAAATTTGTTGATACATTTAGTTGATCTTTTAAAATGAACAAAAACTGAGTTCTTAAGTTTACAAACTTGTTGTCAAGTGGTCTGATCCTATTTTGTCACATGGCTCTGCACATTCTCACGTGAGCCTAGCATTTTCTCGCGTGAGATTTCACTTCCTCATGTGATCCCTAGCATTTCTTTGCGTGGGACTGCATTTGCTCACGTGAACCTGTCCCCTTGTCTGTCAAAACAGTGAGATGATTCATGCCATTTTCAATTTTCCTTTGTCGATCTGGATTATAGTAGGTCGCTTACCTCATAGTCAGAAGCCTATTTGCACCTTGGGTTCCTATGTCTTGACCTCTTGGATTAGTATTCTTTGATTTCACAAGTGACCTTGCTTGTAATCGGTTAGTTAGAAATTGTCCTTGTTGAGAAAGTAAACCTTTAGATTCTTTGATAACTTGCTTGGAGAGTCTTAGTAGTCTCTTGTCCAATTCACTTCCATCCAAAATCAATTTCAATCAAATATAATTTGGGTAAATCATCCTCCTGATCCATATGTGTTAGGATACTTATCTGTTGATTGGGCACCTCTGTGGCAGTGTTGGTTTATACCTTTTGCAAAATTTCTATCTTACCACCTCTCTATTTTGGACAATTGAATGCTTTTACTATCCTAGTTTGGTACCAACATTTCTTAGGGTCATCTTATCACCTAGGATCTTATCTTTCATGTTGGTTATGACAAGATATCAAGTAAATCAAGGAAAATGACCTCAAGTAGTCTTTGATCAATTACCCTTAGTTCAAACTCACCAAAAATGTAAGGGAAAAGAGCCTATCTTTGACAAATCCCCTAAGAATACCTCAGAAGCTTAGTTTGATCCCAAGATTAATCTTAGCGAGTTGAGCACATCCTTAGCACCTTCTCAATCAGATATGGATATGAGGTACACAATGACTTGAGGGGAGAGGAAAGAAAGAGATAAAAGTCTCAATGACATGTTGGAAAGGCATATAGATAACATTTTGTTTGGCAGTTCATCTCATGAAAATCGACCAGTTTCACCAGTTATCTCAACCATATATTTGGATGCTCACCAAAGGATTGAAAGGGAAATGAAGAAGTCCTATCAAGAAGAGAAATCACAACATGAAAGTCAAGATGATGAACCTTATGATACTCATGTGAATGTTGCATACACTAATGACTTGTTTAGACATTCAAGACCGAGTTCACCACTTCAAACAACTTCAAGATACACAAGCGAAAGACTCAAAAGAATTGAGCATGAAAAGAAAGCCTTCCTAGATGAACAAGCCGCAAAGGAAGAGAAAATTTGATTCCTAGAGTCGGAAAGACAAGCCTTATTGGATATAGAAAGGAGAGCCGCACAAGAAGAGAGATATAGGATTTTGGCCCAACAACTTAATGATCAATACAACAAAATGTGTGTTGGTGGTGGAAACAATTCTCCTCCACCCACCCCTCCTAAAACTCCACAAAGTGGAAGATACTCAAGAACACCTTCAAGATCTCCTAGCCCTAGAGGAAAAAGGGCTTCACAACAAGACCATTATAGGAGACAAACACCTCCTAGGAACTTAAGGAAACCATCTCAATGTGCTCACCATGGTTCACAATATGGTGGTGGTAGTTCAAGTTTTGACCTCGATTCTCAAGATTTCATGAAAATACAACAAGAACCACTATTCCAGTAGTATGTGGAGAGGTATGTGGAGCAAAAAAAGATAAGTTCCTAGAGAATTTGATCAACAAGGGTGCTAGAGTACCCTACAAATTTGATGTGGACATAAAGATCAAGAAGCAAGGTCCATCTCAGGAAGAAAGGATTAACCAACTTCATAATATGATGGAAAAGATGTTGGCACCCAAGAGCTCGTTCAATCTTGACTCAATTTGTCCCAATCCTTTTGACAAGAGTGTGAGCATGAAAGATTTTCCTAGAAAGGTTGAAATCCCTCAATATGACAAGTATGATGGTAATGGAGATCCACATGATCATGTGCATTAGTTCTATATTATGAGTTTTGAGTTCCATCAAGATGACTCCTACCTTATGAGATTGTTTCCAAGGAGTCTTAAAGTTCAAGCGATGGAATGGTTCACCAACATAAATCCCCCCATCAAGACTTTCAAAGAGCTTGTCCATAGATTTATCCAACACTTTGCATACAATCTTTCAAGATCTGTCACCATGTTGGACTTATGCAACTTAAAGCAACATCAAGGGGAATCCTTTGTCACTTTCTTGCAAAGGTGGAGATGACAATGCTCTCGCTACTCTAGGACCATTCCTAAAAATGAGAAGTTTGATATCCTTGTTAGCAACTTGGTTCCTGAAATGCGGTATGAAGTTAGGAAGATGGTCTTTGATTCCTTTGACACCATGGTTGAAACCGCATGTAGAATTGAGGATGTCTTGAAAGAACAAGGAATTTTGGCCAACAAAAAAAACAACAATGGTCAAAATAACAACAACTCTAATAAGGATAAAGGAAAAAACTCACATTGGAATAGGAACAAACAAGTGGTTAATGATGGAGTTGTGGACTCTTCTCAACCCAAGGATCAAGTTGTTCTTCACTTATCTAGCGTTGTTCAAGCTATGAAGCTCAATTCATCTAACCAACCAGAGTACAAGCCAAGATACCAAGATAAGCCTAAGAAAGAGAGGCATCTGTTTACAAAACTTGGTGATTTCTATGAGGATGTCTTCAAAACACTCATTGCCAACAACCTTGCATATCCTCAAGATCTTGCAAAGCATCATATACCTAATGTTAAGCCACATTGGTGGGATGAGAAAGCCTTTTGCAAATTTCATAATGGCATTGGACATAATATTGAAAATTGTTGGAAACTTAATCATATCATCCAAGATCTCATTGAGAATGGAAAACTTCAGATAGATGGGTTGAACACCAATGCTGATCATAAGGCTTTCAAAGATCCTTTGCCCAAGTATGAGAAGGGGGAAACCTCTAAACCTAAGAATGGAAAGGCTGAGATCAATTACACTTACATAGCTGCAGAGAATGTTGTCAACATGCTTGAAGTTGTGGAAGAAAATGTCAATATGATGAGAAATAAAGATCCCTATGGCTATGATCTAGACATGGACTCTCCTCCTATTTTTTATGAAGAACCTGTTGTGGTGCTAAGGGGTCCTAACTTTAGAATTTTGTCCCAAGCTCTTAATGCTGTCACATGAAGTCAAGGTCCCATTGTCATTAGAGGACCCAATTCAAGCCAACCCGGAAAACCAAAGCAAGTGGCATCCAAGAATGTCACCTCAAAACTAGCAGTTAATCCCAAAATGAGTTATAATCTTGTAGATCAATTGCAGAGAACCCCAGCTCAGATTTTGATCTTTGATCTCTTAGAGTTATCCCTGAGCCACAAGAAAGTCCTTGAGGATGCCTTGCGTGCAACAAATGTCCCTAACAACTTAGATGTTGATCAATTCCAAAACATGGTTAATCATATTGCTAGCCCTCATTACCTTACCTTCTTAGATGATGATGATAAAGCCTTGAGCCACCCACACAATCTCACCCTTCATATTGAAGTCACGATTCAAAAAACCCATGTTAGGCACGTGTTGATAGATGGGGGTGCTGGGCTTAATATTTGTTCTTTGATTCTTTTCAAGATATTGGGTTATTCAGAAGAAGTCATAGATACTAGAAAGAAGATCACTATCAAAGCCTATGATGAGGTGGAAAGAAGTTCCAAAGGGTTGGTTGTCCTTCCTGTTAGGATTGGTCCTATTGAAAAAGATATTTTGTTTCAAATTGTTGATGCTGGTCCTCTGACATACAATATCTTACTTGGTAGACCATGGATTCATGATATGTAAGGAGTTCCATCTACCTACCATTAGTGTGTTAAGTTCCCCTACAATGGAGTAGAAATTTGTATACCTGGGGATAGCACATTATTTGTTAACTCAATTTCAGCAAGTACTCATGTTCCCCTCAATAGAGAGGAAAAATATTTCAATGCAATCTTAATAGAAAGCAAAGACAAATTCAAGTTAGTAGACCTTGGTGTAGGGTGGTATCAACTTAACTCTTTTACAAAGCTTCCAGTTTCACCTAGGTCTTATGGAAAACCTTCACAAGAATTGAGACCCTCATCTTCAACTATGACTTTATTTGGCACATTTGTAGAGTCCTCAGTGCCTATTCAAGATGAGAAAGAAGAGGTAGTTGTTAAAGATTGGATTTATAGAGAAGAAAAATACATGCACAATAAGAACTTCTCTCCTTCCCCTAAGGCTTATGGAAGAGGGTATACTTTTGTCAAGCAGATGGGTTATCCTGGACATGGCCCTCTTAGTCATAGATTGGATGCTAGAGGTGAACCTCTTAATCATGCTATTTTTGGACGCAAGTCTAAGAAGATGATTGGCCTAGGATTTGCAAATCATAACAAGAACATTGCTCCTATCCTTGATGAGTTGGATAGTGAAGATGAATCAAAATACATGTCAAATTTGACAAATCAACAAGATATGTGTGAAGATTGGGTCCCTTCCACCAATCTCCTTTGGGGAGGTTTAGATAGTCCAATTGCTCATGCGATAGTTGTAAACTTAGAACAAGATGAATCAGATATAGAAGATCCCATCAGAGAACATCAACTTAAGAATATTATTTGTTTGATGGAGAGAGTTGTTACCCTTGATGACATTAGAGCTTCCACATCAAGATGTCCCAAACCTTCATGGTGTAAACATCCTAGTTGGGATTCAGAAATAGATTCACGAGTATGAATGGGACACTCTCTCAGATCCTTCTACAGTTGACATGAATATTGATGTCATCCATGCTTATAGTTCTCAACCTAAGGTAGCCGATGAGTCACGTGTAGGATTAGAGGATTTGAACTCACATGTTGCCTTAGTGGATGATTCTTCACTTGTTAGGATGAATCCTGATTTGGGTAGCTTAGAAGGATACTTGATGGACTCTGACTCTTCGATCACCAGAGATGATATCATTTGTATCCATAAACTTGAACCAGCCATTGACTTACCTCTTGCTCATCCTAACCTCATTGATTGGTCCCAATGCTATCAAGAACCTAAGCTCTTAACATTCCAAAATGACTATGAGATAACCTATTACTTGAACTCCATTAACTTGTAGTCTCTTCCACCAGTGAACCAGCTACCAGCATGACAGAGCTAGACATCAAGTACCTTAGTCACAAAATAAAAAGAAAATAAAAAAATAAAAAGAGTGTTGATGGTGAAAACCATTGTGTGGTGGTGTTGGAACCAAAAAAAGTAAAAATAAATGATGTATCCAAGGTTGAAAACCTCTATGAGGCACCTAAGGATGAGGTACTTGATTGTCTCCCTAGCTACTTTAAAGAAAAATCTTCAATTCTTGTTGAGCCAACACAAGTAGTCAACTTGGGTACATATGAGGCTCCATAGATAGTACACTTGGCTCAGTCCTTGTCAACACAAGAAAAGGAAGCCTACACTAAGTTCTTACAGAAAAAGAAGATCAATTTTTCTTGGACTTATTTAGATATGCCAATTTTGGACACTAATCTTATAATGCATCACTTGTCCATAGCTCCAGGTGTAAAACTAGTCAAACAAAAATTGAGAAAGATGCATCCTCACATAGCTCTTTTGGTCAAAGAAGAATTGGAGAAACTCCTTAGTGCAGGGTTCATAAGAGCTATTGACTATGCTGAATGGATATCAAACATTGTACCAGTTTCCAAACATGACAAATCCATTCAAATTTTCATAGATTTCAGAGATGTCAACATAGCATGCCCAAAGGATGATTTTCCACTCCCTAATATAGACATGATAGTGTACATGACCATGGGTTATGAGATTTATTCCTTGATGGATGGTTTTTCTAGATACAATTAGATTAAGATAGCTCCTGAAGATCAAGAAAAGACTACATTCACTTGTACATGGGGTACCTATTGTTGGAACATTATGCCTTTTGTATTAAAAAATGTAGGAGCCACCTATCAACAAGCTATGACAACCATTTTTCATGACATGATGCATAAAAACATGGAAGATTATGTGGATGACACCTTGGCCAAGCCTAAGAAAAGAGACACACACTTAGATGATTTAGAAGTCATTCTAGATCGCATGGAACAATTTCAATTAAGGTTAAATCCTAAAAAGTGTGCATTTGGTGTCACCTCTAGAAAACTTCTACGATTCATCATTTCAGCAAAAGGAATAGAGGTAGACCCGGAAAAGGTCCAAGCAATCATGGATATGCCACCTCCTAAAAACATTAGTCAAATAAGGAGTCTTCAAGGACGTCTTCAATCCATAAGGAGGTTCATTTCATAGTTGGAAATAGAGCTCAACCTTTCAACAAGAACTTACACAAGGGAGTCAAATGTGTTTGGAATGAGGATTGTCAAAAGAGCATAGATCAAATCAAGAAGTACTTGGCAAATCCTCCAATTTTAATGCCTCCTATCCTAGGGAAACCACTTATTCTATACATTTTAGTGACATAATCTTCCTTGGGGGCATTACTAGCTCATCTTGATGAACATGCGAAAGAAAGAGAAATATACTACATTAGTCGTACTCTTGTTTCATATGAGGTTAACTACACCAACATTGAGAAAGCTTGCCTTGAAGTTGTGTTTTCTTCCCAAAAGTTGTGACATTACATGCTTGCGCACACAATACACCTCATAGCAAAAATTGATCCACTCAAGTGTTTACTCTGTAAGGCTACTCTCACAGGTAGACTTGCTAAATGGATGATGATCCTTTCTAAGTTTGACATAGAGTACATTGAGTGTAAAGCAATAAAAGGACAAGCTATAGAAGATCAATTGGCTGATTTCCCAATTCAAGATAGTGCACCTATTCAAGTTGACTTCCCAGATGAGCATCTCATGTATATGACTAAAATAACATGGAGGATGTTCTTTGATGGATCTTTTATGCAAAATTGTTCAGGAGCTAGTGTGTTGTTTGTCTCTCCTCATGGGTACACAATTCCTAAGTCTTACAAGTTATTGTTCCCATGTACAAACAACATTTCTGAATATGAAGCTTTAACAAATGGACTTAAGATGGCCATAGAATGGAGAATCATAGAGTTACACATCTATGGGGATTCATAGCTGATAATCAAACAAGTCAATGAACAATATCAAACAAAAGATGAGAAACTGGTACCTTACAAGAAAATGGTTGACTCCTTGAAACGATATTTCACATTTATCACAATTCAAAAAATCCCTAGAGCAGAAAACAAAGTAGCTGATGCTATGGCTACACTTGCTTCTCTCCTTTAGTTAGAGGAACATGAGTCCAGATTTGAATTCATGGTTGAAGAGCTACATCGCCCTATTTATGATTCCCAAGAAAGCCATTTTATTTGTACTCTTATTGGTTGTGAGTCATCCTGTTATGGTGCCATTTAATCATACCTTCATGATGGCATTATTCCTGAAACCTTTAACTGATCTAAACATAGAAAATTTACCTGAAATGCCTCTCGCCATACCCTTATCTCTGGTGATTTGTATAGGATGGGTTTAGATGGAACACTTCTTAGATGCTTAGAAAAGGAAGAATCCAACCAAGTGTTAGTTGATATTCATGAGGGCATCTGTGGGGGACATTCCAATGGTCTTGCCATGGCCCGAAGGTTTCTTAGGGTGGGGTACTATTGGCCTATGATGCAGATTGATGTAGTAGATTTTGCAAATTCATGTGAAAGTGTCAAAAACATGGTAACCTGATACATGCTCCAGGCAGGGAGCTCATTCCTTCTATATCTCATTGGCCATTTCAGCACTGGGCCTTTGATCTTGTTGGGCAGATTCATCCCAACTCATCAGGTGGACACAAGTTTATTATCACTACTACTAATTACTTCACTAAATGGGTAGAAGCTATCCCACTTTCTATTGCCTCAGGCAAGGCAGTCTCTCTATTCATCTTGAACCATATCATTTGTCGATATGGAGTGCCTTATAAGATTATTACTGACAATGGAGGTCAGTTCAAAAATAAGGACCTTAAGAAACTCTACAAGAAATTCAAGATTAAACAACATTGGTCCTCCATTTACTTCCCGCAAGGAAATGGTCAAGCAGAGGCATCAAACAAAACCATTCTTAAAATCCTACATAGAACAGTTCATAAGAATGGTAGAGATTGACATTTACATATAAATATAGCTTTGTGGGCTTATAGAATGAGTATTCGTACTCCTACCGGGACTACTCCTTTTTCCCTTACATATGGTGTTGAAGTAGTGTTACCTTTAGAGGTTGAGATTCTTTCACTTAGATTTTCCCTCAAAGGTCTAGTTACAGATGAAGACTACTGCACCATGAGACTTCAAGAGTTAGAACTTCTAGATGAGAAACGTCAAGCATCATTTGACCATATGAGGGTTTATCAAAAGTGTATGTTCAAGGCCTTCAACAAAAAGGTTCACCCTAGAGAATTCCAAGTGGGAGATCTTGTCCTATGTGAAAATCCTAAGAATCAACAACATAGAGATCAAAAGGGAAAATTTGAACCTAATTGGCTTGGACCTTACATCATTACAATAGCTTTTGGGATAGGTGCTTATTTATTATCTACTGGAGAGGGAGAGCAGCTCCCTGATCCTATCAATGTCTTGCACCTAAAGAAGTTCTATCCATGATGCCCATTCTATCTGGGGGCATCCTTTGTACATCCTTATTGATCCTGAAAAAATCCAAAAAAAAAATGATATATTGTCCAAAAATTCTAAAAATCTGAAAATGTCCTAAAAAAATGATCATCTTAGTGAAAACCTAGCAATAGGCGCTTTGATGTATCTCAAAAAAATTATATATTTAAAAAATACAAAAATTCAAAAATTCAAAAAAAAAGAAAAAGTGCCTTGGTGAAAACTTGGAAACAAGCACCTTGGTAGCAAAAATACAAAAAAATTATAAAAAGTCTTGAAAAAAAAAAAAAAGAGAAAATTTTGCAATAAAATCCAAGTGGTGAAAACCTGGAAACATGAGCTACTTGAGGCCTTTGCACCTAGCCTTTCTCCATCATGCCTTGTCCTTATTGCCTTGGTTTGGAATTGGTCTTTGTCTTTGTTTAGGGGGCATAACTATGTTAGTTTTGGTCTCTTGGATGTGTTAGTCTTTAGGACACCTTGCAAATGGTGTTTTTCAACACCACCCCAACTGTGTTTTTCAACACAGCCCCTAACATCGAATGTTTTTCAACACTTATCAGCTTGGTCTTACCCAATTCTATCATGTGATCTTACCTACTTGCAAGCATTCAATCGTTATCATCAGAACTCAGTATTAGTTAACACACTTAAATTTTTAAATGCAACACTTAATGCTTGAGCTCTGTCATGATCTTTTCTTTGTGTGTTGACTGTTATTGATTTTCGTTGAGTGTCCTTGTCTAATAAGTCTCTCCGGGATGCATGGCTAGAGGACTTGGGGCATGAGGCATGTTTTTAATTGCTTTCTGCTTGTGGGTGTGGTCTTGAACCTCTTGAGTGTCTTTTGTTGTTCCCTTGACACACTTAGGAGATTTGAGGCATCATCCTTGACTGCTTTTGCACAACCGTTCTTATGGTCATCCTGGCATCTATGCCTTAATGAGAGCATGGTTTTGTTACATTAAATTGGGTAAGCTAACATCGAAGTCATCTTGACCTTTATGTCTTTGATGCTTATGTTAGAATCTTTCCACATTCCAATCCAATATAAATCACATTCATATCTTCATAGTTGCGCTTGTGACTAGTGATGATTGTGTGATTTTTTGATGTCTGTTAATAATGGCCCAATGATGAAAATAAGTTCCTTAACATTCTCTAATGAATGATGAACACAAAATCCTATGTTACGGTTGCTCTATTGCAAGTACACCTTTGTATTTTCATGTAGCTTGCATTGTTAGACTTCATGTTAATTTGTATTTTTAGGCTGCATTAGGAGTTTGAGAGGGTTTTCCTTCATCTTTCTTTTGGACTTTTAATCAACTATGATCACATTTTGATCTTCTTATCTTCTTTCGTGATCTCAATCAAAATTTCCTATCTTAAAATAGTTGATTGATTTTGAGGCATTCTCTCTTTTTTTGAGGCAAATTCTCTTCCTTCTCTTCATTTCTTTTCACCTCTTCCAAACTTCTATCTTCCATTCACTTTCACCCCACTTCTTTTCTTCAAATTCAACCTTGGGGCATAATCTTGCTTAATGATCTACCTTGGTTCTGTGATCCTTATATCTTCATCTTACATCAAAAACCTTATCTTTAGTTCAATTTGATCAAATTTATCAATTTACTATTTCTCCTCTTTCTCATTTCGATTTTGATCACAAGGGGGCAATACCTATCAAACTTTAATCCTTGATTCAGCTTTATCAATCTTATCAATTAAACCTTGCTTGAGACTTGAAAATTACCTATTTATAGGGGTGTTGGGTTTGTCTTTTTCAATCAGCTTATCTTTGTCTTGATGTGTTCCCATCCGTCGATCACACGTCTGGGTTATTTTGTGATCCCAAATCGATCTCACATTTCAACTTCATTCTTTGACTACATGTGTTCCCATGAAGATCACACATTATTCAAAGAGAGACAAATGTATGCACCCTAAAATGGTCACCTAGACTTTGGGCCCCCATTTTTCAATTTATCAATTTCCCGAATCAATGTTTTGCAATATTTTCAATCAAATCAATTCCTTGATAAAATCATAATTAATTTAATTATTTCAATATTTCCTAAAGTTTGATCATTTTATCCTAAGCCTCATTTAATTAAAAGAAAACTTCCCTTTTAATTAAATAAAATCATCTTATTAAAATAAAATTCCTCTTTTAATAAAATCCCCACTTAAATCCCTCTTTGTGTTGAAAAAGGAAATAAAAATAAATAAAAATCCTTTTTTCTCTCCACTTTAAATGCACATACTTTTAAGTGGTGGGCCTTTTTCATCTTTTTGTCTCTTAAAGAATCTTGAGCACATGGATCAACCAAGATTTAATCTCCACCATTGCTCATTTCTTTTTGCCTCTTAATCTTGACCGTCCGCTTTCCTTTAAAAGGAGCCCTCTCCTTCTCATTTTCATATACATCTAGGTTTAAGTATTGTTATGCTGCAGGTTTGGAGAGAAACTTTGGAGAAAATTCTTGAGCACTTGAGCTTGGATATTGCAACTTCTCTTTTCTTGTCTTCTTCTCTCATGCCCCATGACAATCCATTTAGATTAATCTTGCACTTGCATATTAGATTAGATTCATATGTGCAAGATTAATCTAAATGGATTGCCATGGGGCATGAGAGAAGAAGACAAGAAAATAGAAGTTGCAATATCCAAGCTCAAGTGCTCAAGAATCTTCTCCAAAGTTGCTCTCCAAACCTACAGCATAACAATACTTAAACCTAGATGTATATGAAAATGAGAAGGAGAGGGCTCCTTTTAAAGGAAAGCGGACAGTCAAGATTAAGAGGCAAAAAGAAATGAGCAATGGTGGAGATTAAATCTTGGTTGATCCATGTGCTCAAGATTATTTAAGAGGCAAAAAGATGAAAAAGGCCTACCACTTAAAAGCATGTGCATTTAAAGTGGAGAGAAAAAAGGATTTTTATTTATTTTTATTTCCTTTTTCAACACAAAGAGGGATTTAAGTGGGGATTTTATTAAAAGAGGAATTTTATTTTAATAAGATGATTTTATTTAATTAAAGGGGAAGTTTTCTTTTAATTAAATGAGGCTTAGGATAGAATAATCTTGCATAAGCATTTCCTTTCATAGATTAGTTTGCTTTCATACATTGTTATCATATAGAATAGCCTTCATTTCCATTTGCATGCATACTTGATGATCATGGAGACTAGCATTCTTTCTTTTCCTCTTTGAATCTCTCATTTTATGGTGTACTTGCATGGGCACAAACTAGGTCTAAATCTGAGGGCCTCCATCAAAAACCCTTGCACTCCATGAATAGAGAGCTACGAGTCACCATTTGAGACCTCATTCTTGAGAAATCTTGGATTTAGTGACTCATAGAAGTGTAACATCATTTTAGCACACAGTGAGATGGGGGTTCCTTTTGAGACCAATAATGGAGCCATAGGTAGTTCTAGGATAGATCATTAGATTTTTAGGAAGGAGAAGGGCAGTGTGGCTTTAGATTGAATTTTTTATGTAGAGGTAGTAATGGGAAAGAAGAAAATGTTATAAGCACAAAATGATTTGAACTGCTTGTAGAGAAATTATTAGTTCTTTTGGATAAAGAGGTTGAGGTAGAAGTAGAAAAAAATAAAAAATATTTCATGGAGACGGGTTTGATTGGGAGATTTAGGGGTTTTTGGCCCTAAGAGAGATAGCTAGATTTTAGAGAAGTGGTGACCTATTTTGGATGAAAATGTTTAGATTTATCTAGGTGCCCAATGTTTTTTTATTGTGACCTTTGACAATGAGCTGGAAAGGAAGAAAATCTTCTATGACTACCTTTGGAGCTGGGATAATAAATATACACTATTGTTGAAACCATGGTATCCGACTTTCAATATAGTCACCACATATTTTAACAAGATTCCCCTATGGGTAAGACTTCCATACCTACCACTTCAGTTCTCATTTGAATCATATTTGGAAGCTATTAGGAACACTTTAGGTAACTTTACAAGTGTGGATGAGGGATCACAATTTTTTTTCACTTAACTTATGCATGTATTTTGGTTGAGGTGGATGTTAAAAAAGCCCTCCCAATAGATTTATCATTGAAATTGGCCAATGGTGAGTGGATTCAGCCATTGGATTACAAAGGAATTCCATTCAAATATTGAAGATGCTTTAAAATTAAGCATGTGGCTATGAGATGACCAAAGAAGAGAGTTCTTAAAAAGGAAACTTGGTGGAAGGATGAATTATTTAAATTCTATTCAGTGGAGAAAGAGGATGATATAGTATTAGAGGAGTTGATTGGCCTCCAAATAGGTTTTAGCTTTAGATTCCTTAGAAACATAAAAGGTACGCATAGGCTTGGGAGAAGAGCTGTGTCAAAAGGAAATGGGAATCGAGGCTTCAAAGGTCACAATTGGGGATAATTTCCATGGAAGGCTCCATGAAAGATAGTTAAAAATGCTAAAGAAGGTGAACAAGGTTGAGTCTACTATTTTGGTAGTTGTTGTGAGTAACGGTTTGGATCTTGATGCTTGTGGAAAGGAATGGGTTATTGATAGTGGAAGCCTTGGAATTGTAGGGATTATTTTAGAGTGGTGTTCTTGGCACCATGGAAGGGAGACAAGGTCCTCTATAGAGGATCCCCTAATGTGGTAGAAGGAGGCCAAAAGGTTGGAAGATGGATGCCAAGTGGTTAAAGGGAAAAGAGACAAGAAGGTTAAGAAGGAGGGGGACTTTGATATGACTTTATGTTGACACTCAAAAGGTGGAGAAATTTAAAAAACTTAATTCTTAGAATTGTTAATAAGTCCTCTATAATTGTTATGTTTTATTGGGAGAGGTAGTTCTCTATCGTAAGTATCATTGCTTCGAGCCAGACTAAAGCCCGATTTACTTATAATAAAAATATAACCATAATACCAATAAAATAAAAATCATAGAAAATATTTCTTCTTTAAAAATAACTTTTAACTTTTACCACTAATGGTACAAAATATACAAGATCAATAATGTATTAGAGTACCTTCATATATAGAAAAAGGTGAGATAGAATACAACATAAGATTATGACATTTTTAATAATTATTTGACTTGAGAGACAAAAATAAGTTCCCTGGATAAACATAAACTAGGTGTATAAATGACCTAACAGAGAATTAGTAAGTACCACAAGTCATTCACACCAATGTAATAAATTACATTTTTTAACAAATAATACAACCTATAAGCCTTTGCATCTTTTTTATAACCAATAAGTTAAATGTTCAAATTTCTTCCCTTTTAACATTGATATGGTAGTCCACCATCAAGCTTATCTTTGAAGATTTTAATGATAGGGAAGAAGTGACTACTGGTGTTCTGCAAACTGCTAAAGCCGAGGCACTTTACTCATTTGGATTCAATAAGTGGTGCTTTCATGAAATTAAAAGGCTCCATTTGAAATGTAGAAAGCTTGAAGCTAACAATACCATCCTCCAAGAGAAAGTAGTCTCTTCTCAATGAGAGATCTGCTAATCCCCCCGCTACTGATTTGAAGGATAGAATGGATAAAGTAGATAATACTCTTATCAACATACTCCAGCATAGTATGGACATTATGAAGGCTTCTAGTACCAATCTTAAGGCTCTGGTTAACTTGTTGGACAATGCTTCAGAGGATGATACTGAGGTTAGGAGTGCTCCTCTGCTGGATAGTGGTGGTCCCAGTTCTCGGACCCATGGAAAGAAAAGATCCCCTATGATTAAGAATAATCTGGATGAACTGAAAAGGGTTATTGGCAGGATGGATAACATTTAGGCCAAGATGGAGAAAATGCTGGATGAAAAAGTTGGGGTTCTGTAGCCTGGTGCTCCTGCTGGTTTTTTTGTGTCTCTTGCTGTCTTTTTGGCTGGGTTTCTACCCTTTCTTCGCTAGCTTTGTAGCCCCTAGTATGGGCAGTTCATTGTTGTATGTCTCATCTTTTGGTGTTTATGCTTAATTTTTCCTATCTTTTGTTCCTTAAGTTGTAAAGGGTTTCGGGTCCCTTCAAAACCCATTTTTCTAGTAATCAGAACATTGATATGGTAGTCGAGGAGCTCAAGAATTCTTTTCAAAGTTACACCTTTTCAAGGGTTATGAGGTAGCTTGAAAAATTTCCACCTATTTCAAGATTTATTTTTTAAAAGAAATATCTTCTCATGAATATGTATTTATTTGAAGGTATGGTCAAAGTCAATAATTATTTTTTTAAGAAAATCATTCAAAAGATTGTCTAAGATAGTACTAATTATCAAAAATAATTTATGCTACCAATCTATACTAGATAAATACTTTTACAGGTTACATATTGAGTGAAAGAAGATGTAATGATTTGAAATTGATGTTGACAACTTTATTTGGTCAAGTAATTAAATAAAATGTTAAAATCCTGATTTACTTTGCTTTATATTTTGTTGGGTAAAATGTAAAAAAGAGTTATAAGGGGTTTTATTTTGTTTTGGGGGTGATTGGTTGATTTATATAGAAAATATTAATGAGAGTGTGGAATATTGTTGGAGCAATGAAATATTGGTATTGATTTTTATGCTCATTTTATATGAGTTTTGATATAGATGGTTTGTAAGATCAATTTTTCGTTGGATTTATTAAAGTCTTGTCAAAGTTATCAAATTAATAAACTATAACAAGGTCAAATTAAAGGTTGGTGGTGTCATAGGGAGGATCCCCATCATCCCAAGTCAACTTCTCACTTTGTGATAGTGCTTAGCATGAGGAGAATTTTTTTATACTAATATATTTGAAGGATGCATATGTTGTGAATATTGTTTCTCTTAAGATAGGTGAGGGATTTGGTGGATTCCATATGGATTGTTTCTCGAGTAGTTCATGAGACTATGATAGTGTTGATTCCTAAGTTTTGTTGTCTATTAGTGTCTTACACTTAGTCATTTTCTAGGCAATATTGGTCGGTCATCACTACGACCAAGTCATCATGTATAGGCCGAGTCATGTATATTGTGCATTTACCGAGTAGTAGTTACTGCCGAGTAAGATAGTGGTCACCGAGTACTTCAGTGTTAGCCGAGTCAGTTTATGCCGAGTTATGTAAAGATGTCAATGCTGAGCACCAGGGTATAAAGAACAGTGAATGTTGAGTGCCATAGATATCAAATGTCAAGCAAGCCAGATTTGGCATATGTGTTTGTTGTGGCACAAACACTTAGGTAAACCATTTTGGCGGAAATCCATATTACATTTATTATTTGTTGAGGAAATTACAGACATGATTTTTCTTTAGATTTGTAATCATTAATCCCCATGTAATTCATGGAACCAATCAGAATTAGGGAAAGGTTAAGCGACAAAAGTAGATAATCCAGATTGTAGATCTTAAATCTTGGAGATGATTAATTATTTAATCACTTTCCCTAATAGATTTCCAATAGATAGAACATTATGCCAAAGTGAGGGTAAAGATACAATTTGATGAAGCTCTATGGATGCATATCAATATGGATTTTTGTCCAATAATTTGGTAATCGGTGATTTGAGAGTTTGGAGAGATGGTAGTTGAGAAACTCAAGAATTCATATCAAAGCTACACCCTTTTGAGGGTCATGAGGTGGCTTGATGAAGTTCCTCTTGATTGAAGATATATTTTTTAAGATTATCTTCTCAAGAATGTGTATGTATTTTATGTCAACAACATTTATTTTGTAATCCTTAAGGGGAGTTCCTTCACAAGTTAAAGTTTGAGATTTTAGTGCTACATTTGTAGGACTGTAACAAGGGGGGAATGCTAGAATAGATTCATATATTATTATTTTTTGTTGCCTATCGCACTTTTTAGTTATATAGTTAGAGTTGTATTAACTATAGTATATCAATTGTAACTCTTCTTTAAATATGCTTTCCATTGTTCATTAATAAATCACAAAAGCTAGTTATATGTCATAACGTTGTCTTTGAACTATATTGAAACACTTTATATGAATTCAATATAAATCATATATGGAATTCTCATATTAATAGTGCTCCCAATCATTGTCATGCCTTGGACATATTCATCTCAGTTAAATGGAACTTTATCTAGTACTATTTTTAGGGATCCTCTATCCAAAGTCACAATGATTCAAGGCAATTTAAGGGGTTGCAATGCCTCTCCTAGAGAATGAGATCTCTTTGGTGGAGGGAGTTTTATTCATGGTGGAGATTGTAGGCCTTACAACTTGTGAGGTATTGATGGATGGAAGGATGATCACATGGTTTCTATTCGCCCCTCAAAACCCAATAAGCCTCTAGCACCTAGTAGTGGTGATGCTTCCTCTTGATTGTGCAAAGTTTCCTTGTTTTTTTCTCTAATGGGTTCTTTGTTGGTTGGTAGCAAGGACAGTAGTGTGGCATGTGGTGAGTTAAGGGGTCATTGTATTGGAAATTAGGGGGTTATCTAAATGAAATAATGCGATGAGATGATTTCATGGGGTTTGAATAGGGTGACTCTTCCTTTGGCCTTGTTTGTATGCTGGGTTCTCAAGAGAACTCCAACAATGAGATGGGGATTCCTTTTGAGACTAGGAATGGAGCCACATTTAATTCTAGAAAAAATAATTAGATCATCAACGAGGAGAAGGGAAGTGTGGGTCTAGAACAAGATTTTTACACAAAATCAATAATGAGAAAGAAAGATAATGTTATAAGCATGCAATGTGCTTTGAATTTCTTGTAGAGAAATTATTAGTTTGCCTAGATAAAGAGGTTGAGTCAAAGGTCTAGTAGAAAATTAAAAAAATTTCATGGTGATGGGTTTGATTGGGATATTTAGGGGGTTTTGGCCTACCCTAGTTGAGCTGTACAATTGAATTTCATAGAAGTGGGGATCCATTATAGATGAAAAATGTTAAATATTTATCTAGGTGCCCAAGGTTTTTTGTTGTGACCTTTGACAACGAGTTGGAAAGGAAGAAAATATTTTATGAATAACTTTGGAGCTAGGAGAATAAATATACGCTTCTATTGAAGCCATGGTATTCATCATTCAATCTATCATTGAATTTTTTAACAAGATTCACCTCTGGGTGAGACCTTCACGCCTATTGCTTTAGTTTTGGCTTGAGTCTTGTCGGGAAGCTATTGGGAACACTTTGGGTAACTTTATGGATGTGGATGAGGGATCCCATATTTTTTCACTCAACCTATGCACGCATTCTGGTTGAGGTGGATGTTACAAAATCCCTCCCAACATAGTTATCATTGAAACTAGCTAATGGTGAGTGGATTCAACTAGTGGATTACAAAGGCATCTCGTTCAGATACCAAAGATGCTTTCAAATGAAATGTGTAGCTGCGAGATGCCCAAAGAAGAGAGTTATTAAATAGGTGACCTGGTGGAAGGATGAATCATTTAAATTATACTTGGTAGAGAAAGAGGAGGATATAGTATCATAGGAGCTAATTGGGCCTCCAAACAAGTTTTAGCTTTAGATTCCTCAAGAAAATCTAAGGTGGGCATAGACTTGGGAGAAGAGATGTGTTGACAAGAAATGAGAATTGAGGCTTTAAAGGTCACGATTGGGGACAATTTTCATGGAAGGTTTAGTGAAAGATAGTAAAAAATACTGAAGAAGAAGAACAAGTCAAGTCTACTATTTTGGCAAATGGTGTGAGTAAGGGTTCAGAGATCGATGCTTGTGGAAAGGAGTGAGTTATTACTAGTGGAAGCCTTGGAAATGTAGGAATTATTTTAGAGGGGTGTTCTTGGTGACATGAAAGGGAGACAAGGTCCTCCATAGAGGAGCACCTAATGTGACAAAAGAAGGCCAAAAGGTTGGAAGAAGGATGAGAAGTAGTTAAAGGGAAAATAAACAAGAAGGTTAAGGAGGGAGACTTTGATATGATTTTACTCTCACACTCAAAAGGTGGAGCAATTAACAAAACTTAACCCTCAGACTTGTTAATAAGTCCTCTATCATTGTTATGCTTTTTTTGGAGAGGTATTTCTCTATTGTAATTATCACTGGTTCGGGCCAAGCTAATATCCAGTTTACTTATAATAAAAATATAACCTTATTATCAATTAAAAAATCATAGAAAATATTTCTTCTTTACAAATAGCTTTTAACTTATACCACTAATGGTACAAAATATACATGATCAATAATGTATTAGACTACCTTTATATATGTGAAAATATGAGATAGAATACAACAAAGGATTATGGCATTTGTCATAATTATTTGACTTGAGAGACAAAAATAAATTCCTTAGATAAACATAAACTAGGTGTATAAATGACCTAAAAGAGAATTAGTAAGTACCATAAGTCATTCACACCAATGTAATGAAGTACATTTTTAAACAAATAATACAACCTATAAGCCTTTGTATCTTTACTATAACCAAAAAGCTAACACTTATGAATTTTATGTTCATTTTTTCCCCCTTTAATTTAAAATTGTCGTGCCTCACAACTCACACCCCACTTGATTAGTTGACCAAGTGGGGACCCCTCATTTTTTGGCTTCTCTTCTTTCTTTTTCTCACTCCTCCACTCTAATGCTTAGAGCTTGGAAATTGTAATAAGTGAGTTTAAAGTCAATTGTAACCACCACCCCTGTGCTCCACACCATTCATGAGAGTATGACAATTGATGCCAACAATTGCTAAGGTATATAAATTACAATTTAATTTAATTACACCCTAGGGCATCCAAGGATCTTTCCTAGAGCATTGAAGAAATACAAATTATCCACAGGATTGTAAGGTAAATGGTAGCCTTAATCTGAACATGAAATAACAATTTTCTTATTTAACAACTTCAAGACTAAATAAATCATTTACATTTGGTAATTCAACCTCAACTTACTCAATATTTTGAAGTAGGTACACTCAATAATGCTTATGTTTTGTAGGTAGCAAAGCTAAAATTTTGTAGTGGAGTAGATTATGCTAGAAAAACTATTTGAGAATCAAATTGTCAGCATAACCTAATCTTAGCATTTGGAAAGCTCAAAATTCATTCTTCATAGACTTTGGTGAGAAATTGATTTCTTGGTTTTAGTTTCCACATCTCTATCAAAACATCACAAATAGTCTAAATGATCAAAATCAACCTTGCAGATTACTAAATAAGCCCTAATTCCATCTTAACTATTTCTCTCTTAAATTACTCAAACTATCTCAATTTACATTAATTTGACATCTAGTTAAATCAAATGATTATTATCCCATTTAAACTTATTAAACAAATCATAAGGTAGATTTTGTTTCACTAAATTACAAACTAGTTAAAATATAGCTCTTTGCACATTATGAAATAATAATTATATTTGTTTTCCAAGTGATTCTTTCAATTAGAAGATCTAATTTTCTTTAGGGAGCAACTCAAGCTCAAGTTCTTGTTACATTGTAAGGCATTCCCTTATTTCAAAGGGATGACATGACTTTGACAATTGATGGTGTGTATGTAAGATCAAAATTAGGGTTAGAGAGCATATTAAAAGAAACCACAAAAATTTCAACAATATGCAAAACCTAACTCAATCTCATCATGAAAACAACTTGAAATAAGAGAATTAAAACACTATCTAAAATCCCCTTCAAGTTTTGGTTCCCATTTTCTCCTTTCTTCTCCAAAGTGTGGATAGACATAGCTCTTGAAAAGATCTTGAAAGCAAAAATTGAGAATACTAGGAGTAATTGATCACTCAAAGTGGTTAACCAAATTAGTGCAAAAAGGCTCAATTTATAGAGTTGAGAGCCAAAATGCAAAAGAGGGCAAGTTAGTGTGCAACATAGAAATTTGTCATAATTATGACAAATTGGAAGCACAAAAGGGAATGCACAAATTAATGCACAATTAGGGGAAAACATAGAAGAGGAAAGGATAGGCTAATTAGTAGGCAATTAGGAGGCCAAATTAGTGGAAAAGGAGAAAGGGAAAGTGGAACAGATGTGAATGCTAATTAGTAGGATATCATGAAGCAAAATTTAAGGGATGTGTAAGAGTTCATTTTTAAATTATGATTTAAAATTAATATTCCCTTAAAAGGCTAATTAGGAATTATAAAATCCCATAATTCAAAAGGGAAATAATTAATTAATTGTGGGAGACTTAGGATAGAGGAAATAAATCTAATAAATAGATTAATAGAAAAGTGATAAACTATGGGTTATCTATCCCAAGGGAATAAATTAGTAAAATGATTGGACGAATTGATGACATAAGATCGAAAAGGAATTGGTCTTGGATGATTCAATTAGGGTTTGAACTGATCTTAGTGATTAAAACTGATTAGGGATCAACGCAACATCAATGAACTTTGACAACGTGCGTGATTGGTGATGACAGGATAGGATAGCATCGATGAACTTTGACAATTCTATTAGGCTCAACTAATGATGATGAAATAACATCGATGATCTTGGACAATACTATTTGAATTGACTTGAATTAGGATAACGAGGCATTGATGAACTTTGACAATGCACTCAAGGTTGGATTGAGATTTGATTAGGCATCGATGAACTTGGAAAATGCCTTTGATTGATTTAGGATTGAATTGATAAAGATTGGATAGATGAAAATAGGTTTGACAAGGATTCGACAAGATTGCATTGATTGGAAATTGATGAGATCGGACATTGATGAACTTGGACAATGCCCTAGAATTTATTTGATAATGATTGGTTATGTTTGAAAAGATTTTGGATTGATTAGGACTGATTTGGTTTGATTTAGAAAGGTTTGACATGGTTTAGGATCGATTAGGATCAGTTTAGGAATGTTTAGGAATGATTAGGAACATTTAGGATCAGTTTAGGAATGATTAGGAACGTTTAGGATTGGTTTAGGAATGATTAGGAACATTTAGGATCGGTTTAGGAATGATTGATTTGGCCAAAGAGATCGAGGTTATGATGCAAAATGAGGGAAATGTTAGTAACTGATCAAATGAGGAATGACATGATAAAAGACATGTTAAAAGGGGACACATATGCGTGAACCATTTTTAGGTGTCTACAGTGTAATGAAGGACAAGGGTTGCAAGATGACTTAAATCACGTCGACCGTTAGATTTTTTTGTCGCTTTCATTGCTTCTATCATCTTTTAAAAAAATGTATATGTGACTAATTTCTTTTTACCACTTAACATAAATATTGAAATGTGACACTTCTCAAATAATAATAATACTTTATAATTCTATTTCATTAAGACAATTTTGATTTGACTTTTAATAGTTTTTTTATGACACAAAAGTCTGTCTATATATTTTAAATTATGTTTTGAATTTTAAAAATAATTTATTTTTATTTTTCTTTTAAAATTTTTATTTTTAAAATTTATAATATTAAAATATTAAATACAATATATTAATAATTAATTATATTTAAAATAATAAATTTTATGCTTATCAGTTCTTAAATTTTATTCTTATTTATTTCAATAACCATTATATTATATAAGTACATAAAGTACATCAAGAATATTATATATTATATATCATGATAAAAATATATAATATTATATTATGTTTCAACTATATATATTTAAATATGTATAATGTTCATATTATTTATATATTTATATAATATAGTATATAAAGATAATATAATAATATATAGAATAAATATGGAATATTAAAAATATTTATTAGAAATTATTAAAATAATATTTATTATTGTATATGATATTATACATTCACATTATATTATCATATATTATATTAAAAATAATTAAATATAAAATGTAAAATTATATAATTAATATTTAATAGTACAAATCAAATTGATATATGGAGGTTATTAAATATAAATAATAAGGTATTATTATTATAATTTAACTAGAAATAAGTAAATAAGAGAAGTGAGAAAAAAGATACAATAGATCAACTGTAATGAAGTCAAACCAATTAATATTTTGTGACATCATACATATTCAATGAAAGATGACTCTTTCTATGCAATTTCTAAGTAGCTTCATCCCTTGGTAAGTTTTATACAAAATTTCTTAGATGTATTATGTCTTGAGAAGTATAAGTGGATAAGGGCAATAAATGATTTTGCTTATGTGACAAAAAGCAATAAACAAAATGGGATTATTCATGTTAACTTCAAATAATTTAATATTTTGCTAAAACTATTACCATTGAATCAAAGATTTACTAAGTACATCCACTATACTAGCTCTCAACCTATGTCAACATTTTCATTGATGAGTCACATATCCCTCTCCCTCTCTCTTTATATCTCTATATCTCTTCTTTCCTATCTCTATCTCTATTTCTCCCTCTATCTTTATTTGTCTCCGTCTCCCTCTCTGCTATATCTTCATCTCTACCTCTATCTTCCTCTCTTCCTTTGTATCTAGACATGTCTCACTCTCTTTACCCATTCCTCTCTCTCTCTCTCTCTCTCGATCTCTATCTCTCCTCCTCTCCTCCCCCATCTCTAGACATGTTTCACTCTCATTATCTGTCCATCTTTCTCCCTCTCTTGTTTTTATTTTCATCTTTCTACTTTCATTTTCATATTCATTTTTAGGAGCATGTTGGTAATGGAGACAAATTATCTTCTTGATTTTCAAAAGTTTTGTTTCACTTATGTTTGGTTCCATATAAATAATGCACAATTGATTTAAAGTTATCACTTCTTCATTGGACCGTCGCTGCATAAACAACATCGTTTTCTAAATAGCCTACTAGTTGGTCTCATCTGCTACAAAAATAGATGCAATAAAAGACTAAAAAATTGTGATCGATATTTCATACCTCTTTAACATACCCATTACACACCAAAATGTAATTGCTAGTATCTATTGAAGTTGTTAAGAGTGTTACCATGGCCGCTTTCAATCTTATTTTGTGAAGTGTTCCTGATTTGCAACTTGTGCCTCTTATAAGATAACTATAAGCGTTTTTAACTACATCAATTTTAGATTAACTATAAGCGTTTTTAACATAATCGAGTTTCAAGTTCGAAATAGCACATCTTAGAAAACTGAGAATTATAGTAATCATGATCGAGCCTTTGGAGAGACAAAGAACCCCCGAAGAAAACAGTTCGAAGTGAATAAACAAATAACATAGCAATTGCCTGCACTAAATAAAATTTAAAAATCCATTGCTATTAGTTTCAATCGATGAGAGAATTTCGTTTCTCTCTGCCTCTGTACAATCAAAAAATGGTGAGAACACTGCAAATGCTCCAAGTAAGTTGGTTTTAACTTAAGTGAAGGTTCTCCAGCTCTCCACCTTGGATCAGGGGGCACTACGGTTAGTTTGAAAATGTAGGATTTAAATGGGTTAAACAAAATAAAAATTCAAAATGCTGGGTACCCAATTCACCCACAAACAATTACTGGCAATGAACAAGATCCTTCTCCAACAATTGATTGTTCGTGGATCAAAAATGCAAAATTATCCACCACCCGCTGCCCGCTTCCAGTTCAAAATTGCAGCATGTTCAAAGGGTTGGCGAAGAATTGGACAAGAAAACCCTTTCTATAATTTGGATTGTCCAGTGTAGTTATATGAATTGGGGAAAACATCCATCATCCATATGCTCCGAGCTATAAGAGGATTATAACTGTTCAAACTGGTCATATGATATCAGCTTCCTGAGCTTGAAAATGACACTTCATCACATCTCTGCTTTTGAACCTCCCGTCGGGAATTCAAGACTAAGTGATCAAGTTTTGTTAGGTGAAGAATCGAAGGAAGTAGAAAGAGGTTTATCTGAATGAGTTAATGAGGAGACATAAAGTTTTGATTTGTCAAGATACTCCCGTATTTGACATAACAGTGCCTGTTCTTCGGACATCCCCAATGGTTTCAATAGGCCCGGCATAATGCTTACATCTGAACATACTGGATTAAAAATGTTGAAATGGTATGGAGTACTAATGTTGGTATTGCCTACACATGATGAAGTAACAATTTGGGTATTTGTAACATGTGATGGAATTGTAGAGGGGCTAGTACTTGAGATAGCAGCCCCAAGCATGTTATTGTCCAATTCAACCTTGTTTGGATGTACTCCTGAGTTGGAGGAATTCATAAAATAACCATTTTGACCTATTTTAGTCTGAAATGACATGCCTCCACCATTTTTTGAAGGTGGAGCTTGCAATGATGGCTGCTCAACATTGAATGTTCCCCACTTTATGTAATTGCCTATAGCTTGAAGGTTATAAGAGTTATAAATCTCAGGGAGTTGGTTTTTAACTTTTGGCTTCTTTTTTGAATCTGTCTTGTTCATGTTTGAAACTTCCAGACTTGCTTCCGCTGCCTCATCTTTGTTATCTGCTGTAAAAGAAACAGGTGTAAGAGGAAGATGCTGCTGAGTATTCTGCGCTATTGGCTTCAGCATATCCTTGAAACCAGCAAACTGGCTTGCAGCTGAACACAGCTCTAGTGAAGATGGATTATTATCTAGACTTGTGTGACTGTCCATAGCATATGTCCCAGTTTGTATGGAATGACACTGCACATCGAGTTCTCTGTTATTCTTTGTCGTCTCTATTTCTGCTTTGTTTAAGTACTTCTGGCTTAGAACAGACCCATCTGCATGCCTTCTATTTTTCAGACATGCGGAATCCGATAACTTTTTGTTCCTGACTGTTACCTTCAATTGTGAATTTACTTTTGCTTTTCGCAAATTAGTCTGAGAAAGAGCAATAGCAGCTGGTTCTAAGGATTGACTTTCTATTTGGGCCTGTTTACCTTTGCTGATCTTCCGCCTTTTTGGAATATGTTTATCTGGGTTCTGTAAAACAGTGTTCATATTTTCTCCTGGAAAAATAGATTGATAGCACTTATAACCATGACTCCCTTCTACTATCATTTCCGTTCTACAACTTTGTCCATCTGGAATATTCATTACTGTTTCCAGAGCTTTAGATTGAAAAAGAGGTGGTACAATTGGCGGAGTTGTGCTACTATCTGGTTGAACCTGCTTAACTTCTTTATTTCGTGTAGAATGTCTGTCTGCACTCAATGCAAGCACAGCGATTCTCTGCCTATTCCCAACTTTCCTTTTCTTTGTCGGAATATCTTTCAAGCCTATATGTTCAACTACATTCTTCTTTATGCTACAGAAATTGAGATCCTGGGAAGCAGCAATCTGGAAGTCTTCATCCTGAGGGCCTTTTTCAGCCTTTTGAGTTGCAATTCTTCTCGGAGCTATACTGGAACAATAATGTTGAATTCTCTTTTCTATGTATGACATGAGTTCAAACTTGCTCTGATCAAAGCACTCTCGAGATAGTGTAGTCTCTGTATCTAACTTGTTTCCTGCAAGAGCAAACATTGAAATTTTTGGTTTTCCGATCACATCCATCTTATACAGTTGCATTAGAAGCCTTATCAGTGGAGCTACTTCATATTTATGTTCGAGAATGTAAATCTGACCCAGTTTAGTTCACTTTAACATATTACCTTGAGCAGAGCTTAAAATAATTGGTGATTTTAAAGGCTGTTGCTTGTCGGCATTGGTCATTGGATCTGCATCCAAACATGTAGTTTTCATGGTACTGCACGGCAGATTGCAATCAAAAGAAGACTGAAAGCCAACTTTGTTTGATGGCTTATGTTCCATACAAAAATCTGCAACAATGTTTTGAAATTGGTTAAGTTGAACAAGCAGCAACAAGAAACCTCCAAATTCCCGTATCTCAATATGGCCCATTTTAAAACACAGTACTATTTTTCCCGTATCTCAAATTCTACGATTACTTATTTTTAACAAGAAAACCATTCAGAAATTTCAGTGGTTGCTGTCCATTACCGCTCAATACTGGAAAGGTCATACTAGGCCGTGGCACACAAGTTCCCTGTTTTTGGCAGACCTGTGAAGAAGTAAATACTTTCCCATGTTAGACGATTGCTTAAATGATGACTTCTTTGCATGGCCAGTATAATTGGCTGAATTGAAACATTACTCCTAGATTTTCTGCAAAGAATAATTAGAACGGATTTTTGTTATCTTCCTAATGCAAATTCTGAATTAAGAATGGGCGACCGTGTGAAATTCAGTGTTCCAATTCAATATAAAATTAAATGAATAAGAATGGGGAAAAGTTTAGTTGTTTCTACCAAATTTACAGACTACATCGTACAAAGTTCTTTTATCGATGGAAAACAAAGCCACAAACTATGGATTGAATATATTATCCTTATTTCAAACTTTTAATCCAATTACTTACCTGGCCCTTTCTTTGTTTCACAATTCCTACTGAACCTTCAAACATGAATCCTCTTTCAGGTGAGCTCAACGGTAGGTTAGTAATGAAGTTCTCTCTCATGGTTGGCTGAGGCCCAGTGAACAGTGTATTGTATCCTGTAGAAAATGAAGTTAAATCTCTGTTCCCTTTTTGATAACTTTCTGTATGGTAGACTTGAGAAGCTTTTGAGCTTGAATTTGTTGAATTTTTAAAATCTCTAATCAGATTTGGATTTATCAACCTGCTTTGGCTATGGAGAGACAAATCAGGTTGGCCCGATACAGCTGCATTTGTTTGGGCAAAAGTAGTCACTGCAACAGTTTTATTAGTGTTTAAAGAAGTGTCTTTGCATGCACTCTTCGGCACAGACTGTTCTGAGTCAATGTTCTGACTGTGGAGAGTGTCTCTGCGAGAATTGGAGGAGACAGATTGATCTAAGCTGTTGTCATAACCCTCAAAGCCAGTAGCTGAAAAGCCATAAAATGAAGCATCCAAAGAAGCATTGCTTTGGTCAATAATAGACATTTGATTTCGATTTGACTTGGAGGTCTCTCCCAGAACATTAGACTGAAAAGGTCGCAGCACAATTGGTGCAATTTTGCTACTATCTGGTTGGACCAGCTTAACATCCATATGTTGTGCACAATCCTTGCCTGTACCTAATGCGAGCTCAGTAATTCGGTGCCTGTCCCGAACTTCCATTTTCTTGGTCACTTCAACAATTTGGGAAGCGTTTAACGAAGTGTTTTGGCATGTACTCTTGGGAACAGCCTGTTCTGAGCCATTGTTATGATTGTGGAGATCATCATTGTGAGAATTGTGGGCTACAGATTCATCCAATTCAACATCATAAACCTCAAAACTAGCAGCTGAAAAGTCATGAGTTGATGTATCCAATGAAGCAATACTTTGCTCTATAATAGATGGTTGATCATGGTTTGATTTGAGAGGATTACCAAGAGCGTCAAATTGAAAAAGAGGTGGTACAATTGCTGGAGCTGTTCTACCATCCAGTCGGACCTGCTTGACTTCTTTATTTTGTGTACAGTGTCTACCTGTCCTCAATGAAAGCACAGTGACTCCGTGCCTGTCCCCAGCTTTCCTTTTCTTTGTCGCTGCAACTGTTTGCAAAGTGTTTATAGAAGTTTCCTTACATGCATTCTTGGGCACAGGGTTCTCTGAGCCATTGTTAAGATTTTGAATATCATCTTTGCAACAATTGGAGGGCACGGATTCATCCAAGCCATTGTCATGATCCTCAAAACTAGTAGATGAAAGGCCATGAACTGCAGGATCCAAAGAAGCACTACATTGCTCAATAATAGACAGTTGATCACGGTTTGATTTAAGGGGCTTTAGTAGACGATCAATTGATTGGCTTTTTATACAAGAGCCACTGTTTCTCTGAGCTTTTATCATGACATTATTACCAGTGCTGCCTTTATCACAGACCGACTGATCACTTGAATCTATTTTCATGTTTCTATCAACTGCTTCTGTGTTCTGGCAAGTATGATGATCTAAGCTTGAAGAAATACCAATCATAGTATCTTCCACGTGCACTTCCTTATCTTGTCCCGATGTCTTCTGTTTCTCATGCTTATCAGACTGTTGCACTTGATTAATCTTCTCGCCATCTTCTACGAGAAGACTATT
Organism: Chamaecyparis obtusa; assembly: GCA_027943335.1. Lineage (NCBI taxonomy): Eukaryota > Viridiplantae > Streptophyta > Pinopsida > Cupressales > Cupressaceae > Chamaecyparis > Chamaecyparis obtusa. Next base: position 820,163 of record BSBK01004178.1, read on the forward strand.
CTCACCATCCATTGTGACATGCTTAGCTGAATCATTACAATTTGATTTAAAGAGCTTTCCTAGATGCTCAATTGATTTCGTTTGAATAGTACACAAACCACCATTCTCTTCCTTATCTTGTCCCGTTGTCTTCTGTTTCTCATGCTTGCCAGACTGTTGGACTTGACTAATCTTCTTGCCATCTTCTATGATAAGACGTGTTTCACTCTCCGCTATGACATTCCTAGCTGAATCATCACGATTTGATTTAAAGAGCTTTCCTGGACGCTCAATTAATTTTGTTTGAAGAGCACAGAAGGCACAGTTTCTCTGATCTTTTATTGCAACATCATTATCAGTGGTGTCTTTATCACCGACTGACTGATCACTTGCATCTCTTTTAATGTTGTTATCTTCTTTCTCAACATTCTTGCAACAATTGTGATTTAAACTTGAAGAAATACCAACCACAGCATCCAAATTCACACCTGTTTCCACTGTTTGTCCTGATTTCTCCTGTTTATCATGCTTACCAGACTCTTCGACTTGGTTAATCTTCTTGCGATCTTCTATAAGAATATGAACTTCACCATCCACTGCAACATGTTTAGTTGCATCTGTCCAAAATACCAACTTATCCTTCAAACACTGATCGTTGTGAAACCGAATTGGATCACTAGACTTATTTTCTATCACAAAAGAATTACCATCTTCAGCTTCTTTATTCTGAACCAATGATTTTTTGAGAAACTCAGTTCTTTTACGATTGTGAGATCGTGGTGCTGTTGCATGTCGTTCAAATTGATTGTTACCCATAAAATGTGCCAAATCATTCAGTGAATCATCTTCTGGACGTGAAGATTCTTGTCTCTCTGATCCATTCTGCACAAGCTCTTCCTCATGTACTTTCTTTTTAAAAAGCTTTGAAAGCAGTTCCTTTTGAGAGCTCCCAATCTTTTTTGTGCCAAAATGTCTTTTAATAACTCTTCTTTCTTTCTACATAAATGCCAACAAAAGGATGCTTTTCGATTTTAGGATTTGAATACATCCATATGTACAGAACATATTTGTAATTGAACAGCACCTACTTTTTCTTGTTTAGTGTGTGACAGATAAATCCTTCTAAAAGGGCTCTTAGAGTCTATGAGGCCAACATATCCTAAAAATAAATTGTAAACAGACGTTACCATTTTTTTCTATCAGCAAATTTATAAACCATAAGATAAGATTTCCACTACTTATAAAACTACGAGGTTAGTAATGAATTGGAGCCTAAGGTACCAGCAATAGCCACATATATTATATCAAAAGCAAACAAAACTGGCAAACAAAAGAAGAATGTCTATAGCTTAAATTCATGTAGAAAAATATACAAAGAAAACAAATAATTTAAGTTTTCCTAGTAATTGGACAAAGCATCATATCGCTATTATTCATATGATCTTATATTGAAAAAGAAGCATAGCTCTTATTTTAAGATAAATTAGAAGTTAATATCTATGACATCTGAGATGCCTATTAAATGCCAAAAGTCAGTTCTTGTGGTTGCCGGTACAGTAATATTTTATGTATTGGGAAAATGTGAGGAATGGATCTTGCATAATTGTCAAGAGGATGCAATTTTCAATCACTCTGGAAGAGACCTGAGTCAATGACTATGATATCTGGATACTCGCTACAAAATGGTTGATCTATACTTTAGGAGAATCAAAGCAAAGAAAGCTCAAAATAAATAAGGTTCAGATGATAACCATAAAGATACATACTTTTACAGACTTTTCTGGTGGTAAAGACTGACGTGAAATGTCTTGGCACTGTAGTTTCCTCTTATCATCCACAAATTCCAGGTTTGGTTCAGCCGGAGCCTTGAACTCTTGTGAGCTATATAATGAAGCTTTTGAGACTCCTTCCATCTCAATCTTTCTTCTCCTTGACATACGCTTCAATTTATATTTCCAGATTTCTTCATTGCATATCAGCTCTTCATTTGGAACATCTGCAATAAGATCGGATACTAAGCGTTTTTTCAGTATTTTCACTTTACCCTTTTGCCTTTTATAACTGCATTTCTTTACAATGGGAGGGATGCCATCAGTATCCACCTTGGCAATACAACCTTCCTCATCCATATCGGCCACAATGGATGATGCGAATGTATTATCTCCTTGAATATTGCTTATCAATGCCTCCGTTGCCTTTTCCGCAGTTCTATTTTCAAAATTTTCTTGGAATGATGCTAATGTATTATCTTCTTCAATATTGCTTATCAATGGCTCCGTTGCCTCCTCTGCAGTTCTATTTTCAAATTTTTCTTCGAAGATGGCATTTTCATCTAACTCATATATAGCTGCTTTGTTCACTGTGCAGTGCATATAATTAATATGGTCTTCCTTCTCTGTAAAATTCGAGGTATTTGTTTCAGCTCTTAATTGACTTGTGCAATTGGAAATAATTTGATCATCATCCTTGTCAGATAAACTTTGTTTTGCACTGGAAGTCTCTTCAGAGTCTGTTGGCCATACAGTTGCATTACAGGCAACAATTTCATATTTAGAATTCAAATTATCACCATCTGATGCATTCTTTAATGTCAACTCCTTAACTATGCCATGTAATGTAACTCTTTCTTCACTGTGGTGAATTTCTTCATGATTTTCAGCACTGGCATCCCCTGATCTTTCACGTATTTCCATACACTGTGCCACTTCAATTCCTGCTTCGTCCTCCTCTAAATCATTGCCTACCTTTTTACTCAAATGATGATTCTCCATGCCATTTCCTGAATCTTTATGTTCATTTTCGGATGGTTCACTCAAATGATGATTCTCCATGCCATTTTCTGAATCTTTATGTTCATTTTCGGATGGTTCAAATGCAAATTTTGCATCGCCATTTATAGGTGTGGCATTCATCAAGTTATCTAGCTGCTGCTGATCATTCTTTATTTCATTTAGGCTATCCAAGTTAAATTCACTAACAAGACAATCTAAGCATTGCCAATATCTGAATGTAGGAACTTCAAGAAGAGGAAGTAAAGGGACTGTGTTTTTCCTCATTCTTCTTTGCAGTATATGCTGAGGAAAAGGCCAGCACTTACTTATATCTGTTTCTCGAATATTTGTCACATAACCTCTGCAAGAGACAATAATCATAGTACATACCTTGAGAACATGAAAATAGTCTGAAACTGTCAAGGAGCAAATCATTCAATTTGAATGAACAAAGGACAAAGATTTAGGTTTTTAAAATAGAAAATAAACCCAAGCAATCAAGTTAGTTCAGGGTTCTGTGCAATGCTTTTATTCGTTAGCACAAAACAGACGTTATTTAGGGACAACTACTAATCTATATCTAAAAACATGCCAAAATATGAAATTGAAATAATCCCACGAAATTGCTTTCCTGTTTCAACCTATAGGCATGAACAATCTTTGTTTTCCTGAAATCGTATTTCAGTGGGGTAGAAAAACAATTCCAAAATTACAGAGAGATATGTTACAAAATCTACAATTTTCCCAGGGTAATAGAATTTCATTACTTTCAAACTTACAGTACGTCCTAAATTATCATACAAAAATGAAGCATCTAATGTTCAAATGCATAACTTAATAAAGAAACTTTGAATTAGTTAACATATGGTGCAGAGGGCATGGTTTGTAGAAAGAAAGCAGTTAATATGAGATCATGATGAGTCAGCCTTACAGTAGATCCTAAATTATCATACAAAAGTGAAGCATCTAACAATCAAACAATCAAATATACCATACGTTGCAGAGGGCATGGATTGTAGAAAAAAAGCAGTGAGTACGAGATCATGATGAGTCATACACTAGCAATGGCAAAACAAATCACGCAGAATTGTTAGTCAAAATTTCAAAACTATTTTAGACTAAAGTTTTCAACTTTATATTTGTTGGTAAGTCAAAACAAGTACACATTCTTTCATCCATTTCTATTTAAATTTCCATCAGAATTTCAGAATTGCAGTGGAATTAGGCTGGGAAGTTTGCATAGACTTCCCCTCAAATTTCCTTTCGATGTTATGGATGTACCATTTTCTAGTCAAAATTTGAAAAAATAAAAAGACATAATTGAACAAACTCTCAAGATTTTAAAATATAATATATTGCTTTATTATAACTTCAATTACTAATTAATAATTATTAATTTAATATTAATCTTCTACACACACTACTTGAAATATTGATAAATATACATATTAGAGGGTATATTTCTGGATTCAACTGTGTCAATTTTATTTGCATCAACGTTTCAGATCATACTCAATGATCTATTATTTCAGATAGCTCTCTTACATTCTGATGATGAATCATTGAGTATGATCCGAAACGTTGATGCAAATAAAATTGACACGGTTGAATCCAGAAATATACACTCTAGTTGCTATAGACTGTGAAAACCTTATGTCTTCAATATAAATATTGAGAAATGTTCATAAAATTTCAAATCATTTATTTGTTTCGAATCTAAAAAATGTGTCACAATCTAGACTTCCTTTTAAATAAGTTGTAGTAAAAGAATATATATATATATATATATAATTCTTAATAAGTTGCAATAAAAGTTTCATACACAATTATTTATTTGCAAAAATAATCACAAAATTACTATGTTCCTCAACATTTTTGGGACAAAAATGCATTTCCAAGATAACAAACCGAGGGTAATTTTAGGGGACAGCCATGTGGGTAGCAGCGATACTCAAGTTTCTACAAGCTTAACTGTACATAACATCAAAATTAAGACACTGATAACAACATATATCATTAAGATAGTGAAAGTTGAAAATATCTTCCTATGCTATATTTTTGTACGAATTGCTTCAACTGAAGGTGTATACCACTTTGTAAGGTTCAATCCAACTTGAAAAAGAATTTAGCAAAAATTATCCTCACCCTTTATGTTCATGTGAACTACAAGCATGAAGAATACACATTATGTTTTAATAGCATTTTTATGATAAGTGTAATGCTCCTTCAAAGTAGGCATGACCTAAAAGGTTAACCATGTACTGTCTTTATTAAAGGAAATTTGCAATAGGAGATGCCAATTCATGGCTAAGTATTTGCAGCTATCATATACTAGAATTGGATGGCTTATTTCAAATAAACGCAATTGAATTGAAAGTCAAACATGTATACTTATTGACTAATTACAAGGATAATGTAATACAAATCAATCAAAAAATTGAAGTATTATAGTCATCATTTGCTAGAACCACATGGTTCGGATGCCTTTTACAACTTTTTTGCCATAAATTCAAGTAATTTTTTAAAACCATGCTAAATTTGCCTTTCTCATCCAAGATGCTTGGACATCCCCAAGACAGTCAAGTGACACCTAAGACATCCATAGCCACCCCTAGGATGGTCATATGTCTCAAAAATGTTTCCTAGTGTTATGTACCATATCAAGGATGTTCCAAAGTCTTAAAAATCTCAGGAAAGCCCAAGGGATGTACATTTCCATCATACCATCTTGAAAATGTGACGGGGAATGAGGATATTGGTTTTAGAGAGGTGAACATATCCCCATGGATAATACCAAAATTATGCATCACATTTACTTATGCTCCTTTCTTTTTCTTTTTTTTTTCAGTTTCCTACAACAATTATTACTATTTTTCAAATTGTGTAAATGTAACCCAATCAATTTTTCATGTGAAGTTAAATCTCTTCTTTTTTAGTAAATTAAGTGCCACTTAGGAGTCTTGATTGACCCATCATAATCTCACACTCACTGAACAGTGGATTTTGATAATTGAGTAACATCTCCATGGGAAAGACAAACCCCTTTTGGAATTCATAAAAAATCCATACTTGGAAATTCAGATTATATAAGGACCTCAAAAGAGAAACACTTTCAATGGGATCAACTCTTTTGATCATTAGACTCCATACTAAACTTACGATGATGGATATATACATAACTTTATTTCCTTACAAAGATCACAAGTTACAAAACTCCATAGTTTATAATTTGACACCGCACAATAGCTATGATAAAAAAAAAGTGCCTCTAAAATACTTGTGGAAAACATATATATAACATAAAGGTTTCTTTTAGGTCATGATCAAGCCAAGAGTAAATTGCTGAGACTCCCATGTAGAAGCCTAAGAGGTGAACGCTTTCCATTTAGCAAAATATAATTGGAATTGGAATTTTCAGCCTTCTCATAGAGCATGGGAATAATCTATACATTCCCAATACAGCTACAGATGATATATAACAAGAATCTAACACTTTTGCCACAATTTGGTAAGGTAATAACCACTAAATGAGGCTAATTTTCAATTGCAAGTTGAAAGGCAATTTTTTGGGGGACAGCGCTTCCCCAAGTAGTGGCGGAATTCTCAATTTCTTAAGAAAATAAATTAATCCAAACAAACAAATTCAAAGTCTAAGGTCTGCCATTGTATTTAATAAGGAACGAATAACTTGGGAGACATCTTAACTTCCCTCACATCCTCAACTAAAGATGTTAATTTCAAATTCCAGTAAAGAAACCGTGATGTGAAGAAAATAAGAATAACCAGTTGAATAGAAAAATATAACAAACTAACTGATTCATACATTCATTCTTACCTGAGAGAAAAAGCCTTGCAAGATGAACTTTTAACTGGAATTTCTTCTCTCTCTTGGGATGATATACATTTTCCAGTTTGAATGTCGACCCGCCCAAGATGAGCATGATTTTCATCCCCATTAACAGACAACCCTAGAGTGTGGCTCATGGATAGCTGTTTCCTACAACGATCCTCCTTTTGTTCTAGCCTGGACTTTCCAACTTCAAGCTCACCCTGCAAAATATTTTGTTTGTATAATTCTGGCACCTGAATAGAAGACATTATACCAGCGTGCTCTCGATAACAAAAACTTGATTTTCAGACTCCCCCATTCACTGATGATGAGCTCAGTAGTGTGATTCGAGGCATCGGAGCTAATAATTAAATACCCAGCTGTTTCCAGAAGCTCAGCTACCAAACAGACTTCCCTTCCAACAAAATCTCCACCACTAAATTGTGTTCATCGATAACAACAATTTATTCTTATTCTTATGATGATATGACCTCCTGTACCTTTACTTTAAGGAGGTCGAATGATACCATCTGTAGATAATAATAACAACAGAAGAGCTCTCCGCCAAGGTTAAAACTTATCCTGGAGATTTCTCTTTCTCCATCTACAAACAATATAAAACTGAAAAGGATCATCTTATTCTCATCCTAACAACAATTCTCCATGAAACCCAATCTTTTGCTACTTTACATTTCCCCACATAGCAATTGAAATTCACCTGATTAATATTCCCATCTAAAAGAATATCAGTTTCGGCCCAGTTCTACTCACAACTTTTCATGCCATATTTCAAGTCCCTCATGAACAATTGAAGCTAGTCTACAAATTACACCGAACCATAAAAGAAATTCCCATCAGTTGATCATATTCATTGTAGCCCAGTTCGGTCTGTGCGAACATTAGCTCTTATTCTTACTCCAAGCCCTAAAAAACATATATTTACAATTTCTCTCCAGATTTTCCAGTACGCAGATCGAACTCCAAACGCATTTGGAAAAATAAAAGTAAAAATTCCAGCAAGAGGACGAGAAGAATTGAGATCAATTGCTCTCAACGGTTAAGTAAATGAGTAAAACGAAACCCTAGCTTTAGAAACCCTAAGAAGAAAATGAAAAATTATCTTCCCAACGTATACTTGATAAGTAAAAAATAATTGCTTTCTTTCGATGTCTTCGTCAGCTGAATGGGAAAAGTACGCGTGGCAGGCAACAAAAAGCTTTTAAACGGTCAGATTGTCTCGGTTTTCGAAAATCTCACGCGTTTCGTTTGTTATTTTGAAAATCTCACACCACAGCTCATTTTAAACGCTAGTCGTTGGATTGGGTTGAAACGCCGTTTTACCCAAGTTTTTTTCAAGTTTTTTTCAAGTTGTGAAAGCTCACCATTCTTCTTCTTCTTTGGACAATACATTGCACTCTCCGCCATTTATGTAAGAAAACTGATAGCAATTTGTACATAATTTTGAAAAGGTTGTTTGTTGTTTTTTAAACCATACATCATGGCAAACGAGATAGGGAAAGGATCCATTACTCTCACACTCTAACTTCGCGAATCTAGATTCTAAACTATATGTCGGATTTTAGTATGTTTTTATTTTTTTCCTTTTTTTAATCTTATTTTTTAAATTATGTAATAATGTCAATTGGCTTTTAGTCGGTTGATGAAGTTAAATGGTTCTGACATTATAAAGGATGAAGTTGGGATCATGTCCCAAGCGAATTTGGCAAAATATATACCCCTCAATGGCTTTGTGGATGAAAATCCCCCATCAAAACACTTAATTCATGGGTGACCATGACAAAATGGATACCTAGGGTTCAGCGCGCTTGAGTTGAAGTAGTATTGGGATGAGTGATCTCCTAGGAAGGTCCAATACTTCACCTTTGTGAGCATCACCTAGATGTAACGAGTGCTAAGTTTTCTATTCATTCTCACAAGAGATGGGTTCTTGTGAACCACTATTCATGAAACATGAGTGAATGAGTTTGACTTCAAAACTACACAATTGAATCCTGATTTCAATATCATAAAATGGATACCCCTCAACAAACTTATGGATGAAGATCCCTCCATCAAAATACTTAATTATGGTGTTTTGCTAATAATCCAACTCACTTAGTTTGATATCCCATTAATAGAATCTTATCAAGTGTTGCATCTTTTGAATCATTCATACACTGTTCCCTACTACATTAATTTTATATTAAGATAAGTGGCACTCTTTTAAATTGGATTCATTAGTTGAAATACTTTGTTTTGATAAGGTGGTTTGTTTGTTTTTAAATCCCACTACATTGATTTTATATTAAGATAAGCAACACTCTCTTAGATTAGATTCATTAGCTAAAACACTTTGCTTTGATAAGATGGCTTATTTGTTTTAAAACAAATGGTTATGTTCCTTTCTTTTATCTAAGTTTATTTTAAATTTTATAGTAATTTATTGGGTTTTGTATGTTTAGTTTAAATTATTTTTATAGACTTATATTTTATGAATAGCTATTTACAAAAGTTTATTTTTCATAATTATAAATAGTTTGTTTAGTATTTGTTATGGTTTAGAGGTTACAAACAACAATTTCTAAAGATATTATTTGCATTTATATTATATTAGTTCAAGTACACTTAATTATGGAGTTTTTCTCCTAATCAAAATCATTTACTTTGATATTTCATTCATAAATTTTTTAATGAGTGTCATGTCTTATAAATCGTGCATATAGTGTTTCCCTAGCACATTAATTTTATATCAAGATAACTTTAGCACACTCTTAGGTTGGATTAATTAGTTGAGACACTATGTCATTGAGGTAAAAACCCTAACTCACATTTTTTATGGGCCTAAGAACGAGCCAATTGAGATTATATGAGATAAACATGTGAACCAATTATTATCTTTTAAGACATCAATAAAAATAATTATAAAAAAGTTTTAAAGAGGCTTTTAATATTTTTTTTAAACAATTTGTTTTGAACAAAATAATAAAGATGAATATGTTGAAGTTGATAAGGCCAAAATTCAAAATTAGGTTTAGTCATTTGAAACTTGTTTAATACATTTGTAGATGAGATAAGTGCATGATTCATACTTTTTCCTACTCATTACATTCATTTTTTATTTTTTATATTACATACACATATCATTTTGGTGTTCAATTGAATGAATTTTTGTACATACCCTTGTTAGGAATAACAACCCACCAATACAACTGAGAGGGGGGGGGGGGGGGTGAATCAGTTGTATGACAAATTATTAAACTTTAATCTTTGAATAACAACAATACCAAATCAAATGAACACAATGAATGCCAACACAAAAACACAATATTTGTTGTCGAGGAAACCCTGTTAAAGGTAAAACCCTGGTGGGAATTAACACGCACTAATGATGCACTGAGAGTATAGTATCCTTGTTAGAAGATCTAGCCCTGTTAGGAGCTGATTAAAACATTGCAATACACAGTCTTTGTTAGAGGAAAGGCCCTATTAGGATTCAAGAAAATAAGATAGGCTCACTGCCCAAAGAAGGTTATGCCCACCTTCAAAACTTAGTGTTCGCAACACAAGTACATATATAAAGAAATACACAATCTTTGAACTATTCGATAGTAACTTTCTTTGCTTGATCAGTTCCAATGAAGTATATAAGATATCCTCAGCTCTACATCTAGTAGACACAAGCTCGCAGCCTTCACAATCTTCTTTTACATCACATACATTCTACCATATCTTCTCAAAAGAAAAGATCTTACATACATATATACCCTATTACAAAACAAATCATTAGGTTGGCCATTTAGGTTTTCTTATTATAAAAATAATTACATAACTCCTTGCTAAGATACACATGGTATCTAAAACAAGTATACAACAATTACAATTCAATAATTAAGGACCAACATCCATAATTCATGCTTGCCATCTATGATACATGCTACAACTCTAAAGTCAGCTTCCAAATAGGTCTTCTCTAGAACACACGCCACAACTAACATCATCCTTCTTTCTGTACCTTGCTAATACCAATGAATAATCTTCAATACACTATCTATCATCCCTTAAGATCGCATACACTGAATCCTCATTGCTTGTAAAATATACCAAAAACTCATAGACTTGCTCTGTCAACTTCCAATGTCACAATCCAGTAACCAGTCTTCACTAAATCTTCTGTAACTTAGCCAATATGCAATATTACATCATATGATCTAAGATATAAGATCAAAATACCTTCTTGTACACACAACTATGTTCGCATGTTCTGAATCATCTATATGATTTCTGTACACTGTAATAACTAGCCTGTTCTCCTCATAGAAACATATGTTGACATCAGTAACAAAACACAAATGACAACAACAATATTTCCATCATCACTCAACATAGTGATTAAACATAGTAAATGTATTCAACAATATCCCTAATGAATTATCAATATCCAACAATATCCCCCTTTGGCATTGATGGCAACATATGGGAAAATCCATCAACCCAAAAGTATTCTCTCAGTATCTTTACCACGTAATCTCTTTCCCCCCTTGACAATAATGGAAAAGGGTGCCATAAGTCATCAATTTTTTTCAACAACCGCCTTCAATGATCACTCCCCCTGAGGAGTAGATCTATACATCAAGTCTAGAAAATGATAAGGCTCTGAAAAAACTCTAGATTGATGCATCTATGCATCATTTAATTCTTACTAGGAGGGGTCTGCACCCCAAGCATACCTCTGAGATACTCAAAAGCATCTTTTGGCAATAGTTTAGTAAAGATGTATGCTATCTGTTCCTTTATACTAATGTATTCCAACCTTATTTCTTTCTCTGCTACCTTGTCTCTCAAGAAGTGATACTTAATTGAAATATCTTTAGTTTTAGAGTGCATCACATGATTCTTTGACATGTTTACTGTAATGGTGTTATCACAATGGATAACCATTGGTTCAAAAAAAGTTATTCCAATATCTTTTAGCATTTGTTTCATCCAAAAAATTTGAGTGCAGTTAATAGAAGCAACAACATACTCAAATTTGGCAGTAGATTGAGCTATACAATCTTGCTTTTAACTTAGCCATGAAACCAAATTTTTCCCAAGGAAAAATGCACCTCCACTATTACTCTTCCTGTCATCAACAGTCCTTGCCCAATCAGCATTAGTATAAGAATGTAGTTCAAAGTCATTATTTTTATCATACCATAAGCCATATTTCATTGTTCCTTTCAAATATCTAAATATCCTTTTTACAGCAGCCAAGTGTGTCTCTTTAGGTTCTGCCTAAAATCTAGCCATAATTCCAACAACATTAGCAACTGTACACTCAAATTGTGCACTTCTCTAAGTCATTACTTCCAAGGGAATCCATGAATGGGAAACCTTGAGAAAGTGACCTAGAGCTCCCTAGGCATGCAGTCACAAGGATGTTTGATAGTGCTCTCAGCTAGAGCTATGTGTAATACCCCAAGAATGGGCTATAGGTTCATTAACCTCCTACATCTTCAATTCGAATGAAATTGACATCAAAGTCCTAACCTAAGGCACATCTGCACATTATTGAATCCTAATTGATTATCCTAAATTCTACATCAGGGAATATTCCTTATTCCTATTTATCCTAATTATCTTTAATTTAATGATTATTTGGCGATAAATCCTATTTATCCTAAAGTTTGATTAATTGAATATTCTAAATATTTAATTAATTAGATTTAATATTGCCACTTAATTATTTAATTAGATTTAATTATATTTATTCCTAAATTGTATTATTTAAATTTTGACAATAAATCAAATATCCTATGACTAATTGATTAAATTCTTATTTAATTAATTAATGTCAATTGTCAAATTTAATAATATAGTTTTTGAATAAAAGTTTGATTTAATAATTGATCAACCCATAAATCAATTGTTTTATTTTTAAAATCATTTAAGTTGAGGATAAATCACTTTATTTATTTAATTAATTCATAATTAATTATGCACATCCAAAAAATAGTTAAACTTTAAATCAAAAAATTAATTCAAGCTGTTTTAGAAATAAACTCAACTCTCTTTTGAGTTGAAAGCTGATCTCAACTTCTGATTTAAATTAAAAAGCTGATTTGCATGATTTTGTGAGTTAATCTATCTCTAAATTCTTGATAACTTAAAAATCAACTTGAATTTATCAAGAGTGATTTATGGCTTTTTCCATGCACCTCCAAAGTCCTGGATTTCTATAAATTAAGGCCTCAGCTCTTCATTTGGCATCGATCCACGAATTGCATCCTCATGCGGGTGAATTGGTGATCAAAGAATCCATCTTTGCAAATCAAAGCTGTTGTGAGATTTTCATTTATTTTTGAGCATTTATATCATTTAGCATATCATTGTTAGATTAATTGCATGTCATATCATTTTTTCATATAGAATAGATCCATATCAGTTTTATTTCATCTTATTGCATAGAAAATCCAAAAATATAGATTAATTTGCATTCATCTCATATCTAGATTTTGCATTCAAATCCTTCGTTTAGGTGTCATCAAGGTCACTGATCTCGGTCCAATCTGAGAATATCATACTCGCACCTACTAGAAGATAGTAAATCACCTGGTTAGATTAGTTTCCATTTCACTACATGATTTTGATTTCTGGTACCCTCTAATGTTTTACTAAAGTGTTGTGTCTACAGCTAGGTACAAAATTCACACACACATTTCTGGCGCCCACCATGGGGCCCTGAAATGGGTTTCCATTCCAATTCTATCAATTTCTATCAATTTCTTGTTGTTTTTTGATCAAAACTATGATTTTTATTTTTTGTTCATACATTTTCATATGAATTTTGTCAAAAAGTCATTTCAGGAGGTGTCCACTATCGTATGACAGGTTCAGATTTTGGGGCTCGTATCAGAGTGTACACATTGTTGTTTGAAAGCCTAATTGTCGTATGAACAGGTACCCATAGTCGTATGAGTTTCCAGACTATCATTTGGAAGGTAACCCAGTGTCGTACGAGTTTTGACTCCAAATTCAATTGTCATTTCATATTTTCAGGTAGTTTTCCAGATTTGATTTCCAAATTTGGACTAACAGCTAACATTAACAATTGAAATCTTCTGTTTCTAATTGGTATTTGCTAGTTCTGATTGGAAAAAGCATGAAAATTGCTAAAAATAGGTAAGAATCTACTAAGCGCATTGCGAGGAATTCAGGTAATCTTCTCAGCTGATAACATTTTGATTTGGACTAAAACAAACTCTCACGTGTCAAGCTTGTGTGACCTTTATTGCTTTCATATCACAGATTTCATTTTGGGCTATAAAACAAACATAGATTTTCTTTCTGCATATTTGTTACACATAGTAAATAGGCCCTATGAACATTATTTGTGGTTCTTGAGAGAGTGGGTTTCTAGTGAAGCTCTTCTCAACAAGAGAACCCTTGTAGGTAGGGAGGTTACAGAGAAAGTCTCACGTTCTACTAGATTCGTGTGTCTTCAACTTTTGATTGATACATTCTCTCTCCAAAGAGGTTGATAGATCATAAGCGGTTAACGTCATAGATCTTTGTGAGATAATCTTGGTTTTAGCATGTCAGATTAATCTATCTACTTTGTCTTGGTGAAATGAAGAGGTTAGGGGATTATGCTCTACTTCCTTTTTGGATAGTACCAGAAACCCAGATCCTTGAATCTGATCTAGTCCCCCTGTGGTATCTTTTGTGAGTCACCTTTAGAGAGGGTTAACCGTAGTGGACATTCCCTTAATTGGGTCAACCACATGGATGGAACCTCAAGTGGTAATAGCCATTTTCATTATGGTAGCAGCAGCCGCTATATAAATGTCTTTGTGGAGGAAATCTTCACAGGTGTGGTCTCTTGTTGGGCTATCAGATCTCCCTAGCAGCTCCTGATTGATTAATTTCTCAGACTGTGTCAAAACCCCAGTGCGCCTGGATTGGAGTTCACCCTCTTGAGATAAAAAAAGTTGCAGAGTCAAACCATTAATACAAACCCTAGAGAGGCCAAATTTTCATTTTCTAGGAATATGTGCATTATTGCAAAACTTTTTGGAACATACACTGTTAGCACTCCTAGGGATTAGCACATTCAATCACTTGGTTGTTCATGCATAGGGTTGTTTTGTCCCTTGTTCATTATTTTTAGACATGCTTGAAATCACTTGCTTGTTATTTTGCTTGCCTATTTATCCATTTGGTTACTAAGAATGAATCAATCCGGTACAATCTTCAAATTTGGATAGATAATTTTGTGAACAATTTGAAACTGAAAACCTAAAAATTGCAAAATCTAATATCAAACATCTTTCTGGAGTCAAAATTCATCTCATAAAGTTAGAAAGTCATACGAATTTTAGCTATTGTCATTTCAGAACCCCTAAATTGTCGTATGATAGCTTGTATAGTGTCGTACGAGTTTTGCCACCAGTCAATAACAAAAGTTAAAAATCCTGCTATCAACTGTCGTGCAAGTTTTGCAACTGTTGTACGAGCTCTTCAATTATCGTTTCATAGTCTACCCACTATCGTACAAGCCTGTAGAAAGTCATTTGAGAAAAGTCTAAAAAATTGTCAAAAAGTGTCAGAGACCCAGCTTTTATAGCCTATTTCCAGAGTTTGTCAAGAAAATCACCGTGTTAGGAACAAAGCAGAAACTAGAATGAATCCAATCATTTTCCTAAAGTGGCCTCTTGAGTCCAATTCGACCTTCTATTTAATCGATTTGAATCTTTTTCATGTTGTGTCAAAACCTTGTAATAACTATCAATCTTCAATCAATCTTCAAAATGGTTGTGTTGTGAACTCGTGTCTGCTATCTTTTGGGCATCTACCCATACATCCAGGGCATAGTATCCTTCATTTACATCCAATCTTATCCTCAATCAATCAAACTTTGACAAGGTTACGTCATTTGATCTTCTTGAATCAGATCTTTCTTCAGTTGTCTTCATAGTATTCTTTTGCTTCACCCAAGGTTAATGGTGGAGACTAGAGCTTCCTCTCACAAGAAATCTAGAGAAGCACTTAACACCACTACTTTATCTATTCACATAGGTCCAACTCTTGAGCAACTCTATAATTCTAGTCTTTATGAAGATGACGGTCTTGGCAATTTTTGATTGAAAATCGGTTACATACCCCCTCCATCAACTCATAGAGGTAATCAACAAACCCCTCCTCCATCTAATCCAAGGAGCCCTAAAACTCCTAACATGTCTCACGAAGGGACACATCATGGGTCCCAAGGACATCAGTCTCAACATGGTATGGATCAAGAACCTACACCTTCTAAAATTGTTCGATATCAAAACGATGATGACTTCAAAAGATTGATGAAACATTTCTTGAAGGAAGATAGAGAAGCATACTTTCTAGAGTTAGCTCATCAAGGAGCTAAACTTCCTCCAAACTTTAATGTGGAAAATATCATTACACATGTGGAAGAAACTCCTATCATGGCTATGATGAAATAGATGCATGTCATGCAAGTCAAAATTAACAAACTTGAAAAAGAAAAGGAACCTAAGGAGTTCTCCATGGAAGCTCTATGCCCTTTTCCATTCGATAAAGACTTATACATGCCACCATTCCCTAAAAGAGTGGAGATGCCTAAATATGATAAGTATGATGGAAACTTTGACCCTCAAGATCATGTCAAAAAATTTTGTACTCAATCTATAGAGTTTATGCATGAACCCACCTACTTAATGTGTCTTTTCCCTTGATCTCTGGGAGGAGTAGCCATTCATTGGCTCTCTAGGATGCCTCCTACAATCAAAACCTTTGAGGAGTTGATCAAATTGTTCTATCAGCAATACTCCTACAACATCCAACATCCAGTCACCATGATTGATATCTGCAATCTCAAACAATATCCAGGAGAACCATTCCTAGCATTTCTCAAAAGATTGAGAAAGAAATTCTCTCTATATGCTAGGCCTATTCCAGAAATTGAGAAGCTGGAAATCTTCATCAACAATCTTGTTCTAGAAATCAACTACCCTTTACAAATGAAAAATCATACATCTTTTGATAAGATGGTAGACAATGCAATCAAAATTGAAAAAGTACTTGTAAAAAAAGGAGACATCACACTTCAAAAGGACAAGTATGAATCTAGTTCTAAGGATAAGAACAAAAATTGGAACAAGAATAAGGGCGTCATCACAGATGGAATTGTTGATAATCTCCATGCCCTAGCTAAGGCACTTGCTTTCAATCTAACCATTGGTATCCAAGCCATCAAAGCTTCAGAACAAAAGGTACCCGAATCATCTCAAAAGAAGCCAGAATACAAATCTTGGTCCGTTGATAATAAATGAAAGTTCACTCCTCTTCGAGAATCTTTGGAATCAGCTATGAGAACTCTACTAGCTAATAACATCATCTTTTTTCCTGAGATCCGACAATCTGATCGTGACCCTAAGCTGAAATGGTGGAGAGAGAATGAATTATGTGATTTCCATTGGGGTAAAGGTCATAAAACTAATAACTGCTTGCACTTGAAGCATACCATTCAAGACAAGATTGATAATGCAGAAATCACAATTGATAATCCTAAAAGAAATAATGATCACACAACATTCACCGAACAATTTCCGAAGCATAGCCAAGGAGATTCATCTTCTTAGCCTAATCTGGGTGCTAAGGTCAATTATGCCTATCCTGGAAATAATACTGTTATCAATATGGTTGAACCAAGCCTATCTGAGTGTTGCAATGTCATCACAATTGTAAGAAGAGATAGAGAAAATCCATCAGCTAATGCAGTTACTCGATCACAAGCTCAGACACACCTACAAAGACAAATCCTAGATCAATCAAATGTCCCTAAGGTGCCTTTCAATCTATCTTCCACTTCTAAACAGAGGGCAACATCTAAATCTTCAAATCCTAAAGACGCGAGGCCTACTTCGTACAATATCGTTCAACAACTCCAACATACTAATGCAAAAATATCCATGTTTGAGTTGCTTTGGATATCTCCAACTCATAGAGCTATCCTAGACAAAGCTCTGCTCAGATCCAATGTTCCCGATAACCTTGATTTAGACAGATTCCAAGCTATGGTTGGTCATCTTACGTCTCCACAGTATATCTCCTTTTCAAAGGACAATGATAACTCCTTGAGTCATCCGCATAACCAGCCCTTGCATATTGAAGTCTTGATCCAAAACCATCGCGTCAAACATGTGTTGATAGATGGGGGCATTGGTCTGTTGTTATAGCTTGATTACACAATTGGGATTTTCATAAATGACCATTGATCCTAGAAAGAAAATAACCATCAAAGCATATGATGAAGAAGAGAGATCCTCCAAGGGAACAATTGTCTTGCCTATCAGAATAGGTCCTGTCATCAGAGATACTATATGTCAAGTTCTTGATATACCTTTGGCTTACAACATCCTTCTAGGGAGACCTTGGATACATGAAATGAAAGCTATTCCTTCTACATACCATTAGTGCTTGAAATTTCCTTGTGACGGAGTAGAGGTAATCATTCCAACTGACGTGTCAACAACTTGCAATACATTGAAGGAAAATGCAGATAAACTTGTTCCCAATAATAGAGAATCTTCCACTAAGTAGCTAGACGTTGCTTCAACCTCCAAGATGGAAGACATTGCTGAAGAGGTTAAAATCAAAGAAAATGGTATGGGAGAATATACTATAGAGCCAATCTTATCTTTGACATCTCTCCCTATCTCTCCTAAGTCTTATGGACAAACTCTAAAATAGTCCAAGCTCGAATTTAAAGAACCTCTTGAAGCATATAAAGGAAATTTTGTTGCAGAACAAGTATCTAAATAGGAGTTTGAAGAGGATGAAGCTGTGCTTGCATGGCTATACAAAGATGAACCTAAATCTCAAGTTGTCCAAAAATGTGATGCTAAAATACCAAATATCCCATCTAAGTCATATGGCCCAGGGGATAAATTGAATACAAAGATGGGATATAAAGGAAAAGGACCTCTAGGACTATAGGGTAAAGGCCTTCTATCACCTCTTGATCATCGTGGCGAAGAGAACAAGAATACAACAGGTCTAGGATACATGAAGAAGACTTTTTGTCTTAGTAAGAACTCCCTGCATGTTCTAGAATAAATTGAGCCTTCCATAGCAAATCAACTAAAGGGGGAAATAATTGAACAATCTGAAAGTGATGATTCAGACACCACTGATGAGCTCATTCCTTATGAGTGTTTTCCTAAAGAAATAAAAGACCTCCTTGAAGCTAAAGATGATCCAATAAAAATAATTAATGTAGTAGAAACACAAGAACCTACTATAGAGCAAGAGATAGTTGCAACACAAGAACTAGCTAATCTCGAAGGCAATCAAAAAGAGGAAGGTGGTATTTATTCTAAGACAGATTCCTACAAGTATGAATTCAAATAAGAATATAAGGGTAACCCTTTTTGGGGTATTCATCCTAACTTTACTCATGTTCTTAGATTTCCTAGAGGTCTAGATGAAGAAACAAAAGATGAATCAAATGACTATGAATGGGGAGTCATTCCAGAACCAGATGAACTTGTTATAGAAAAGCATGTTGATGTTACTCACCAATATGCACCTCAACCTAATGTAAGTCTAGAGAGAAATGATGAACTTATCAAGTCTGATCCACTGATGGCTAAAGTAGATTTCCACAATGACATTGAGCCTATTCACGAATTGAACATCTTAAGTTGTAATATAACCTTTGAACTCAAGTGTCGGGTTAGGACCAATGATGATAGATCCATATCTGTAAACACTCTTTCCCAATCTTTCACCACTTTGACTATCCAACGCCCTGACCTTCTTGACATAACATCCACCAACTTGAACCAAGGTATTTATACCTTTCCCAATGACTATTCCCTTGCTTGCTACCTAAATGTAGTTGAGCCTATGAGGACTTCCATCAGTGAACCAAGCGTTAGCATGACGGAGTCGAACATCAAGTATCTTAGTCAAAAAAATAAGAATAAGAATAAAAAGAAAAGGAGTTCTGAGGGTGAAAACCACTTTGTAGTAGTCTTAGAACCTACAAAAGTAAAAATAAAAGATGTATTTGAAGGTGAAAACCTCTCTGAGGTGTCTAAGGATGAGATATTTGATGTCCTTCTGAGTCATTTAGAGGACAGATCTCCAGTTCTAATTGAGCCCACTCAATCTATCAATTTGGGAACAACATAAGAACCACATTTGATCCATGTAGCACAATCTTTATCAGAGGAAGAAAAGAAAAAATTTACTACATTCCTAACATAAAAGAAGATCAACTTTGCATGGAAATATTTAGATATGCCAGGGTTGGATCTTGATCTTATAATGCACCATTTATCTATAGCTCCTAGGGTAAAACTAGTTAAACAAAAATTAAGAAAGATGCATCCTCATGTTGCACTCTTGGTCAAAGCTGAATTAGAGAAACTACTAAAAGCTGGATTCATTTGAGTTATTGATTATGCAAAATGGATCTCTAATATTGTACCTATTTTAAAACTAGATAAACCAATCAGAGTGTGCACAGACTTTAGAGATGTAAATAGAGCATGCCCTAAGGATGATTTTCCACTACCTAACATTGATATGATAGTGGACATGACTGCAAGTTTTGAGATGTATTCTTTAATGGATGGTTTTTCTGGATATAATCAAATAAAAATTGCTCCAGAAGATCAAGAGAAAACTACTTTCACATGTGCATGGGTCACCTTCTATTGGAATGTCATGCCATTTGGGCTAAAGAATGTTGGTGCTACATATCAGAGAGCCATGACATCTATTTTTCATGACATGATGTATAGGACTATGGAGGATTATGTTGATGATACTTTAGAAAAATCTATGATTAGAGCTGAACATCTAAATGACTTAAGAAAGATACTAGATAGAATGGAAAAATTTAGTCTCAAACTAAATCCTAAGAAGTGTGCTTTTGGTGTCACTTCTGGAAAGCTCTTAGGATACATAGTCTCAAAGAAAGGCATTGAAGTTGATCCAGATAAAGTAAAGGCTATAATGGAGATGCAACCCCCAAAGAATATTAGTCAAATGAGAACATTGCAAGGGAGAGTTCAATCTATCAATCACTTCATATCTCAGCTAGCAGACATATCACAGCCTTTTACAAAAACATTACATAAAGGTGTGACATTTGCGTGGAATGAAGAATGTGAGAACAACTTTAACCATATCAAAAAATATCTATCAAATCCTCCTATCTTGATGCCTCCTATACAAGGGAAGCCATTGATCCTGTATGTTTCCGCAACAGATACATCACTGGGGGCATTGCTTGCATAGCATGATGAGAATAATAAGGAAAGAGCTATATACTATATTAGTAGAACATTGGTGGCATACGAAAAGAATTATTCTATGATTGAGAAGGCTTGTCTAGCTGTGATCTTTGCATCACAGAAAATGAGACATTATATCTTGGCGCATACCACACATTTGGTAGCTAAGATTGATCCACTAAAGTACCTACTAAGAAAAGATGCCCTCATGGGTAGATTAGCTAAATGGGTCATGCTCATAAGTGAATTTGACATTGAATATGTTGAAAGAAAAGCTATAAAAGGATAGGTTATTGATGATCAATTAGTAGATGCACCTATGATTGATGATACACCAATGCAAATGGAATTTCTAGATTCCTCTATCATGACTCTTTCTTCTAGAGAATGGCAGTTATTCTTTGATGGCTCCTATAAACAAAATGGATCAAGAGCAGGCATATTATTTATAACTCCTCAAGGATACTCCACACCTAAAGCATTTAGATTAAAGTTCCCTTGCACAAACAATATTGCAAAATATGAAGCCCTTCTTAACGACATGAAACTAGCAATTGAGTGGAGAGTGATTGAGATACAAATTCATGGAGACTCTCAACTTGTTATCCATCAAGTCAATGATGTGTACCAAACTAAGGATGAAAAGCTCATTCCATATAAAAGAATGGTAGATGATCTAAAGAAGTATTTCATATGTATTACATTTGAGCAAATACCTAGAATAGAGAATAAGGCTACCGATGTAATGGCAATGTTGTCTACTCTATTACAACAGCCTAAACATGAGCTACGCTATGAGTTCTTGGTGGAAGCACTATCTTATCCTACATATGATTCCCTTGAAACCTACATGATTTGCACTATTGTTGGTCATGATTCATCCTGATACAAAAACCTATTCTCCTATCTCCAAGACCAAATCATTCTCGATACCTTCAACCGCCATGAAAAGAGATACCTTATCCATAATGCCTCTTGATATGTCATCATTGGTCATGATCTTTACAAATGAGGTCTAGATGGTACGCTCCTTAGATGCTTAGAATGAGAAGAGTCTCAACATGCGTTAGAGGAAGTCCATGAGGGTATATGTGGGTCACACTCAAACGGTTTAACACTAGCTCAAAAACTTATTAGGGTTGGGTACTATTGGCCTGAAATGGAGAAAGAGTCTATCAAGTTTGCTAAGAACTGTCAAAAGTGCCAAGTGCATGGCAACTTAATTCATGCTCCAAGGAGAGATCTAATTCCCTTTACTACATAATGGCCTTTTCACCAATGGGCCTTTGATCTTATAGGAGCTATACATCCTCATTCTTCTAATGGACATATCCATATAATTGCAGCTACAAATTATTTTACACAATGGGTAGAAGCAGTCCCTTTGACATAAGCAACTAGAAAACAAATATCTATGTTCATCTTAAACTACATCATATGTCGGTATGGCATTCCACATTCTATAATCATAGATAATGGTGGACAATTTAAGAACAAAGACTTGGATGATTTATGTGCCAAATTCAAGATTACACAACATTGGTCATCTATCTACTATCCTCAAGGGAATGGACAAGTAGAGGCTTCTAACAAGAATCTATTGAAAATCTTGCATCATACAGTTAATAAAATAGGAAGAGATTGGCATCTCATGATCAATCTAGCTCTTTGCACCTACAGAACAAGTATTAGAATGCCCACTGGGGCTACACCTTTCGCTTTAGTTTATGGGTCTGAAGTGGTACTACCTATTGAGGTCGAAATCCCATCACTAAGAATCAGAATGCATGGTGTAGTAACTGATGATGACTATAGAGCATCTAGGTTGCAATAACTTGAACTATTAGATGAGTGCAGACAAGTGACATATGATCATCTCAGAGTATATCAAAAGAGAATATCTAGAGGATACAATAAGAAAGTTAGACATAGAGCATTTCAGGTTGGTGATCTAGTCTTGAGAGAGAATCCTAAAAATCAATCACATAGAGAGTGCAAGGGGAAGTTTGAACCCAACTGGCTGGGTCCCTTTGTTATCACTGCTACTTTTGGCTCTGGTGCCTATCAACTCTCAACGACTGAAGGAGAACAGCTTTGAGAACCAATCAACATTCTCCATCTGAAGAAATTTTACACCTACGGCCTTCAGTCTATGGTAAAATGTCTTGAAAAAATTAAAAAATTGGAAAAAGTCCTAAAAAAATGAACATATTGGTGAAAACCTAGCAATAGGTGCCATGATGATTCACAAAAAAAGTAAAAAATATCAAAAAAACCAAAAAAAATTGAAAAAATGAAAAAGACAAAAAAAATGAGAAAAAGAAAAAGTGCCTTGGTGAAAACCTGGAAACAGGCACCTTGGTAGCAAAAATAGAATCTCTGCCAAGATGGTGAAAACCTGGCAAACGAGCACCACTTGTTTCAAAATGCTCTGTCTATCAGCACAATCCTGGTCTTTCCCATCTTTTAGTCTTGCTTTAGTTTGTACATATCTCTTGGTTTGTTCCCTCATTCCTGTTTTCAATAAGTCAGTCTGTACACCAATCAGCTAAAGCGTCTGTATCCTATCAATGTTAAAACTTGGGGGCAATCAAAGTCATATCCTATCGCCTCCAATGTATCTTAGATGTATCATATCCAATCAGATTCCTTTGAAGCTTCATTCGAGTCAGTTAGTCAGTCTCATCTTCAGAAAGGATTTTGTATCTACAACAATGCAATCAAACATCAAACACAAATTGAAAACAATCTATGCTTTTTACATGCTTTTATCTCCTTGTATGCTTGCTGATTCACATTGAGATTTTTGCATATTATGTTCCCTCGAGCTCTTCGATGACATCCTTTATAGGATTTAGAGAGTGATGATTGGGGGCATAATCTTTTCTTTGTTTTCTAATTGTATGTGAAAATATAACAACTTTAGAAATTCTAGATTGAAATGGTGTCCGACTATAAGAGCCTCTATCTCAAATTGGATGGCCATGCGTACCTCGACCATTGATACCCAAAAAATTCAAGGCAATTTGATCTAACTATTATCTTTTTTGAGTGAGTTCTTTCTCCTATTGTGAAATGCGATCTTACCTAAGGATGTGAACGATAAAGGGTCACTACAGGTAATTCACATTGGATTTAGAATGATCTCTTGATTGTTTGATGTGTTTGTGTGCAAGGCATATTCTGGTCATCATGACATCTATGTTTTGATGCTTATACAAATTGCTATATCAAAATGGACATGATACTCTGGTCATCCTGGCATTTGTTCCTTGGTGCTTATATCTAATCCGACATTCTGAAAATAAAATCACTATTCATATATCCATGGTTTCCTAACTAGTGGGTGTTGTATTGATCCTTGCATATACAGATTGATATTCATATGTCTATAGTTTCATGACTAGTGGGCATTGTATTGATTTATCCGGTTACCTATAAATTCAATGATGAAATCGATCGACACATGATCAGTGACTAGGTTCTAGGTCTTAGGTTGCATTATATTTTACATGTTTCTTTGCATTTTGCATGTTTGCATGATCTCACAAATGGCTACATCAACTTCAATGCTTAAATGATTCTTCTATCACCTCTTCAAATCTCACAAGAGCTGACACTTAACTCGAAGGTTTCTTCATGGAATCACAAGTAGTTATCCTCCTGGGATAAACTTCCTTTTGACATAAGACTGAGTACTTGTCTTCATCAATTCCTGCAAAACATATCATGTGTATCATTGCATTTACATTTCATATCATAACCATCTATTGCATTACACTACATCCATGTGCATAAGCATAAATCATACATATATCTTTTCATAATCAAAACACATTTGCATTACATCCATACATATGAAAGAAATCATTGCATTGCATATATCCATACATACATTCTACACTACTCATAGCATAAGCATCACATGATATCATCGTAACTCAAAAATATGAAAAGTACAAATGAAGTCATAACCAAAATCTCAATCTCATATATCATAAAACTTGAAATAGTCAGGGGTGCACTACTGGCACAATATACAAAAGAATGGGCTTGATGAGCTATCGATAATCAAAATAGTATTAGTATCAATATCAATAAAAATAACAAAATATCAGAATATCAGGACAGATCAGCTGTCAGCCTAATCCTCGCCATCTAGTGGAGGTGGTGGTGGAGCATCTGGTACTGCCTCAGCCCTAGGTTCTCTCACTCCCTCTGATGCCATCATGTACTAAGAGTATGAAGGAACTCTCTGAGTAGGTGGAACCGCAGTATAGTATGCTAAAACATAGTAAGTAGATTTGGAGGTCTGATGGATAACCTCTACCTGTAATCTCTGCACCTCACCATGAAGCTTAGTGCATTGTCTATCGGCCTCTAGATATCTCTCCTCCCAGTGAGCACTACGCACCATAAGGTCTTGGAAATGTAATATGAGCCTCCTCATGATCTCCTGTGTAGATAATGGCACACTAGGCTTAGCATTCACCGCTGGCATGTTAGTATCCTCCGCAGGCTACTTTGTGGTCTCTACTCTCTGTGCCTTACGGTGTCTAACCTCTGCACCTAGATCAAACCCAGTATCCTCCTATATCAGATCAGTATCACCACCTACAACCTGCTCAGCTGCAAGTACCTCCTCAGTTGAACCCACACTCCCTAAAGTATCACCCTCTCCCCTAGTCTGTCTCTGAGAACTTGTAGATCTATCTGCTATGGAACTAGTGGGATGAGGGGGCCTCATCTGTCTCGATGGTCTTTATGGAGGAGCCATCACTCTTGGTCTCAGAGGTGTGGGGTGTATAATTAGAACCTATGTGGGTCTCAGACCCTGTCCCATCAGAGCACCTACAACATCCATCACCTCCTCCATGGATGGTATTAACTTTGTCAGGTCAGATAATCTATATATCAGATGATCAGCAAGCCATGAGATGAACCCATCTGTAACACTGACATCAACAACCTATGGTCTATACTCCCAATCTCTACCAATAATAGCATTATACTCCTGTGCACACAAGGCATAAGAAAGCCTCTGGTTCCATCCAAGTCTGAGCTCCTGGGCTATCTGCGCAGAAGTGGCATAATCCTACGGTGCATCTTGCACTCATCCATACTGCTGCTAGACTTTGGTGATAATGAATCTCTTTAGAACAGAGGAGGACCTCCCAATTAGTATACAGCTCTGAAAGAAGAAACTAAACTACTCACATGCAGTAGGTCAAGACTCAATATCTACATATGGCCTCCATCGAACAAAAGTCATATCATCAAGGCATCGCCTCCAATACTTAGTATGGCCCATCCACCCCTATATGACATATCTAGCATATATATATATATATATATATATATATATATATATATATATATATATATATATATATATATATATATATATATATATATATATATATGGGTATGTGCAATATCATGAGTGGCCAAACTATGCCCTTAAGTGGCAATGAAAAATCAACAAATCAAGGTTAGTCAACTTGACGTGAAAATTTCAACTAGCTATGAACCTAATATCAAAAAGTTGTAAGAATAGAATCTATAGAAAATTGAATGTAGTTTCTAAACTACTAGGCCTTTTTTGAGAAAAAGTTAGTATGATTGGTGAAAAGTATAGATTTCAATGCAGCAGTACAAAAATTTTAGGAAAAAAATAAGAAGTAGGTGTATGTCTGACCACCTTAATCATAATCAAATGATAATATTTTATTATAAGATTTTATATATAAGTAGTAGACTCATGCTCGGATGTGATGCATATTTTTTTGTAATTTTATTCCAAAAAAATAATTAATTATGAATTTTTTGCTACAACATTTTCAGAATAAAAAAACTCTCGTGTCTAGCCACCTTAACTCATTCAAAACTTTACAAAATTCAATTTAATTTTTTTTCCTTATAATAGGCAAAGCATAGAATGTGACGCATTTTTTTGGATTTCAAAAATGTTATACCGTCTGAAAGTTATAGTCATTTTTCAATCAGTATATAAATCAACACTTTAGAGGTAGCTTAATTAGAAAATAACTAATAATTACTTACCGAATTCAAAATTTGACAGCAATTATATTGATAGAAAGCTGATAATCTCCTTAAGATACCCTTTTCATTTTATCAAATTCGGGTGAAAAAAAAGTCGTCAGCTACATTGTCAAAGTTTTGAACTGACATCGCCACTTTTTGGCCCCTCATGATCTTGCACATACCCATATATATATATATATATATATATATATATATCATAGGCTCCTATGGCTGCCTCTGTGAGGCACATACTAGTCTCAAAACTAGGATATGCTCCCATGCCCAGATTTGTAAAATAAGAGCTCCTGTAGCAAAAGTCTTGCTCTCATGATACACTACCTTGTGCATCTCAGAGAACATATGTGCCACAAGACACTGACCCTAGGCTAACTCGGAAGGAGTCACCATTAAGTGTGCAATCATCAAGGCCCAGCCCATCAATAGACTATTTTGCTAATAGTCAGACATAATGATACCACTTATCATCCCGACAATGATACACTCCAGTCGATACGTCTGTCCATAATGCTGAACTAAGGTCTCCCAAGAAATCAAAGCTATTATCTGTGTGTCGTCTCTGAAGAGATGTCAGAAAGCCAATAGACCTTAGTTCCCTGAACTCACATACTCTAGACATTGCCCTACATGGAAAGGAATGTACAGTATACAATAGACATCCTTTGGGGTCACAGTAATCTCCCTAGTCGGCAAGTGAAAGGTCTAGGTCTCTGAATGAAACCGCTCGATCAAAGCTATCAAAAGTCTGTGATTTACCCTAATCTCAGGTAAATGAATGAGATACTCAAATCTAGATGAAGCAAGGTGTACCCTCATGGGGTTTGGAAGTGACACACACAGTCTCTGATGGCTGGATGTGAGATACATACATGAACATCAGGATATATGACCTACATAGTACAGAAACAGGGCACCCTATTAGTAATTTAGTTATAGAATAGGTTACAAGTGCATCAAATTGGACAGTTTAGTATTTCAAAAGGTAGGTTAAAAGGTCAGCAATTAGGCTAAGAGATCAGAAAAATAAAAAATTTGACCTAACAATGAGTTTTTGGCTCACTGTTTTTCATACGACACTTTAGACTGGCAAGGAAAGTCGTACAAGTTTCAAAATCATACCATATGACAAAGCATAGTAGTACAACAATGTATACCTCATCGTACGAGTTATGAGAGACTCGACAAAATGTCGTATGACTCTTGGGTTCCTCTCATACGAGTCTTGGGGGTAAATGAAATGACTATCGACCTAGGGTTGAAAAGTTGTACAAGTCCAGGAAGATAGTCGTATGAGGTTTTGTGCATGCAAAATTGAAAAATTAAAAGCGTGCAAAAAAGGTGCTAAAAATCCTATAAACAAAGAAAATTTGACTTTTCAGAGAAGCAAAGAGGTCCACCTACCGGATGTCCATATTTCTGAGGTCTCTAGTGTCTCCGACTACGCTCAAAATGATGCAAACTCATAGGTACCTTCATTTCTACCATTTTCTCACTTAGAGGGCTCCACAAGTTTTTAGAAGTCAATGGTGAAAATGTTTTGAAAATGACCCTTTCGGCCTTTATATAGCTTTTGACCTAATTTTCAAAAGTGCTCCATTTTTCATGAAAATTGCACCCTTGGCTAATTTTGACGTTTTGAACCCATTTTCGGGATCAAAATCAAAATCTAAGATCATTTACTATGTCAAAATCATGATTTAAATTTTTTAGACCCAGGACGGTCTACTGCTTGCATAATCAACCTTCAATCATCACAGAAATCTAGTATTCAACTTAACTGATTATCTTACATCAAACTATCAAAATTTCAACTTGGTCAACTATGGTCAACTCATGGTTTAACCTAGTCAAACTTGGTCTCCAAGACCTCCAAACAATACAGAATGCATTCTTGAACGTGTTTAACCACTTCTCAAATCAATTAACATGCTTCTAAAACTACAACACTAACTTTTCTTATCAGATTTCAATTTTCATCCCGAAGGGGGCATAGTATTACACATCATTCAAAGTCTATAATCTAAATTTGAAATCAAATCTTTCCTCGGTAATCAAGACAACAACCACATCTAGTTGCTGATTCATCAAAAAGACCTCATCGCTTGGGGCAAATCAATCATTGCTTGGGGCATATTAGATTCATCGAGATCCATATCAATTTGGTATTCTCTTAATCTTGTAAATTGTATCATTTTTGTATAACCATCAGTTCATTAGTGTTATTTCCTTGGTTCTTCGTAATTGAAGGGTTCTGATGTGATACCAATATGATTCTTATGGACAATCAGGTCTGGAATTGGTCACTCACTTCTTCGCAATCATAAGGTTCAGAATCAGACATTTTGACATTTCTTCGCAATCAATGGTTCATTATTGTTATAGTTAACATTATCTTTGGTCATTCAGGACCTAATATCTTTGAATCTTTCAATCAGTTTTTATCTCATATCACAGTTTCTATCTCATATCAATTTCAATTTCAAACATCAGTTTCAACACCATACATAGACTATCTTTGAACCACTGCGCTTCGCATAGTAATTCAAAGAGGGGCAAAATGTAATACCCCAAGAATGGGCTATAGGTTCATTAACCTCCTACATCTTCAATTCGAAGGAAATCGACATCAAAGTCCTAGCCTAAGGCACATCTGCACATTATCAAATTCTAATTGATTATCCTAAATTCTGCATCGGGGAATATTCCTTATTCCTATTTATCCTAATTATCTTTAATTTAATGATTATTTGGCAATAAATCCTATTTATCCTAAAGTTTGATTAATTGAATATTCTGAATATTTAATTAATTAGATTTAATACTGCCACTTAATTATTTAATTAGATTTAATTATATTTGTTCCTAAATTGCATTATTTAAATTTTGACAATAAATCAAATATCCTATGACTAATTGATTAAATTCTTATTTAATTAATTAATGTCAATTGTCAAATTTAATAATATAGTTTTTGACTAAAAGTTTGATTTAATAATTGATCAACCCATAAATCAATTATTTTATTTTTAAAATCAGTTAAGTTGAGGATAAATCACTTTATTTATTTAATTAATTCATAATTAATTATGCACATCCAAAAAACAATTAAACTTTAAATTAGAAAATCAATTCAAGTTGTTCTAGAAATAAACTCAACTCTCTTTTGAGTTGAAAGCTGATCTCAACTTCTGATTTAAATTAAAAAGATGATTTGCATGATTTTGTGAGTTAATCTATCTCTAACTTCTTGATAACTTAAAAATCAACTTGAGTTTATCAAGAGTGATTTATGGCTTTTTCCATGCACCTCCAAAGTCCTGGATTTCTATAAATTAAGGCCTCAGCTCTTCACTTGGCATCGATACATGAATTGCATCCTCACGCTGGCAAATTGGTGATCATAGAATTCATTTTTGCGAATCAAAGCTATTGTGAGATTTTCATTTGTTTTTGAGCATTCATATCATTTAGCATATCATTGTTAGATTAATTGGATGTCATATCAGTTTTTCATATAGAATAGATCCATATCAGTTTTATTTCATCTTATTGCATAGAAAATCCAAAAATATAGATTAATTTGCATTCATCTCATATCTAGATTCTGCATTCAAATCCTTCATTTAGGTGTCGTCAAGGTCACTGGTCTCGGTCCAATCTGAGAATATCATACTTGCACCTACTAGAAGACAGTAAATTGCCTGGTTAGATTAGTTTCCATTTCATTGCATGATTTTGATTTCTGCTAACCTCTAATGTTTTACTGAAGTGTTGTGTCTACAGCTAGGTACAAAATTCACACACACTATGAAGCATGCAACTTTTCTAGTAAACCACACAATGGGAGATTCAAAGAGACAAGGGCAAGAATACCAATATCTTCAAGAATCAACAATGGAAATGCAATGCAACTATGCTAAGAATGAAGATGCAAGTAAGCTATGGAAATGAAAGTATTACAAGCCTTGCTAATTAAGCTATGTGAGCTAATCTAGAGCATAAAGGAAACTAAGCTAGATGCCATAAAAACTAAGCTAAGAATGCAAGAATGAAAGCTAAATGCAACAAGATCTCCAAAGCTCCAAAATCACCAAGAAAACCTATAGCATAAGATTAGCATAAAGAGTGGATCCTAGAATGAGAAAAGAGCTCTCCTTTTAAAGGAATTGAAAAGGAATGGACCATGGAGATTAATAGGTAAAATATTTAATCAAGAGTGGAGCATGAAAGAGGGAGCAATCCATGTGCACAAATCTCCTCCAATG
This sequence comes from Chamaecyparis obtusa, assembly GCA_027943335.1. Taxonomy (NCBI): domain Eukaryota; kingdom Viridiplantae; phylum Streptophyta; class Pinopsida; order Cupressales; family Cupressaceae; genus Chamaecyparis; species Chamaecyparis obtusa. Next base: position 851,370 of record BSBK01004178.1, read on the forward strand.
AGAAAATAAGAGTTGACTTTTGTGCCCCATATGAGACAAAAATGCATTTTCTTCTTTTTATAAAATAAGAATAATGCTTTATTTGTGCAACTTAGGATAAGAGGAAAAGTGGGGGGTTTTTATTTAATAAAAAGGGAGAAAATTCTTTTTAATTAAATAAAGACTTAGGATAAAATGGTTAGCCCATAGAAAATAATCAAATAATGATATAATTAGGATTTGATCAAAGAAATTGATATTGAATTGAAAATGCTGATTTAGGAAATTGATAAATTGCTGAATGGGGGCCCAAAGTCTAGGCGACCATTTTAGGGTGCATACATTTGCCCCTCTTTGAATAATGTGAGATCGATTTGGGATCAAAAAAAAACTCAAACATGTGTTCGACAGATGGGAACACATCAAGAGAAAGATAAGCTGAAAGATAAGACCAACATACCTGTAAATATGAGATTGTCAAGTCTCAAATAAGAGATAAGAATCTCAAGTAAGGTTTGATTGATAAAGTTGAATCAAAGTTTGAAGTTTGATAGGTACTACCCCCTCAGGATTGAAATCAAAATGAGATAGAGGAGAAATAGTAAATTGATAAATCTGATCAAATCACTAGAAATCATAATCAAAGATGATAGGATAACCATGAAGCAGTAAAAATATGCCCCATTTTGACTAGGTTTGACTGAGAAAGATATAGGATAAAAATGAAGTCAAACCTCAGAGAGATGAAGTGAATGAAAATGAATGAAAGACTAGAAGGTTGGAAGAGATGGGGATGAAGAAATGAAGATGCCCCAACGAAGATCGAAGGATTAGGCCTCAAAAGGTCAGCCAACTGCGCAGAAGAAGGGGAAATTTTGAAATGTGATTTTGATTATCAAAATGAACTTAGATTTTGATTTCAATCCTGAAAATGGATCCAGGACATCAAAATTAGCCAGAGGTGCAATTTTCATGAAATTCCAAGATGTTTTGAAAATTGGTCAAAAAGTCAAAATGCTATAAAAGGGGTAAAAAGGTCATTTTCAAATTCATTTGTCTTTTGTGATTTTGAGAACTTTGAGAGCTCAGAGAGAGAAAATGGCTCAACAAGCAGTGATTCCAGTCTAGACACATCGATTCAAGCATGGTCGGTTGCACAACCGGCCTCCTCACTATGGTGCCCTGGTAAGTTTTAAAAAAAACTCACCTTTTGAGTCATTAATGAGCCATTTATTGCATTTTAAAACATGTTTTTATGTTTTCAAATTAAACTTTAGCAATATATCATATGATAGATTAAAAGTATCACACACTTTGATACTCTTTATCATGTGATAGTTCATGGGTCCACAAAGTATCGCGCAAGAGTTCAATCGAGTATCGCACGATATTGGACGAAACATCGTACGATCTTGTGCAAACTATGATACAAAAAAATAGTATCACATTGTTATTAAGGAAAATATCACACAATACAATACCAAAAAAATAGTATCGCACTAGTGTAATAAGAAATATGACATGTTTTTAAATTTTGAGCAATATGACATGGGTCTAGACAATTTTTTGCGTTTAAGAATGTTTGTAATGATTTTATATATCCATCATGATATGTTTTGACATTTGGTTTAATGGGTTATGGCTTGTAGGAGGTCTTTTCGGTGCTTGTTATCAGAGCTTTGAGAGTGATCGGACTACGTTGTGTCAGAGATCTAGATACTCCTAGTAGAGATGACCTGATCAGTATGGGATTTGGGTTTTTGCTAGATATGCCCCATATTCTGGCAGATCACGAGTTGCTGACGGTGTTGGCCGAGAGATGGCATAGTGAGCACAAAAATTTTCATCTTCTGACTGGAGAGGTGACGATCTCATTAGAGGACATCTATCGGATCCTCCGAATACCTAGCCATGGTGATCTAGTGAGTATAATCATGTTTCTAAATGTGCATAAATGTGATGTTTCCATATGATGAAAATTGACATGATTTTCTATTGGCACAGGTATATTATGATCAGGATCCGACTGAGGGGTGAACTCACAGCTTTTGAGTGGAGACCATATAGGGCCTGTGAGCAGTGGAGCGACCGGGATCGGGAGCTGGGGTATATGCTATATAGTTGGCCACTACTTGGTCGACATTCTGAGATTATTGAGTGGTTTGTGATCTCTCAAGTGTGGAGGCAGTTCAGGCCGCAACAGAGGGTACCCACAAAGACTACCACATATGCCTGGTCCAGGGAGGATGAGGGATTGGGGTGGTTGCCAATGCTGGACTACTAGTAGGTAGCATAGGAGATTGTAGGTCTACACAAGGAGCCCTAGGAGTATCTCCCTGACATGGTGGATGTAGGAGTGGATGTAGCATACAGGACATAGTGGTGGAGACACCCATTTCCACAATTTATAGTTCTTGATGCATAGCCAGAGGCATCTAATGGGGAGGGGGATGATGATGATGGGGGAGATGGAAGAGGGAGAGGAGGGAGGAGAGTAGAGAGAGGAAAGGGATCTCGATCTAGTGGCCAGAGATGGTCATAGAGATAGGTTTCTGATGATGACGAGGAGGATGCGGTGAGACTAGTTTATCGACGGGTGGATGCAGGGTGGGATTAGCCTATAGGAGGAGGGGAGGATCTCAGGGCTAGAGTGAAGGTTTTGGAGGCTGAGGTCCAGTAGCTTAGGATTACTATTGCTGTGTGAGATCAACAATTAGCATATGCACGAGTTGAGATAGATCATTGAGAGAGGGAAACATAGGCCGATGCAGTAGAGATCCGGAGAGAGGTGACACGAGCAGCCTATTATCATGGTCTATATATAGCAGTCATCCTTGCAACACAGAGAGCACCACTCTACTCTGAGAGGGTAGGTAGATTTGACATGGTACCAGATAGAGTGGTAGCACCACCTCCAAGACCACCATGTGATGGGGAGAGTCAGACTTAGGTCTAGGGTTAGATGTATAAAGTCATATCTTGGGACATCATCTAGATTTTGGATCCCACATTGTACTTTGTATCATGACACACATATATATATGAGATTTACTAGATTTGTGATGTATCTTGTGTATTTGTCCCACTTGTGATGGATGTTTCAATTTTATTATCTTGTAATATTGCTCAAATGTATGATATATGCTCATGTATAATCTCTCTCACAAATGTATGTTTAGTTCTCATGTTATGATATAGACTCATGTTTCTAAAAATGATATCTTTGATGATAAGATTAACCCCTTGTGATGATAGGAAAAAGATGCAATGTGAAAGACAAGGAGAAAAAGACATGATTGAGAAGAAGCAAAAGATTAGTGCAGTTGACCAACAAGTCCATGAAAGATGAAAGGAGAGCTCTTTCCATATGCAAGATGCAAAACTAATCTAACATGAATCTAAGAATGCAAGCTACTATGAAAAGTGGTTTACTTGCAGGGTCACAAAGCTATTAGACTCTAATATTCATCATCGAGCTTTATTGGTAGCATTGCAAGATCATACAACATACACTAGTATGACTATGTGAATCTGAATATGATCTATATCAAATAGGTATGTGGGAATCCCACCTAGGCATCAAAGACATGTAGGTCAAGATGACTAGTGCAGTAAGGTTTCCTAAGTTTAATATAGCAAGATTATACTCGCATTAAGACACAAGAAAGTCAAGATGACTATAAGCATGCACTTGCAAAAATAGTCAAGGATAATACCTTGTAGATCCTATTGTCAAGTGGAAGAAGCATAAATGCTAATGACAGTTAGGACCAACAAAATATACCCACAAGTAGAAAATAAATAAAACATGTTCTCCTGCTCCCAGTCTTCTAGCTCGGCATCATCGAAAACTATTAGGGAGAGAACACTCATCAAAGAAATCATCATAGATAGCACACAAAGAAATAAAGTCAAACAAGTCTCAATGAGTCAAGTGTTTAAGTGTGTGTGTGTAGGTCATAGAGTCAAACTTTGAGTATCACATCTGCTAGTAGAGAATATCATATCATGCTAGACTGCAGGTAGGATATCTGATAAGTGTTGAGAAACACTTGATGCTAGGGTAGTGTTGAAAAACAAAGTTGGGAAGGTGTTAAAAAATACCATTTTTCAAGATGTCTTAAAGACTAATGCATCTAAGAGACCAAAGCTAACACATTTATGCCCCCTAGACAAAGACAAAGACCAATTCCAAACCAAGGCAAACAAGGACAAGGCATGATGGAAAAAGGTTGAGTGTCGAGGACGAGTGCTAAGAAACAAGGGTGCAAAGGCCTCAAGTAGTGCCTATTTCCAAGTTTTCACCACTTGGAGATTTTTTTTATTTTTTCAATTTTTTTGTATTTTTGCTACCAAGGCGCCTGTTTCCATGTTTTCACCAAGGCACTTTTCTATTTTTTTGAATTTTTTGAATTTTTGATTTTTTTGTATTTTTTCAGGACTTTATATGCTTTTTAGGATTTTTTCAGCATCATATATGAATTTTTTTGGAATTTTTTCAAGATCAATAAATATGTACAAAGATGCCCCCAAACAGAACAAATATCATGGATAGAACTTCTTTAGGTGCAATACATTAATAGGCTCAGGGAGCTGTTCTCCCTCTTTAGTAGATAACAAATAAGCACTTGTCCCAAAAGCTATAGTAATAATGTATGGTCCAAGTCAATTAGGTTCAAATTTTCCCTTTTTCTCTCTATGTTGTTGGTTCTTAGAGTTTTCTCCTAAGACAAGATCTCCCACTAATTCTCTAGGATGAACCTTTTTGTTGAATGCTTTGGGCATACACTTTTGGTAAACCCTCATGTGATCAAATGATGCTTTACACTTTTCATCTAGAAGTTCTAATTCTTGGAGCCTCATGGCACAATAGTCTTCATTTGTAACTAGACCTTTGAGGGAAATTCTAAGTGAAGGAATCTCCACCTCTAAAGGTAACACTACTTCAACACCATAGGTAAGGGAAAAATGAGTAGCCCTAGTTGGAGTATGAATACTCATTCTATAAGCCCATAAGGTTAGATTTATCTGTAGATGCCAATCTCTACCATTCTTGTGAACTGTTCTATGGAGAATTTTGAGAATGATTTTATTTGAAGCCTCTGCTTGTCCATTTCCTTGCGGGAAGTAAATGGAGGACCAATGTTGTTTTATCTTGAACTTCTTGCAGAGTTGTTTAAGGTCCTTGTTTTTGAACTAACCTCCATTGTTAGTGATTATTTTAGAAGGCACTCCATATCGACAGATGATATAGTTTAAAATGAATAGAGAAACTATTTTGCCTGAGGCAACAGAAAGTGGACAACCTCTACCCATTTAGTAAAGTAGTCAGTAGTAGTGATGATAAATTTGTGTGCACCTGATGAGTTGGGATGAATCTACCCAACAAGATCAAAGGCCTAGCACTGAAATGGCCAATGAGATATAGATGGAATAAGCTCCCTACCTAGAGCATGTATCAGGTTATCATGTTTCTGACACTTTTTTCATGATTTAGCAAAAGATACTCCATCTGTCTTCATGGTAGGCTAATAGTACCTAGCCCTAAGCAACCTTTGGGCCATTGCAAGACCATTGGAATGTCCTCCACAAATACCCTCGTGAATGTCAGCTAACACTTGATTGGATTCATCCTTTTCCAAGCACCTAAGAAGTTTCCCATCTAAACCACTCCTATACAAATCACCAGAGATAAGGGTATGGTGAGAGACATTTTAGGTTAAGTTTCTTCATTCAGAATGGTTGAAAGTCTCAGGAATAATGCCATCATGGAGATATGAGTAAATGGCACCATAGCAGGATGATTCATGGCTAACAAGGGTACAAACAAATTGGCTTTCTTGGGAGTCATAGATAGGATAGTGTAGCTCTTCCACCAGGAATTTGAATCTAGACTCATGTTGTTCTAGCTGTAGAAGTGAAGCCAATGTAGCCATAGCATCAGCTACTTTATTCTCTACTTTAGAGATTTGTTGAAATGTAACAAAGGTGAAATATTGTCTCAATGAATCAACCATTTTCTTGTAGGGTATCAATTTGTCATCTTTTGTTTGGTATTCTTCATTAACTTGGTTGATTATTAATTGCGAATCCCCATAGATATGCAGCTCTGTGATTCTCCATTCTATTGCCATTTTTAGTCCATTTGTCAAAGCCTCATATTCAACAATGTTATTTGTACATGGGAAAAATAGTTTGTAGGACTTAGGAATTGTGTACCAAAGAGGAGAAACAAATGATACTCCAGCTCCTGAACCATTTTGCATGAAAGAGCCATCGAAGAACATCTTCCATGCTCTTGTAGTCATGTACATTATGTGCTCATCTGGAAATTCAACTTGAATAGGCATGCTATCTTGAATTGGGAAATCAGCCAATTGATCTGCAATGGCTTGTCCTTTTATAGCTGTATGCTAAACATACTCTATGCCAAATTTTGATAAGATCATCATCCACTTAGCAAGTCTACCTGTGAGAGCAGCCTTACCAAGCAAATATTTGAGAGGATCAATCTTTTATATGAGGTGTATTGTATGCGCAAGCATGTAATGTCACAAATTTTGGGAAGCAAACACCACTGCAAGGCAAGATTTTTCAATACTAGTGTAATTAATCTCATATGACACGAGAGTATGACTAATGTAGTATATAGCTCTTTCTTTCCTAGTGTCATCAAGTTGAGCTAATATGCCCCCAAGGAAGATTCTATTGCTGAAACATACAATCTGAGTGGTTTTCCTGGGATAGGAGGCATTAATATTGGAGGATTGGTCAAGTATTACTTGATTTGGTCCATGCTCTTTTGACAATCCTCATTCCAGACACATTTAACCCCCTTATGCAATATCTTATTGAAGGGTTGAGCTCTATCTACCAGTTTGAAATGAACCTCCTTATAGATTGAAGATGTCCTTGGAGACTCCTCATTTGACTAATGTTTTTGGGAGGTGGCATATCCAAGATTGCTTGAACTTTCTCTGGGTCCACCTCTATTCCTTTGGCTGAAATGATAAAGCCTAGGAGTTTTGCAGAGGTGACTCCAAATGCACACTTTTTAGGATTTAATCTTAATTGAAACTATTCCATACTATCTAGAATGACTTCTAGATCTCCTAAGTGTGTATCCCTTTTTTTAGATTTTGCCAAGGTGTCATCCACATAATCTTCCATATTCTTATGAATCATGTCATGAAAGATAGTTTTCATAGCTCTTTGATAAGTAGCTCCCACATTTTTCAATCCAAATGGCATAACATTCTAGCAATAGGTACTCCATGCGCAAGTGAATGCAGTCTTTTCCTAGTCTTTAGGAGCTATTTTAATCTAATTATATCCAGAAAAACCATCCATCGAGGAATAGATCTTATAACCCACGGTCATGTCCACTATCATGTCTATGTTAGGAAGTGGAAACTCATCCTTTGGGCATGCTTTATTAAGGTCTCTAAAATTTTTGTAGACGTGAATGGACTTGTCATGTTTAGAAACTCAGACAATATTTGAAATCCATTCGGCATAGTCAATAGCTCTTATAAATCCTGCACTAAGGAGAGTTTTTCTAATCAAGCTTTGATGAGAAGAGCTATGTGAGGATGCATTTTCCTCAATTTTTTTTTAATTGGTTTAACACTTGGAGCTATGGACAAGTGATGCATAATGAGATTAGTGTCCAACCTTACCATGTCTGAGTAAGTCCAAGGAAAATTAATCTTCTTGCTCTGTAAGAACTTGGTATATGCTTCTCTTTCCTATGTTGATAAAGAATGAGCTAAATGAACTATTTGTGGTGCTTCCTTTGTACCTAAATTAAATGGCTTTGTAGGCTCAACAAGCATTGAAGATCTGTCTTGAAAATAACTTGGGAGATGATCAAGTACCTCATCCTTAGGTGCCTCAGAGAGGTTTTCACCCTTGGATACGTCCTTTATTTTTACTTTTTTAGGTTCTGACACCGCCACAAAGTGGTTTTTGCCATTAGAAATCTTATTCTTTTTTCCTTTTCTTTTTATTTTGCAACTAAGGTACTTGATATCCGGTTCTATCATGCTTGTAGTTGGTTCACTAGTGGAAGAGACTACAAGCTCAAGAGCATTTAGGTAACGTGATATCTCATAGTCATTCTAGAAAGTTAAGAGTTGAGGCTCTTGATAGCACTGAGACCAATCAATTAGGTGGGGGTGAGAAAGGGGTAGGTCAATGATGGGTTCAATGTTATGAATATGTATGGTATCATCTCTGGTGATTGTAGAATTAGAGTCTATTAAGTAACCCTCTAAGGTACCCAAATCAGGATTTATCATACCAAGTGAAGCATCGTCCACTAAAGTGACTTGTAGATTTGAATCCTCTAATCCTACACTAGACTCGTTAGCTACCTCAGGTTGGGAACTATATGTATGGATGACATCAACATCCATGTCAACTATAGAAGAATTAGAGAGAGACTCCCATTCATACTCATGTGACTCCATATCTGAATCTCGATTGGGATGTTTACACCATGCATGTTTAGGATGCCTGGATGTGGAAGCTCTGATGTCACCAATGGTTACACCCTCTCGAACACCATTTGTGTGATGATATTCTTGACAGGATCTTAATTTAATAGCAGATTCTTCTTTGTTCTAGGCCTGAAACTGTTGTATGGGCAACTGGAGTATCTGAATCTCCCCAAAGGAGATTAGTGGAAGGGACCCAATCTTCACACATATCTTGTTGATTTGTCAAATTGGGCGTATACTTTGTTTCATCCTTACTATCTGTCTCACCAAGGATAGGAATAGGGTTCTTGTTATGATTTCTGAAACCTAGGCCAACTATTTTTGTAGACCTGTGGCCAAAAAGAGCATGATCGAGAGGTTCAACTCTAGCATCTAATCTATGACTGAGAGGACCAGGTCCTGGATAGCCCATATTTTTTACAAGAGTATACCCTCTTCCATATGCCTTAGGAGAGGGAGAGAAGTTCTCATTATGCATGTATTTGTCTTCTCTATAGATCCAGTCCTTAACATCCACCTCTTCTTTTTCATCTTGGATAGGAATCGATGATTCTATGAAGGTACCAAACAAAGTGTTAGGATTAACAAGGCAGAAATAACAATTATGTGCAAATATAACTAATATCAGAAAATAATAAACCACACAGAATAGAACACAAGACACACAAATTTAACGTGGTTCACCCAATCCCTAGGCTACGTCCACCAACAGTGAGTCCAATATTATTATTATCCAGTGATTACAACCTGATTACAATCTGTAATCCCTTATAGCCCAATTCTGCCGCAAGTACTAAAATCATACATCATGAAAATCCCTAATCCTAAGCCATATTATACAATATTTTTCCACTTTAGGGTTAGAATGAGTTATAAGTAGTTGGCCCAAATAACCAAAAAAGTAGTCGGCCTCAAAAAATTTTTCCTCGGGGGCTACACCCCTGAACCCCTGCTCTTAGGGGCTGCCGCCCCCAAACCCCCGCTCGGGGCCCGGCCCGGCCCCGAACCCCGATGAGGTCAGGAGGAAAAGTGTACAGCACTTTCCTAGATAGTACTTTCCTGATTAGTCACCACAAGCTAACAATCTCTCACTTGGTGACTGATCAGTATCCACACTATACTAAAAAACCTCCCACTTGGAGATTGATCCTGTAGCAATACCGCTACCCACATGAGGCTCCCACTAGATTGAACCACCTTGGACTCAGTTGTTCCTTTATTTTGTTCAGTCTAGAAGACCAACTGAAGCTGAACATGAGTTCAACTTCTCCCTTGTTACTACCTTTGTAAACATATCTGCTAGATTATCATTAGTATGAATCTTTTCCAGCCTTAACTGTCCATCATCCAAAACTGATCGAATGAAATGGTACCGCAACTGTATGTGTTTTGTCTTTGAGTGCAAAGCAGAATTCTTTGCAAGATGAATGACACTTTGGCTATCTGTATGTAGAAAATTATCCTTTTGTGGATGTCTCAATTCTTCCATGAAGAATTGAAGCCATATCATCTCCTTGGCTGCCTCTGTAGTAGCAACATACTCTGCCTCTGTAGTGGGTAAAGCAACCACCTTTTGTAGTCGAGAAATCCAACTCACTGCTGTCCCACCAATAGTAAATATATAACCTGTAGTACTCCACCTGCTATCTATATCTCCTACCAAATCTAAGTCAACATAGCCTTGTACAGTAGTAGTAGAACCCCCAAAGTGTAAACACTTACTGGATGTACCTCTCAAATATTTGAGAATCTATTTGACTGCATTCCAATGCTCAATACCAGGGTTACTCATATAACGGCTAACGACTCCCACTGCATGTGCAATATTTGGCCTAGTACATACCATAGCATACATTAAGCTCCCTAAAGCTGAAGCATAAGGCACCTTAGACATTTTAGTCTCTTCTTCTGGTGTCTTGGGACACATATCCTTAGTCAATTTTAAATGACCAGGCAAAGGTGTGCTGACAGCTTTGGCATTTTCCATAGAGAAACATTGCAACACCTTCTCAATATAATCAGCCTGAGATAGAGACAATTTCCTATTTTTCCTATCTCTACAAATTTTCATACCAAGGATTTGTTTTGCTGCCCCCAAAGCCTTCATAGCAAAAGATTTTGCTAATTGTTGTTTCAACCCCTTAATGTGATCCATGTTAGACCTAGCTACAAGCATATCATCAACATATAAACATAAAATAATGTAGCTGTCATCATCCAACCTCTTAAAATAAACACAATGGTCAGAATGACACCAACTATATCCATGCCCATTCATAAAAGTGTCAAATTTAATATACCATTGCCGAGGTGCTTGCTTCAAGCCATATAAACTTTTCTGCAATCTGCACACCAAATTCTCCTTACCCTTGACCTCAAATCCTTGTGGCTGAACCATATATATTTCTTCATCCAAATCACCATGAAGAAAGGTTTTTTTAACATCAAGCTGCTCTAAATGCAAATCTTCAGTAGCCACAATACTTAAAACAGTACGAATAGAAGTCATTTTAACAACTGGAGAAAATATCTCATCAAAATCAATACCATGTTTCTGTGCAAATCCTTTTACGACTAATCTGGCTTTAAATCTTTTCGTACCTCCATCCTCTTCTTTGATCCTGTAAACCCATTTATTTTGTAAAGCCCTTTTACCTGCAGGTAACTTACATAAATCCCATGTCTAATTTTTCAGCAAAGAGTCCATTTCATCTGTCATTGCAGACTCCCACTGAAGCTTTGTATCCACCTGCACAGCTTCATTATAACATTCAGGTTCACCAGCATCTGTTAACAAAATAGAATACAAAGATGGAGAAAATCTTTCTGGAGGTCTAATTAGCCTTGTTGACCGTCTAACACTCACTGGGGTGTGTGGTATTTGTTGTTGCTATTGTTGCGGAGCATAAGGAACTACTGGAACATGAACTTGTGGAGTATCATCCAGTACTACATAGTCATTTTCTTTCTTCTCATGCTGCAGCAACAGATCTTTGTACAATACTTTCTCATTGAATATGACATCCCTGCTTCTTACAATTTTATGATTTTCAAAATCCCAAAGCCTATAACCAAATTCATCAATGCCATACCCAACAAAGACACATTTCTTTGACTTAGCTTCTAGCTTGGTTCTATTTTCAGAATCTATAAGTGCAAAAGCTTCACAACCAAAGGTTTTGAGAAAAGAATAACTCACCTTCTTACCACTCCATGCTTCCTCTGGAATACCACAGTCCAAAGGAGTAGAGGGGCCTCTATTGATTAAATAAATAGCAGTGTTCACTGCCTCTACCCACATATTTTTGGGCAGCCTAGCATGCAACCTCATACTCCTTGCACGCTCCATTATTGTCCTGTTCATGCGTTCAGCCACTCCATTTTCTTATGGAGTCCTTGGTACAGTTTTCTGCCTACGAATACCATTAGAGGAACAATATTCTTCAAATTCTGTGCTGCAATACTCACCACCATTATCAGATCTGAGACATTTTAACTTTTTACTAGTCTCATTCTCAACCAAGCATTTCCATTTCTTAAAAGTTTGAAATACATCAAATTTCTATCTAAGGAAATAAATCCATACTTTTCTTGTTGCATCATCTATAAATGTAACATAATACAGAGAGCCACCAAGGGAAGATACCTGAGCTGGTCCCCATACATCTGTATGCACAAGCTCTAATCTCTCATTTTTCTTTTCCTTCCCACTCTTCACAAAACTAACTCTCTTTTGTTTTCCATAAACACAACTTTCATAGAAATCCATATTGACACATTTCAGACTAGGTAAAACTTTCTTTGAATGAAGTAATTTCATACCTTTTTCACTCATGTGCCCGAGTCTGTTGTGCCACAGTGCTGTGTCAGAATCTACAGCAACAGTTTGATGTTCTTCCTGCTCAACTGCAGCCACTGTTCCTGAACATTCATTATCTTCTGAAACAATTAAAGTAGAAGGAACAGTATGACCTGTACAAAGATATAAGGTGCCTACTTTCACACCTTTTGCTACTACTAAGGAACCTTTTGAAACCTTCCAATTTTTATCATTAAAAGTAACTGTGCAACCCTCATCACCTAGTTGCCTTGCTGAAATTAAATTCCTACTCAGCCTTGGAACATGTCTTACCTCTTGTAGTAGCCAATTATTCCCATTCTGCAACTTAATCTTAATTTTTCCCTTTCCAACAATCTGACAGGGTTCATTATCTCGCAAATAAACTAGCCCAAAATCCCCTTGGACATAATCAACAAAATAACTTCTATGGGGTGTAGCATGAAATGAAGCCCCAGAATCTAAAACCCATGAATCATCAATACTTTCTAAGGACAAGAGCAAAGAATCCTCCTTGGATTTGTTACTTACCACATTTGCCTCCTTGTTTCCATCATTTTTGTCTCCTTGATCTTTCTTCCGAGACCAACAATCTTTCTTCTTATGACCTGGTTTTCCATAGTACCAGCAATCATTTGGCCCTTTAGATTCAGACCTCTTTCCCTTTGATTTTCCTCTTGATTTCCCATGATTTCCAGAGTTGTTTCCTCTATCTCTTGTTCTGCCTCTGCTTTCTATGTTCAATACACTACTCGATGTGGATGCCCCTGAGCTTTTCCTATGAATTTCCTCACTCAATATAACACCAATAACATCATCATACTTTAAAGTATTAGAACCAGAAATAGAATTACTAACAGCCATTACCAAGCCATTCCAGCTTTCTGGCAAAGAACACAAAATCAAGAGAGCCCTAACCTCTTCATCAAAAGTAATTTTAACTGAGGTTAATTGACTTGTAACTGTATTAAACTCATTCAAATGATTAGTAACTAATCCACCTTCTACCATTTTCATATTAAATAAACGCTTCATAAGAAATACCTTGTTTGAAGCTGAAGGCTTTTCATACAACTTCGCTAGGGTTTCCATCAGATCTTTAGCTATCTTTGCTTCAGTAATATTGAATGCCACTGATTGTGCCAGGCATAGATGAATACTCCCCAGTGCCTTCCTATCCAAAATATCCCAATCCTCTTGAGACATTGATTGCTCTTTCTTGGCTACTCCCTCTAGTGGCCGCCATAGATCCTTCTGAGAGAGATAATCCTCCATTTGCATCTTCCATAACTGAAAGTTCTGCCCATTAAACTTATCAACCTTCACCCTACCCTCATCTACCATTTCTCCCACTTAACTGAGAGACTCTCCCACTAACTTGTGAGACCTACTTCAGAGAATAGATGAAAGAACAAATGAAATAACCTCACTCTGATACCACTTGTTAGGATTAACAAGGCAGAAATAACAATTATGTGCAAATATAACTAATATCAGAAAATAATAAACCACACAGAATAGAACACAAGACACACAGATTTAACGTGGTTCACCCAATCCCTGGGCTACGTCCACCAACAGCGAGTCCAATATTATTATTATCTAGTGATTACAACCTGATTACAATCCATAATCCCTTACAGCCCAATTTTGCCACAAGTACTAAAATCATACATCATGAAAATCCCTAACCCTAAGCCATATTATACAATATTTTTTCACTTTAGGGTTAGAATGAGTTATAAGTAGTTGGCCCAAATAACCGAAAAAGTAGTCGACCTCAAAAAAAATTTCCTCAGGGGCTGCACCCCCGAACCCCTGCTCTTGGGGGCTGCCACCCCCAAACCCCTGCTTGGGGCCTAACCCGGCCCCGAACCCCGGTGAGGTCGGGAGGAAAAGTGTACAGTACTTTCCTGGATAGTACTTTCCTGATTAGTCACCACAAGCTAACATAAAGTAATGGCTGAAGATGAAGGATGCATCTCTTGTGAGGTTTTTCCATAAGACTTAGGTGAGATTGGTAGCTTTGTAAAGGAATCAAGTTGATATCCCCCCATACCAAGGTCCATGGACTTAAACTTATCCTTGCATTGTGCTAGGGTTGCATTGAAATGCTCTGCTTCCTTGTTGAGAGGAATGTGAGTCCCAGCTGAAATTGCATTTATAGATAATGTGCTATCCCCAGGTATATAGACTTCTACTCCATTATAGGGAAACTTAACACATTGATGGTAAGTAGATGACACTACTTGCATGTCATGGATCCATGGTCTACCAAGTAGGATATTGTATGCTAGAGGACCAACATCAATAATTTAGAACAAAATATCCTTCTCAACAGGGCCAATCTTGATAGCAAGGATGACCAACCCCTTGGAGCTTTTTTCTACCTCATCATAGGCTTTGATGGTAATTTTCTTCCAGGTATCAATAACTTTCTTAGAATAACACAGTATCTTCAATAGACTCAAAGAACAAATGTTGAGCCCAGCACCCCCATCTATCAACACATGCCTGACATGGGTCTTGTGAATCATGAATTCAATGTGAAGGGAAAGATTATGTAGATGGCTGAAAGCTTTGCCATCTTCTTCTAAAAATGTAAGGTAATGAGGGCTCGCAAGGTGGTTAACCATGTTCTAGAATTGGTCAAATATATGTTGTTAGGAACATTTTTTGCACGCAAAGCATCCTCAAGGATTTGTTTATATCTTGGAGACAATTCTAAAAGCTCAAAGATTGAAATCTAAGCTGGCATTCTTTGTAGCTAATCAACAAGGTTGTAGTTCAACTGAGGACTAACAACTAATTTGGTGGTGACATTCTTGGATGTCACTTGCTTGGGTCTACTAGACTGGTTGGAACTAGGACCTCTAATAACCACAGGACCTTGACTTTGACTTCTTGTGACAATGTTAAGGGCTTGGGATGACATCTTAGAGTTGGGACCTCTTAGCACCACCATGGGTCCTTCATCAAATATAGGAGGGGAATCATAGCCATAGGGATCTTTGCTTCTCATCATGTTGACACCTTCTTCCACAACTTTGAGCATATTGACAACATTTTCTGCAGACGTGTAGGTATAGTTGATTTCATCCTTGTTGTTCTTAGTTTTAGAGGTTTCCCCCTTTTCATATTTGGACAAAGGCTCCTTGAATGCCTTATGGTCTGCATTGTTGTTCAACCCATCAATCTGAAGTTTTCCACTCTCAATAAGATCCTGAATAATGTGCTTAAGTTTCCAGCAATGTTCAATGTCATGTCCAATGCCATTGTGGAATTTATAGAAAACTTTTTCATTCCACCAATGTGGCTTAACGTTAGGTATGCAAAAATTTGTTGGATCTTGAGGTTGTGCAATGTTATTGGCAATGAGCATCTTGAAAACATCCTCATACGAGTCACCAAGTTTAGAAAATTGTCTCCTCTCTTTTTAGGCTTATCTTGATACTTTGGTTTATGCTCTTGTTGGTTGGAGGATGTATTGAGCTTCATGGCTTGAACTGCACTAGACAAATGAAGGACACCTTGATCCTTGGGTTGAGAAGAGTCTATAACTCCGTCATTGACTACTTGCTTGTTCTTATTCCAATGCAAGTTCTTGCCTTTGTCCTTATTACAGTTGTTAGTATTTTGACCATTGTTGTTATTGTTATGTTTGGTCAAAATTCCTTTATCTTTCAAGACATCCTCAATCTGACATGCAGTTTTGACCATAATGTCAAAGGAATCAAAGACCATCTTTCAAACCTCATACCACATTTCAGGCACCAAATTGCTAACAATGATATCAATCCTTTCATGCTCAAGAATAGTCCTAGAATAGAAAGAGCACAGTCATCTCCATCTTTGTAAGAAGGTAACAAAGTATTCCCCTTGGTCCTATTTCAAATTGCATAAGTCTAACATAGTGACCTATCTTGACAAGTTGTATGCAAAATGTTGAACAAATCTGTGGAAAAGTTCTTTGAAAGTTTTGATGGGAGGGGTTATGTTCGTAAACCACTCCATTGCTTGGCCCTTGAGACTCCTTGGAAACAATCTCATAAGATAGGAGTCATCTTGTTGAAACTCAAAACTCATGATGTAGAAGTGACGCACATGATCATGTGGGTTTCCATTGTCGTCATACTTGTCATATTGGGGAATTTTGACTTTTCTAGGAAAATCCTTCATACTCACACTCCTATCAAAAGGATTGGGACAAATAGAGTCAAGGTTGAAAGAACTCTTGGGTGCCATCATTTTCTCCATCATACTTTTCATTTTCTTGATTTCCTCTTCTTGTGATGGGCTTTGTTTCTTGATCTTTTTGTCCACATCATAGTTGTAAGGGATCCTAGCACCCTTGTTGATCAAGCTTTCTAGGAACTTATCCTTATTTTTCTCCACATATTTCTCCACATATTGTTGGAAAAGTGGCTCGTGTTGCATTCTCATGAAGTCTTGAGAGTTGATGTCAAGACTTGAGCTACTTCCTCCATACTGTGAACCATTATGGGCATGTTGAGATGGTTTCCTTGAGTTCTTAGGAGGTGTTTGTCTCCTATAATGGGCATGTTGTGAAGCCCTTCTTCCTTTAGGGCTAGGAGATCTTGAGGGTGATCTTGAATACCTTCCACTTCATGGAGTCTTAGGAGGAGTGGGTAGAGAAGAGTTGTTTCCACCACCAACACACATGTTGTTGTATTGGTCATTAAGTTCTTGGGAAAAAATCCTATCTCTTTCTTCTTGCATGGCTCTCCTCTCTATGTCCAATAAGGCTTGTCTTTCAGACTCTAGGAGTCTAATCTTTTCTTCTTTTGCAGCTTGTTCTTCTAGAAAAGATTGCCTTTCACACTCAATTCTTTTAAGTCTTTCGGTAGTATATCTGGAGGTTGTTTGAAGTGGTGAATTTGGTCTAGAATGCTTAAACAGATCATTAGTAAATGCTGCATTCACATGAGCATCACAAGATTCATTGTTTTGGTCTTCATGTT
This sequence comes from Chamaecyparis obtusa, assembly GCA_027943335.1. Taxonomy (NCBI): domain Eukaryota; kingdom Viridiplantae; phylum Streptophyta; class Pinopsida; order Cupressales; family Cupressaceae; genus Chamaecyparis; species Chamaecyparis obtusa. Next base: position 868,670 of record BSBK01004178.1, read on the forward strand.
GTGACCGTTCATCTTGGTGAGCTCTTCTATGATGTCTTTCATCTCTTTGATATGCATCTAGAAATCTAGTATTGATGGGAGGTGATTCTGGTTGATTATTATGAGAGGAATCACCAAATAGCATGTTATCTCTGTGTCTTTGAAATATTTCCTCAAGATTTTGATCCATGGCTTCCCTCTCCATCTGAGTCATGGTGTAATTCATGTCCATATTTGAATGAGAAGGTGCTAAGGAAGTACTCAACTCACTAAGATTGCTCTTAGGTTCAAACCAAACTTCTGCAGTATTCCTAGCAGATTGATCGAAGATGGGTTCTTTTCCCTTTCACTTTTGGTGAGTTTGGACTAGGGGTAATTGTTCAAAAACTACTTGAGGTCATTTTGCTTGGTTCACTTGATACCTTGTTGTAACCGACATGAAAGAAAAAATACTAGGTGATACAATGACCCTAAGAAACATTGGTACCAAACTAAGATAGTAGAAGCATTCAATTGTCCAAAAGATAGATGCTGAGATAGAAAGTTGACAAGAGGTATAAACCAACACTGCCACAGAGGTGTATAATAAAAGGACAAGTATCCTTACACATATGGATCAGGAGGATGATTTACCCAAAATATATTTTTGATTGAAATTGAATCTTTATGGAAGTGAATTTGTACAAAAGAGTACTAAAACTCTCCAAGTGTGCTACCAAAGAGTCTAAAGGTTGATTTTCTCAACAAGAATGATTCCTAACCTATCAATGACAAGCAAGATCACTTGTGAAATCAAAAATCACTAATTCAAGATGTCTAAATACAAGAACACATGGTACAAAGAGGTTTCTAGTGGTAGAGTAAGTAACCTACTAAAATCTAGTCGACTAAGGAAAAATTGAAAGTGACACAAATCAATAGGACAATAGAAAGACTCTGTGTGGTAGTTCACAGAATACTAGGATGATATAATCTAGCCAGGCGATATTTCTTATAGAGGTTATGCAACAATTTCTAGGCAAGGGGTGTGATAAAATCTAGGCAAGCTATGCAACAGTTGTGCAACAATGAAGTATCACATGATAAAATTTAGACCAGTGTGCGATGATTTTCTAGGATCATACAAATCTTGACCCGTGAGTGCTTAAATTTCAGTTTTTTGAGGTTAATTTGGTCAAAGTTGCAATCTGATGGTTGGATTTTTTGATTTCAAGCATAGTACTAGCAGTAATCAGATAAGTTTGCAAATAGTTGGTGATCAAACATGTCATAAGACACTTGCACAAGGGAAAAAGCAACCTTGCCAAGACAAACACTTGTGATATCAAAGAAAAAAGATCCTATGAATGCTACTGTGATGTTTGATGTTTGAGAACGTTTACATGGGTAGATCACAGTGAGAACACTTCAAGCACTTACTAGCCTAAAATGACAAAGGCTCAATACTTAACAACTTGGCCCACACTTAATGTCCCATCACCTCACACAAAGTGGTTACCCACAATAGATGTTGGTTTTGTCATGGAAGTGCCAATGACACAACCAAAGGAACACAGATGGTGAGTAATCTTGGGGTGATCTGGGTTAGTCCACTAGGATCAATCCTTGCACCAAGATGTTAAATAGGGTGGCTTCTATCTATGGTTCTTAGTAAGGGCTTTCGTTCATAATACCCCTCTTGCTCCCCAAAGGGACTCCTTGCCTTGCAGCAAGTAACGGACCTCACGGCCACAAGAGTACCTTAAGCATTCTTGCCTAGCATTTTCCTCATGGTCACAATCCATCAAGTACTCACACCAAATGAAGATAAATAGTACGTCTACCAAGGTTTTGTGTCCTTGATAGCCTTGATTTTATAGTGGGTCAGAATAGCTTGGCATTAGCTTGTCCCCACTTGGGTCATTCCTCTTGATTGCTCAAGAGCAGGACCGCTAAAGGATTCTAAAACTAAACAAAGAGTCAATTAACCTTTGAGGGTCAAGATTTCTGGTTCACCTCAAGGGTGAAGAGCATACTCTCCTATCTCAAAAATTTCTCCCAAACACACCAAGCAAAGGTTCAATTACCCTCTTGCTTTCAAAATCTAAAGATGGGTCAAGATTTCTGGTTCACCACAAGGGTGAAGAGCATACTCTCCTACCACCAAAAGACTTGAACAACAAGATATTAAGTGCCTATGAAAAGAATCAACTAGTATATTCCACACTTAAAATGAAAGTAATAAACAAGCACTTGATTGGTTTTTATGCGTTGGGCAGCCCTACAAAAATGGTTAGTAGACCTTGTGCATTTGGAGCTTTGACATGCATTCTTTTAAGCAAATATTTCAAGCAATGAAGGCACCTACAAGCACAACTTGTTAGCCCCACAATGGTTAACACATCAAAAATTAAATAATTTGCAAGTATAAACCCTGTCTAGACACAGAAAATTGAAACCAGCAACCAAACAAACCAAATCTCAGAAAGAAATGACCAACATCACTCACTGCAAAGATTGTGCAATAGTTTTGTTAGAAAATAAATCATGTGACACTTTGCAGTGTACTGGTGTGATACTTTCTCTCTAAATGATACTTCATGCTACTTACATGCGATAGAGTATAAAACACTAGTGCGACAGAATCCTATATGACCAAATGATACTTTTAATGGAAAAGTATTGCACAGGTATATAATAAAATATCGCATGATACTGGAAGACTATCACATGATAATTTGTCAGAAAAATAGAGAGCCGAAACAACAAGCAAAAATGATGACAAAAAATTGACGGAAATGCATAAAAAGAAGGAAAAAACAAGAGTGCTCTGCCCCACGGTGGGCACCAAAAATGTACACTCAAATTATGCACTTCTTTAAGTCATTACTTCCAAGGGAATCCATGAATGGGAAACCTTGAGAAAGTGACCTAGAACTCCCTAGGCATGGAGTCACAAGGATGTTTGATAGTGCTCTCAGCTAGAGCTATGAAGCATGCAACCTTGCTAGCAAACCATACAATGGGAGATTCAAAGAGATAAGGACAAGAATGCCAATATCTTCAAGAATCAACAATGGAAATGCAATGCAACTATGCTAAGAGTGAAGATGCAAGTAAGCTATGGAAATGAAAGTATTACAAGCCTTGCTAATTAAGCTATGTGAACTAATCTAGAGCATAAAGGAAACTAAGCTAGATGCCATGAAAACTAAGCTAAGAATGCAAGAATGAAAGATAAATGCAACAAGATCTCCAAAGCTCCAAAATCACCAAGAAAACTTGCAGCATAAGATTAGCATAAAGAGTGGATCCTAGAATGAGAAAAGAGCTCTCCTTTTAAAAGAATTGAAAAGGAATGGACCATGAAGATTAAGAGGCAAAAGATTTAATCAAGGGTGGAGCATGAAAGAGGGAGCAATCCATGTGCACAAATCTCATCCAATGAGAAAATAAGAGTTGACTTTTGTGCCCCATATGAGACAAAAAGGTCTTTTCTTCTTTTTATAAAATAAGAATAATGCTTTATTTGTGCGACTTAGGATAAGAGGAAAAGTGGGGGCTTTTTATTTAATAAAAGGGGAGAAAATTCTTTTTAATTAAATAAAGACTTAGGATAAAATGGTTAGCCCATAGAAAATAATCAAATAAATGATAGAATTAGGATTTGATCAAGGAAATTGATATTGAATTGAAAATGCTGATTTAGGAAATTGATAAATTGCTGAATGGGGGCCCAAAGTCTAGGCGACCATTTTAGGGTGCATACAGCAACATTCGGTCTGCTGCGAGTCAGATATTGTAATCCACTAACCATTGATTTGTACTTGGTCTGAAAAATACACTTTGTCTCATCATTATTTGTCAGTTTATGACCGGTCACCATGGGTGTCCCAACTAGTTTACAATCTTCCATTCCAAACTTTTTAAACATTTCTTTAAGGTACTTAGTCTGAGAAATAAAAATCTCATTCTTTCTCTGATTTATTTGCAGTCTGAGAAATAATTTTATTTCACCTATAATGGATATCTAAAATTCATTTTTCATTTCCTTGGAAAATTTATTACATATTTCATCATTGCCTCCAAAGATAATATCATCAACATAAAGTATAAAGTACCTTTCACCATAGTATGATCTTGTCCTTGTAGGTCCACATAGGTTTGTGTGTACCAGATCTAACTTTCCTTTTGTTGTATATGATTTAATTTTATAGCTACTTCTAGTCTATTTCCCTTAACACATTCTCTGCACATAGTGTTAGATGGTTTTATAATCTTCGGTAGGTCTCTCACTGCATTAGTCAAGCTTGCCTTCACAATATTATCAAAATTGACATGACAAAATCTTTTGTGCCATAACCAACTGTCATCTATCTTCGCAACAAAATAATAAGCTTCAAATGTACTTAACTCAAATCCATTACCTCTAGATTTAGTACTGGTTGCCAGGGATAACTTTAAGAAACCCCCTCCTAGGAAAAAGTGTAAAATCCTGGTGAATCCTACATTATTTTAGGGGGAAATTTTTCTTAATGAAGGATTTTTTTTTTCAAATCTGCAAATTTTCATAGTTTGTATTGATGATTTTTCCCTGACGAAAGAAAATTCCATAAATTCTTGGCGACTTATACAGTCATGTGGGGGAAAACATATTTTGAATGAGGTGAATTTTTATCTTCTGAAGGGAAAATATATATTGAATGAGGCGATTTTTTTATCTTATGAGGCAAAAATATTATAATATATGAGGTGAATAATTTTCTTTTGAAGGGAAAAAATAATTGTATTGGTGATTCATTTGTTAATTATGGAAAAAAAAAATTGTATTGGCAATTCACATCGACACGTAACCTAACAGTATGTCAGTAACATCTATTATATTTTATAATGTTAAATATATTAATTGAGACCATCTGATGATCCAAGATCAATGGATAAAGTTTGATTTCAGCCTCAATTTCTTGAAGGAAACAAAGTTCTCCAAGAAGTCACCGAAATGTTGACATGTATCAAATTAGGGTTGTCAACTTGTCTGTAGACTCAACATGTTGGTATCGATAAGAATATCCAGTCACATCTGCACATAACCTAACAGTAACATCCATTATTTTATAATGTTGAATGTAATAATTGAGACCATCGAATGTATTAATTGGGACCATCCGATGATCCAAGATCAATGGCTAAAATTTTATTTTGGCCTCAATTCTTGAAGGCAACTAGAGTTCTCCAAGAAGTCACTGGAATGTTAACACATATCAAATTAGGGTTGCCAACTTGTCTATAGACTCAACATGTTGGTATCGATTAGCATGATAACCATGATTGTCACACATGGACGATGGATAATGTTGCAGGGTCCTATAGTACAACTTGTAACTCATAACTCGGTAAGAAATAAATGCCTTGTTAGTGATATTATAGACGAATTGATGATATTACCAATTTCAGTTATGGGAAATATTTACATGCTGATATGAAAGATTAAGGATAATGGATTTAAATTTCCTACATGCATGTATTTATATGAAAGGTTTAAATGAAATATTAAGGACAATGGATTTAAATTTCTCACACACATGCATTTATGGGAAAGATTTACATAAAATATTAAGGACAATGGATTTAATAAGATTAAAGAAAGAATAATTAATTGCTAACTGCTAAGTATCAATCAAGGGCTATTTATAGACGATCTAGCTTCTTTCTTCCTCAAATTTCAATTCGCCTTTGCTAGATAAATTGTTGTAGTTTCCTCTGGTTTAATTCATTTGTCTATAAATAATTTTTTTTTAAGGTTTCTGAAGTTTTAGATGGACACTCCAATTAGGCTTAGATGCACATTTGAGGAGGCCCAAAAGGCCTTTTTGGGTTCCTTTTAAGATGAAACCTTACAATCAATTTGTAGGGAGGGTGGGCCTTTCGTAATAGAGGCTGTTAAAATGGTGTTGGGCAGATATTTTTTGCACAATGAAGATAGGCACTGGGTCAACACGAACATTACATCCTATTTTTTGGCATCTCTTCTTGACCTCGGAGGAGAGAAGGTGGACATGTTGATGCTACTGAGGAAGGTATTGAAAGAAGAATACCTGGGGGACAATGTTAATACTTTTTTATTCATAGAAATAGGGATGGGGATCTCTTGGGAAAGTGAAATACCCAAGCTTCTCCTCCCAGGCTAGAATGTGTCCATGCAACCTTTTTTGTTGGGCCTGAATGCTGGGCAGTTGAAGCACCATAGGAAATGGGCGTTGATAGCTAGGGATTTTATTTGAAAATGGTTTTTTCTTGACAAAGTGGATGCTTAGGTGGGGAAATACGGGCGACTTGATGAATTCTCACAGTTAATCCTCTCTAGAGAATTCTACTTAGATGGAGCCAGAGGGAAAAATCACTAGTGTTACCACTTACCCATGGCCCGTCATCACTCCTTTTTAAATTTTGTTTTATACAAACATACCACATTTTTGGGGGTTTTTTTTATACAAACATACCACTAGCAGTTTGGCACTGGTCCACTACTAGTGATGTAGTAGGTTTTTCTTTGTACTAGACAATGTAATTATTAATGTTATGAAAAAAGATAATGAGAATTTTGCAAGTTCATTTCAATTTGCATTTTATGGGTACAAAAAATGATTCTTAGACTTCTCTGTGATTGCAATATTTTAATTAGTTGCTTTATCTATGTATTAGACATGTAAGTATGTTTCAGTAGAAATAAAGAAGCAATGGTATTTCCATTTGTAAATCTGAATATTTAAAATTTCATTGCCTTCTTGATTACCGTAAAAAACTCAGAAACTCATAATTCCTAAATTAAGATAACCATTAATCGAAGTTGTATGAACTTGTGCTAAAACAATTTCTGGATTCGATTGTGTAGAACTTTTTACCATCAATGTTTCAGATCATACTACATGATCCATCATCTTTTGTTCCTCTTGCTCTCTTGCATCCCGATGATGGATCATTTAGTATGATCCTAAACGTTGATGGTAAAAGATCTACACAATCAAATCCATAAACTATTTTAGCATACGTATGGATTGTGGAAATCTAATAGATTTGATTTTATTAACTTTTTACCCAATTAATTATCCATATAAAATTACACCATTTTAAATGTATTACATGTATCAAGTCTTACAAGTTACAACTAGTTGATGATGTATCTCAATTGTAGTTAATAAACAAAATGTCTTATCATTGACATTAAATTTGGGTAATGTTACCTATCATGAGTACTTTTTTTTTCCAATTTCACACACTGGTGCATTTAATATGAAAGATTTATAAAATTTTGAAGGATAAATGAATTAATAAGGTTAGAGAAAGAATAAGGTATTGTCGAATGAATTCTAAGTGAATATAGTTAAGTGAATTAATAATGTCAAACTTCATGGATAAGGTATTATTGAATAAATTCTAACTGAATATAGTTAATCATTATATTCATTAGTGTGAATTAATATTTTAAAATCATGACAACCATTGGATTACAAGAGATGAACGGATAAAGTTATATTTCGGTACTGTGGGTTTCAAAAACCTTTTCTGCAAACTCATTCTGGAAATGTGACACATGTAATTCATCGAAAAGATTACATATCACGTGAAGATAAAACATAAAGGTATTCTAAAATTTTAGTTTAAATGATACGTTAGTGTTTATTAATATTTAAAATCATGACAATCGTTCGATTGTGAGACATGAACGATTAAAGTTGTAATTCGGAAGTACTATGGGTTTCAAAAACCTTTTCTGCAAACTCATTTCAGAAACGTGACATGTGTAATTCATAAAAAAGATTATGTATCATGTGAAGATAAAACATAAGTGTATTCTAGATTATTGGTTTAAATCATACATTAGTGTGTATTAATATTTTAAAACTGTGACAACCATTCGATTGCGAGAGATGAACGATTGAAGTTGTATTTCAGAAGTACTGTGGGTTTCAAAAATCTTTTCTGCAAACTCGGTCTGAAAATGTGACATGTGTAATTTATTGAAAAGATTATGTATCATGTGAAGATAAAACATAAATGTATTCTAGAATTTCAGTTTAAATGATACATTTACCGAAAAGTTGTTAACATTTCTTTTTTAAAAACCTATCGGCTCACAGCAGCAGAAAGCTAAAACTAACTGTTGACCTATCGCCAAATATTTTGAGACTGTAAATTGTCACTTCTATCTATACATATTTCAAAATTTAATTTCTGGTAAGATATCTAGCTTGATGGCATCTCGATTTTGTAATATAAAAAAATTAGTTTAACTTGATTTTGAAATTTTAATTCTTGCAAGTATAATTGGGGTTTTCTTAAATTAGGGTTTTCTTAATTAATTAGTTATTATCTATGATTTTTTTAGTAAATATCTATGATTCTATGTTTTTTCATTCTTCTGAAGAACAATGGGGAATGTGAAAACTCAAGGCCAAGGGCAAGCAAATGGGAAAACTTTAATAGATTGGAGAAAACAAGTAGAAATCCCTGGTTTCACTTATGAGTATCATGATGTTTATGATCCTACTATCGATGATGAAAGGAGAGTTATAGAAATTAAACATACATTGTGCAGTAAGGCAACTGGGGCAAAGAGGTCTGAATTTATAAAATTTAATCTAGGGATAGGTGCAAAAATGAATAAAGTTGCTTCATGGGATGTTGGTTTGGGTCACATGCTATTATCCAAAGTTTTCCCTTTCCATAAATTATCTTGATTTGTGCAAAAAATTATGATGAAGAAAAAAAAGCAACTGTGATTACAAATAATTAGGAAGAAATTTTATTAATAACCTAGGAAGAATTTCTTAGTTTGTTAGACCTAGGGTTTGATTGACAAAACTGTAATGCCCATATTGACCTGGGATTGTTGGCAAAGAAATATGAGGCAGTCATGCCAAATGCAAAAGATTTGTTTATAAAGGGTCTAATAGTTATAGAGGCAAAGGACTTCATTGGGTAAGAACCATATGTTAGAAATAGTCCCAAGAGCTAACTGAGAGGCGGGGGGAGGGGTGAATCAGTTATCTACAAGTTTCAATTCTTTATCCAATTAAGTATACTTAAACATAAAGCATAAGAACAATGAAATTACACTTGAACACAACATAATATTTTGGTTACGGGGAAACCCAAATAGGTAAAAACCCCAGTGGGAATTGACACCCACTAATATTCTGCACTAGTGTATTATGATCCTTGTTAGAAGATCCTTAACCCTATTAGGAGTTGATTTACAATATATTTAGTACAGTAGACCTGGTCAAGGGTTAGACCCTATTAGGGGAGAGGACGCACTATCTGAGAGCTCACTGCTCAAAGGAGCAAAGGCTACAACCTTCTAAAAAATAGATACACACTATATCTGAATCTTGATGAACTCTACTTTGACCTACTATCTAGATTAGTTCCAATGTACAACAAAAATACTTTACTTGGTCACATAGACCTTCTTTTGATGGCTCAACACTTTGCACACCCTACTTTTCTCTTCTTAATCAACCATGAACCACACTCAAGCAATCACAAATGACTGCCTATAAATATCTTTCCTTTAAATGATATAATCAAGTTGGCCTATTAGAACCACCTTGAAATCATATTAGAGAAACCACAAAAAACTTGGATAAACATTCTGTCAGCTCTACTATGCACACAACACATTTTGGGACCTGTCCAAAAGGATAATTGTAGATGCATGCTACACACTGTCGACTCTACCAAAATAACTGGATCCTTTCTCCTCAAGTTGAATTACTTCATGCGCTCTTAACGGAACATCAATAAATCTCCTCTAAGCTTAAATCCAAGGGTGCATACCCATAGGATAGGTGCAACTCTAAAACCAATATAATCTTTGTCGGCTCTTCTGAATAAACATAGGAAATTGCTACTAGTGATAGCGACTTCATAACTTCACTTCTAATTATCAACAGACTATGCATCCATGAATAAAACATCACTAACATGTCTTCAACATATATCGAAGTGCACAAGGCTCCATGATAACTATATGGACAACCATACACAGAACACTATCTGTTACTCTGTCAGGAACACTGGTCACATAAGCTACTATATAACTATCTGTACTAATAGTTAACCTCTATGTCCATGATATCATGCTTATATCATGTCCATGCGACATATATTGAAAGCTTACTACATAATACTTCTAGGCATGCTACTTTCCATATGTTTTCATCAATGACAAACATATAGTCAATACTGGCCTACTAGAAAATCTCCAACAATCTCCCCCTTTGGCATTGATGGCAACATGTGGAATGAAAAACCACCACCAAACCAAATGAAAATTTATTTTATAACATTCTCAATTTCTTCTTCAAAACTCCCCTAAAGATGAATCCTCCATCTGCTACAATATTTTCCAATATTCTCCATTTCCTCAACTGAACTGCTATCATAATTGAATGTTGTTCCCCCTTAGTATATTACTCCTCCTTTTTGCTTCTATTTTTCATGACTCTGTATATTGTTCCCCCTTTGACATCAATGGAAAAGGGTGCCATTCATTTTAAGCACTAGTACTACTCCTGAGGTAGAGTAGTCAACCTCCCATCAGTCCCTAAGGACTGATGTCTTTCCTTCTTTCTTCTAAGCAGAATCAAGGAATGGAATTAATCCCAACTTTTTCTTGAGATAATCAAAAGTATCCTTAGGCAAGGGCTTTGTGAATATATCTTCCAACTAATCTTTAGTACTCACATAGTCCAACTTGACTTCTTTCTCTGCCACTTTCTCTCTTAGGAAGTGATACTTAATCTCAATATATTTTGTCTTTGCATGCATCATAGGGTTCTTAGACATATTGATAGTGCCAGTGTTATCATAGTGAATAACAATATGATAATCAATCTGAATTCCAAAATCCTTTATCATCTACTTGATCCAAACAATTGTAGAACAATTCAAGGCTATTGTAACATACTTTGCTTCTGCTATTGACCACAAAATACAATTTTATTTCTTTCTTGTCCAAGTGACAAGTCTATCACCAAGAAACACTGCTCCACCTGATGTACTCTTTCTATCATCAACACATCTTGCCCAATCTGCATCAGTGTACACATGAAGCTCAAAATTTTATGAATCAGGATACCATAGACCATAATATATAGTGCCTTGCAAGCATCTGAATATTCTTTTTACTTCCATAAGGTGACTTTGCTTAGGTTCTACTACAAATATTCCAACTATGCCAACTGCATTGGAAATATCAGGTCTAGTCTGAGTAAGATATATGAGTTTACCAATCATAGAATTATACAATGTTATATCTACTACTGGTGAGTCATCTTCTTTTGTTAGCTTGCATCTAGTGATCATAGAGGTTCCTATTGTCTTGCAATCATCCATTTTTAATTTCTTCATTATCTCTTTCACATACTTGGACTGATTAATAAAAATTCCTTTTTCTATCTATTGCACATTTGGTCCCAAAAATTATTTGATAGGACCAATCATACTCATCTCAAAATCATTCTGCATTTCTTTGGAAAATTCTACACTTAGTTTGTCATTACCTCCAAAGATAATGTCATCAATAAATATAACTACAAGTAGTAGACCTTCAGATGTCTTTGTAATGAATAGATTACAATCTGCTGCTCCTTTCTTGAATCCAATCTTTGTTAGATATCCATCTAGTCTCTCATACCATGCTCTAGGGGTTTTCTTAAGTCCATAGAGGGCCTTCTTTAATTTGCATACCATATAAGGTCTATCTGATAAGGTGAATCCTTATGGCTACTCAATGTATACTTCTTCTTTCAAATCTCCATTCAAGAATGTTGACTTGACATCCATCTGATATACTTTGAAGTTTTTGACTGTAGCATAAGCTAGAAACAACTTAATAGCTTCTAATCTACTCACAGGTGCAAATGTGTTTGAATAATCAATGCCTTATCTTTGTGCATACCCTTTACATACTAATGTTTCTTTGTTTCTTACTACTGTACCATCTTCATTCATCTTGTTTCTAAATATCCACTTTGTTCCAGTCACATTCTTGTCACTAGGTCTTGGGACCAGTTCCTAAGTGTCATTCTTAACAATCTAGTCAAGTTCTTCTTTCATAGCATCATGCCAATCTGAATCATTACATGCATCTTCAACACTTAAAGGTTCAATCTGAGATAGTAAACATACCGCTTCACTGCTAGCTGAGTTCTTTGCTTGTGATCTTGTTAAGACTTTGCCACTCTAATCTCCAATGATGTCTTTCTTGGAATGATTTCTAGATGTAAAATTTGGAACTTTAGGTGATGCTGACTCATTAGCCTTAGGAGTTTCTTCTTCACTTGTCTTAGGGTCATTGAATAATACATCAATACTATCAAACATTTCTTCAATAACTATCTCACTAGTGGAGGGTCTGGGTTTTTCAATCATGGGTGAGTAATCATGATATCTTTCTTGAACCATAAACTTTTCATCAATCTTAATATGAGCACTTTCAATGATCTTTTTCAATCTTAAATTGAAACATCTATAAGCTTTACTTTTAGTAGAGTAACTGTTATCATATTCATACTCATTCTTAGATTGGAGACCTAATTACTAGATGATGCTACAATACCCTAGTTTGTGTTATTAGGTGATCTTATTTAAGTTTGTGTTCATTTCATTTTGGATTGAATGAACGAGAGAGGAAATAAACTTTTGCATCTAAAGATTACACATGCATGTATTGGTGATATGTATGTTGTACAGAAGGGAAAGATCTGGAAAGAGAAAAGCATCTATCTGAGCTCACATAGGCCATGAGCATAGCCATTACTAGAATTGAATGAATGAGTATAGATATACATAAAGAAAATCAATTAAATACTAGGGTATCAGACATTGCCTGGTAGTGGTGTCCGAATCCAATCCTATCTAGAGAGCTCCTAAGATCGAGAACCTTCAAGAAGAGAAGAGGGGATGTGGTTAGATCCAATGGATCTAAGCAATGGCTAGTATCACAGTATTTATAGAATGCATACATACACTCAACGATGCACCTCTGACAAAGGTTGTGCTTAGGGCATGTGTATCAAGGCTCCAGGGATGAATGAGACACCATGTTTTCACTAGTGTGTATGTTTCATGTGCAGACATAGGAGGAGCTGTTCCAACAACAAATTCCATGAATGGCCTCGGCCCTTGATGTGGATCATGATAGAAAAACCTCAAGTTTTCTGTTAGTGATCGCATCAAGGGCTAAGAGCACCCACCATACAAAACAAAGGGACATCCAGATGATGCAACATTAATGAGGATCATGAAAGAAGAATCATGGAAACAGAGGAAAATCATGAGGTGCAAATGGAAGAGTAATTAGAGGGCATTATAACATATGGTACAAACATGAGCATGTCATCTCCTAGGAATATTAATAGATTGAGTATAATTCTCCATGTCAAAAAGGACACACCACAACATAATATGCTCCAAGGATGCATTCAATACATTGATATTATGGCATGGACATATCAAATATGTGTGATGTAGCATGAATCAAATATTGGCACCAAATAAGAAATAGAGATCATCAATGTGTGAACATGATCAAAACTACATGATGAACCAAATACAAAGGATACAGTTGCTACATGGTATGGAATATCTCAGGTGAGCAATGAACAATTATGTACATGTGAAAAATATAACTGAAGTTATCATGATATTATCAAATAAATCCCCAACATGGTATAGTGAAGCAATCATAGTAGATACCAGGAAATGATCAAATGAACATAGGAATCAACTAAGAAGTAAGTAAACATAAATATGCACCTACTTTCAGCTCACGGGTTGTAGCAAGAAGACAACATAAAAAAATGTGGCCAATGCCAAGAAAATAGTACACTTTCTGATAGTAGGGATCTCATGAAGATAGCAACAACATATCAAATTTAATGGCACCAAGATGTCATAGGAACATCAGCAAAGCAGTGAAGGATGCCAACCATCAAGATATGCAGGCCAGGGTGCATGAATTAACAAGCATAATATTAACATCTCATGAACAATACATCAACATTTATGAAGGATAGATAGATCCAATGATAACCAAAGTCACACATCTAGCTCAACCTCATGTTTGAATGATAGTTAAACTCATAAAATAATTCAATACATTTTGCCCTCATCCTGTGGAGGAAGCCAGTACAACTACAACAAGCGTGGAACCGGTAAACAAATGGACATCTTAATGCATGAATGGCATCACCAAGGCTCAAAATGGGGGAAGTACTCTAATTTCCAAAGGAAGCCCATGCCCCTCCAAGCATACGAAGACAGTGACACTATGCCTTCAATGAGATGACATATCATCATACGGGATAATGGATGGGTGCATGTGTTAATTAGTGGTAAGACTCGAGAAACATGATGAAGCAAGTTATTCAACATCATTCCCCAATAATAGAACACAAACTCGTGTATAAAAAGTGCAATTTCATAAGCAAGTGTGACAATAAACATATGGCATGTGCCCGAGATAGGGTATAGTATGACACCTCAACACCATAATGGCACTAGGAATAATCATGAGCTTCGAGAAATGTATAACTCCATGGACTCACAGGATTTTACCAATAAACCACAATGCAAGGGGTCTCAAGTACCAAACATTAACAAAATATGGTAGTCATGCCAAGAATCGAGCTTCAATAGTGAAAAGACCAAAATACAACAATGGAGGAGGTCGTTGGCAATGAACACAATTGACATTTCCCCCAATTCAAACAATGATTTCTATGCCATGCAATGAGTACATATGACACATGGTAGTTGTTGGTGTTCCTTTTTCCCACACTGTCAGATTTACACTAGGATTGAGGGCTAGTGTCACATTCACTAAATACTCCAAATCTGAAAAGAAAAAGGGCCAATGAACAAAGCACAAGGGCTTTCTACACTTTGAGCTCCACATCACTCAGGTGGGTGTACCTCATCTGCACACACATATATCTTGTGTCAAACCTTAGGCCTATAGGTAACTGACTGTGGAATAGCTTTTAGACTCCTATAGGTATCCTGTACCTCAATACTCACCAAATCTTATGTGATAGCCTACTTGCATAGAATGAATCTAAAAGCTAGAAGCCTATCCTAAAAACATGAAAGGGAAAGGTGGTGCTTCACTTGAATGATTTTGAGTTTTGGGTTGAATGGACCCCTGAAATACCCTAAGTCTCTCATAGACCAGTGCCTTATCCAATGGGAAGAAGATTCAAATGCTTCATTGCAACAGAGCTATGAAACAAGAAGATAATACATCTACCCCAAATCAGATCATACATTACCAAACCACCTGTGTACCCAAATATGCTATCACCTATTCAAAGGAAGACCTAGGAGCAAGCAATACATTAACCAACATCCACTAGAAGACAAGCATGAGATATCTTTGATACCCCAGCTCATACACATCTAAAGACCAATCTTGAACTCAATTATCTCTACAAAGACAACTCTACTATAGATACTCACTGGAAATGCAAGTAGAAAGACTACAAGACCCTTGATGCTATAATCAATAAGTCTAAAACCCAAATGGAGATAATCTGATAACAACACAAATATATTGAAATCTCATACATAAGACATATGTTACAACTTCTTTATATTCTCTTAGCTAGAAAGGAAAGAGGGATCACCCTATATGTAGAGAAAAAGGAAGTATTTACAAGGCAGAACATTCATGGAGCTAGGGAAATTGGAACCCCTTAGATTACCAAAAACTGGAACCTCTCTAAATGATCTTAAAAATCCTTTTATAGGAACAAGGATTGCAACAAGAAAAGAATCATTTAGGGAAAAATTAGGTCTGCAACAACCTCAACAACCAGATACAATCAAAAATTTATTTCATTGGAGAGAAAACCAAGTAACTTGGAGCAATAGATCCCAGAAAGATCCTCATTAATGAAAAATTTCCAGATTTGTATTGAGGATCATGAATCTATTGTGTTATCAGTCTAATTATCCTCCTGCAACATGCCTCAAGCAACATTACCCATTCCTTATGATACAACCCCATGCAGACAATCATCACACCCCTAGACCACACTGCAACAACAAACAAAATCAAAATCCACCTGATCTAGCTGCTCCAGCATTGAATTTCAGTCCTTCTGTCACTGGAAAACTATTTAAACATTCAAATTTTGAAGAAAATGGCTACATCAGGGCACGAGACAACATATCAATGATCAAAAATCAAACTGAGATCAACTTTAAAACACAGCCGTCAGATTCTTGACTTTACCCAGGCTCGACAATCCTAACTACATAGGAATCCTAGTTTACATTTTGCCTTTGTTGTGAGAATGCTAGACTTTTGATGCAGGAGCATCCTGGGTGTAAGAGCAATCTTGCATCACCCAAAAATATTTCTATTTTTATATTCAATAAGGGTTATTTTGTGTAGAGCTGCTATTTGTGGAAAGTTACTATTTTTGGTAATTTTTGTACGTGCTGAGAATGATCTGATTTCTTTCTTGGAGTTTCATTTTGGTCATATAAGTCTGCCAGCAAAGTTTCATTTCCAGATCAAGTGTATGTTGGAAGATATTGAAAATTTTCGGTATTGGCAGCAGGGTACAGAAACTTTGAACTCAGTTTTGAAGGCTTTAGAGGCCCCGGATGAGGTCAAAAATTTGGGTGATGGGCGCTTGCGCGGGTCAATCCTGTAGAGCACTTCGTGGCATTTCTGAAATGGGGTTATAATAGCCGATCAGGTCAACTGGTGATGACTTATGGTCTTCGGAAGTTGGGCCACCCGAAATGGCAGAAAATAATTTTCTTCAAAATTTCTGTTCGGGTTTCAAAGGTTATCTTGAGCCGACTTTGATGTAATAAATTGAAAAATAAAATAATTCTAAGTTTGGTCGGCCCTTAGGGCTAAATTTCTGGAACCTTCTCGGGCGGTGGAAATTGCCTATATAAGGAAGGCTGTATTATTGTCTTAGACAGTTCAGAATAGTTCTGGGTAGTAGATCTGGGTATTGATTCGAGGCTTTGTCCTACAGAATATTGTAAGGGAATGCCCATGTGGCTTTGCATATTGTAATTTTGAAAGTTTGTAATTCCACATTTGTGGAGATAATAAGAAGCCAATTTTCTGTTCTTGCATATTATTGTTGTTGTTTCTCTATTTCTGTTATGTGTTTGTGGTATTAAGGGGAGCACCCTTTGCGGTGAAATTGCGACGGCCATTTGTGATGGCAGGCAAATGTCATGCGGTTTTGCCTTTTTTTTTTCAAATATAGCCCGACATCGTCACAATTTGTGACAACAATACATTTGTCACTGTCGCAATTGCGACGTTGTCGGGATATAAGCGCAAATTAAAAAGGAACGTTGTCATGTGTGTTTTCAATAGCGCCGTAACCCTCCGTGAAATCACATCAGGATATAAGGGCAAAAAAAATAAGAACGTTGTCATTTGTGTTTTCAACAGCGCCGTAACCCTCCACGAAATCACATCGGGATATAAGGGCAAAAAAAACAAGAACGTTGTCATTTGTGTTTTCAACAGCGCCGTAACCCTCCGTGAAATCACAGCTACAATTTCTGAGTACGTTGGGTTTATTTTTCTTTTGTCATTATTATGTAATTTGGTATTCAGCTGTTAGAGAGCTAAAATACCCAGAAATGAGGACATATCTATGTTGAATTTATTGTTAGCGGCTTTGGTTATTTAGAAGTTTAATTTTATTTGTTCATCTTTCAAGCACAAACGTTTTGTGGACCGTAACGTCTTCATTGTTTCAGGTATGCAGTGAAACAGCCCTAACTTGCAATTGCGATGTTGTCGGGATATAAGGGCAAAAAAAAAAAGGAACGTTGTCATTTGTGTTTTCAACAGCACCGTAACCCTCCGCGAAATCACATCGGGATATAAGGGAAAAAAAAACAAGAACGTTGTCATTTGTGTTTTCAACAGCGCCGAGAGAGATTCCCTCCGCGAAATCACAGCTACAATTTCTGAGTACGTTGGGTTTATTTTTCTTTTGTCATTATTATGTAATCTGGTATTCAGCTGTTAGAGAGCTAAAATACCCAGAAATGAGGACATATCTGTGTTGAATTTATTGTTAGCGGCTTTGGTTATTTAGAAGTTTAATTTTATTTGTTCATCTTTCAAGCACAAACATTTTGTGGACTGTAATGTCTTCATTGTTTCGGGTATGCAATGAAACAGCCCTAACTTGCGACTACCTTCACGGTACTTGTGTACATTATCATGTTGTCTTTACAGTGACTGTCCTCATTCAAGTGGAAATTACACAAGGGACAGTCACTGTGAGATGTCCTCATTTGTGACAAGGACAGTCACACTTAGGACATCTCATAGTGATATTCCCTTGTGTAATTTCCACTTGAATGTATTGCTATTGAACCACATTAATGCTTTTCTTCTTCAACAAATGAGGACAGTCACTGTAAAGACAACATGATAATGTACACAATTACCAAAAAATGATCTTGTTAATTGATGTAACACTTTGTCTTGCTCACTCCCTATCCTTCACTAGGGTCTCTTTAGGCCAATGTTTTGACTTGATAGGGTACTTAACTATCCCTACACTCTTTAGGTATCTCTACCCAAGATCCCACTCCTTCAACTAGTGCACACCAACAAGAAATACAACGAACTCTGCTCAATACCAATCTAGCTACTAGGACACTCCTAGTCTTGTCTTCACAAATTGAAACACATTCAACTAGAACTTTACTCCATGGAGAGGCTGGCCACTAGGACCTCTATTGGTTTCAATATTACTCCTTCACCTATACTTTTCATCAGTACTTCAATCCGGTTCATCAAACCATGCCAATTGCACCCAAAAATAGGCTGCTAGCAATTAGGCCTTTGTCAAGCCTTTTTGTTTATATTAAGCCACCTAAAGGGCTTAGGATTCAGATGCCCTTTATTGAGAACTCCAAGATATCTAAGGTCTTCTCCTCCTAGATTTTTTGTACACCAACTGCTACAGCCATGCCTGAAAACAAGTATTTTGACACAACTTGGACAGTCTGACTAAGAGTTTGTTTTCTTAGCAGCCAAAGAAACTCACCCAATCTTCTAATTTGACTTGGGGCTTCTTTAGATGTGTGTCTACCTCTCCATGAGATTTTAGTTGAAGCAACCAATGCATTCAACTTGTTGTAATCTTCTTGTAATGATTTGTCATCCCTAACTGTGCTCAACTGACTCACCTAGGACATCATTGCAAACATAGAAAATGAGCTTCCCAGGGCCCCTCCTTCCAAAGATATAGTACATGGAGTCTCCTCACCCATTCCAAGAGCCCGTACAAAATTGACAATGGAATGATGAGCTAAGACTCCATTTGTTCAACCTGCCTGGTTCAAACCAATGATAGGGTACTTAACAAAAGAATTAACAAACTAGTTGGAATGCTTCAAAACTCAAAAAAAACACAACACAGAATAAAAAAACAACTTGTACTAACTTTTCCAATAGACACTGCGAGCTATCTAATCCATTAATCAACTGAAAACAAAGAAACAAAAAAACTCAAGAATTCACTAAAACCGTGTTACTCTACAAATCTTCTTAATTCCAAATATTTTTCCCCCCAACCTTTTGCACAGATCGATGGAGGCCTCTTATAGTTGATCTGATGCCTAATTCAATGGTTTCATATAGTTACATAACCATCTTACTCGAAAATGCTCCCTTGCACAAATGTTGTCAATGTTGTGAATGACAACATTGACAACTTGTTACAACCTTTGGGATTTTGGTTCAAAACTTATTGTTCAAACACCATAAGACCCTGACCATGACTTAGTTAGGCTATTTAGACCTCACATAGGCCACTTCTACACTTCTTTGCCCAATTTGACCCCTAAATGCTTCATTCCCACTTTTGCCACAATATTGGTAACTTGGGTACAAATTGGCACTTGCCTTCACAAAGGTCACACATGAGGACATCTCACAGTGATCGATTGTCCCTTGTGTAATTGCCACTTGAATGTATTGCTATTGAACCACATTAATTCTTTTCTTCTTCAACAAATGAGGACAGTCACTCTAAAGACAACATGATAATGTACACTCACTGTAAGGACAGTCACAAATGAGGACATCTCACAGTGACTGTCCCTTGTGTAATTGCCGCTTGAATGTATTGCTATTGAACCACATTAATGCTTTTCTTCTTCAAAAAATGAGGATAGTCACTCTAAAGACAACATGATAATGTACACTTGCTATAAGGATAGTCACAAATGAGGACATCTCACAGTGACTGTCCCTTGTGTAATTGCTGCTTGAATTACACAAGGGACAGTCATTGTGAGATGTCCTCATTTGTGACAAGGACAGTCACACATGAGGACATCTCATAGTGATTGTCCCTTGTGTAATTGCCACTTGAATGTATTGCTATTGAACCACATTAATGCTTTTCTTCTTCAACAAATGAGGACAGTCACTCTAAAGACAACATGATAATGTACACTCACTGTAAGGACAGTCACAAATGAGGACATCTCACAGTGACTATCCCTTGTGTAATTTCTGCTTGAATTACATAAGGGACAGTCATTGTGAGATGTCCTCATTTGTGACAAGGATAGTCACACATGAGGACAGCTCACAGTGATTGTCCCTTGTGTAATTGTCACTTGAATGTATTGCTATTGAACCACATTAATGCTTTTCTTCTTCAACAAATGAGGACAGTCACTCTAAAGACAACATGATAATGTACACTCACTGTAAGGACAGTCACAAATGAGGACATCTCACAGTGACTGTCCCTTGTGTAATTGCCGCTTGAATTACACAAGGGACAGTCATTGTGAGATGTCCTCATTTGTGACAAGGACAGTCACACATGAGGACATCTCACAGTGATTGTCTGTAATGTCCCCTTTTTGGCTAACTTGGAAAATAGGAACAATTACTCCACTTCTCAAACTTACTCTATCAGATACTTACAATTAAACTAAGTAATGGAGGTTACTTAAGATATCAACCGCTATTTCAGATTCAATCACAATATGTGTGCAAGATGATATTGATACCAATATGTTTAATAGCACTGTCGGATATAATGATATGAAATATGCTATGAATATGATGTTTCCTATCACTTATAGTGATAGTATAATGATGGTATGTCTGATATAAATAATATCGATATACAATCAATAAGTATTGCTTACAGCAATGTATTTGCTGTGTCTGATATGATGATGTAATTATGCAAATGTGTAATATCGCTATGAGTGATATGTTGCTATTTTAGATTCTGAATTATATGCTTGCAACTTCAAATATTGATGCTGTTTCTGACTATCCTTTCTATCTGTACAATCATGGTGTTGTCTCTGATCTGCAATGATAAACTTGAAACCAAACTGCCAAAGGCAGATGCTCTATTGAGTATATCCAAATATGGATAAGTAAATAAAGTTCTAATGATGCCTTGAGTGACTGATGAGAATGCATTCTTATATTGTCTTTAACAAATGAAGAGATGCTATGAATGAGACGTGTCTTGTTTCTTCCTCCATGTCCCTTTGTTAATCACACCTTTCCATAATCCGACAGTTCACATAATATTATTTCATTATTTTCTGATCATAGATAACTCCCAGATTGACTCAATATCAAATCTTTTTATGAAGGTAATCTTCCCTAATTGGTAGTGCAACCAGTAGTTAACATCCATTGTGTTTGTATTAGTTTGGTCTAACTATCATTAGTATTTAGTCAATCGATATTAACTCTTGCCTTATCCCATATTGTTATGATGATATCCAATCTTTCTACTCTGATATAAGTCGATATCATTTTCTGATAATTGTCCATTTATTGGTTGATTGCTGGTAATGGAGTTTGATCTTCAAATTGACTTCCATTCCTGTTAATACTTAAGGATACATTGTACTTATTATCCATGACTGATGCCTCATTCATCAATAGCTTGTGATATAATCACTGATGCTTTTGTGTTTCTACAAGATGTGGTTTATCTCAGACAATCGATAATCTTTCAATCCTTTAGTCGATATCCTCCTATGTGGTGTCTATTGATATAGATAGTAGAATTCAATCTAGTTTATGTTATTGTCATGATAACATAGGAAGTGATGGTGCATATTTGCTAGCGGGTCTTCATGTTTGATATTGCTTTATCAGATATGTCATTGTCTAAACTTGTGCAATTAATGATTATTTATAATATATGAATGGTTATCCTTCTTGCTTATCAATACATCTTCTGAAACACATAGCGACCTATCCCTTATTCATATCATGTTGATCTTGACTTCATAGTATTTGGTTCATTAATCATCCTCTCATGGTATCGATGTGTAATGACTAGTGATTGTTGTATCACTTCTTCATTCCTCATCGTGATAGATAATGTAGATGTTTAATGTAGATGTATATCAATTACAGATATTCGATATTTCTTTAAACGTTATTATTATTATTATTATTATTATTAATGTTATTGTCATTATTAAATATTATAATTAATGATGTTAGTAATATTAATAATATTATAATAAATATTATTATAGTGATAACATATTGTTTTATATTGAGAGGTTTATTAATATTATTTATATATTAAAATTATTATATCAATAATTGATTTAATATTATTACTTAATATATTATTATAATATAATATATATAATTTATTAATAATTATTTATTATTAATTTATATTATAATTATAATCATAATTATATTATTTATTAATATTTTAATATTATTTAATTAACATATTACTTATTATGCTAACTATATATTATTATTATCTTTTGATAATAATTATATATTATTGTTATATACCGTTAATAATATATTATTATATATCATCTAATCATTTTATTATTATACTAAGTTCAATATGTCACGGCTCATGACATTGTCCCTTGTGTAATTGCCACTTGAATGTATTGCTATTGAACCACATTAATGCTTTTCTTCTTCAACAAATGAGGACAGTCACTCTAAAGACAACATGATAATGTACACTCATTGTAAGGACAGTCACAAATGAGGACATCTCACAGTGACTGTCCCTTGTGTAATTGCCACTTGAATTACACAAGGGACAGTCATTGTGAGATGTCCTCATTTGTGACAAGGACAGTCACACATGAGGACATCTCACAGTGATTGTCCCTTGTGTAATTGCCACTTGAATGTATTGCTATTGAACCAAATTAATGCTTTTCTTCTTCAACAAATGAGGACAGTCACTCTAAAGACACCATGATAATGTACACTCACTGTAAGGACAGTCACAAATGAGGACATCTCATAGTGACCGTCCCTTGTGTAATTGCCACTTGAATGTATTGCTATTCAGCCACATTAAAGCTTTTCTTCTTCAACAAATGAGGATAGTCACTCTAAGGACAACATGATAATGTACACTCGCTGTAAGTGTACATTATCATGTTGTATTACAAATGGACCTTATGTTGGTCGGGATATAAGTGCAAAAAAAAAAAGGAACGTTGTCATTTGTGTTTTCAACAGCGCCGAGAGAGATTCCCTCCGCGAAATCAAGCGGGTTATCATTTGTGTTTTGAACAAAGCGGGTTGTCATTTGTATTTTGAACAGCACCGAGAGAGATTCCCTCCGCAAAATCAAGCGGGTTGTCATTTGTGTTTTCAACAGCGCCGAGAGAGATTCCCTCCGCAAAATCACAGCTACAATTTCTGAGTACATTGGGTTTATTTTTCTTTTGTCATTATTATTTAATCTAGTATTCAGCTGTTAGAGAGCTAAAATACCCAGAAATGAGGACATATCTGTGTTGAATTTATTGTTAGCAGCTTTGGTTATTTAGAATGCTTCCCCACAATACTTAATTACACAAGGGACAGTCACTATGAGATGTCCTCATTTGTGACAAGGACAGTCACACATGAGGACATCTCACAGTGACTGTCCCTTGTGTAATTGCCACTTGAATGTATTGCTATTCAACCACATTTATGGGCCCGTTTGGACCATGACACACAGTAGCATCTACAGAGAAGAATATCCCAGGTGTAACAAGTTGTAAGAATATACCAACAGTTCTAAGAAGTTCCCTAGCACGTAGTAGCATCTACAGAGAAGAATATACAACATGAGGGCAGCCACTGTAAAGACAACATGATAATGTACACTCATTGTATGTGTACATTATCATGTTGTCTTTACAGTGACTGACCTCATTCAAGTGGCAATTACACAAGGGACAGTCACTGTGAGATGTCCTCATTTGTGACAAGGACAGTCACACATGAGGATATCTCACAGTGACTATCCCTTGTGTAAGCCACTTGAATGTATTGCTATTCAACCACATTTATGGGCCCATTTGGACCATGGCACACAGTAGCATCTATAGAGAAGAATATCCCAGGTGTAACAAGTTGTAAGAATATACCAACAGTTCTAAGAAGTTCCCTAGCACATAGTAGCATCTTCTAATTGTCTATACCACTTCACAAGGTATTGTTTGCACACATTGTTTTTGGTTCTTTTGATGACCCTTGTTTTGAAATTGCTATTAGGCCTTGTAGCTTATATGTTTTGATTGCTGGAGAGCTTCTAAAGCTAAGCAAGAAGACCATTTCATGAGTTATAGCCACGCGCTCAGGTTTGAAAATTGTATATTTTTTAATCTAATGTATATTTTAACTAGACTTTTAGCTTATTTTTGCTGTATATTTTAATCTAAAGGGAATCATGGATGTGAACTTGAAAGAATTTTGTACTTAGTTCTTATGGAGAGAATAGTAGTAGTTTACGGTCTAATATCAAATAGAGTTTTCCAATTACAGAAAGTTAATGAATTCTAATAGCTTATATGTTTTGATTGCTGGAGAGCTTCTAGAGCTAAGCAAGAAGACCATTGCACGAGTTATAGCCGCGCGCTCAGGTTTGAAAATTGTATATATTTTAATCTAATGTATATTTTAATCCTTTTGCCATGTCATGTAATATGTCTTGCCTTGTAGCTTATATGTTTTGAAATTGCTGTTAGGCCTTGTAGCTTATATGTTTTGATTGCTAGAGAGCTTCTAGAGCTAAGCAAGAAGACCATTGCACTAGTCGTAGCCGCGCGCTCAGGCATGAAAATTGTATATTTTTTAATCTAATGTATATTTTAACTAGAATTTTAAAATATTAAAGGATTTAACTAGGTCTAAGAAGATTTGTGTACTTTTGACAATTTTGCTTAGTCACTGAAAGTTGTAGACCGAAGTTTTCATAGCCCAATTTTTGCTTCCTGCGAAGAACGATCATGTCAGATAATATAAGTGAAGAACAAAATAGGGAGACAATCGCTAGATTGTGGTCTAACTTGAAAAGAAAAGGTGATGGAAAATGTTATTGTCCCTGCAAAATTTGTAAGGGCTTAAACCGTAGAAGATTGCTAATCAAAACAGTTAAGAGACATTGTAGGGAGAATGGTCACATTGAAGGGGGGCATGACTATCATCCACTGGTAAGTTGTTCATTATATCATTTTAACAATTTATATACATATGAAATCACTTGATGATGAGTTGAAGATCATGGTTTATTTATGTTAACCAATTTTATATAGGTTGATCTCCCCAGGGAAGTACATGATATGGAGGAACATGGGGGTGTGAATATCCAAGGTGAAGATAATGATCCCATGGAAGATGACGATCATGCACTAGAAAACACAATTGAAGATGATGGTATAAATACATTGATCCATGACACATTTAGTCCAAGCGGATCTGATCATGATGATGATGATAGCCTTGATGTACCTCTACTTGAGAAGGCATACGAGCCCCTATACAAAGACTCCCAAACAACTCTTCTCTCTACTGTATTGTTGTTGTTGAACTTGAAGGTTATGAATGGTTTATCCAACATAACAATGTCACGTATGTTAAGGTATGTCATATATGTCTTTTTAGTTAACAAAGGGTGAATAATGTACCACTAATATTGTTTATATTAACAACTTATATTTTTTGCTGTAGATTGATAGGCGAGTTTTTGTTACCACCATCAAATATTCTACCTCGCTCATATCGAGAATTATCTGCTATTATGAAAGATATTGGAATGGAGTATCAAGCAATACATGCTTGTCCCAATGATCATATTATATATTATAAAGAACATGAATTTGCAACACAATGCCCTGTATGTCATACGAGTAGATATCGAATAGATCGAATAACAAAAAAGGTGCCTCACAAGGTTCTTCGTTACATCCCCATTATTCCACGGATGCGACAATTATTCAGGTGTACTAGCTTGGCACAATTTATGGATTACCATGCACGCAATAGAAGTTGAGATGACATTATTCAAATCCCTGCGGATGGTTCAGAATTTATGCACATAGAGGAAAAGTGGCAACACTTCAAAGAAGAACCTCGTAATCTCAGGCTTTCATTGGCAGCGGATGGTGTCAATCCATTTGGAGAGATGAGATCTGTTTGCTCGGTGTGGCCTGTTTTTGTTATCAACAATAACATTCCTCCGTGGATGTCAATAAAGAGGGAGCACATTATGTTGGCAATGATTGTTCCAGGTATTTTATCATTTGATAGTTATTAATTTACATGTACTTACAAATCTTACAGTAAAATGGTCACAATAATTATGTAATGTTACTGTTCATTCAAGTAGGTAAATATCAAGTTAAAGATATGAATGTATATATTGAGCCTCTTATTGATGAGTTGGTGGAGTTATGGAACGGTGTCACTATGTATGACGTGTCTAGACCAATAGGACAAAGACAATTTCAATTCCATGCAATACTTGTATGGACAATACATGATACCCTAGGGCTAACACATTTTTGTGGTATGTTATAGTGAATTCAAGTTGCGCATGATAATTCTAATTATAAAAATCAACATATTTAATAATCCAATTATATCATTATCTTGTAGGTCTTCAAACAAAGGGAAAATTTGCATGTCCAGTTTGTGGTCCAAAGATGAAATCTCGTCATTCAAAAAGTTTAGGAAAACATGTGTTTGATGAGTACAGACACTTCCTCCACAGGAATCATAAGTATCAAAGTATGGAAAAACATCTTTTCAATGGGAAAGAAGAGACTACATCAAAGCCACGAAGAATGACACCTCGCCTATGGAAGTTGGAATATAATAGAATTAATCGTCGAGGTAATGTCGTTCCACTTAATGGTTTATGTTTGTAATTTATATATTTCTATTGTGATTTTTGTTTACTAATTATGTAATTGATGATCGTGAAGGTCATCAAGGCACTACTGACAACCTTCCAAAGGGACTAAAAAGCTATCCCAGACAATTTAGTAGGTTGCCCTACTACGAGGACCTACAAATTGTGCATTTGTTTGATCTTATGCATGTTGGAAAGAATATAACAGAGACATTGTGGAAAATACTGGATGGAAGGCGTGACAAAGAAAAAATTGTCAAAATTTGTAATGACATTCATGAATCCAATCATGCACTGAAGAATTTCATTCACTCAAATAGCAATAGAGATCAGATTAATATAAGTGCCCTTCCTTGGTTATTAACGGAGCAGAAAAGTGATGCCATAAAAGAAGTCATACGAAAAATTCGATTTCCCACAGGATTTGCTGGGAACATAAGCAATCTCATATCAAAGAAAAGTGAATTTGGGCCAGGGCTCAAAATGCATGATTGGCATACTTTCATCAAGGTAAGTTATGTTCTTCTGTATTTACAATATATTCATAAACTAGGTGTACTATTCATTATGTTATGTTAGAAAATAATGAAATGATTGGTTTATAATTACTGCAGTACGTGCTACCTCTATCTCTCCCAGAGCACTTCAACAATAACATCAAACAAGTGATATATGATCTTGGAAAATACATGAGGTAAGCAGTAATATCTGTTCAATTTGTTGTATATATTTATTATATTCACGATTTGTTTTTCTTGCTATGTAATCTATTGTATATTATTTTGTAAAGTCTCGTATTTATATATTTTTTGTGACTTGAATCTCTTAATGTAGGTGGTTGTCATTTAAAGAAATCTATAAAGAAGATATAAACTATTGGAAGAGAAGAATTCCTCATTTATTGTGTGAAATGTAAAAGTGTCTACCTCCAACTTTTTTCAATGCACAAGAACACTACCTCATACACCAAGTTGAGGAGATTGAATTGTGTGGACCTACACACACTAGGTCAATGTGGATGGTTGAGAGGCACTTGAAATCTTTGAAGGCTTTGGTTCGACAAAGAGCACATCCTGAGGGTTCTATGGTAGAGGGATACATGGTATACCAGACTATGGTGTACATTACTGAATATCTTCCTAAGTTTGCTTCAAATATCCATGTAGATCGCATTTGGGATCTCGACCTTTTTAAAAAATTCAAAGGGGAGTACTTGATGGGGAAAGGTAGATTGAGGAAAGTGACAGGTAATAAATTATAAGATGTTATTGTAATAAATTATTTCTTAATCTTCAAAATAAATCAGTTGTAAGTCATCTATTTTTTTTTTGTACAGTTGCTCGAGAGTGGGATGCACTACATTTGTATATTGCAAACAATCTTGATTGGATGACGGTATGGATTGAACGATGTCAACATTCTGGTCACACATGAACATGGGAAGGTGTATCTTCATTGGTTAAAGAAGCTCATCATAATGGAGATTCTAATGTTACACAAAGGGAAATAGATTTAGCATATGGTTTAAGAGATTTCCGGGTACGTACAAAATTATTAATCACCCGTATGTTTATCAACTCACGATATAATAATTTTGACATGTTTCACATATTATTGCAGGTTAAACACCACAAGGGTATGTTCTTTAATGGTCAAAAATTTCGCGTCAAAGTGTTGGATGACACGAAGAAAACTTGTGATTCTGGAATAACTGCAGTCTTTCAAGTGACTAATATTTCATCTAGAAATGACTTAGATCCTCAAGAGTCTAAAAATCAATACTATGGAATTTTGGATGATATACTTGAGTGTGACTTTAGTTCCTTCAAATTAGTACTCTTCATTGTCAAATGGTACAGGCTACGACTTAATCCAAATGATCCTAATAGAACTGTTATTGAACATGATAATGGATTTACAATGGTTAATACAAGGTCGTTTGAGCCAGTTGGGGATGAGCCCTATGTTCTTCCAAGCCAATGTGAGCAGGTATTTTACTCAGAGGTTTCACATAAACCGGGTTGGTCATTTGTTGTTAGACATGAACCGAGAGGAAGGCCGATAAAGTATAATGCGATGGAAGAAGAAGATACCGAAGAAGTAGAAGATGATGTAGATGATGATCACGATCGACAATTATTGGATGATGTTCCTGAGACAAATTTTCATGAAGAAGAAGAAGAAGATGATGCTGCTACTGATGATGATGATGAAGATGATGTTGATGTTGATGATGATGATGTTGATGATGACGACAACGACGACAACAACGACGACGACGACGACGATGATGACGATGATGACGAGGATGATGATGATGATGATGATGATGATGATGAGGATGATGATGATGATGAAATTTAAAGGTATGCCATCAATCCTTAATGTATTTAATATTCATTTCTTGATAGAAATATATTTGTCTTAAATGGTTACATAGTTTATTCATTATCTATTTAAAAGCTATAAGTGTTATAATGTGTATGTTTTAATGTTTTTAATTTTTATGTGATGCTTATGATGGATGTGATTATGATTATGATGTGATTATGCTCACGATAATTGAATTACATTTGTAGGAAATTGAACTCCTTTCAAGAGCATCCCGCACAGTCTCATGGATCGACAGGTATAAGTCAATACACCTTATAGAAAGTCTATTTAATACACTTATCAATAGTAAGATTGATGTCTTCTAAGATCTCTCCCATTTGCAGGTACCAGCAAATAGGTATTTGTCAGAAGTGTCTTCCTCGAGTGAGGGAAATATAGGAATAGAAGAGGAAAGTGAGACATGCAGTTTATCTAGAATAGGGAGATTAACTAGAGGTCAAAGGACTAGAAGGAAATTCAATAAACACATGAAATTTTTCCTTGCTCAAGGGGGGTCATGTTCTTATGATGATGAGATGAAAGGTGACATCGAGGTGCCCTTGAGGTACCAACATCTACAGAAACATTGGGTACCCAAGGAACTTCCTCCAATAAACACTGATTTTTGTGTTAATGAGAGGATATATCACATAGCACCATCATCATTACATGGTTTGGGCCTATTTTCTATGGATGGCATAAAGGTGTCTTACAACAAAGTTTCTGAATTGATGGAGTATGTTGGACCATGTTACGATTACAAAAGTTGGATGCATATTGTTCAATATAAAAAAAGTATGCGTAGGTATGCACTCTCGGAAAATTATATACAACAGCAAGACAATAATCAAAGTAAAAGTGTGGCTATATACATTGATGGAAGGCCAAAAGCAACAGGGAATATTGCGGGTTTTATAAATAGTACACGACCTGGGTCAACTATAAAGCAACCCAATTGCATATTTGACGCGCGCGAGGGAAATCATGTATTCATCTGTGCGATAAAATCAATACGTGCAGGGGAAGAGCTACTTATTGATTACAATTTGAACCGCATAGATACAAATGAGGCTACTATCATGGGGGTGGTACATACTATTAAACCAACTTCTAATCAATGACTCCAACATACCATTTAGTTATTAAATTTTTGGCTAACATTTTTATACTTGATCTTTGACACAGGGGCACAATATGGAGCAACCGCCCGAAGGTGATGGTGACGATATTCCTAGCTCATCTACACATGAGCAGGTAAAACTCATTGTAATTGTGCAAACTAGATAGAAGCAAAATGTTATTTTTTTTAATGTTATTTTCTTCATTGTTTTGGAGTAATTTTGATAATACTAATACTATTGTTGTCACAAAGGGCTGGTGGTCAGAGAGAGGGAAAGCAACCTACAGTCCCTCAGGAGTCCCCCCTTGTGGACCCTTTTTTTATTGATTTAGCAGAGACCGATGACCCGATCGGTTCCATTAAAAAGCTGCTAAAGAAAATTGGGAAAGAACTTCTACGTTTGGTATCCATACATCCTCAGACTCAGGAAATAAAAGACAGGGCAGCTGAGTTGTTGCGCACTTCTGAAAACTTTAAAGTAAGTATTAATGAAATTTTTAATTATTACAAGAGTTCAATAATGGTTTTTATGTTATGCTCTTTTATGACATTAATTAAAATATGGATGCATTGTCTTTACAGAGTTATTTGCGTAATTTTGAACCCCATTCCCATGATGAGGCCGGTATTGTAAGTGGTTCAGGTAGATCACATGTTCCATTCCCCACTTGTGTTTTCCACTGAATATATATAGGAATGATCATAATCATTGACAATACATGCTCGAACAATCTTTTTTTTTAATGCTCTAACAATCTTGTCCATGCTAGTCCACGCGTTCTATATTTATGCATGCTCTAACAATTTTATTCTTCAGCTCCTTTCCATGATGATATGACAACGCCGCCTCCATCCAGGACAGCCACAAATGTCTTTCTGACTACCATGTCAACAACACACAGCCTAAATGCACCAACTGTTGCACCATCTACTGGTACACAAATCCCTCTTCTTCTCTCTTTTGTTATGTGTTTAAGTGTTATGTGTTTATGATGTAGATCCCTTGATTGTGTTTGTGCCATGGGTGCTCTGCACCAATTTATTTCCCTTGAAGTATTATTTCTTGGAGGCATTTGATAATGGTTTTCATTTTTTGCAATAGGAGATGCAACAAGTCCTGATGCAACATCATTTCCTGGATGTTCCCGTGTTCCTAGTACAGGAACGGTGAAGGATTGCGTATTGATCATCAGCGACGATGAAGGCGTTCCCTTAAAAGTATCCAAACTTCTAGGTACTTTAAAGTTATTATTATTCTATAGTGATATAATAGTAATTTAGTTTTTGATCACTCTTCATCGACTAATGATCCCATGATTATTTTGTAGGGAATGATATTTTTTGGCGAAAACTTGGCGACGAGTGTTTGTGGATATTCAGGCCCACCATACGTACATGGTGGAACATCATATCCTAACTAAAACCCCAAACCACTATTTTGATTTCATATCATTGCTAGAATAGTTTTCCTTTTCATCAATTTATTGAACTATATTAAAGGTAGCTTCTCTTCATTTATGAGTCTAACATGTTTTTTTTTACTTAAAAGGTGGAATAACCAAGATAAAAAGTTGAAGGATGATCTTGTACATAGTATGACCCAGCTTTTTGGACCTCGTGCATTCGAGAGAAACAAGCTCCTTGAAAGAGCTGGTTTATGTTTGAAGTATATTAGGGACCAGTACAGGAAATATTTAGAGGTTAACCCAAGGCACGAGCGTCCACCCTGTGTTCTTGAGGCTGAGTGGTAGGGTTTGATTTTGGATGGAAAGTATAAAGCCAACATGAAAAAAGGAATTACGCCAGTAGAGAGTAGAGAAAGGTATGTGATACTTTTGAGAATGTAATTATGTACTAATTAACCTCTAAATTTTTCCTATACTGGTCTCTAACATATTTCAAACTTGTCATAGATTGCCTGACACATCAAAGGAAACAAAGGCAAGATTAGAAAAGCACGGGACACACAAGCTCGGCTCTGGTGGTTTTTCCAAACTTCAAGCATGAGTTGTAAGTATTAGTAAATGAAAACTTGTATCAATTTTTTTATATATTGCAAGGAAATTTTTTTTGATCAAACAATGCAAGTAAAATTCACCATACCAAGAAAAAATGTAGGGGTCAGAGTTCAATAGATGCCTCATAGAAGAGGACAAGAGAATTGGCTTCCAACAAGGCTATAGAGCCGTGGCTGAATGGCTACGAGCTGAAATCAGTGTGCAAGGTTCAAATAATGATGCATCTGAGCCACAGGTAAATAAGCTAAATGAAATTTATTTCAAATTGAATACTTTACCAATTAGTCTATTTGATGTTAAGTTCTAATATAAAGTGAGTATATCTGTTTTAAGAAAGCAATGATAACAATGTGTAGGATATTGGAATGCAGCCTGACAATCCTTCTACACAATCTATGCATAATGAAGGTTCGCATGATGTGCATCCTAGTGGTGGAGGTATACATTTGCTATTAAAATTTTTATATGTAATTACAATTGGTGTTTGGATTAATGTAACATTTTGTATAGCAACTGTAGAGGATCGAGGGGTCGGTGCTCATGAGCATGTTGAGGTTGAGTCTAGACAAAATGATGTGGCCAGATCAGGTAATTAAAGAGCGCCATAGTTATGTTCTTTAAAATAATTAAATACTTGTAACAATTATAATTAAATATTTTAAATTTAACTCTTTTATTTGTTATTATAGAGGACCCCCCTTTGCAGCAGCATAGAAATTTGAGATCATCAAGAACAAAGAACAAAACAACTGATGAGGGGGGTATTGATGATAACACTGATGCTCCTCTTAGAGCTTACATAGAAAAAAAAATTAGAAAGAGAAAAAAGAAATGATTGTCATCTAAATACCTTAATTGATAATGACTGAATTTTATGTCTCAATGAATTTAATTATGTGCTAATGAATGTTCATGAATTATGTGTTTATTTTCATATTGATGAATGTTGTGTGTTAACGAATCTAATGTGTTAATGAATGTTATCATGTGATATTGATTGAATGTTACATTTTATTAATAATTGAAAGAATGAATGAATGTTAGATGTTAACGGGGAATGTAGAGTGATGTTAGGGGGAGGGGGGTGGGGCCAAATGAGCTTCCACCTTCATGTGGTTGGCCCTATTTAGCAGAGAATATTAAACTATATTCTCGAAACAAAGTGAAGCTCAATAAGATACTAAATGAGTCAAAATGGTTATCAAGGTCCTCTATCCATAAGATACTTGTAGTCAAAATGGTTATCTAGGTCATCTATCCATTCCATAAGTTCTTCACCATTCAAACTTCCTCCATAACAAGGAATGTGCTCTAGGTTAGTCATGAAGCCTAGCATGGACTCTCTGTCAGATAGAGCCACTATTTCAGAGCCTTTTCTGTGCATTTCCTTCAAGCACTGTACAGTGTACGGATGTGAAAGGGAGGGCAGACCAGTGTGGAAGTTAGAGTATTTATATCTTATGCTTTGAGAGTTTATTTGGTAGATTCAAGACACCTTATATCAAAGTTATTCCTTTTTCTTATCTGTTGTTCTGTCAAACCCTCATTTTTTGGGTTATTGCATTCAAATGGCCTTAACTTGCAAATAAACCATAGGATATCCTCTGTTCTTTGTAAAATGCAAGTTAAGGGGGTTTATTTTCATATTTTAAAAGCTTTGGAATAGGATACTAAGCCAGAGAATTTCAAGAGCAAGCCCTAGGTCAAGAATCTCAATGTTCTTGACTAGGAGTTGATGGATTATGCAAGATCAGAGGGTAGCGGCAAGTAAAGGACCTCAAACCTTGTTGAATCTAGATCTTTAGAGCATGGTGGACATCTTCAAACTCTGATCTTGGTTTCATGCACCCATTTTCAATGCCTTGTTTTGGAACCCACACCCAAAGGCATGCATTAGGTCTGCGGACTCAATAAGGACATTGATATGATGGAGTGGAGTCAAGGTCTGGGAGTTGGAGGATTGTTAGAACATCAAAAAGGGTACTCAAAAAACATATAAGTTCATAAGGTCCTTTGTCAAATTGAAGAGTTATTGCTGCAGAACAGGTTTTGGAGACCTACTAGAGTCACTAGGTCTATTTGGACCCGTTTGGACCACGACACACAGTAGCATCTACAAAGAAGAAGTTTGGTATGCAATGGTCTTGAAACCTCCTGAGAAATTCTTGGTATGCATTTGTGTGGTGCAAAAGCTTCGTTGAAAGAGAAAAAGAAGAAAAGAATAGAAATGATTTTTTTTCTTTTTATGTCATATACTGTAACCAGCTACTTATAACTTGCAAAAATTATTATAACCATTTGAAATTGAAACTTAGTTTAATGTGAAACTGAGAACTACTTTATTAGAGATTTTTGTGATTTAGATTCAGACATCAAGAACATTGTTTGCCTAATATTGTGATTAATGTTTATTTATTAATATCTCATACTGACAAACAATTGATAATTGTAGGGAAAACGTCATTGGGGGTCTTTGAGGATCCACCAGAAGCCAAGGAGAAAATGTATTCAAATGCTAAAGATGGTGTAACAGTCCTTACAGCTGTTGAACCTTGCTGTGTAGATCATCTCCGATTCTCCAAGTTCAACAGTACTGTGGTATTCCTTTGGATACTTCTAATGGTAAATTTCAGACATCAAGTTCTTTTCGTATGAAACTACTACATTTGTAATCTGTAGTTTTAAACTTTTAGTTTATAAATGTTCATCAGCTTTAGTTCGTATGCTGCCATTTCAAGTATGATTAATGAAGTTACCTTTATCACAGGATGAAAGTGAGCAGTCAGCATACTGGTACGGAGCTGGCAGCATTGATACGGTGACTAGGGCATCGTTTAATGGTGGTATTGTGTTTTCCCGTATTTAGGGCATCGGCCTTTTGAAGCATTGCCTTCATCTTTCTTAAGTCTGAGTTTTAAGTTTGTTTATCTCTCTCGGCGCTGTTGAAAATACAAATGACAACGTTCTTGTTTGTTTTGCCCTTATATCCCGATGTGATTTCGCGGAGGGTTACGACGCTGTTGAAAACACAAATGAAAACACAAATCCCTTGTGTAATTGCCACTTGAAGGAGGACAGTCACTGTAAAGACAACATGATAATGTACACTTACAGTGAGTGTACATTATCATGTTGTCTTTAGAGTGACTATCCTCATTTGTTGAAGAAGAAAAGCATTAATGTGGCTGAATAGCAATACATTCAAGTGGCAATCACACAAGGGACAGTCACTATGAGATGTCCTCATTTGTGACAGTCCTTACAGTGAGTGTACATTATCATGTTGTCTTTAGAGTGACTGTCCTCATTTGTTGAAGAAGAAAAGCATTAATGTGGTTCAATAGCAATACATTCAAGTGGAAATTACACAAGGGACAATCGATCACTGTGAGATGTCCTCATGTGTGACTATCCTTGTCACAAATGAGGACATCTCACAATAACTATCCCTTGTGTAATTCAAGTGGCAATTACACAAGGGACAGTCACTGTGAGATGTCCTCATTTGTGACTGTCCTTACAATGAGTGTACATTATCATGTTGTCTTTAGAGTGATTGTCCTCATTTGTTGAAGAAGAAAAGCATTAATGTGGTTCAATAGCAATACATTCAAGTGGCAATTACACAAGGGACAATCGATCACTGTGAGATGTCCTCATGTGTGACTATCCTTGTCACAAATGAGGACATCTCACAATGACTGTCCCTTCTGTAATTGCCACTTGAATGAGGACAGTCACTGTAAAGACAACATGATAATGTACACATACAATGAGTGTACATTATCATGTTGTCTTCACAGTGGCTGCCCTCATGTTGTATATTCTTCTCTGTAGATGCTACTATGTGCTAGGGAACTTCTTAGAACTGTTGGTATATTCTTACAACTT
The DNA here is from genome assembly GCA_027943335.1 of Chamaecyparis obtusa. Lineage (NCBI taxonomy): Eukaryota > Viridiplantae > Streptophyta > Pinopsida > Cupressales > Cupressaceae > Chamaecyparis > Chamaecyparis obtusa. The sequence goes on from BSBK01004178.1 coordinate 905,281, forward strand.
GTTACACCTGGGATATTCTTCTCTGTAGATGCTATTGTGTGCCGTGGTCCAAACAGGCCCATAAATGTGGTTGAATAGCAATACATTCAAGTGGCAATTACACAAGGGACAGTCACTGTGAGATGTCCTCATGTGTGACTGTCCTTGTCACAAATGAGGACATCTCACAGTGACTGTCCCTTGTGTAATTGCCACTTGAAGGAAAAAAGCATTAATGTGGTTCAATAGCAATGTATTCAAGTGGCAATTACACAAGGGATAATCACTCTGAGATTTCCTCATTTGTGACTATCCTTACAGTGAGTGTACATTATCATGTTGTCTTTACAGTGACTGTCCTCATTTGTTGAAGGAAAAAAGCATTAATGTGGTTCAATAGTGATGCAGAGTAGTCAGGGCTTTTAGAATATACAAATATACATCCTTAACTCTCATTCCACCAAGGAAGAAGGAATTCCAATGGTTGAAACGTGAGTTAAGGTCTTTACATCAGTCAAACCCTGAAAATGAGGGTTTGTAAACAATGCACAGAAAATTTGAAATAACTTAGATATAAAACAAAGAGAATCAATCAAACCAACTTCCAAAGCATCAGATGTCACTATTACAACTTCCAGGCAAATTTTATTATCCAACCACCCTCCGTACAGCCGTACAGAGTTCATTTTTCACCAGAAATGCACTAAAACAGGGTTATTTTTATTTTTTATGAAAGCAAAATGATTACAATACTGGTTCTCTGTCTGTCTTCGACCATTTGAAGCCTAAAATAGGCTCTCCAAATGTTGGTTCAACCATCTAGGTGGTTAGAACAGTTTATCCAACAAATGTCAACTTTGCTAAGCAACTTTTAAAGTTGCATTACAACTTTGCAAACAACTTTGCCGAGAAGGTTAAAAATGTGTTGTGAAACTTTAGGAACCTTATTAAAGTTATTTTGGACCTTCAAACTTCTTAACAACATCTAAAAGACACCTAATAAACACTTACTATGCTCATTTCATCCAAGGACTCAAAAGATGCCCAAGGTTTATAAGTCACCAAGGGGTCTTGTGTCCAACAAGTGGATGTTTATAAGGAGATAAAATCAATCCTTAATATTTATTACAAACCAAGAAAACATCTAAAACTCCTATTCTAATTTATTGTCATTCAAAAAGACTCTGATTTGTCAATCAAAAGGACCTTTCACCAGTCAATCCTTCAAAGCTTCAAGGTGAAAATCTTATGTTCCAATTGATAGGATTTGACTCCTTGGCTTCATGGCAACTTCCTTCAATCATGGTGTCTTTGGCTTGCATTAGGGATGCCCTTGCATCAAATAGCAATGCATTCAAGTGGCAATTACACAAGGGACAGTACATGCCCATTAAAGTTGGTGTTTTTTTATCCAGCATGACAATGGAGACAACATACTCTGTGTCAATTTTACTGATCAAATTTCCCTCCGCCAGGCAAAGCAACAATCTGGGTATGATAAGGTGAAATTTTGTAGTCCTTTTGGGTATGATAACAGTTCCAGTTTCCAATAAGATGGTTCATTTTTATAATCTAGCTTCAATTTCTCTTGTGAAAATCTTTTTTTCATTTTATGGGTGGTAAAATATAATTATTATGCTAGAGGTGTGTACTTATGGATGATAATGAAACAAAATGATAAGATTTAAGACTCTTGTTTTTTTTTAAAATAGCAATTTAAGTTTCCTTCTATTATAAATTACTGTTTTTCTATTTTTTAATGTATCTTTCCAAATCTTTTATATCAATTTTATTTATGAAATATAAATATATTAATAATGTTTTAGTGTTTTTAGGATTAGTTTATATCAATTCTATGTATCATCATTCGTCATTCAATTGTCAGTATTATTAATTTAGACTGTGCAATTGTAGAACTACTCGAATATGGGTTGGATGGATACTCAAGCAGGGGAACCCTCCTCAAATATCTCAAGTAGTGAACTTGGAAAAATGTGTCCTGAAGGAACCCTTTCCATCAAAGAGATAAAAGTACAAACAAGTAAAAGAAGCAAGCTCTGCAAATATGTTTTTGAGAAGAAAAATGATAGATTATTCGAGTATGGTTCATGAGGCATATCTAAAAAGACATTTTTTTTTCTTATTATAATAAAAGAGGAAGTTGTGAATGTCAAAGTTGAGTGAAACAAAAATTATTTTCATCAAATTTTGTTAGGCTTGCTTTTGGGAATAGTTTCTTACAATATTGCTATTAAGATTTTTATTGTGTAGTTTTTAGATTAGGTTTATAAAATTATATTTCATGAGTAGTGATTCATATTAATCAATTAACGATACTTTTGGAAGGTATTTTCAATGTGTCAAATTTTGATATTTTTACAAGAATTAGATTGTGTAATTTTTTTAGTTAAAGTCATTGACTCATATTTCATAAATAATAGTTCTCATGAATCCATCTCTTATAAGATTGAATAGTCTATTTAGGAAGTATTTCTGATAGTATGTCAAATTATGATATTACTATTACCATTAGATTGCATGGCTTTGAAGTCAACCTCGTTGACCCATATTCTTCTCTGTAGATGCTACTATGTGCTAGGGAACTTCTTAGAACTGTTGGTATATTCTTACAACTTGTTACACCTGGGATATTCTTCTCTGTAGATGCTACTATGTGCCACGGTCCAAACGGGCCCATAAATGTGGTTGAATAGCAATACATTCAAGTGGCAATTACACAAGGGACAGTCACTGTGAGATGTCCTCATGTGTGACTGTCCTTGTCACAAATGAGGACATCTCACAGTGACTGTCCCTTGTGTAATTTCCACTTGAATGAGGACAGTCACTGTAAAGACAACATGATAATGTACACATACAATGAGTGTACATTATCATGTTGTCTTTACAGTGGCTGCCCTCATGTTGTATATTCTTCTCTGTAGATGCTACTATGTGCTAGGGAACTTCTTAGAACTGTTGGTATATTCTTACAACTTGTTACACCTGGGATATTCTTCTCTGTAGATGCTACTGTGTGCTGTGGTCCAAACGGGCACATAAATGTGGTTGAATAGCAATACATTCAAGTGGCAATTACACAAGGGACAGTCACTGTGAGATGTCCTCATGTGTGACTGTCCTTGTCACAAATGAGGACATCTCACAGTGACTGTCCCTTGTGTAATTGCCACTTGAATGAGGACAGTCACTATAAAGACAACATGATAATGTACACAAGTACCGTGAAGGTAGTTGCAAGTTACAGCTGTTTCATTGCATACCCGAAACAATGAAGATGTTACGGTCCACAAAATGTTTGTGCTTGAAAGATGAACAAATAAAATTAAACTTCTAAATAACCAAAGCCGCTAACAATAAATTCAACACAGATATGTCCTCATTTCTGGGTATTTTAGCTCTGTAACAGCTGAATACCAGATTACATAATAATGACAAAAGAAAAATAAACCCAACGTACTCAGAAATTGTAGCTGTGATATCACGGAGGGAATCTCTCTCGGCACTGTTGAAAATACAAATGACAACGTTTCTCTACATTATCATGTTGCCTTTACAGTGACTGTCCCTTGTGTAATTGCCACTTGAAGGAGGATAGTCACTGTAAAGACAACATGATAATGTACACTTACAGCCCGTGTACATTATCATGTTGTCTTTAGAGTGACTATCCTCATTTGTTGAAGAAGAAAAGCATTAATGTGGCTGAATAGAAATACATTCAAGTGGCAATCACACAAGGGACAGTCACTGTGAGATGTCCTCATTTGTGATTGTCCTTATAGTGAGTGTACATTATCATGTTGTCTTTAGAGTGACTGTCCTCATTTGTTGAAGAAGAAAAGCATTAATGTGGTTCAATAGCAATACATTCAAGTGGCAATTACACAAGGGACAATCGATCACTGTGAGATGTCCTCATGTGTGACTATCCTTGTCACAAATGAGGACATCTCACAATGACTGTCCCTTGTGTAATTCAAGTGGCAAGTACACAAGGGATAGTCACTGTGAGATGTCCTCATTTGTGACTATCCTTACAATGAGTGTACATTATCATGTTGTCTTTAGAGTGACTGTCCTCATTTGTTGAAGAAGAAAAGCATTAATGTGGTTCAATAGAAATACATTCAAGTGGCAATTACACAAGGGACAATCGATCACTGTGAGATGTCCTCATGTGTGACTATCCTTGTCACAAATGAGGACATCTCACAATGACTGTCCCTTCTGTAATTGCCACTTGAATGAGGATAGTCACTGTAAAGACAACATGATAATGTACACATACAATGAGTGTACATTATCATGTTGTCTTTACAGTGGCTGCCCTCATGTTGTATATTCTTCTCTGTAGATGCTACTATGTGCTAGGGAACTTCTTAGAACTATTGGTATATTCTTACAACTTGTTACACCTGGGATATTCTTCTCTGTAGATGCTACTATGTGCTGTGATCCAAACGGGCGCATAAATGTTGTTGAATAGAAATACATTCAAGTGGCAATTACACAAGGGATAGTCACTGTGAGATGTCCTCATGTGTGACTGTCCTTGTCACAAATGAGGACATCTCACAGTGACTGTCCCTTGTGTAATTGCCACTTGAATGAGGACAGTCACTGTAAAGACAACATGATAATGTACACAAGTACCATGAAGGTAGTTGCAAGTTACGGCTGTTTCATTGCATACCCGAAACAATGAAGATGTTACGGTCCACAAAATGTTTGTGCTTGAAAGATGAACAAATAAAATTAAACTTCTAAATAACCAAAGCCGCTAACAATAAATTCAACACAGATATGTCCTCATTTCTGGGTATTTTAGCTCTGTAACAGCTGAATACCAGATTACATAATAATGACAAAAGAAAAATAAACCCAACGTACTCAGAAATTGTAGCTGTGATTTCACGGAGGGAATCTCTCTCGACACTGTTGAAAATACAAATGACAACGTTTCTCTACATTATCATGTTGCCTTTACAGTGACTATCCCTTGTGTAATTGCCACTTGAAGGAGGATAGTCACTGTAAAGACAACATGATAATGTACACTTACAGCCCGTGTACATTATCATGTTGTCTTTAGAGTGACTATCCTCATTTGTTGAAGAAGAAAAGCATTAATGTGGCTGAATAGCAATACATTCAAGTGGCAATTACACAAGGGACAGTCACTGTGAGATGTCCTCATTTGTGACTATCCTTATAGTGAGTGTACATTATCATGTTGTCTTTAAAGTGACTGTCCTCATTTTTTGAAGGAAAAAAGCATTAATGTGGTTCATTAGCAATGTATTCCCAGCATCTGTACCTGCATCTCTCTTATATACTACAAGTTACTTGCCATCAGAAATTGCATTTCCCTCACGTGACATTGATGGTGAAGTGTTCTTTTCAAAACCATCATCTGTGGTTACCAATGCTCCTGTTTTAGGCAATAAGTTTGTTGCATTCCATGAGCCATTGGTCAAGTTTCTTCTACGAGCTTCTGATGCCTCAAAATCTAAGCAGCGCCTACGCATGCCTCGTTGTGGTTGATTATCATTCTGTACATGAATTATAATGAGTAATCAGTTTTGGGCCTTGGAATCTTGTATGTAACATGCACAGGCATTTCATGGCTAAATGAATCTATTTTAAAAGCATCAACTTTTCTTACATGATGCTGGATACATAAGTAGAACAAGCGTATATCAAATTGGAAGCAATCAGAACTCCACAATGACATATTATTTAGAGTACTCTTTAGTTTAAGTAATAATGCATATATTGACACTGTAAAGACAACATGATAATGTACACTCACTGTAAAGACAACATGATAATGTACACTCACTGTAAGGACAGTCACAAATGAGGACATCTCACAGTGACTGTCCCTAGTGTAATTGCCACTTGAATGTATTGCTATTTAGCCACATTAATGCTTTTCTTCTTCAACAAATGAGGATAGTCACTGTAAAGACAACATGATAATGTACACTCACTGTGAGTGTACATTATCATGTTGTCTTTACAGTGACTATCCTCATTTGTTGAAGAATAAAAGCATTAATGTGGCTGAATAGCAATACATTCAAGTGGCAATTACACTAGGGACAGTCACTGTGAGATGTCCTCATTTGTGACTGTCCTTACAGTGAGTGTACATTATCATGTTGTCTTTATAGTGGCTGTCCTCATTTGTTGAAAGAAAAAAGCATTAATGTGGTTCATTAGCAATGTATTAAATAATTTTTTTTTTTTAATCCACCCACGGGCGTCGCAATTGCGACGGCAACCCATCGCAATGCGATGCAGGCGCCCGTCGCAATTGCTTGGGAGGTCCGTCACGATTGCGACGGCCCTCTGAAGCCATGCGACGGGGGGGCGACGCCCATGCCGCTAACAAATCTTAGTCACATTGCGACGGGATATGTGTCGCAATTGCGATGGCTACCCATAGACGTCACAATTTGTGACTAAAAAATAGCAACGTCTATGGGTGTTGCTATTGCGACACATAGCTGTCGCAATTGCGACACATAGTCATCACAAAATGCCTCCAAATGTATTAGTATATCAACTTTAGTACTAACTACAGTTACAATCAGAGACCACATGAATGAAGAGAAAACTTAGGCCCACCTAGATCCATGTGCCGTCAAAACACTCACCCATAACATAATGAGTCAGCAACATTACCCCACCGCACGGTTCCAATCTCTTAAACAAGATCAATGGCCGTCGCTATACCACGATGCTTAAACAACATGTAACTTACCCCAGTGGTATAACAATGACCACATGATCAAGATGAACTTTAATCTCACCCCATAGGAAGAAGGCCTCGGTCCCACTAACAAGATCCACATCACCACCACTGGCCAATCAGAAAAGAACAACTCTGCAACACCTGACACCTAATATGACTTGGCAACTTGGACCCACCTGTCAGTAGCCACTACCTCAATGAATATCAGATGGTAGTCGCTATATCACAACACTAAACTTCATGCATGTTATATCCATGGTATAGCGACAACTGTGAGATCTTGTCAAACTTTAATCATGCCTCATAGACTGAAGACCCTAGCCCCACTAACACCATCCACATCACCTAACCTATGACCAATGATAAATCACCATTTGTGCATACCTGGCAGTGGACCCACCTACTATCAACCTGAACACACTGGAAAATCAAACGGTCATCACATGATCTCAAGGGGAAAGAATATTCCATGAGATCATGCACTAGCCATTGATCCTTTGACAACTGACAGACCTTGTATACGCTGAAAACTCCGGTCCCACTGACAACTACCATATCATCATAACCTTGTCCAATTAGAGAAGACCATGTCACAATATCTGGCAAGCGGACATACAACTTTTTTATCACACATAGGTCATTTTGACAACCTCCACCTCATACCCAAGCTCAACCAATAGGAAATGGACACCTCATACATGTCATACCATCGTGGTAACTCAAGGCCCCACCTATCATTTTGTGCACCATATAGCATCGGACGGTCGTCACTACACCACGATGCTTTAAAAGCTATCAACTTGCCCTAGCAATATAACAACCACTGTAGATGTGATCTGCTATTTAACCTACAAGCATACCCCAAGAACAGGCCCACTAGGATAGATGTCTGCTTGTCGCTATACCGCATGTTAGAAACTTTGACAATAGGAAACCTTGTAGAATAATGACAACCACACAATTTAAAAGGCCGACACTTAGGAAAAATTATCATGGGAGACTTAGACTTAGATAGAAAATATTAAAGGGGGCCCGACAATAAAACCTAATGATATAACATGCGAAGTGGTCATCACAATTTTAGCACATAGGTATTTGGGACTTTAGTAAGTGGAAAAAGTAACATAGAAATATAATAGGGCCAAGACAGTCTAGGGTTCTTTTCACCAATGGCTAAAATTTTGAATTTATGAACTAGTGTTTTGAGGGCCAAGGCACAGAAAACCATTGCAAAGACTAGGGAAAAAACTATACAGCCATGAAAATTATTGCAGGTGCTAACAGTGGCTATGTTTGGGGATGTATGCCTCTTGCAGGCATGGCAAGAATTCAAGATTTTTGGGAGAGTAGACCACCCACCGGACAAAACCTAGGACCTCAAAAACTGGCAATAGAACCACAAAAATAGGAAAAGAGACACACAACAGAAAGGGAAAAAGACTATACAAGGAACTCATAATATTTATAGAAGGGCTCTAAGCCCAAAAATTCTGATTAGCTTTTACCTCTATCAAACAAGTAATTTTCATCTCCATAAGGTAGAGGCAAACTAAAGATATGTCCCTCATCCAGCTTGTCAAAAATATTGCGATCCACCTTCAGCACATCATACAAAAAATGATCACCATAATCACCACCATTTAGCAAGATATGATCATCAGGCTGCCATAAATATTGATCATTCTGTGACAACAAAGTTGTCAAGACTACAACTACATCACACTTTGTCACAAAACACTGATCAAATAGAGAATCAGAGTCACCACTCAACACTTAGTGATAAAATTTAGCAAATGCCTTTTTTCTATTTGACTATATACTTATGGCCTCCCAAGCAGAGTCACCATTTTGTTGGTGTTCCTTTTTCCCACACTGTCAGATTTACACTAGGATTGATAGGGCTAGTGTCACATTCACTAAATACTCCAAATCTGAAAAGAAAAAGGGCCAATGAACAAAGCATAAGGGCTTTCTACACTTTGAGCTCCACATCACTCAGGTGGGTGTACCTCATCTGCACACATATATATCTTGTGTCAAACCTCAGGCCTGCAGGTAACTGACTATGGAATAGCTTTCAGACTCTTATAGGTATCCTGTACCTCAATACTCACCAAATCTTATGCAATAGCCTACTTGCATAGAATGAATCTGAAAACAAGAAGCCTATCCTAACAACATGAAAGGGAAAGGTGGTGCTTCACTTGAATGATTTTGAGTTTTGGGTTGAATGGACCCCTGAAATACCCTAAGTCTCTCATAGACCAGTGCCTTATCCAATGGGTAGCAGAGTCAAATGCTTCATTGCAATAGAGCTATGAAACAAGAAGACAATACATCTACCCCAAATCAGATCATACATTACCAAACCACTTGTGTACCCAGATATGCTATCACCTATTCAAAGGAAGACCTAGGAACAAGCAATACATTAACTAGCATCCACTGGAAGACAAGCATGAGATATCTTCAATACCCCTGCTCATACACATCTGAAGACCAATCTTGAACTCAGTTATCTCTACGAAGACAACTCTATTGCAGACACTCACTAGAAAGGCAAGTAGAAAGACTGCAACACCCTTGATGCTATAATCAATAAGTCTAAAACCCAAATGGAGACAATTTGATAATAGCACAAATATATTGAAATTTCATACATAAGACATCTGTTACAACTTCTTTATATTCTCTTAGCTAGAAAGGAAAGAGGGATCACCCTATATGTAGAGAAAAAGGAAGTATTTACAAGGCAGAACATTCATGGAACCAGGGAAATTGGAACCCCTTAGATTACCAAAAACTAGAACCTCTCTAAATGATCTTGAAAATCCTTTTATAGGAACAAGGATTACAATAATAAAATGATCATTTAGGGAAAAATTATGTCTGTAACAACCTCAACAACTAGATACAATCAAAAATTTATTTCATTGGAGAGAAAACCAAGTAACCTAGAGCAAATAGATCCCAGAAAGATCCTCATCAATGAAAAATTTCTTTATTTGTACTGAGGATCATGAATCTATTGTGTTATCAGTCTGATTGTCCTCCTACAACATGCCTCAAGCAACATTACCTAGTCCTTACGGTACAACCCCTTGCAGACAATCATCACACCCCTAGACCACACTGCAACAACAAAAAAAATCAAAATCCACCTGATCCAGCCGCTCCAACATTGAATTTCAGTCCTTCTGTCGCTGGCAAACTATTTAAAAATTCAAATTTTGAAGAAAACAACTACATCAAGGTGTGAGACAGCATGTCGATGGTCAGAAATCAAACTAAGATCAAATTTAAAACATGGCCATCAGATTCTTGACTTTACCCGGGCTTGGCAATCCTAACTACATAGGAATCCTGGTTTACATTTTGCCTTTGTCATGAGAATGATAGACTTCAGTACTAACCGTAGTTACAATCAGAGACCACGTGACAGAAGAGAAAACTTAGGCCCACCTGGATCCACATGCTATCAAAACACTCACCCATAACATAGTGAGTCAGCAACATTACCCCATTGCATGGTTCCAATCTCTTAAACAAGATCAAGGGTCGTTGCTACACCGTGATGCTTAAACAACATGCAACTTACCCTAGTAGTATAACGACAACCACGTGATCAAGACAAACTTTAATCTCACCCCACAGGTAGAAGTCCTTGGTCCCACTAACAAAATCCACATCACCACCACTGGCCAATCAGAAAATAACAACTCTGCAACACCTAGCACCCAATATGACTTGGCAACTTGGACACACCATTCAATAGCCACTACCTCACAAAAGATCTGATGGTGGTCGCTATATCACAACACTAAACTTCATGCATGTTATATCCACAGTATAGCGACAATTGTGAGATCTTGTCAAACTTTAATCATGCCTCATAGACTAAAGACCTTGGCCCCACTGATACCATCCACATTACCTAACCTACGACCAATGATAAATCACCATTTGTGCATACCTAGCAGTAGACCCACCTACTATTGCCCTGAATGCATTGGAAAATTAGATGACCATCACATGATCTCAAGGGGAAAGAATATTCCATGAGATCATGTGCCAGCCATTGATTCTTTGACAACTGACAGACCCTGTATACACTAAAAACTCTAGTCCCACTGACAACTGCCATATCATCATAACCTTGTCCAATCAGAGAAGACCATGTCACAATATCTAGCAAGCAGAGATACAACTTTTTTTATCACACATAGGTCATTTTGACAACCTCTACCTCATACCCAAGCTTGACCAATAGAAAATGGACACCTCATACATGTCATACCATCGTGGTAACTCTAAGCCCCACCTATCATTTTGTGCACCATATAGCATCAGACGGTCATCGCTACACCGCGATGCTTAAAAAGCTATTAACTTTCCCTAGTGGTATAATGACCACCGTAGATGCGATCCACTTTTTAACCTGCAAGCATACTCTAGGAACAGGCCCACCAGGATAGATGTCCGCTCATCACTATACCTCATGTCAAAAAATTTGACAATAGGAAACCTTGCGGAATAACAACAACCACACAATTTAAAAGGCCGACACTTAGGAAATTTTATCACGGGAGACTTAAACTTAGAAAATATTAAAGGGGGCCCTGAAAATAAAACCTAATGATATAACATGCAAAGTGGTCATCACAATTTTAGCACATGGGTATTTGGGACTTTAGTAAGTGGAAAAAGTAACACATAAATAGAATAGGGCCAAGACAGTCTAGGGTTCTTTTCACCAACGGCTAAAATTTTGAATTTATGAACTAGGGTTTTGAGGGCCAGGGCATAGAAAACCATTGCAGAGACTAGGGAAAAAACTATACAGCCATGAAAATTATTGCAGGTGCTAATAGCAGTGATACCAAAATTCTATCTTCACAGGTCACCCAGATATGAAGCGATAGTCAACATGATATATATCCACAGACTATGCATTGAGAAGGGTAACAGTCAAGTAACAAGAGGGTCATAGCTATCAAAGAAATACAATGCCCTAGCTTAGTGCATTAACACCATGCCTGCCTTTTCATTGTAGCATCAAAGCAATCAACCAAAATCAAATGCCCTAAGGCTCACAGGGCTATTAAATTCATGCAGCATGGAAAGCCGTATGCAAGATGGCATCAATAAAAACATGAATGGCTCTTGACCTTGATCTAAATAGTGGATACATAGCAATTGTGAATCATGAAGACACATCACCTTTGAGAAATGATCAATTCAAACAAATACAATAGAATGGAATTTACAATGGAAATAAAACCAATACTGTTGAATCAAGCATCACAAGCCATGTACCATCAATAGTAAATGAGTAAGGAGACCGTGCCCTAGCTCATGAATATCACAAATCACATGAGCTGATCAAGGCACTGTGCCCTAGTAGAGATTGAGTATATGGTGCCCCAATAAAAACATAAGGGAATAAAAAAACATTTACAGTGATGAAAAATCATGGCTCTCAAGCCGTAAATACATCTCCAGCATGATCAATCAAAATAATGTCATCATTGCAATAAATCATGAATGCAAAGATCCTCACACAAAGGAAGAGAGTGCTCAAAATCAAAATGAAGAGTGAAAATGCCAAATCGAGCACCTACCTCGACAACATGAAGCCATAGGCCGAATGTTTCCCAAAATTAGTTGTAATGGTGACAAATGTTTCTATCTTTTGACTGCCAGTGTTATTAGAAGCTTGCCAGTTGCTGAGTTGAGGGATTTGATGACAGGGGTTTCCTCTACGAGAGGGGTTTTTTTTTATTAAATGATTATTATTTTGTTCTCCCCTTTTTTAGGGTTGAGGTTTTAGTAATCATTTTTATGCTCGCAAGGCTTGGGTTTTATTTAATAGTGGGCTTTTATGAATATTCTCCCCTTATGTGGGTTGAATTTTTTTTTGAGGTATATGTTAGGTCCATAGTTTGTGCTAGGGCATAAATGGGTTATTATTCAATGTTTTTATTTTTAAAATGTGTCTCCCTATTTTGGGTTGAGACCATTTTAGGATGCACATTAAATCCATTTTATGTGATAGGGGTTATGTTATAATGTAGCAGTCACCGCACATATTATTGTAAATTCTAACAAATGGTATTTTTATAAACCATTGTCAGAATCTTTTGGTGCATGACTTAGTGGGTAGAGTGGCCTTCTTTGACTATCTATTTTTAGGGCCCCCACTTTTCCACCCCCCTAGAAACCTGGGAATTTGGCATTCAAATGATGATACAGCCTCATGGGTCTATTATTGATCTTTTTCCATTCTTAGGAGGTAGTGGAATTTGAATGCAAATTCCTAAGTTTAGTTATATACCTCTCACTTTTGGTGATTGAGGTTAGCTCTTCATTATTTTCTCTCTGATATGAGTTTTGTAGCTTTGAGAGACACAATTGTACTTAGTTTCTTTTCAACAATAAAATTGATCATTCTTGTTCCCTACAATTTTGGATTTTCCTTTGAATCACATGCAGGATTACTGTCATGTCTTTTGTATCCTTAATCCACATGTTGATCTAAGTTGGTTTTCAGGAATTCATCTTAATTTAGTAGTGTAACTTGTGTGCAATTGAGAATATTAGAGTTGTGGATTTTTCTTCCTTTTCTATATTTCAAGTACTTGGTTTCATTAAGAGTTTAAGGAAGTGGAATCAAGTTGTGATTCAAGTTTTGTTTTATTGTTGGAGTAAACTTATTTTAGTTTTGGATCTTCTTTCGAATTTGGTGGATCACTCTCTCCCTTTCCTCCTAAAAGTTAGTAAGTTTTTAAGTGATCCAAAGGGAAGCTAGCCCTTAATCCAGAGGTCTATTCTCAGATAGGTTACCCATAGCCTAAGAATAGTCCCATGTTTCATAGGATTTTTGGGTTCAACACTTAGCAAACTAGGTGCAATCCTTAGTGACAACAATAACCAAAGAAAACACCTTCATCACTTCTTGCATCAAACTTTCCTACTGCTTCATCCCTCTTGATGTAGCACTTTCTTCCAAAGATTTGGAAGTATTTTACTATGGGAACATAACCAAACCATAGCTCATATGGTGTTTTGTCAACACCTGGCCTTAGTTGAATTCTATTGATGGTGTAGACTACTGTATTGACCACATCTCTCCAATAGGTGTGTGCAACTTTTCCTTCAATCATGATGGTGCACACTATATCAAGGATGATCCTATTCCTTCTCTCTACAATTCCATTCTACTGAGGGGTTCTCGGTCCACTTAACTATCTCTTTATGCCATGTTCTTCGTAGTACTCATATAATCTGTCAGAAGTGAATTCTCCTCCTCTATCCGATCTCAAACATTTTATCTTTAGTCTAGATTCATTCTCAACCTCAGCTTTGAATATTTTGAACTTCTTAAATGCTTCTGACTTATCTTTCAAGAATGCAACCCACATCATCCTAGTATAATTATCAACAAAAAAAATGAAATACCTTTCACCATAGTATGATCTTGTTTGAGTTGGACCACATAGGTCTATATGAATCAGATCCAACTTGTTCTCTGCTGAATTGTGCTTGCTCCTGAATGAATTTTTCACATGCTTTCCCATCACACATTCCCTGCATATAGTAACAATTAGATTTTCTATGCTAGGTAGATCTCTTACTACCTTTACATTTCTTATCTTTACTATGTTATCAAAATTGATATGACATAGTCTTTTATGCCACAACCAATTGTCATCAACTTTGACAACAAAACAACTTGCTTCTGAATTGAGTTGGAAAACATTACCTCTTTCCTTTGATCCTGATGAAATCATAACACCATCCTTGTTGTTAATGATGCATTTTTCATCTTTAAACTCCAACTGATATCCTTTTCCATGTAACTATCCAACACTAAGAAGCTTGTGTTTCAAACTATCTACATAGAGAACATCATCAATACTGTTCTTTCCATCCAAGGTGATAGCTCCTTTACCAACTATTGGTTTAGGAGTGTTGTCTCCAAATTGGACCATACCACCATTGTATTTGTTTAGATGAACAAATATGTTTTTATCACCTATCATGTGATGTGAACAACCACTGTCTATAATCTAGTCTGTCCTTATATCATCTTGGGAAATCAATACTAGCTCTTGACTCACTTTCGTATCTTCATGATCTATCTTATTATTCATTTTTTCTATAATAGAAATGAATTTAATTTCTTCTTCACCTGATTCATCATCTGAAACTCAATCTTCAGCATAGTAACATTCCTTAGAGTACTTAGGCTTGTAATCCTTTTTGAACTTTCTAGCTCTAGTAGGACACTTAGATGAAAAGTGACCAATCTTATTGCATGAAAATCACTTAAATGGTAATTGACCTTCATATTTTCCTTTTCCTTTCTTTTCTCTTTTGAAATCATAGCAATAAAATCATCTAGAGTTTTCTCTTCATCATCATCATCATCAAAATTACCAAAAGTGTTTGCAGATTTCTTACCATGAATTGTTGCTTTGAAGGCTATCTCACTTTTAGGTTTTATCTTCAATCTTGAAATCTCAAAGGCTGAGATTTTGCTGATCATGGTTTCTCTCTTGAAATTTGATGTAAGCTGCATGGTCTCATCAAGGATGTTGATCTTGCTTTCATATTCAGGAGTGAGAGTAGTCATTAACTTGTCCATAATGTCCTCCTCTGAAATCTCTCCACCATTGTTTTTGATTCCAATAACTGCTTCATTTATCCTTTGATTGTAAGCTTTGATATTTTCTTCCATGGCTTTATGCGTGCATCCTTTGCTTGTTCTTCTCCTTCAAATATGTCTTCTAGGTGCTTCCATATTTTGTGGACCGTATGTACCTTTTTTATTTCTAAAAACTCACCATCAAATAGAGTGTTGATAAGAGCTCCTTTGGCTATTGCATTTTGATGAAATAATTCCTTTTGCTTATTAGAAGCATCATCCTTTGCAAGGTCTTCCAAGGAAGGGATCTTGACTGCTTTGATAATTACATCAAAAACTTCAAAAGAAATGCACTGCAAATGGGTCACCATCTTGTTCTTCCAATCAAGATAATTCTCTCCATCAAACTTAGGACTTTCTTTCCTGAAGTATGCCATCTGATCAACCTCAAGCTATTAAAATTTCTCTTTGAGGCAATTGGCTCTGATACCAATTTTTAGGAATAGTCCCAAGAGATAACTGAGAGGGGGGGGGGTGAATTAGTTATCTACAAGTTTCAATTCTTTATCCAATTACGTATACTTAAACATAAAGCATAAGCACAATGAAAGTACACTTGAACACAACACAATATTTTGGCTATGGGGAAACCCAAATAGGTAAAAACCCAAGTGGGAATTGATGCCCACTAATATTATGCACTATTATATTATGATCCTTGTTAGAAGATCCTTAACCCTGTTAGGAGTTGCTTTACTATCTGAGAGCTCACTGCTCAAAGGGGCGAAGGCTACAACCTTCTGAATAATAGATACATACTATATCTAGATCTTGATGAGCTACACTTTGACTTGCTTTCTAGATCAGTTCTAATGAATAGAAAAAATAATTTACTTGGTTACATAGACCTTCTAATGGCTCAACACTTCGCACACTCTACTATGCTCTTCTTAATCAACCATGAACCACACTCAAGCAATCACAAATGGCTACCGATAAATATCTTTCCTCTAAATGATATAATCATGTCAGCCTATTAGAACCACATTGAAATCATATTAGAGAAACCACAACAAACTTGGATAAACATTCTGTCAGCTCTACTATGCATGCAACACATTCTGGGACCTATCCAAAAGGATAATTGTAGACACACACTACACACTATCAGCTCTACCAAAATAACTGGATCTTTCTCCTCAATCTGAATTACTTCATGCGCTCTTAACCAAATATCAATAACTCTCCTCTAAGCTTAAATCCAAGGGCGGATACCCATAGGATAGGTGCAATTCTAGAACCAATAAAATCTCTGTCGACTCTTTTGAATAAACATAGGAAACTACTACTAGCAAATAGCGACTGCATAACTTCACTTCTACTTATAAACAGACTATGTGTCCATGACTGAAACATCACTAACATGTCTTCAACATATATCTAGGTGTGCAAGGCTCCATGATAACTATACAGACAACCATACACAAAACATTGTTTGTTACTCTGTTAGGAACACTGCTACATAAGCTACTATATAACTATCTGTACTAACAGTTAACCTCTGCACCCATGATATCATGCTTATATCATGTCCATGCTACATATATTAAAATCTTACTACATAATACTTCCACACATGCTACTTTCCATATGTTTTCATCAATGACAAACATACAGTCAGTACTGGCTTGCTGGCAAATCTCCAACACCATAAACCTTCTTATGATTTTAAGATTTTTCTGCCATGGGTTCATAATGCAGTCAAGGTGGGTGGATCCAATTAAGGACTAACAAACCTTGCAGCCAAACCAATATGCAGTAGAAATACACAACAAGAACAATAGATCTGCAATGAAATAGAAGTCTTTATTCATCAAAATACCAGTTACATGCAATGTGCCGAGCTATAAGGCCTTCCCGGTTATGACCAATTACAAAGAAATTAACAGTCTACAAGATCTTTTAGGATCCAAACTCTTTCTCCAACATCAACATACAGCTAGTCCAGGTCTACAACAGGCAGCACACTGGTAGGCACCCAAGAAAGATTTGAAATTGTACTCAAACTTCCAAGAAATCTTCCTGCTCCTAAGATCGTAGGCTACTAACCTTCCAACCAACAAACCTCATCCCTAAATAACTACCCAAGCATCCTATAATACTGATTCCCATCCACAAGTCGGCTGATGAAACAATAAATCTCTAAAAACAAATATTAAATGCTAAAACATCAGTCGGCTCTCACATAGCCTTACAAAATAAATAAACTCTCAAAGATGTCCCCAAACAGTCATTAGCTCTACATAGAAGAATGCAACACACTAGATCTAGGTCTCCACACATCCAACGGTCAATCCATAACTCAAGGAGCATGACCCAAATTAAATGCACTAGTCGACCAAGTCGATTAATCCAAACAACCTCATTTGTAAGAAAGAACACCGAGCAACAGAAGAGATAAATGAGCACCAGTCAACCAACCATGCCAAACATGACCGAGCAACATAGTTATTACTGAGCACCAGTGAACTGACACCTTCAGTCACCAAGCATTCTTTAGAGACCGAGCACTCCAGTAACCACATAAACCAAGCAACTAGTCTCCAAAACTAAATAAGAACTCTCCAAACCAAGATCAAAACTAACAATCTACCTCCAAAGACAAACATATTATTGGTTGATATAGGATTGCCAAGAATCCTAGGATGCTCCTGCATTAGACACCCCAGGTAAGAAAGATTTTCTCATAAGGAAATCAGGAATGCCTCAAGGGAATCAGAATAGGTATGCCGAATCTATTTTTCAACCACATTTCTTCTTGTCCTTCATCCCAAGTAGTCTTCACTTCATTCACTATCTTAGGAAGAAATTCTTTCTATCTTCCACTTTGTTTACCCTTCTGGTCAGTAACTGATAGCAACCAACTCTGACCACTACTGACCACCTCAGTGCCTTGATAAGGTTCATCCTATCCAGACTTCTCAACCAACTCTGTATCATCTGCATCCCTCTATGTCATAAATGTCACCATCTGCTGAACCATCTCTACTAGCAAAACCATCTATTTCTTAATCTCAACAAACTCTTCAGAGATATCATTGTCCTTCTCCTTCAAACTAGACTTAACAAGAATAGGTTTTTCAACCTTCTGCTCCTGAGGTTTGTCATAAGGAAAACACCTAATAACTCCACATCCCTTAACCCCTATCTCCTGTAAAGGTATCCGCTTATGTTGATCTCCTTCATGCCTAACCACCTAGGTGTTAGCACGACCATCAAAAAAAACATTTCTATCAAACTACCAAGGTCTACCAAGCAATAGATAACAAATATCCATAGGCAATATATCACACAATATCTCATCCTGATAAGCTCCAATCTGAAACTTAACCAAGCATTGTTCTTCAACTCTAACCTTAGAAACATCTTGTATCCAACTAATCTGATAAGGATTAGGATGCTTCCTTCTTTCCAAGTTCAATTTACTAACCATTTCATCTAAAACAAAGTTCTTAGAATTGCCACCATCAACTAAGACATTACATAACTTATCCTTGCACTTACATCTGGTTTTGAACAAATTTCTTCTTTGCACCGATTCATGAACACATGCAGCCAATCTCCTAGTGATAAGTATCTCACCTTTCTTAAGAACATTCTCAATGTCTTCTTCAATAGCTAATGCAACTCACTTCTTAGGACATTGCCAACTTTTATGACCAGCTTCACCACTATTATAGCAAGTGTCGGTGAACTCATTCTTCCACCTTCCTCTCTATCTAGCATTCTTAGTAACTTGACTACTGCCTAATCCTACATTAGGCTTAAGATTCTCTGTCACACTACTCTCAGCAACAATCTCACCAGTCTTACCACCTCAGTTCCTACTGTTCTTCTTTCCTTCATACATCCTATTCAGCTTCTCTTCAATCTTTAATGCCATTTGATAAGAATCATTGATTGTTGTCATCTGCACAGTGAGTAATTCTCCCTGAATACTAGGTCTCAAACCATAGACATACCTAGCAACCTTTTCTTTATAAGCTTTAGAATGACCAGTCCTAATCAGGATTCTATAAAACTCCTCAGTATACTCCTATACCGATTTGTTAGTCTACTTCAAAGCTTGCATCTTCTTAAACATGTCCAATTCATAATCCATCAGAATGAATTGCTTCTTCAACTTGTCAACCATTTGGTTCCACTTAGTGATCTTCTCTTTTCCTCTTCTACCACTTTCTAACTAAACTTCTCTCCACCAAATATTTGCATGACCTTTCAACTTAGTCTTTGCAAATCTAACCCTATCAGGATCTTCTATTTCTTTGTACTCAAAGTATTCATCAATCTCATTGATCCAATGAATCAATTCTTTAGGCCTAAGGCTTCCAACAAATGTAGAAACTTCAATCTTAGGTCTCTTCCCAATCTTAGACTTAGCTTTCAAAATTTGATTCTCTTCAGAATCTCTAGCTTCTTCGATAGCTTCTTCAAAATGATCATCCTCAGATTCATCATCAGTATCCTCTTTCAAGGTAGGCTTCTTCTTTCTCAATTCCTCTTTTAGGTCTTGCACTTGTTTTTGCAAAGCCCTAAAATCATTAAGACAAAATTCTCCAGTAGTTTCTTCTTCTTCAGAGATCTCACGATTTCTCCTCGGAGGCATCTTCAAATCAAGATCTAGGTACACAAGATCCACTCAACTCCAACAAGAACAAACTTCACTCAAACAGGAACATACTTTTCTCTGATACCACTTAATGTAGTCAAGGCAGGTGGATCTAATTAAGGACTCACCAACCTTGCAACGAAACCAATATGTAGTGGAAATACACAATAAGAACAATAGATCTGCAATGAAACATATGTCTTAATTCATCAAAATACCAATTACATGCAATGTGTCAGGTTGTAAGGCCTTCCTGGTTATGACCAATTACAAAGAAATTAATAGTCTACAAGATCTCACAGGATCCAAACTCTTTCTCCAACATCAGCATCTAGCTAGTCCAGGTCTGCAACAGGCAGCACACTGGTAGGCACCCAGGAAAGATCTAAACTTTTACTAAAACTTCCAAGCAATCTTCCTACTCCTAAGCTCATAGGCTACTAACCTTCCAACCAACAACCCTCATCCCTAAAAAACTACCCAAGCATCCTATAAATACTGATTCCTAGCCACAAGTCGGCTGATGAAACATAGCCTTACAAAATAAATAAACTCTCAAAGATGGCCCCAAACAGTCATCAGATCTACATAGAAGAATGCAACATGCTAGATCTAGGTCCCCACACATCCAATGGTCAATCCATAACTTGAGGAGCACGACCCAAATTAAATGCACTAGTCAGCCAAGATGATTCATCCAAACAATCCCATCGATAAGCAAGAACACCAATCAATAGAAGAGATAACTGAGCACCAGTCAACTGACCATGCCAATCATGATCGAGCAATGCAATTATTACCAAGCACCAGTGAACCGACACCTTTAGTCACCAAGCATTCTTTAGAGATCGAGCACCCTGATAACCACATAAACCAAGCAACCAGTCTCCCAAATCTAGCAAGAACTCTCCAAACCAAGATCAAAACTAACAATCTACTTCCAAAGACAAACATATTTTTAGTTGATACAGGATTGCCAAGAATCCTAGGATGCTCCTACATCAGTTCAACATACTATATCCTTGCTAGCATTTTTCCTGGGACCGGAAAATAATAGGGAAGTGGGTGCCATCATTCTTCAATTGATTTGGGATATTCATTATGTTAATGAACTAGTAAGATATAATTTTGTTGGACACATGGTTCAATCAATGCAAGAACAATTAGCATTGATTAAAAGAGGCAATTCTAAGACATTTAGGTCACAACTTACTTATGCTATCTTCTACTAGTCAAGCATGCTACAATATTAATGAGCAATGACAACAAGCTTGAAATTCAAAGGGGGACAGGTACTCCAATATATAACTAGACACCTCAAGCAAGGATGTATGATAACATAAGGAATTGCAGTAATTTTGTACACTTATTTTTGGCACCATTGTACAAAAAAATAACAAGAAATCCAATGCCCAGATTGTCTGCTTCATGTAGGGATTGCATCCAACTTGGAAGTGTAATTCAATTGGCCAATTGGTACCTAATGAAAGAATACACTGTGCTAAGGTTTTGCGGATCATAACTAAAACCCCACAAACTTCCAATGCATGTGACAGATAGGGTGTTTGTAGTAGAATATGTACTACAACTAGAGAGCACATATAGACTCTTCACTGGCCAGTCAAAGACAAGCATATTCCCTTCCTTACCTTTCTCAATTGGAGGGTTAACATTTTAGAGAAAGGCATTCAAAGTGGCAAATTAATTTTAAAAAAATTTTCAATTTGATTTAGAGTGGTACTAGAAGTATGATCCACTCAACGTCATTCAAACAATACTTGTTGCTAATAAAAACTTTGCAAACTTATTTCAACATGAAAGTAAACCATTGCTAGAGAAGTTGAAAAAAAAGGATAGTTGGGATGACATTACAAAAGAGATGGAGAAAGTTTCCACTAAGGAAAACATTTTAGTTGAACTGATGTCATCACAAATTATGACATCAATAAACCAGGGAATTGTACATCCTAGGATGTCCTACAATTTCTATGAAAAAGTTGTTAATCCATAAAAAAAAAATATACCAAAGAAAATAGCAGAAGATTGTAAGGATAGAAAATGGACTCGAACAAAAATGACTAATTTTTGGACTATGAGAAAGAATCTTGGTGAGCCAAATACCAGTGTAGATTTGGATGAGATAGATGAGGATATAGAGTCTAGCAAATTGTGGAATTTGGAGCATCTCGAAAGTGGATACGATAGTAGTGATTAGGATGAAAATGTAGACAATGAGGATGATAATCAACCAATTAAATTTACTCCACTCAGTGGAGTATCTGACTACCACAAAGAAACATATAGCAAAGGAGTAATCATTATGGAAAAAAAATGGGTTATAAAGGTAGTGGTTTGGGTCCAATAAGAGAAGGCATCTAGAATCCAATTTTTACACAAGAAACACCCAAAGGTGCAAGCCATGGGATTTGAGTTGGAGTGGACCCATTAGATTCATTAGGAACCACTATGCCCACAACAACATTGATTGCCATAAGTGGGATTGGGGAATCTACTACTACTGGGTCAGGTAGTGGCACTGGTGCCAGTGTGACTCAACAAGTTATACAACAAGTTCCCTCTCTAAAGAGGGCAGTATAATCTACATAGAATCCCATAGTAGAAGATAGTGCCAAGAAGAAAAAGGTTTCCAGAACATTGATACTCAAATCTAAATCACTGTTTTCACTTTTAGGTTCAGAAAAACCCTCTAAAAGTTTAAATCCTCAAACAACATTAGTTAGATCAACAAGCATTGCAAGATTTGGTTCACCTTTCAAACATTCAATTCCTTCTGCAACACCAAATTTTCATTTCAAATATTTCTGTAATAAATTTGTAGAAACAACAACCAAGAATAAGGAAATAAAGAAGACATTGCAGATTGGTGCCCTTACTATAGTTGTAGAGGAACAACCTACATCCAATAGGGTTTTTTGAACATATGACCCAAACAGAGATATGATTGAGTTCATGGTTGTTATTCCACCTAAAAAAGATGGAAACCCACGAGAGAGTCAAATAGATCCATCTGAATTTCAAGTTAGCACTCTCGAAATGGATTTTTCCAAAGTTAATAATGTGGACAAAATCAATGTGTCAAATTCTATGAACCAAGTGGTCTACAATGCACTGCTAAAGCTGGAAAGAGAGAAAACTAAGATCGAGAAAAATATAGAAAAGTTACAAGAAGACATTGTCAATGAAAAAGCAAAGAGGAAAGCTTCAGAGAACAGTTTGAAAGAATTATAGAAAAAGAATTAAAAATCAGCCTCTACATCAACAAATATAGAGTAGGAACATGTGGAGGTAGTAGTGAAGAAATAGGAGTAGGCAAAGCTGAAGGCATTGAGGGGAAAATTGGCAAAAATTAGTAAAAAATTAGAGGAAGAAAGAGTCACTTCACAAAAGTTATTTAAAAATTGTGGAGAATAATGATGCCTCCAATCAGGAATTTCAAAAGAAATTAGAATCTTAGGTAGATAAAGCCAATCATTGGGAAAACAAAGCAGTGGAAGAGAAAAATAATTGTGAAAAAATAGCAGAAGAATTAAAGAATGAAAATAATACAATTCAAACTTTAACAAATACTAGTAATAGTTTAGTGAAGATTGCAAAAGAGCACATTTGGGGACCAAATATTGGGGATGTCTCATAGCTTGTGTGACTGGTTTGAAATGCTTCAAAGTATGAGAGTATGTTATTGGAAGCTCTATAACAACATTGAACATAATATGGATGTTGTCAAGAAATAAAAGAATGAAAAAGATATTATGCAACAACTCTACAATAAGAGTGATAGATATTTATCAAACAAGGGAATTAGCACCTGCCTTGATGCCTTAGTAAAGGTATCAAGTATCATTTGAAAATGTGAGAAGCTAAGGGAAGTACAAGAATTGGATGACAAAGCTAAGAAGAAGATCACAAAGATGGAAGAAAGGAAAGCAAATTTGGAAAGTCTTGGTTTGTCTAAGGGATTTGATGAAAATAAGTTCATTGGAAGTGAAACTTACAAAATAAGGTTGCAGGAAAAAATAAATATTGATTTACACTTTCTTCCTATAGACACGTCTCCTGATACATTCATGGATTTCATCAAACCAGTTATAACTTTAAATGGAGTTTTAGAAGCAACAATGTTGTCAAGTCACACTTCCAAATATGAATTGCTAACGAAGTTGCAGGAGTGTGACTATACTTTGAACCAAATTGTTTTGCCATCAGAGGATGTTTAGACTAGCCTATAAACATTTCTAATGCTCTAAATTTTGAACTATTGTAAATTGTAATGTATTGCAAATGAATACAAAATTGTGCTCTATCTAATTTTCATGTTTTCTAATTTAATGTATGTTGAGTTACTCTATTTTATTCAGTTATTCTTAGTTGATTTACTCTATTATATGCTATTGGAACACAAAAAAAAGTTGGACACAATTATGTATGATTTAGGCAAGCTTCCTCAGGACATAACTCATGAAGGTATTGCAAACTACATCAAAACATTGACAAATTTGAATGCAGTATTAGAAGGAACATTTCTTTCAAGTCACTCTTCCAATTATGGGTGGTTGACGAGGTTGCGGGTCATTTACTATAACATGACAAAGGTTGTAGATGCTATTGCCAATGCTAATTTACTAAACCGGCCTATCAAATGCATAAATGCGTAATTATATAGATGTTGTAGACTTGTAGTTGTCTTACTGATTTTGATTTTGAGACTTGACATTAGGAAAATTGACTTGAAGTTTTTGTTTCTCCCTTGTTTCTATAAAATGGAATTCAGGTTCATTGGCTTATGATAATGAAATTGAAATTGGGCAATGTGCCAACGGGTATTGAGTCATTGAATTTTGTAAACAGAATCACAAAGTTGTGTTCTTACTAATATTAATGAATGAATTATTACATTGTATCATATTTGTAATTAAATTAATGAGAATCAGTATTTCTAAGAATTGTAACATATGAATTGCTATATTGTAAAAAAAATAATGAAAAATCTACAAGAATTGTACCATATGAGCTGAATAATGCAAATGAAAACCATTATTAATTATGGAATTGAATCTTGATGACATTATAAACCACATTCATGTTTTTGACATTGAAATATATGCTATTATGCATGATTGATGATGAGATATGGAAATTGATAGTAGACTACAGGAAAAAGTTTAATAAATACCTAGGACTTGCTACTTCTACAATGGTTCAAGCTGCCACATCATATCATTATTGGGATCCTTGGATTCATCGTCATCAACTTCATAGTTTCCTTGGCTCTTCAATATGTTTTCTTCACTTTGCATACCTCCACTTAACTGATGTTCACCACTAGTAGTACTAGTACTAGTACATGAGTCAATGACATCATTGTCTCTGGCACTCTCACTTTGGTTTGAAATTTTTCCCAACCCTCTTCTCTGACATTTCTTCCTCCACAATTTCAGTGCCCTTTCACAAGGAAAAGTATTGACTTCATACCTAGATGTATAGAGCCTCAAGAAATTTTCCAAATTCTTTTCTAGTTTGTTTCTTAGCTTTGAATTTAGGAATCCCAAGGCATTGAAAGATCTCTCATCCTCCACCGACCCCAATATCATGGTCAGACATAAATCAGCAAGCTTGAAAATTTTTGATACTGAATCACTCAACATTTTTCTCTCAGCTAGATTTTTCCAAAGCCTTCTTACTGATCCATCTTCAAGAGGGTTCTACATCATATTATATTGTTCCGTCATTGTTTATGAAAAATAACCTGATTTATCTCTCAAATGAGATTCATCTAAAATTCTATTTAGAGTTACTCCATTTAACTCTTTGGTTTTGCAAAAATGATATATCAAAGTTAGTAGCTTAGTTCAAAAATATTTTGATATGTTTAATCTCCAATATCGACGAAACATAATAGCCATGGATTCAAGTAGTTTGAATGGAGGGAATCTTTCTCTAATCTGCGTGGAAATATCATAGGCAATGTGCTTCATAGAAGCTATTACAGACCAATGATCTTGGTAAAGTCTTCCCTTTTAATACTTGATACTCACTTCCTAGGGTTCTTTCCTAGTTCCTTAGACTTGATTCTGGCAAAGTAGTGCATTGGCATCTCAACTCTTTGAACTTCTGCACATAATTCCCTATTTGCACCAATTTTTAAAAAGTTATCAGGATTGTCCAAATCTATGATTTTAAGCTAGCTAAAAATTTTTACATCATCACTATTAGGAATGAATGATTAATATATCCTATGGAGGAGTATTAAGAGTTATTATGTCATAGTTGTATGTTGCATTCATGACTGTGGTTGTCATTGATGTCAACACAATCATCTACTAGAGATTACCAGAGAAGAAGATAGTGTTTGAATTAGTGCACATGGAGTATTGAAGATCAATCTATGTAGAGTTGAGGACTTACTATATATTGTGTCCTTAGATTGTGGTCAAGAGTGTGTATAGAAATTCAATTATTCATGATAGTTATGTGTAATTCAACGGAAGTAGTCTTCAGGCAGTGTTCCTGAGAAGCGACTTGTGGTAACTAGATGATACCTCCTAATCGGGATAGAATCTAGGCATGTAAAGTTGTACAATTGATGAAGAAATTATGATAGTGATGTGACAATAGGGTCAGAGGTCACATGAGTAAAGAATTGTTTTGTTTGAAAGCCAATAGTTTTATGCAATTATGAAATATTGTGTAATGTGTGGAGGTTTATATTTTGCAATTGGTTAAGCCTTGTTGGCCAACTCATTTGTAATGATTTGAGTGTGGTATAAGGAAGGATTTTTTTCCTTATTATAAGTAAGAAGGATATAGAGGTGAATTTTAGAATTGAGCAATATATGCCATAAGAGGATATGCGAATTGCAAAGATCTGATATTGAGATCTGATGAAGCAGTTGGTGCGGTTTGGCACAGATAGAGGAGAAAAGATAAGTTGATGAGATCAATACTTATTTGGTATTAGTCCGTTTGAGGAATATAGAGATTAGTTGGACAATGTGTTCAGTGATCTTTCCCTTGAAGCTATTTGGATAGTGGGTCCTTCTGTCTTCCATAACTCCTAACAGGGTTAGAATATTTTAACAGGGATTCAAAGTCTCCTAACAGGGACTCATATGTACTGAATATATTTCATAAGGCTCTTAACAGAGTCTATCCTCTCATAAGGAATTTTTATATTGGTACATCTTTTGTGGACGTCATTCCCACTGGGGTTTACTCTTTGATCAAGAGGTTCCCTAGTCAACATATCTTGTGTTATTGTGTTGTTGTGTATGTATATCTTTCTATGGTTATTTCTTACATGTTTTACATGGTTGAAATCTATTAATGGTGATAAAAGTTGTATTTATCTGATAACTAATTCACCCCCACCTCTCAGTTATCTTGGTGGACTTTACTTTCTAACAATTGGTATTAGAGCAACAGGTCCTTGAAGGAAAAGTTTAACAACTTGAGGAGATCCATGGTGAATCATTTTAGGAAATAAAGCCCTAAGTTTGATGGAGTAAACTATGACAACTAGAAAGAAAAGATGAAGAAACATTTTCTATGCTTAGGACCAGGGTATTGGTTAATCACAAATAATGTGAAGATTATCATTGAAGAAGAAAAAATTGAAGAATGTACTAATGAGGAAAGATATATTTTTATTTGTAACATACTTTCCAGAGAAGCACTCTTGTCAGCTCTTCCATAGAATGAGTACAGTTAGGTAAAATATCTAAGGACATCTCATGAAATTTGGTTAGCTTTACAATCTACTTTTGAAGGTGATGTACATGCAAACAGAATCGGATTACATAATTGGATATGTGCATTTGAAGATATAATAATGATGGAAGATAAAATTTTTAGAAGTTATATTGGTAGAATGTGAGAGATTGTTGCAGGTATCAAATCTTGTGAAGGAAAAAAGATAGAGAATAAAGTGATATGGAAGATTCTAAAGACATTAACTCCTGTACTTAAGCATACAACATAGATGATTGAGAAAGTTATACCTTATACTGAGAAATTTACTAGAGAAAATCTTCTTGGAAGATTAGAAGCAATAGAGATAATCTTGAGATAGTCAGGAGACCTACCTAGAATTGAGATTGCATTCAGCGCACTTAGTGTTCACCCTACCTTGTCAAGAAGCATTAGTATGAGTGGAGACTATGCTAGTGGTAGCAGATCTAAGATTGAAGAAGATAGAAAGATTGAGGAAGGAATTTCCTTGCTTGTGAAAAGAGAACCAGAAAGTAAGAAATTTTTTAAATGTTGGACTTGTCAAGAATATGGTCATTTTTCATCTAAATGTCCTAAAAGAGTAAAGAAGTATAAGAAGAACTTTAAACCTAGAAGATCTAAAGAATGTTACTATGCTAATGATGAAGAATTTGAGGCTAGTATTGAGAAATATCTAAGTGAAAGTGATAATGAGAATGATGATATAGGATTTGTAGCAATAAAAGAAGAAATCTCTGAAACTAAAGTTAGAGAAGTAAAAGCTTTATTTTCTCAAGTAGAAAAGAAAACTAATTAGATTATAGATAGTGGTTGTTCACATCATATGACTGGTGACATGAAGAAGTTTATAAAGTTTAACAATTATGATGGAGGAATTGCTAGAGTTGGAAACAATGCACCTTGTTTGATAAAAGGAATAGGATCTATTACTCTTGATGGAAATACTAATAGTGATGATGTTTATTTTGTGGATGGATTGAAACATAATATTTTGAGTGTTGGAAAGTTAGTTGATAAGGGATATCAAGTTTGGTTTACTAAGAAAACTTGTGTGATCAAGGATAAGGATGGTAATTTGATTGGAACTGGATCAAGAACCAGAGGTAATCTATTTCAGTTGAACCCTGTAGAGATGACATGTTTGATTACTAGAATTGATGATAGTTAGTTATGGCACAAAATATTGTCATATAAACTTTGATAAAATTTTGAAAGTAAGTACCACACTTGCAATAAGAAATTTTCCTAAGATTGTGAAACTTACTAACATGATTTGCAAAGAATGTGTTATGGCTAAGCAAAAGAGAATTTCATTTCCTAGTAAGAAGTTCACATCAGCAAAGAAGTTGGAAATTGTTCATACAGATTTGAGCGGTCCCACAAGGACTAGAAGATGATATGGTGAAAGGTATTTTATGATTCTTGTTGATGATTTTACAAGAATGATGTGGATTGCATTTCTTAAAGAAAAGTCTGAGGTATTTGATAAGTTTAAAGTAATTAAGAACAAAGTTGAGAATGAATCTGGAATGAAGATTAAATGTTTAAGATTAGATAGAGGTGGATAATTTACTTCAAAGGAATTTAACACTTTTTGTGAAGTGAATGGTATTAAGAGACTATTTTTAGCCCCTAGAACACTTGAACAAAATGGTATTGTAGAAAGAAGGAACATATTAGTAACTGAAGAATCAAGAGCTATGTTATTTGAAAATGATCTGGCAAAGACATTTTGGAGAGAAGCAGTGAATACAATAGTATATACAATGAACATAGTACAAATCAAAGAAGGCACAGACAAGACACCTTATGAATTGTGGTTTGGACATGCGCCATCAGTTAAGTATGTCAAAAATTTTAGAAGTAAATGTTATATTAAGAGAGATGATGACATTGGAAAGTTTGACCCTAGAAGTGATGAAGGTATATTTCTTGGTTATTCATTGAAAAGAAAAGCTTATAGATGTTTCAATAAAAGAACTAAAACTATTGTTGAGAGTGCAAATGTTAAAGTTGATGAAAAGTTCAAAATTCAAGAAAGAATGCTTGATTATGAATCAGATGAAGGAACTCATCCTAGAATTGATCAAGAAAATGTTGAATTATTTAATGAAGCTGACAGTGATATGCAGAATGAAAGTCACATCGAGGAAATCAGAGAAGAATCTAGAGTAGAACATAGAGTTGAAGCAAGAACTAAGACAATGACACCTAACAGGAATCTAGCAAGAAATCATCCTATTGAGAAGATTATTGGGAGCACAGAAAAAGGAGTTCTGACATGGAATAAAGTACACAAAGAATTATGTTTAATTTCTCAAATTGAGCCTAAATCCACTAATGAAGCTTGTAAAGATGAATATTGGATTAAATCAATGGAGGAAGAACTAGATCAAATTGAAAAGAAAAAGACTTGGGAGTTGGTCCCTAGACCTAAAGATAAGAATGTTATAGGAACTAAATGGGTATTCAGGAACAAGATGAATGAACAAGGAGAAGTGGTAAGGAAAAAAGCAAGATTAGTATGTAAAGGATACTCAAAGAAAGATGGAATTGATTATAAAGATACTTTTGCACCAGTTGCGAGAATTGAAGCAGTGATAATGTTTTTGGCTTATGCGGCTTATAAGAAATTTAAAGTATATTAGATGGATGTGAAGTCAACATTCCTGAATGGAGAATTAGAAGAAGTCTACATTGAGAAGCCTAAAGGTTTTCCCTTAACTCATGGAGGAGACATGGTATGTAAACTGAACAAAGCTTTAAAAAAGAACCTAGAACTTTGTATGCAAGACTAGATATGTATTTGATAAAATTAGGATTTTCTAAAGGCACAAAAGATAGTAATTTGTATCTGAAAGAAATTGAGAATGGTTTATTAGTTGCATTTATTTTTGTTGATGATATTATCTTTGGTGGAGAAGATGAGGCTAGTGATAAATTTGTAGATGAAATGAAGACTGAATTTTAAATGAGCATGATTGGTGAGATGGAACATTTTTTAGGATTGCAGATAACATAGAACAATGATGGTATTTTCTTATGTCAAAAAAAGTTTTTGAATGAATTATTAAAGAGATTTGGAATGGAGAATTGTAAGTTGGTTGGCACACCTATGGTAACTGGTCACAAGTTTTGTAGCATAGATGAAACTCCTATAGTTGAACAAAAGAAGTACAGATCTATGATTGGAGGATTGCAGTATTTAACTCATACAAGAACATACATATCACATGTCGTTGGAATTTTTGCAAGATTTCAAGTTGATCCTAAAGAGTCACATTATGCTGCAGTAAAAAGAATACTGAGGTACTTGAAAGGCACAATTGAGTATGGATTATGTTATGAAAAATATGATGATTTTACCCTATGTGCATATATAAATGCAGATTGGGGAGGCAGTATTGATGAAAAAAAGAGTACAATTGGTGGAGCATTTTTTCTTAGAGGAAGATTGGTTTCTTGGCTAAGTAAGAAACATAATTGTATTTCACAAAGCACAACAACAACAAACAATTGTAACTAGATAATATGGATGAAACAAATGTTGAAGGTTATTGGGATAAAATTTGATGAGCCCGTTGTTATACACTGTGATAACACTAGTACAATAATTATGTCTAAGAATCATGTATTTCATTCTAAGACAAAGCATATAAAAATAAAGTATCATATAATGAGAGAGAAAGTTGCAGAGAAAGAAGTCAGACTTGAGTATATAAGTACAAAAGAGTAGATTGTAGATATATTTACAAATCTCGTACTTAAAGATACATTTGAGTATTTGAGAGGTATCCTTGGGGTTATGCCCTATTCTACTTTTGAGAAGTGATACTGATTGTTGCATTAGTCCAGTGGTATATGAGCTCTATCTTTTTTGGACTGGATGTTGGTACTTCCTCTATGGGGGAGTATGTGTGTTTTTGAGCTAAGTCATGAAGGAATCTAGTGAATTTATTTTTTCTTAAAAGTGTCTTTTGAAATTGAGGATTGAGATATTGATGTTTAATTTTGTCATTGATGTCAATGGGGGAGAAGTATACATGAAAAAAAAAAAGTCATCTATGGGGAAAAGGATATAAAAACAAAAGAGAAGAACAAAAGAGAGAGAAAAGAAACTGTTGGAGGAGATGAAGCAATATAAAATGAAAAACCTAAAAGATTTGATTGATGAAGAGGATTCAAGAATTTTAGAGCAGTAGCATTGCAATTTGGTATTCTTGGAACTTGGATGTTTTTTCATCTATGGTGCCATCAATGCCATTGGGGGAGATTGTTAGGAATGAATGTTGAATATATCCTATGGGGGAGAATTTAGAGCCATTCTATAGTAGTTGTATATTGCATTCATGGCTGTGGTTTTCATTGATGTCAACATAGTGATCTACTGGAGATTAGCAGAGAAGCAGACAATGTTTGAATTAGCGCACGTGGAGTATTGAAGATAAAGCTATGTGGAGTTTAGGAATTAATCTATATTGTGTCTTGAAATCATGGTCAAGAGCGTGCATGGAAATTCAATTATTCATGATAGTTATGTGTAATTTAGTGGAAGCAGTATTCAGGCAGTGCTCCTGAGAAGCAACTTGTGGTAACTAGATGATATCACCTAATCAAGATATAATATAGGCATGAGAAGTTTCATACTTGATGAATGCATTATGATAGTGATGTGGATGTGACAGCATGGTCAGAGGTTGCATGAGTGAAGAATTATTTTGTTTGAAAGTTGACAGTTTTATGTAATTGTAAAATATTGTGTAACATGTGGAGGTTTATATTTTGTAATTGGTTAAGCCTTATTGGCTGGCTCATTTGTAATT
Source organism: Chamaecyparis obtusa (assembly GCA_027943335.1). Classification (NCBI taxonomy): domain Eukaryota; kingdom Viridiplantae; phylum Streptophyta; class Pinopsida; order Cupressales; family Cupressaceae; genus Chamaecyparis; species Chamaecyparis obtusa. Next base: position 937,929 of record BSBK01004178.1, read on the forward strand.
ATTTGAGTGTGGTATAAGGAAGGATTGTTTTCCTTATTATAAGTAAGAAGGATATAGAGGTGAATTATATAATTATGCAATATATGTTGTAAGAGGATATGTGAATTGCAGAGATCTGATTAAGCAATTGGTGCGGTTTGGCATAGACAGAGAAGAAAAGATAAGTTGATGAGAGTAGTAATTATTTGGTATTATTCTATTTACATAATACAAAGATCAGTTGGACACTATATTATTCTATTTACACAATACAAAGATCAGTTGGACACTATGTTCAATGATCTTTTCCTTGAAGCTATTTGGATAGTGGGTCCTTCTGTCTTCCATAACTCCTAACAGGGTTAGAATATTTTAACAGGGATTCAAAGTCTCCTAATAGGGACTCATATGTACTGAATGTATTTCATAAGACTCTTAATAGAGTCTATCCTCTCACAAGGAATTTTTACATTGGTACATCTTTTGTGGGTATCATTCCCACTGGGGTTTACTCTTTGATCAAGAGGTTCCCTAGTCAACCTATCTTATGTTATTGTGTTGTTGTGTACGTTTATCTTGTTAGAAAGTAAAGTCCACCAAGATAAATAAGAGGGGGGGGGGGGGTAAATTAGTTATTAGATAATTATAACTTTTGTCATCTTCAACAACATTAAACCATATAAGAAATATAATTACCAACCATAGAAAGATATTCATACACAATAACACAATGACACAAGATATGTTGACTAGGGAACCTCTTGATCAAAGAGTAAACCCCGGTGGGAATGATGCCCACAAAAGATACATAATATGAATATTCCTTGTGAAAGGATGGACTCTATTAGGAGTCTTATGAAAACATTCAATACATATGAATTCCTGTTAGGAGATTTTGAATCCCTGTTAAAAGATTCTAACCCGGTTAAGAGTTATGGAAGACAGAAGGACCCATTGCCCAAATAGTTTCAGGGTAAGCTCACTGAACACACTGTCCAAATAATATTTGCATTAATCAATAGAATAATATGTTACATCTTCTCTAACTATGCCAAAATACACTCATTGTTACATCAGATCTCAATTTCAGATCTTTGTACTTCACATGTCTTCCTTCACAAATTCACTTTCATACTTAGCTCTTTTCTTCACTTCATGTATACAACATCAAAACCGCTGCTACCATATCATAATTACACACTTTCATATTACAACTACATAATCCTTCATTCCAACAAGGAAATACATTCCTTCTTTTATACCACACTCAAATAATTACAAATGAGTCGGCATACAATTACAAAATAAAAGTTTCCACATGCTACACCAAAATTACATAAAACTGTCAACTTCCAAATACAATAAATCTTCACTCGTGTGACCTCAAAGTCTGCACTATCATCCACATCACTATCAATGTATCTTCAAATTCTCTTTAACTACACAAAACTAGATTCCATCCCGATTAGGAGATATCATCCGATTTCCACAAACCGCTACTTAGGAACACTGCCTGAATACTGCTTCCACAAAAATGATCATAACTTTCATGAATAAATGAATTTCCATCTATGCTCTTAACCATAGAAATATAACATATCAAAGAGTATAACCTCAACATTTCATAGCTCCAACTACAATAACCCACATGCACTAATCCAAACTCTGTCTGCTTCTCTACAAGTCTTTGGTAAATCACTGTGTTGACATCAATGACAATCATTGTCATGAATGCAATATCAACTGTTACAAAATGGATGCCAAACATTTAGCATTCATTCCTAAAAATCTCCCCCATTGGCATTGATGGCAACATAGATGAAAAACATCCAATGTTCCAAAAATCCAATACTGCAACACTGCTTCTTCAAATCCTCTTCATCAATCAAATCTTGCTTTGTTATCCTATTTAGTTCTCTCCAATAGATGTCTTAGATTATTTTTCATGTATACTTCTCCCCCATTGACATCAATGATATAAATTCCATTACTATGTCAACAACAACTCAATGTCAAAAGACACTTTTTAGAAAATACATTTACTAGAGTCCTCATGACTCAGCTTAGATACACATACTCCCCCATAGAGGAAGTACCAACATCCAGTCTAGAAGAAAGCTAAGGCTCATATACCACTAGATAGATGTAACCAACTGCATCACTTCTCAAAAGTAGGCTGGGGCATAACCCCAAGCATACCTCTTAGATACTCAAATGTATCCTTAGGCCAAGGCTTTGTGAATATATTTTCTATCTTCTCCTTTGTACTTATGTACTCAAGTCTGACTTCTTTCTCAACAACTTTCTCTCTTACAACATGATACTTAATCTCTATATGCTTTGTCTTAGAATGTAATATAGGATTCTTAGACATACTAATCGTACTGGTGTTGTCATAATGTATGACAACAGGCTCAACAAATTTTATTCCAATATCCTTTAGCATTTGCTTCATCCAAATTATCTGGTTACAATTGTTTGCTACTGCTACATATTTTGCTTCTGCTCTGCTTTGTGAGATACAATTTTGTTTCTTGCTTAGCCAAGAAACTAATCTTCCTCTAAGGAAAAATGCTCCACCACTGGTGCTTTTCTTATCATCAACACTACCTCCCCAATCAGCATCTGTATATGCACATAGGGTAAAATCATCAGATTTTTCATACCATAGTCCATAGTCCATTGTGCCTCTTAAATATCTCAGTATCCTCTTTACTGTTGCATAATGTGATTCTCTAGGTTCAGCTTGAAATCTTGCTACAATTCCAACTGAATGTGCTATATCAGGTCTTGTACGAGTCAAATACTGCAATCCTCCAATCATAGATCTGTATTTCTTTTGTTCTACTACAAGAGTCTCATCTGTGCTAGATAAATTATGTCCAATCACCATAGGTGCTCTAACTAGTTTACAATTCTCCATTCCAAATCTTTTCAACAAGTCATTCAAGTACTTTGTCTAACTTACACAGATATGATCATTGTTTTGTGTTATCTATAATCTCAAAAAGTATTTCATCTCACCAATCATACTCATTTCAAATTTAGTCTTCATTTCATCAGCAAATTTGTCACTGGCTTCATCTTCTCCTCCAAAGATAATGTCATCAACAAAAATAAAAATAGCTAACAAACCATTTTCAATTTCTTTTGTGTACAGATTGCTATCACCTGTTCCTTTTGTAAATCCCAACTTTAACAAATATTTATCCAGTCTTGCATACCAAGTTCTAGGTGCTTGTTTAAGTCCATATAAGGCTTTCTTCAATTTACATACCATATCTCCTTCTTGAGTTAAAGGAAAACCTTCAAGCTGCTCAATGTAGACTTCTTCTTCCAATTCTCCATTCAAAAATGATGACTTTACATCCATCTGATACACTTTGAATTTCTTGTAGGCTGCATATGCCAAAAACATTCTTACTGCTTCAATTCTTGCAACAGGTGAAAAGGTTTCTTCATAGTCAATTATTTCTTGTTGTGAGTAAGTCTTACATACCAATCTTTCTTTTTTTCTTACTACTTCTCCTTGTTCATTCATCTTGTTTTTGAATACCCATTTAGTTCCAATAACATTCTTGTCTTTAGTTCTAGGGACCAATTCCCATGTCTTGTTCTTTTCAATATGATCTAGCTCTTCTTTCATAGCATTAGTCCAACTTTCATCTTCACAAGCTTCATTAGTAGTCTTAGGTTTAATTTGAGAAATCAAACATAACTATTCTTGTGCCTTATTTTGAGTTAGAACTCCTCTTTTGATGCTCCCAATAATCTGTTCAAAAGGATGATTCCTTAACAAACTCTTGCTAGGTGTCACTGTCTCAGATCTCTCTTCAGATGTAGGTTCTTCAATAACTTCAATGTGGCTTTCATTCAACAAATCACTATCAGTTTCATAAAACAATTCAGTAGATCTAGTGTTAGGTTTAGGATGAGCTTTTTCATCAGATTCATAATCAAGCATTCTTTCCTGAATTTTGAACTTTTCATCAACTTTAACATTTGCGCTTTCGACAATAGTCTTAATTCTTTTATTGAAACATCTACATGCTTTTCTTTTCAAAGAATATCCAAGAAATATACCTTCATCACTTCTAGGATCAAACTTTCCAATATCATCATCTCTCTTTATATAACATTTGCTTCCAAAAATTCTAAAATACTTAACTAAGGGTGCATGTCCAAACCATAATTCATAAGGTGTCTTGTCTATGTCTACTCTAATTTGTACTCTGTTCATTGTATACACTGTTGTGTTCACTGCTTCTCTCCAGAATATCTTCGCCAAATCATTTTCAAATAACATAGCTCTTGCTGCTTTAGTCACTGATCTGTTCCTTATTTCTCCAATGCCATTTTGTTCAGGTGTTCTAGGGGCTGAATACTATCTTTTAATGCCATTTTCTTCACAAAAAGTGTTAAACTCTCTAGAAGTAAATTCTCCACCTCTATTAGATCTCAAACATTTAATCTTCATTCCAGATTCATTCTCAACTTTATTCTTAACAATCTTAGACTTATCAAATGCTTCAGATTTTTCTTTAAGAAATGCAATCCACATCATTCTTGTAAAATCCTCAACAAGAATCATAAAATACTTTTCTCCATAGAATCCTCTAGTCCTGGTAGGATTGCTCAAATATGTATGAACAATCTCCAACTTCTCTGTAGATGTAAACTTTTTACTTGGAAAAGAACTTCTCTTCTGTTTAGCCATTACACATTCTTTGCAAACCATGTTAGTAGGCTTCATAATTTTAGGTAAATCTCTTACTGCAAGTGTAGTACTTACTTTCACAATGTTATCAAAGTTTATATGAAAAAACCTTCTATGCCATAACCAACTATCATCAATCTTAGTAATCAAACATTTCATCTCAGTAGGATTCAACTAAAATACAATACCTCTGGTTCTAGATCCAGTTCCAATCAGATTTCCATCTTTATCCTTTATCACACAAGTTTTCTTAGTAAACCAAAGTTGATATCCCTTATCAACTAACTATCCAATGCTCAAAAGATTATGTTTTAATACATCCACAAAATAAACATCATCAATATTAGTCTTTCCAGAAAGAGTAATAGATCCTATACCTTTAATCAAACAAGGTGCATTGTTTCCAACTCTAACAACTCCTCCATCATATTCATTCAACTTTATGAACTTTTTCATGTCTCGAGTCATATGATGTGAACAACCACTATATATAATCCAATCAGCTTTCTTTTCAACTTGAGAAAGTAAGGCTTTTTCTTCCTTAACATCAGTTTCAAGATTCTCTTCTTTAATTGCTACAAATCCTATGTCATTAGTACCACTTTCACTTAAAGTTCTTTCTATACTAGCTTCAAGATCTTCATCATTAGCATAATAAAATTCCTTAGATCTTCTAGGTTTGAAATTGCTTCTGTATTTTTTAACTCTCTTAGGACATTTAGATGCAAAATGACCATATTCTTGACAAGTCCAACATTTAAATATTTTCTTACTGTCTGGTTCTCTTTTCACAACAAAGGCAATACCTTCTTCAATCTTCTTGTCTTCTTCATTTCTAGATCTACTACTGCTAGCATAATCTCCACTCACACTGATGCTTCTTGACAAAGTAGGGAAAACACTAAGAGCACTGAATGTTGTCTCCATTCTAGGTAAGTCTCCTGATAATCTCAGGTTCATTTCTGTTGCTTCCAATCTTCCAAGAAGAGTCTCTCTTGTAAAGTTTGTTATACAAGGTATCACTTGTTCAATCATCTATGTTGTCTGCTTAAATATAAGAGTCAATGTCCTCAGAATTTTCCATATCACTTCATTCTCTATCTTTGTTCCTCCACATGATTTTATACCTGTAATGATTTCTAACATTCTACCAATATAACTTCTAATAGATTCATCTTCCAATATTCTTATATCTTCAAATGCACATATCCAATTATGTAATCTAACTCTTTTTGCATGTTCATCACCTTCAAAAGTAGAGTGTACAGCATTCCAAATTTCATGAGATTTTTTCAAATATTTTACCTGATTGTACTCATTCTCTAGAAGTGCTGTCAAAAGTGCTTCTCTTGCAAGTATGTTACACTTGAATAGATCTCTCTCTTCCATAGTACATGTTTCAAGATTTTCCTCTTCAATGATAGTCTTATTATTCGTTGTAATCAACCAATAAACTGGTCCTAAACATAATAGGTGTGTCTTCATCTTTTCTTTCTAGCTGTCAAAATTTACTCCATCAAACTTAGGGCTTTCTTTCTTTTAATTCGCCATGGATCTCCTTAAGCTTTTAAACTTCTTTTTCAAGGACCTACCGCTCTGATACCAATTGTTAGAAAGTAAAGTCCACCAAGATAACTAAGAGGGGGGGGGAGTGAATCAGTTATCAGATAATTATAATTTTTTTCATCTTCAACAACATTAAACCATATAAGCAATATAATTACCAACCATAGAAAGATATTCATACACAATAACATAATGACACAAGATATGTTGACTAGGGAACCTCTTGATCAAAGAGTAAACCCCGGTGGGAATGATGCCCACAAAAGATGCATTAATATGAATATTCCTTGTGAAAGGATGGAATCTATTAGCATTCTTATGAAATACATTTAGTACATATGAATGCCTATTAGGAGATTTTGAATCCCTGTTAAAAGATTCTAACCCGGTTAAGAGTTATGGAAGAAAGAAGGACCCACTACCCAAATAGCTTTAGGGTAAGATCACTGAACACACTGTCCAAATAATCTTTGAATTAATCAATAGAATAATATGTTACCTCTTCTCTGACTATGCCAAACCACACTCACTGTTACATTAGATCTTTGTACTTCGCATGTCTTCCTTCACAAATTCACTTTCATACTTAGCTCTTTTCTTCACTTCATGTATACAGCATCACAACAGCTGCTACCATATCATAATTACAAAATTTCATATTACAACTACATACTCCATTCCAACAAGGAAATACATTCATTCCTTTATACCACACTCAAATAATTAGAAATGAGTCAACATACAATGACAAAATAAAAGTTTCCACATGCTACACCAAAATTACATAAAACTGTCAGCTTCCAAATACAATAAATATTCACTCGTGAAACCTCAAAGTCTGCACTATCATCCACATCACTATCAATGTGTCTTCAACTTCCTTTTAACTGTGGAAAACTAGATTCCATCCCGATTAGGAGATATCATCTGATTTCCACAAACCACTAGTCAGGAACACTGTCTGAATACTGCTTCCACCAAAATGATCATAACTTTCATGAATAAATGAATTTTTGTCTGCACTCTTAACCATAGACATATAACATATCAAAGATTATAACCTCAACATCGCATAGCTCCAACTGCAATAACCCACATGAGCTAATCCAAACTCTATCTGCTTCTATGCAAGTCTTCAGTAAATGACTGTGTTGACATCAATGACAATCATAGTCATGAATGAAACAACAACTATTATAGAATGGCTGCCAAACATTTAGCATTCATTCCTAACATATCTTTCCATGGTTGTTTCTTACATTGTTTACATGGTTGAAATCTGTTAATGGTGATAAAAGTTGTATTTATCTAATAATTGATTCATCCCCCCCTCTTAGTTATCTTGGTGGATTTTACTTTCTAACACATCAAATGATCAATATAGATCATCGAACATCATTCATGTCAATTTACACAACACAAAATATTATGCAATATACATAGCTCTTTGCTAGGCCTTTTTCATTAAATTTCTCATTTCCTCAAGCATGGGGAGAAGACCTGCTAATGTTAAGAGTGTCTCTATATTACTTAACATTCACATCAACGTAGGAAATTTTGGTAGCCCACTTCATCATGACTTGAGTTAAATAGACCAAGAAATGATTGATATTCTGAAAAAACTTGATGTGTTGGTCCATCCAAAGAGATCCATCTGGTATCATTATCGTTAAGAAGTTTGTTCTCATCAGTTAGTCCTTCAGCAAAGTGTTGAAATTCCCTCAATCATTTCAGACTTAGATAGAAGTATTGGTAGAGCTCTCTAATTAAAACTTTAATTTTTTGTACTGGAGCATTCTTGCTGACAACTCTAAAAGCTGGATTCATTCTGTGGAACATGCAGTGAATGAAAGTAGTGTAGGGTGCACAAGAAGATTGTATCTTTGTGAAAAGATCACCCCTGTGGCCTTTTATTACTAAAGCTCCATCCGCTCCAACACACACCAACTTTTTGGCAATTGTCATGTCATTTATGCCTCCATATTCAATTAGATAACTCTTTACTAGTTCAAATAAATTTTTCGTTGTCACATTATCCTTCATTTTAGAAATAGGTAAATGAGGTTGGCAAACAAAATTGTGTATAGTATAAACATGCATGCATACCTAGGAAGTATTATCTATTGTTGTAACCTCATCTAGAGATAATGCAATAAAATTTGACTCTTTAATTTTTGCCTTTAGATCCTCTTTTTCAACCTTGATAAGACAAATTTCCCATTCCCATCCATTTTTTACTGACCAGTGACTGTTAGGATAGTTACAAAATTTTAGAAAGTGTAATAAAGAACTCAATGATGGGTAGTCTATCATAGGACACCCTCTGATCAAAATATATAACACAACACTTAACTGAACAACTTTTCCCATTAGTTCTAATTAAAATTCTTTTCCAAAACAAGCTTCAATAGAGCCTTTAACTTCACCAGGCTTCATCTTTATATTCTACTAAAATTCACATAATTTTGCTTTTCTAACATGTTGAGATTGCACAATAAGATTGTATCTTTGTGCAAAGACCACCCATGTGGCCTTTCATTACTAAAGCTCCATCCGCTACAACACACACCAAATTTTTGGCAATCGTCATGTCATTTATACCTCCATATTCAATTAGAGAACTCTTTACTAGTTCAAATAAATTTTCCATTGTCACATTATCTTTCATATTAGCAACAGTTAGTAGATGAGGTTGGTAAACAAAATTGTGTATAGTATAAACATGCATGCATACCTAGAAACTATTATCTATTATTGTAACCTTGTCTAAAGACAATGCAATAAAATTTGACTCTTTAATTTTTTCCTTTAGATCCTCTTTTTCAACCTCGGCAAGACAACTTGTCCATTCCCATCCACTGTTTACTGACCAGTGACTCTTAGGATAGTTACAAACTCTCAAAAAGTGTCATAATGACATAGTCAAGGATGTTGGATCCAATGAAGGATAGTCCAACCTTGTAGCCAACTATCAACACAACATAATTACACAACAACACAATGTTTTCAACTGAATTTTTATTAACATGCTCAGCTATAAAGCCTTCCAAGTTAGGGCCAATTACAATCAAGAATAGTTCTGTAAGATCAAAAAAGATCCATTCCCAACCCTAGCTAGTCACAGCCTTGAAACAAATTAGCAACTAAAGGAAACCCTAAGGTAGATCTGAACTTGAGCTCACAAGCCACCAAGAAATCTCCTTGTCTCCAAGTAAGAAACCACTAGCTATGTTATTACAAACTATCATAAATCAATCTAATCTTCAAGACCTCATAGGATCTAGATCAAGATCACACTCTACCAGTCTGATCTACTGCTGCCTCAATTTGCCTCCCTAAACAACTACCCAAACATTCCTTAAATACTAATCTTCAGCCACAAGTTAGCTCTCATTACAAACAAATATTAAATGCAACACAGTCAACCCTTAAATAGGATTACAAACATTTAATTCTCCATGTTAGCCTAAATATCTACATAGGAGAATACAACAAAAGATACCAATAATAAATGCACCAAGTCAGCCAACCAAATCACCAAGAACTCCAGTCGGTAAACCAGAACTACTGAGTGCCAGAGAAATAACTGAGTACCAATGATGACCGACTCAGCCAAGCATGACCAAGCAACATAGGCATCATTGAGAAATTACATCGACTAAGTACCATAGGCATTGTTGAGTACTAGGCCGACTGAGTACAAGAAGTTTCACTGAGTTCCTTCAGTGACCGAGCTTCCTTCAATAACTAAGACCATCAATTAAGTTGCAACCAAGTACAACATAACCAAAATAATACACCTCCATGTAGATTCACCAAGTACCCTAGAATTCCCCTACATCAGACGCCCCAAGTTCAAAAAGTTGTTCTCATAGGCTAGAAGAACATCTTCCGAGATTCAACACATAAACCCTGAACTGGTTCTTCACATACATGTCCTCCAACTTTTTAGCTTGCATACTCTTCCACTTCTATTTCCTCTGTCTCTTCAAATATTTCCTTGATAATACACAAATCTGTCTTCCATACTGATCATCATTCTTCTTAGGATGTGCCAACTCAAGTCAGCTACCAATACTCATATTTATCCTACTGAGTATTGTATCCAACAAAAGCATCAGGGAAGACTTCCTATCATCCTTCTCAATAGTAAACACATTCTTGACACAATCATACATAGCTTTGCAATCATATTGCCAAGGTCTACCGAGCAATATATGACAACTATTCATCTCCACAATATCACACAACACAAGATCCTTATACTGGCCAATCTAAACATCAACAAAGCACTGTTCCCTCACTTCTAGAGCATGAACATCTTGTAACCAGCCAATCCTATAAGGATGTGGATGTCTCATTCTATTCAAACCTTGTTTTTGAACCATGTCCTTAGAAACAATGTTATCAGTACTACCACTATCCATAATTATATCACAAAGTTTACCTCCAGACTTGCACCGAGTCTTGAACAAGTTACTCCTCTAACAAGGTTCCTCCTTTGTACCAAGCAATGTTCTCTGAACTAGCAAGTTCTCAGATTCAGGTTCATTCTAAATGCCCTCATTTACCACAGCAGTCCTTCGGTCACCAAGCTTCTTCTATTTACATTGAAAATAATAGTGTCCTTCTTCACCATAGTTATAACAAGTACCCTTAAAGATAACTCTTCATGTCTTCTTCTTCAATTCCATAGGTTTTGATTCATCTTCTGTAGTCAGTTTATCCTTCACTAAGTGATTAATCTTTTCCTTTCCTTGGGGATTACCATGTTGTCTCCTCTTCAACTTATCTTCTTCCTTCAGAGCATACTGATAAGTATCTTCAACAAAATCAATCTTCAACATACCAAGCTCATCTTGAATATTGAATCTAAAACCATTCAGATACCGGGCTATGTTTTCCTTACCAAGCTCTCTGTGTCTAGACTAAATAGTAAGTTTGTAGAATTCCTTGGTATAGTCTTCCACAGTCAAATCTTTCTACTTAAGATTCTACAACTTCTTAAACAAGTCAAGCTCGTAGTCAACAGGTATGAACTTAGCTTTTAATTTCATCACCATCAACCTCCACTGATTGATCTTCATTTCACCTTCATCTTCTCTATCTCTTTGTAATTCTTTCCACCAAAGAGAAGCATGTCCTTTCAACTTAGTCTGTGCCAACCTTACCCTAAGAGGATCTTCAATTTCTTCAAGCTCAAAGAAATCTTCCAGTTCACCAATCTAATCAATCAGATTCTTAGGTTTCAAATAGAGAAATTAGAAACTTCCATTTGGTAGCTAGTACACAACAGAGCTCCAAATCTATGCAACCGAGTAGTTCTATCTTCACCCGATCTATCTCTTTGGTCATCACCACTAGATCCAATAGCTTCAAAGTCTTTAGCAACTTCCTCATAACCATCATCAATACCAACATTCCAAGGTACACCAACAATAGCCCTCATGATCTCAGTGATCATGTCATTCTTCATCAGGTCCATCTCAGATCTTAAATCTAATTTTACCTTCTCCATAATCTTCGATTCCACAGCATCACAAAGATCTACAATCACTCTAGGATCCAATCTTCTCAAAGGCATCCTTAAAGATAAGAAAACCAAAAGCAATAAACCATACACCAACCACCTTGTGACAACCTCCAAGTTGTATGCACATCAGATCAGCTTGCCACCTTGCATGAATAACTAGGTCAAGATTCCATATTTTTAGTGCCATGGATATGCAACTTAGATCATACAATATTTTCACCAATAAGGTCAACTTTGTAAGATCAACCTTCAATCAAGAACAACCTTCACTCTGATACCACCTGATGCAATCAAGTGGTGGTGGATGCAATGAAGGACAGTCCAACCTTGCAGCCAACTATCAACACAACGGAATTACACAACAACACAATTTTTTCAATTGAATTTTCATTAACATGCCCGGTTGTAAGGCCTTATAGGTTAGGGCCAATTACTATCAAGAATAGTTCTATAAGATCAACAAATATCCAATCCCAATCCTAGCTAGTCTAGCCCTGAAAAAAATAGCAACTGATGGAAACCCTAAGGCAAATCTGAACTTGAGCTCACAAGCCACCAAGAAATCTCCTTGTCACCATGTAAGAAACTACTAGCTCTGTTATTACAAACCATCAGAAATCAATTTGATCTTCAAGATTTCATAGGATCTAGATCAAGCTCATACTCTACCAATCTAATCTAGTGTTGCCTCAATTTGCCTCTCTAAACAACTACCCAAACATTCCTTAAATACTAATCTTCAGCCACAAGTCAGCTAGAAGAAATAATTAACTCCTAAGCCAAGCCAACTCTCATTAAAAAAAAATATTAAATGCAACATAGTCAGCCCTCAAATAGGCTTACAAACATTTAATTCTCCAAGTTAGCTAACCAAATCACCAAGAAATCCAGTCGGTAAACTAGAACTACCGAGTGCTAGAGAAACAACCGAGCACTAGTGAAATGATTGAGCTAGCCAAGCATGACCGAGAAACACAGGTATCACTGAGAAAGCATGATGAATGAGCACCATAGGCATCACTAAGTACTAGTCCCACTGAGCATGAGAAGTTTCAATGAGTTCCTTCAGTGACCGAATTTCCTTCAATAACTAAGACTGTCAGTTAAGCTGCAACCAAGTACCACAAAACCAAAACAACACACCTCCATGTAGATTCATTGAGTACCCTAGAATGCCCCTACATCAAATAAAGAACTCAATGATGTGTAGTCTGTCATGGGATGCCCTCTACTCAAAATATTAAACACTACATTTAACTGAATAGTTTTTCCCATTAGTTCTACTTCCAATGCTTTTCCAAAACAAGCTTCAATAGAGCCTTTAACTTCACCAGGCTTCATTTTTATATTCTGTTGAAATTCATATAATTCTGCATTCCTAACATGTTGAGATTCCTAAATTTTTTTCCATCTTATCACTAATTTTTGAATCCATCTATGGTTTTCTTTTCATAAACTTTAACCATATGCTTCTCTATGGTGTCAATTTTTAGTTGCAACCTCTTTTCCTTCTTATTTATCTTGGTGCAAATCTTACATCTACATTCTACCAGAGGATCACCTTCAATTGGATTGTCCATTGGCTCAATGAATGGATACTTTAACAGCCATTCTACTTGAAAATTCCTATACAGATCCCACATCCAACCTTTTTTCAATTCTATATCATTTTTTGAATTGTATTTTCTTTTCTTCTTCCCTGCACCATCATCTTCTCTGACATTCTCAATCTCATCCAAGTTGAATATATCATTATGTCACTCTCGGTATTTAACAAAAAATATTCTTCAAGTTCATGGTGATTGAAGATATCAGGTTCACTAACTTCTTTAATATGCCATGTCGGTTCAGGTTGTGAATCTTGAAAATCTTCTTGTGATGAAGTAGCTTCCCAATTTTGGTTAGAAACATTTCCAACACCATGACCAAAGTACAATGACAAGGTTCTACATTTTTTTGGCCTCTCTTGGCTTTCCCTAGGCCCATAAGTGGGAGCCTTACCCTTATTCTTGTTTGACATCTCGATTCTTCAACGAAAGGCTACTAGCCTACTAGTACAAAAAAATGTTTACTTGTTGAAGAAGTGACAATAGAACTATACTATATATAAATATGATTCATTGACCCCTAAATCATGTCTGAGGTCTCCCTGGTCACCACTGTTCACTAACTAGTCCCCACTAAATAAGAATGAACTCAAATTTACATACTCATTGAATAATAATCACTTAACTTTGCCTCAAATTCAATTGCAGTCGTGACTTGCTGATGCAGTCAAGACTCAATAGTCTGAACTTTGCTATCGATCAAATTGAACCGAACCAAATTGTGTACAATAACACTGATCTATGAATGTATTTATACTAATCCTTTTTTGTCAAATTAGGTGGCAGGTATTAGGTCTACAAATATTTGGCAAAGCTCATGTAATTATAACACATCTTGTGTTAATTCTGAGGTGATTATGGGTCATCCAATACCTGTTGGAAATATAGATGAAGTAACTAAGAGGGGGGGTGAATCAGTTAACCATAAATTTACTTTCCATAGATCCCTTAGATGTTTTATTAAATCATTTGTTGTTGTTGTTCGGAAAACATACAGAGAAATGTTGAAACTTAGTTATTGCACTAAGTATTAATTATAACTATTCTTAAGCATTCATCAGTGATTAACATACATGAATAAAGAAAATAACATGAACATAAGAGACACTAGATTTAACGTGGAAACCCAATATGGGAAAAACCACCAATGTAACTAGTTATTATTTTTCACTCTTCTGAAGTGATGCCCTGTTAGGAGCCAACCTGGTAAAAGGTTACAAAACACACTGTTAGGTGTGACCTTGTTAGAGGATTTAATCACCCTGTTAGGAGTGGCCTTGTAAGAGGTCTTGAAATAATTCAATAGAATTGTCATCTTGTTAGAGGATTTATAAAATGGCCTGTTAAACCAACTCGGTTAGGAGATTTTGAAATCACTGCTACAATGGTAAGAAAGTAATAATGAAATGACCTGAATAATGATGCAACCTAATTACTGATTATAGATCTCTATTCTGCTTCACTAGATCCTTCCTGATCAAAATATATCTCTGCTACTCCTTAAGGATATCTAATCATCCTTCAAAATTCGCTCATACTTTCCTCTTTTTTTTTTTACTTCCACACTTTTAATTCACAACTTGACCTTCTATATATACCATTCGGACTGACCATTCAGATTGTCAAGTTGGCACTAATAACATTACTAGTCATCACAACAGTCGGCTAGAATAATCAAACTTTATTTCTCAAATTAATAAAATCCTTTACTAGGCTGACCTTGCTCAGTAAACATTAATCTAAGAAGATTTCCTTTGGTGACCGAGAGAACTCGGTAAGCACTGCGAATTCTGCAACATCCTTTGGAGACTGAGTGAACTCGGTAAACACTAACTTTCCTTCGTTAACCGAGGAAGCTCGGTTAACACTATTTTTTGCCATACTTTTCTTTGACACTCGAGATATCACGGTAGACACTGAAAACCACCTGCTGACTGACTGAGCTCGATAAATACTAGGAACTACTTTGCTGACCGACTGAGCTCGGTAAATACTATGAACTTCTTTGCTTACCGAATGAGCTTGATAAATAATATGACATTAGTGTGACATCAAAGACAACACACAATTAATCCAACAATCTCCCTCTTTGGCATTGATGGCAACACAATATGTCATAGCTCAATGAAATTTCATAGAAAACATAGAGTAAGGAACATATCCTTAGCTTCATTCTAATTCTCATCTATGAGAACTCCATCTGTTAGCAAACTTCTCTTTCTGACTGAAAACTCTCCAAGAAAACTCTCCCTCTTAGAAATCTAAAGAAATTTCTTGAAATATGAACAACAAAATATCCCTCTTTGACAACACATGCCAAAGACAACACATACCAGGTGAATAGCAATGTACCTTGAGTACTGATTCATATGCAATGATTCCTTGACTAAGCTGCATCAACTAACTGATCTTTAATATGCTCTGGTTGATGCATCACTAAAACTTCATTTAGTGAGCCTCAAATAGGGGAATGACCCCGAACTTACCTCTTAGATACAAGAATGCATCCTTAGGTAGTGGCTTGGTGAATATATTTGCAATTTGTTCTTTTGTATGAATATATTCCAATCTAATTTCCTTGTCCTGCACCAATTCTCTGACAAAGTGATATTTTATAGCAATGTGTTTGGTTTTGGAATGCATTACTGGATTCTTTGAAATATTTATTGCACTTGTATTATCACAAAATATAACAACTGGTTCTTTGATCTCAACCTTCATGCCTTCCAATAACTATTTGAACCAAACAATATTAGAGCAGTTTACTGCTGCAGCAACATATTCTGCTTCTACTGTGGATTGGGATGTGCAATTTTTCTTTTTACTGGTCCAAGATACCAACCTCTTGCCAAGAAAGAATGCTCCACCACTTGTACTTTTTCTGTCATCAATGTTTCCTGCCCAATCAGCATCAGTAAACACTTTTAAGTCTAGATTGCCTCCAAATTTATACCACAAGCCATAATCTTCAGTTCCTTTCAAGTATCTCAAGATTCTTTTGATTGCGATCATATGATTTTCTCTTGTTTTTGCTAAGAATCTTGCTACTATACCAACTGCTAAGGCAATATCAGGCCTTGTATGAACTACATACTATAATTTTCCAATCATTGATCTGTATAAGGTCTGATCTACTTCTTTTGAATCATCATTTTTGGTAAGCTTTAGTCTAGTACACATGGGGGTACCAAATGGTTTTGCATCTTCCATACCAAACTTCTTAAGTATTTCCTTGATGTATTTAGACTGAGTAATGTAGATACCATTCTTGCTTTGCTGAATTTGAAGACCAACAAAAAACTTTATCTGACCAAACATAGACATTTCAAATTCTTTGTTCATTTTCTCTGAAAATTCTTTTCACTGATCATCATTACCTATAAACATAGTATCATCCACAAATATTTCTGCCAAAACAATTCTGTTATCTGGTCCTTCCTTGATGTACAAACTACTATTATCATTAGCTCTTTTGAAACCAATCTGAATAAGATAGTTATGTAATCTTTCATACCATGCTCTAGGGTCTTGTTTCAGACCATACAATCCTTTGTGTAACTTGCAAACCATATCCTTTTTGTCTAGATCAACAAAACCTTCAGGTTGCTCAATGTAGACTTCTTCATCAAGAATACCATTGAGAAATGCAGATTTTACATCCATTTGATATACCTTAAATCCTTTATGTGCTGCATATGCAAGTAGAGTTCTTATACCTTCTAATCTTGTGACGGGAGCAAAAGTCTCTCCATAATCTATACCTTCTTCTTGAGAATACCCTTTACACACTAATCTAGCTTTGTTTCTAGATACTTGACCATCTTCATTCAGCTTGTTCCTGAATACCCATTTTGTTCCAATTACATTTTTGTCTTTAGGCCCAGGTACAAGAGTCCATGTCTTGTTTTTCTCTATTTGTTCTATTTCTTCATTCATAGCCTCAATCTAACTTTCATTTTCCAATGCATTTTTAACATTTTTAGGTTCAAAGTCAGCAAGTAAACATGTACCTTTCAGTTTACTTCTTGTCATAGTACCATCTGATTTGTTTCCAATAATCTGATCTGGTGTATGATGATTCCTGACATACTTGGCCAATATAGGTTCCCTTCTTCTTGAATGAGTTACATTGTCATCTTCTTAAATTTCATCTTCAGGTTCAGTTTGCTCGGGCTCGGTAGATATTCGCTCGGTAGCTTCAGACTGAGACTTGATTTCTTGTGACTCGATTTGAATTTCTTCTTGCGACTTAGTTACTGTACTGGGCTCGATAGATGTAGTTTCCTTATTGACAGATGTGTCTGGAAATGTATTAGGTTCAATGTAAACAAATCTTTTGTAATCCTCTGGTTCTTTTTTGCTTTCTTCTTTAGTCTTTTCTGCAAACTCATCAACTTTCACATGTGCACTTTCTATGATTTTGTGAGTAGAAAAATTCATACATCTATATGCTTTACTTTTGCAAGAATATCCCAAAAATATTCCTTCATCACTTTTTAAATCAAATTTTCCTTTTCTAGATTCTTTTAAGATGTAACATTTACTACCAAATACTTTCAGGTAACTTACATTGGGTTTATAGCCATACCATAACTCATAAGGAGTTTTGAATGTGTCTCTCCTCAACTGTACTCGGTTCAAGGTATGAACTGCAGTGCTAATAGCATCCTTCCAATATTTCATAGCAATGTTCTTTTCAATCATTAGAGTCCTTGCACAATCCATGATAGATTTGTTTCTTCTTTCAGCTATTCCATTCTGCTCAGGAGTTCTTGGGGCTGATACCTGTCTTTTGATTCCTCTTTCAATGCAAAAATTATTGAATTCATGGGAGATGAATTCACCACCTCTGTCTGATCTCAAGCACTTCATTCTTTTTCTTGTTTCCTTTTCTACTCTTGCTAGATACCATTTGAATTTCTGAAATGCCTCTGATTTTTCTCTTAAATACATAACAGTCATGATTCTAGAGTAATCATCAATAAAGAGAATAAATAATTTTTCTCTAGTATAGCTTTCAATTCCAATAGGTCCACATAAATTAGTATGCACAATATCCAAAATATCTTCAGACTGATAGTTTTTACTTTTAAAGCTAGTCTTTCCCATTTTACCAATCTGACAATTTTTGCATAGACCAACATCAGGTTTCTTCAAAGTAGGAATACCTCTTACTTTCTTGAATTTGCTTATTTTCACCATATTATCAAAATTTACATGACATAACCTTTTGTGCCATAACCAACTTTCTTCAATTTGAGCAATAAAACATGAGCATTCACCAAGATCAAGATAAAATAGGTTACCTTTGGTTTGTTTGCCTGAACCAATCAGTTTTCCTTTGTCATCCAGCAGTCTTGCTTTGCCATTCATGAATTCAACCTTGAATCCAATGTTGATTAGCTATGCTACACTTAGAAGATTATGCTTTAGTCCTTCAACCCAATATGCATTATCACATATAAGTTCTTTGGTTAATGAAATTTTTCCTCTTCCTTTTATACAACAAGGTTCATTGTTTCCAAACCTTACATTACCACCATCATAGTCTTCAAGGTGTTCAAACTTTGTTCTATCACCAGCCATATGATGTGAGCATCCACTATCTATAATCCATGTATCATTTTTTCTTATATGGGAGATAAGTGCCATCTCATCTTCATCATCATTAGATTCATCTTTTACAGCAATGAAGACAATTTCTTCTTCACTATCATCAGAATCCGTAGCCAAAAAACATGTTTTCTTACCTTTATCCTTGAATGACTTGAAATTATTCTTGCCATAGTACTTGTGACCTTTCTTCTCATCCTTGCTTTGCTTGTTTGGGCACCTAGCTACAATATGACCAATTTATTCACATGAGAAATAGATTATAGGAGTTTTACCTTTGTATTTACCTCTGCCTCTAGTATATTTCTTTGCAAGTAATGCTTCAATAACTTCAAGATCACTATCTGAACTTTCCTCTGATTCTTCTTCACTTTCTGACTGGATTTTCTTGCCCTTCTTAAGTGAAAGTTTGGCCTCAAATGCTGATTCAATATTTTTAGAAGTTGGAACATAGTTGTCATAGTTATCCAATTCAAAAGCTATCAATCTTCCAACTAAGGCATCCAAAGTTATATTGTGATTTTGTTCACATCTTCTTTCTTGAATAGAAGATACTCTTATTGCATAGATAGGAAGCAATGTTATAAGAACCTTACTTGTAATAGTTTCATCATCAATTTTTCCTCCAGAAGCTCTGATTGCACTAACACTCACCTTGATTCTTTCAACATATTTTGCAATGTTTTCATCTTCTTTCATCTTCATCTGATCAAACTGTCCTCTTAGGCTTTCTGCTTTGGCTCTCTTCACATTGTCATCACCACCATAAATTTTCTTCAGCTTGTTCCACATTTCATAAGCAGTGGTGCAGTCTTTGATCTCATCAAATTCTTCATAGCTAAGAGTTGATGCAATATCTATCATCATGGTGTTATGGTTCTTTTTCTCTGCAATGTCTTCAACAGTTAATGTGCCAGTAGGAACTGTATATTCTTGATCAATATATTTGCATCCTGAGTCACTAATGGAAGCCAGATGAAGTCTCATGAGACCTTGCCATGCTGAAAAGTTATCTCTGTTAAGCCTTGGAATTTCTCTCTTGTAAGACATCTTGATCTTTAGCTTAGGTCCTTGAAACCCTTCCCGCAAGCACCAAAATCTCTGATACCAATTGTTGGAAATATAGATGAAGTAATTGAGAGGGGAGGTGAATCAGTTAACCATAAATTTAGTTTCCACAAATCCCTTAGATGTTTTATTAAATCATTTGCTGTTGTTGTTTGGAAAACATATAGAGAAATGCTGAAACTCAGTTATTGCAATGAGTATTAATTATAACTATTCTTAAGCATTCATCAGTGATTAACATACATGAATAAAAAAAATAACATGAACACAAGAGACACAAGATTTAACGTGGAAACCCAATATGGGAAAAACCACCAATGTAACTAGTTACTGTTTTTCACTCTTCTGAAGTGATGCCCTGTTAGGAGCCAACCCGGTAAAAGGTTAGAAAACACACTGTTAGGTGTGACCTTGTTAGAGGATTTAATCACCCTGTTAGGAGTGGCCTTGTAAGAGGTCTTGAAACAATTCAATAGAACTATCACCTTGTTAGAGGATTTATAAAATGGTTGTTAAACCAACTCGGTTAGGATATTTTGAAATCATTGCTCAATGGTAAGAAAGTAACAATGAAATGACCTGAATAATGATGCAACCTAATTGCTTATTGCAGATCTCTATTCTACTTCACTAGATCCTTCCTGATCAAAATATATCTCTACTGTTCCTCAAGGATATCTAATCATCCTTCAAAATTTGCTCATACTTTCCTCTTTTTTTTTTTTATTCCACACTTTTAATTCGCAGCTTGACCTTCTATATATACCATTCAGATTGACCATTCAGATTATCAAGTCGACACTAATAACATTACTAGTCATCACAACAGTCAGCTGGAATAATAAAACTTTATTTCTCAAATTAAAAAAATCCTTTACTGGGCCGACCTTGCTCGGTAAACATTAATTTGAAAAGATTTCCTTTGGTGACCGAGAGAACTCAGTAAACACTACGAATTCTGCAACATCCTTTGGAGACCGAGTGAACTCTGTAAACACTAACTTTCCTTCATTAACCAAGGAAGGTTGGTTAACACTATTTTCTGCCATACTTTTCTTTGACACTCGAGATATCACGGTAGACACTAAAAACTGCCTGCTGATCAATTGAGCTCAGTAAATACTAGGAACTGCTTTGTTGACTGACTGAGCTCGGTAAATACTGTGAAATGCTTTGCTTACCGATTGAGCTTGATAAATAATATGACATTAGTGTGACATCAAAGACAACACAATTAATCCAACAATACCTTGGTATGATTAATAAAGTTGGCAAAAATGCATCAGTTTGAGACATGCGTCTATAAAATGCCATGCAAATTTGGGGCCACCTATAAATATATATGTATAAAACTATTGGTGAATATAGGCGATCCATTTGGGGCCACTTTGAAATTATAGGTGAATGTTTAAAATTTGTCATGCCAAAAAATTATATTCCATTGGCAATAATGTGAAAGAAATGGAAAAAATTAAATAAACCAATTGGCGATGAGCCCGAGCATTGGACCCAATTTTATTAAATTCAGGGTGATAGGGTCAATCCCATATGTGCAATATATTCACCAAATCACTAGTTTCTGACATGAGACATTCACCAAATGGTGAATAATCACCACTAAAGTTTTCATTGCCGGTTGCAATCAAGTTTCCTTTCTTATCGCTGATAAAATATTTCCCGTCAATGAAATTTAATTAATATCCCTTATCCATCATCTTTCCAACACTTAACAAGTTATGCTTAAGTCCATCAATTGTCCAAGACTCAACAAGTTAGGCTTAAATCCATCAACAAGTAGTACATTGTCAGTATTAGTCCTTCCATCCAAAGAAATAGATCCTACTCCTATGATAGGTTTAGGAACATTGTCTTTGAATCTTACAACACCACAATCATACTTCATTAGTTTAACAAACTTGTTTTTCTCTCCATTCATATGATGTGAGAAACCATTTTCTATAACTCGTTCAAATTTATTATCAACATATGATACTAAATCTTTTTCTTCATATACTGGTTTTTCATCTTTAATAGAAATAAATCCAATCTCCTCATAATCACAATCATCATCATCATTAGAGATAGCTTCACTATAATAATAACATTCCTTTTCTTTTGAATACTTAGGCTTGAAAAACTTAGGTTTGTCCTTAGGAACTCTTGTAGGACATCTAGATGCAAAGTGACCTATCTTATTGCATGAAAAAACATTTCAAAGGTAACTTTCCTTCAAATTTACCCTTACCTCTCTTTACTCTTCTAGCGATCAGTGCAATAAGTTCATCTAGCTTTCTTTCTTCTTCTTGTATCTTTCCCATTCATCACCATATTCACCAAGCTCTTCTTTTTATGTTCTCACTGCTCGTGCTCGGAGTTGCGAAAATTATCTTCATGTGTGTAGATGCATTAAATGTTGTTTCAACTTTAGGTACAAAATCTCTCATTTTTGCAGCTTCAAAGGTAGTTAGCTTTTCAATCAAAATTTCTCTGCTAAAGTTTGGAGTCAAAGGTATAATTTCTTCTTTAGCTTGAATTTTTGTCTTGTAAATAGGTGTCAATGATCTAAGCATCTTCGCAATGACTTCTTCCTCTTCATAAGTGCCTCTAAAATTTTTGATTCCAATCACAACCTTTGTAACTCTTTGTACATAAGCCATAACATTTTCATCATCCTTCATTTTTAGCTTCTCTATCCTTGTTTTCCAGTTCTGTAACTTCTCTTGTTTGGTAAACTTGTCTCCTTCATAAAGTGCTTCTAATCTTGTGCAAATCTTGTGTGTCGAATCTAGATCTTTCACCTCAGTAAATTCTCCTTCAGAGAGTGCGTTGATCAGTGCTTCCTTTGCAACCATGCTATATGAAAATATCTTCTTTTCATCATCAGTAGCTTTATCCAATTAATCCTTAGCCTTCATGGTTTTGTCATTCTTTGTAATCATCCAGTATTCAATGCCCAAACATATAAAACAAGTTCACATCTTGTTCTTCCAATTGTCAAAGTTTTTAGGGTCAAATTCTGGACTATCCTTCTGATAGAATACCATCTCCAAGATCACCTCAAGTTGTTAATCTTTCTCTCTGACCAGTAGCTCTGATACTGATTGTTAGGAATACCAGTCCACCAATACAACTGAGAGGGGGGGTGAATCAATTGTATGATAAATGATTAAACTTTAAACTTTGAATAGAAGCAATACCAAATCAAATGAACACAATAAATGCCAAGACAATAACACAATATTTTTTTTCAAGAAAACCCTATTAAATGTAAAACCCCAGTGGGAATTAACACCCACTAATGATGTATTGAGAGTATAGTATCCTTTTTAGAAGATCTATCCCTTTTAGGATTTCATTAAAACATTACAGTACACAGTCCTTATTAGAGGATAGACCCTGTAAGGAGTCAATAAAATAAGGTAGGCTCACTGCCCAAAGAAGGTTATGTCTATTAGAAATAGGGAATACTAAGAGGGGGGGGGGGTGAATCAGTATTCTACAAACTTTATCTTTTGCCCAATTATGGATATAATAGATTATCTTTATACATGCATAACATAAGAAGCTAAACAACATGCATAACAATAAAGAAATCATAACACATTATTTGTGCTCAAGGAAACCCTGGCCAAGGGAAAACCCTAGTGGGGATGGTACCCACAAAGATCCACTAATCAAAAGTATCCTATTAAGGATGTTGACCCTGTTAGGAGTCTATTACAAACATATAGTGTATCAGTCCTGATTAAGGGACTATATGCCTTGTTAGAAGCCTCAACACTGTTAGGATCTGTAGTACAAAATGTGATTACTAGATGAGCCCACTGCCCAAACAAGTAATGTACAATATACACTAATTATAGAAATAGGTTAAGGTACATAACCTTATACTTCTTGCATCAATATCTCTTTGCTACTCTTTTACTATCGCTATTACATATGCTTCATATACTTCGCATCATATCACTTGTCCACACTATTGTGTACTTTCTTACCAATAAAATTACAATTATAATTACATTTATACCAATAGATTTATCCAAGAGTTAAAATCTAGGATGTTTTCCCTTTATATTGTTAAGTCATTATTTTGATAAACAAAATAATCCCTTAACTCTTTACTAGTTTTGTCTTCATATTATGTCTTGTCGGCTTCACACTGTCTTCGGTCAAACTGTCATAACTTCTTCCGTACATGCCATAATGAGTTACACTCTGAGATGGGTGATCAATAGACATCATAGAGTCTATGTTCAAGTGTTCAAGCACTGAACTTACTCTAGTCAATGTCGCAAAAAAAAACTGTGTCCAGGTTCACTGGTAAAACACTGTCTCACACTTAGACAAATTTGCAATGCGCTTTGTCATACTTTCTCTCTAACCTGTGCGATCTTCATGTTGATCATATGTTTCCATAATGACAACATCTATGCAATTAACTCATCCAAATTGCCAACAATATCCCCCTTTTTCATTGGTGGCAACATATGAGAAAATTGGCTAAGTGTACAACTCAAAATCTCAAAAATTGTTCAAAATTGTGGCCATAGTATAAAATACATACTATCCTTATAACTCCTCAAAAAATTATTATCTTTAATATAGTACTCCCCCTGAGAGTAACAATCCTTATCATATACTATCAATTTTCTTCTATATATCTCTCCCCCTTTGACAATAATGACAAAATAAGGTAGGGAGGGTTACAAAATTGTATCACAAAAATTTATACCTCAATTCATTTATTGCAAAGCTGGTAGGCTTGCAACACAATCTAAAAATCTATCTTCATGGCTTCTATCTCCTTCTCCCATGATTTTTTAATGGAATCTATCACATTAACTAGTGCGCTCAGTCCATAAGAAGCTATTTTACATGCTTGGAGGTTTTCAAAGTTAAATTTCTGAAAAGATGTCTTAGCTGAAAGACATTCTTCCAATTGCTCTTCAATAATTCTCAAATTCATAGAAGCATGCTCTCTCAAAAGAGTGTATCTTCTCAATTTCCTATCTTTCTCATTTTGCACAACTTTGATTTCATCATAAAGTTTCCAAATTTTCTTCTCAACATCACACACCTTCACATTGGGGCTAGATAGAAGGTTTGTTTAATTTAGAATTTCTGCTTCCTTCAACTTTATCTTCTAATATTTTTTAGTTGTCAAGGTCTCTGATTTTGTACACTGTATGTACAAAGATTTACCTGTTTCCAAATGCTTCCTCAAATCCTTGATATAGATATCAAGAGTGTTGATATCATTTTTGATATTCTAATTGATGTTCAAAAGCATTCTAGCCTCATAGGCTGCTTGTGCTTTCACTTTTGCAATATCAACTAGGTTTTTGAATTCATTATCAAAGGTGCTCATTACCTTCTTTGCTTTCTCCATAGGGTCTACTTCTAAAATTTGTGTAGTTATAGTACTTTGTAACTTCTCAGTTAGTTCCTTTAGACACCCTTCAAGACTCTTTACTTTCTTATTCTTACCAATGATTTTATTCAAGGATGTGATCAATTCCAAATGATCATCATCATCTACTTCTTTTCCCAAATGATCAATCATAGATCCAATTTGAGTCTTCTTTCTAGTCTCAGGAGTAAGACTGATATGTTCTTTGGTGGGAATGGGAACTTGTTCCTCTATTACCGGTGGTACCATAACTGTAGTTTCTTTCATCTTTTCTTCTTTTGTAGGTTCTTGTTCTTCAAAGGCTGAATTGTCAACAATGTTCTCCAAATTCTTGAATACATTTTCATCAGTATCCAAGGTGATTTTTGTACCTTTTACATTCATTGTTTCATCTTCAATATTAATAGCTAGAGAAGAGGGAATGTCCTTTTGTACTTTCTCACCTGCTTGTTATTCTACAACTGATGATTCTCCAACATATTCTGCCATAACCTTGATAATAGCCTATTTTGTCTTAGAATTTACTTCTTCATACCTACCTCCCATAATCTGAATAGTTCTCCTTTTAGTTCTCAGATGGGTGCTTAGGGCTTTCATGATCTGATTGAAATGAGCTTCATCTCTTACTTCACAAAGCTTCCTCACAAGCTTTTCTCTGGTAGCCATCTCTTCCTCTAATGCTCTCTTCTTCCTATTTAGAACTTTTTTATATAGATCATTAGGTATCTATCCCTGAATAGTATCAAACTTTTTTCCAGTCAAAATCATATGCTTCACAACTGCATTCTCTAGATTAATTCTGTTAGTATGATCATAAAGATCATAATATTTGTTCATTCTTGCAAAGTCACCATTCCCAATGATCTGCTTACTAAGCTTTTCAACTTTTGGTTTCCAAGCTTTCTTCTTAGTAGTGACATCATCTTTTACTTCTACAATCTTTCTTGGAACTGGTTGCACTAAAGTTTTATGTCTCTTTCCTGGTCCAATATAACTTTCCTTAACTCTTTTTCTAGGTTTGGAGGAAGTGGATCTAGTAGACATCTTTTCTTCTATGTCCTTTTCAGGTACTTCCACTTTCACCTTTACTTTTGGTTCTTCCTGTTGCACTACAATTGATGATAAAGGAGGGATAGACAAAACTTATATTTGTCCACTCTCTCTGATTTCTATTGTTGTCTACTTTGCTACCAAAAACTCTCTCTGTCATTCCTCTATCTTTTAGGATTTTCTTAATAGTGCTCTCAACTCTCTTCTTAGACTACTTCTCTTCAATTAGAATATTTGTGGAGTTGAGGTCCTCCTCAAAGGTTCCAAACCTATTACACTGAGTGTCCAACTTACACTTAAGTAATTTGCTAACATACTCTTCAGTCTCTACCTCAAATATCTCATAGCCAAGAGGGTCTATGAACTCTATTCTAGGCTTTACTGCTTCAATATAGGTAAAGTTAGTATCCACCATAAAACATATATCATCTTTATATTTTTTAACAAGAGACTTAAGGATCCTTGATCTGCTAGACACAATATTCTAAAATGTCTTAATAACAAGTACTATACTTTCATTAACACTATCAATAACATGCCTTCTATATACTAATTTAATCCTTTCCTTTGTATTTTGTCCATCATTCCAGTCATTTCCTATGGTGTAAGGAAATCTCCTCAAAGGATGAAAGAATATATATGTGATTAGGGATGAGAACCTAAACTATGTATATGTAGTTTTCTTGATCTTCTCCAAGTTCTCAAACAATTGAATTCTTAGAATTTCACACATATCAACTAGTACCCTGTCAACACACATTAGATAGGTTGCAAGTACTATTCCAGCTGCCATGTCATCCTCTCTTGAATTTGCACAAAACTTAGTAGTTAGGATCTTGTATAAGTATCTCACACCATCTTGTTTGATCTTACTAATCACAATTCCTCTACCATTGTAGGATGAGTTTGTGTTCTCACTGACTATTTTCCTCATTTTTTTCTCATTAAAAGGAATAGCTCTAGTTTTAGATAATCTAGTGACTTCATGAATCAAGTCTGCTATAATATCTATCACTCTATCTTCTAGCCAAAACTTTCCATTATGAATTTTGCTCAAGATAATCTTGGTGCATTCTTCATTATCAAATTCATACTGTAATCCATATTTAACAATTTCATTGTGTTCCAAATATTCAAAACCTTGTTTCAGTGTCATATCCTGATTGTAAATCTTTTGATATTCATCTATGAAATCACTATCACTCACTATCTCTAGTTTGCATCCAAGATAACTTCTGACATTTTCTAAGTGTAAAACTCCATCTAGTATGGATGATAATGCAAACCTAGGGTCTTCTTCCAAGGGTTCTACTGGTTCCCTTTTCAATTTAGGTCTATTCATATCTCTGACATTGTGTATTAAGGAAACATCCATGATTTCTTCAAATTCCTTTACTAATTCAAAGATTTGTCAAGTAAAATACCTTAATTTCATGATTTTAGGGCTTGCGTGGATTCGACACAAAATTCTTCTCCAAATCCTTGAAAAATGCTTTCAATCACTGCTCTTTGATCTCCTTGACTTGGATTTTATTTTACGATCAAATAATATTGATCATAACCTTTTATTAATTCAATCTCACTTAGATTTGACATCGCATTCAATTCTTTTGATGCTTGTTTCCAAAAAGTTGTCTCTGCTAACCTGCAAAACTTAAAACTTCTTGCGATCTCACAAAACATAATATTTTTCTTTGCACTCTTAACCATAGCATTAGAACATCATAAAATACCTTGCATTAACTGTGAAAGACTTAGTTCATCATATATCTACTTCTACACTAAATCTAAGTTCCTATTCTACTGTAATTTACATAGATTAAGTACTTTGAGATAGATTAGGTAAATATTCATTCTTACCTTTCAATACGTCACCTTCCTGATTACCTTCAATGTTGAATATGTCTCCTTGATCTATGCTTTTGATAAAATTCACTTCATCTAAATTACTACAACATCCTTTCTAACTGTTACTAGCATCTTCATTTCTTCTTGCATGATTTCTAGGATTAGGATTAAGATGAAAAACTCTATTGTTCATTCTGCAGAACCTTGTTGTATGTCCAATCTTGTTGCATATCTGACAAACAATTCTTTTGTTTCCATATCTTGGTCTAGGTTGATTGATTTGTGATCTGCAGTTTCTAGCAATGTGTCCAACCTTGTTGCATCTATAACATACTACTTTATTTCTTCTGTTCATATCTTCAGTAGGTTTCTTATCTGCATTGTTAGTATTCCTAAACATTCTACCACCATCATTATTCTCAATAAATTTAGGTTTCCTACATTCAATAGCTCTATGTCCAAAACCATGACAATTGTAACAATAACCATTAAGAGGTTTAAATTATTTACCTATGCAATCTCTCTTCATATGACCAATAGTATTACAAGCAAAACATCTACCTTTTAATTCTCTTTGCATACCTTTGGGTGATTCCTCTTGCTTCGGTGATTCTTCTTCTTTAGGTGTATCTTTAGATTTTTTGATCTTATCAGGATTCTCCTCATCTATGCTTTCAGATATCTTCAGATCTGGTTCCTTTCATTCACCATTTTCTTTAAAAGTATTGAATCCAAGACTAGTCTTATCATAGAATGGTTTTTGATAAGATATTTGTTTATCAATCTTCTCACTAGTTGAATATAGCCTTTCAAGTTGTTGTTTGGATTGAGTCAATTCACCTTTCAAAATCTTATTTTATTTCTCAAGTTCATCATACTGCAAATTGACTTTCTCAAGTTCAGATGTTACTTTACCAAGTTTAGATTTTAGTCCTTCATTTTCAGTCTTTAGACTTTCATTCTCAGATTTTAGATTTGCTTCATTCTTTCCATTTCCATCTTTCAAACTAAGCTTCAGATTTGCTATCTTCAGTTCATGTTTAAGGATCTCATTTTCTTTTTCTAAATTGTCATCACAATCTTCAATAAAAACTTTGGATTCCTTTTCAGATCTCAGATCTTCCAATTTGTTTTTTAGTTTCTCAATGAGGTTCTTTGCATCATCATACTTTCTTTTCAAAGTATCTTTTTCAATAGTAAGCAAGTCATTCTATTCAAGAGCTTCTTCAAGATTCTTCTATAGTTGATCCATATCCATAGAGATCTTACTCAAGTTGCTAGGCTTTCCTTGAATGATTCTTTTCCAAGTAACTAAGCTCTGATTCCAATTGTTTGAAATAGGGAATACTAAGAGGGCAGGGTGAATCAGTATTATACAAACTTTATCTTTTGCCCAATTATCGATATAACAGATTATCTTTATACATGCATAACATAAGAAGCTAAACAACATGCATAACAATAAAGAACTCATAACACATTATTTGTTCTCAAGGAAACCCTGGCCAAGGGAAAACCCCGGTGGGGATGGTACCCACAAAGATCCACTAATCAAAAGTATCCTATTAAGGATGTTGACCCTATTAGGAGTCTATTACAAACATATAGTGTATCAGTCCTGATTAAGGGACTATAGGCCTTGTTAGAAGCCTCAACCCAGTTAGGAGTTGTAGTACAAAATGTGATTACCAAATGAGCCCACTACCCAAAAAAGTAATGTACAATATGCACTGATTATAGAAATAGGTTAAGGTACATAACCTTATACTACTTGCATCAATATCTCTTCACTGCTCTTTTACTATCGCTATTACATATGCTTCATATACTTTGCATCATATCACTTGTCCACACTATTATGTACTTTCTTAACAATACAATTACAATTACAATTACATTTATACCAATAGCTTTATCCAAGATTTAATATATAGGATGTCATCCCTTTATATTGTTAAGTCATTATTTTGATAAAAAAAAAATCCCTTAACTCTTTACTAGTTTTGTCTTCATATTCTGTCCTGTCGGCTTTACACTATCTTCAGTAAAACTATCATAACTTCTTCCATACATGCCATACTAACTTGCACTCTAAGATGGGTGATAAATAGACATCATAGAGTCTATGTTCAAGTGCACAAGCACTGAAATTACTCCAGTCAATGTCGCAAACAAAAACTGTGTCCAGGTTCACTGGTAAAACACTGTCTCACACTTAGACAAATTTGCAATGTGCTCTGTCATACTTGCTCTCTGACCTGTGTGATCTTCATGTGGATCATATGTTTCCATAATGATAACATCTATGTAATTAACTTAGCCAAATTGCTAACAATGTCCACCTTCAGAACTCACTGTTCGCAACACAAGTGTATATAAAGAAATACACAATATTTGAACTGTCCGATAGCAATTGTCTTTTCTTGATTAGTTCCAATGAAGTATATAAGATATCCTCTACTCTACATCCAATAGACACAAGCTCAGAACCTTCACAATATTCTTTTACATAACATACATTCTACCATATCTTTTCAAAAGAAAAGATCTTACATATATACCCTATTACAAAACAAATGATCACGTCGGCCATTTAGGCTTTCCTAATATGCAAATAATTACATAACTCCTTGCTAAGATACACACGGTATCTAAAACACATATACAACAATTACAATTCAATAATTAAGGACCGACATCCATAATTCATGCTCGCCATCCATGATACACGTTATAACTTTGAAGTCAGTTTCCAAATAGGTCTTCTCTAGAACACACGCCACAACTAACATCATCCTTCTTTCTATACCTTTCTAAGACCAAAGAACAATATTTAATACACTGTCTATCATCCCTTAAGCTCACATACACTAAATTCTCATCTCCCGTAAGACATACAAAAACTCAGAGACTTACTCTATCAACTTCCACTGTCACAATCCAGTAACCAGTCTTCACTAAATCTTTAGTAACTCAGCCAATATGAAATATTACATCATGTGATCTTAGATATAAGATCACAACACCTTCTAGTACACACAACTATGTTCACACATTCTGAATCATCCATACAGTTTTCATACACTGTAATAACCAGCTTGTTCTCCTCATAGAAACATATGTTGACATTAGTGACGAAACACGAATGACAACAACAGTAATACCATCATCACTCAATGTATTGATTAAATATATTAAATTTATTCAACAATCTCCCCAATGCATTAGCAATATCCAACAAACCTTTCATAATCAATCTATTGCCCTCATAATTTACTAGTTAATCCATAATGGTTTATATCTAACATTTATTTTCTCACACTAGACTAACTCATGAGTCATGTCTCAGGTAGAATAAATTATTTAAGTAGCAACATCCACCTTCATTGAACTCAACTTTTAATCCCCCTATCCAAATCCATTATGAAATGGTGCATTTCCCATTGGATTGCATGCAAAGATATTTGAATTTGGCACATAAGATTTCACATCTAATGATCTAAGTATTTGTGCATTAATCATGAATACATTTAAATAATTAAAATAACTAGTAAATACTATCATTTATGCATTAACATAATATATCATAGTGTATTATATATTTTCTTCAAATGACACTACATTATGCATACTCCACATTGCATGTTTGATGTTTTCGTAAATTTGGGGGAAATAACAAAAAGGGGTACACATAGGGTACAAGGAAGTTTGAAACTTTAATCCTAACATACCAAACACAAAAAGGTGTTCATTAGTAATAAGGTCACTGTAATACCCCAAAAATGGGCTATAAGTTCATTAACCTCCTATATCATCAAATCATATGAAATCGACATCAAAGTCCTAATCTAAGGCACATCTAAACATCATCAAATCTAATTGATTATCTTAAATTTTGCATCGGAGAATATTCCTAGTAATATTCCTAATTATCTTAATTATCTTTAATTTTATAATTATTTGGCAATAAATCACATTTATCCTAAAATTTGATTAATTGAATATTTTCATATTTAATTAATTAGATTTAATATTTGCCACTTAATTATGTAATTAAATTTAATTCTATCTATTATTAATTGTATTATTTAATTTTGACAATAAATCAAAATTCCTATCTTTAATTGATTAAATTCTTATTTAATTAATTAAAGCATGTTGTCATTATTTAATAATATAATTTTTAATAAAAGTTTGAATAAATAGTTAATTAACCCATAAATTAATTAATTATTTTCAAAAATCAGTTGAGTTGAGGATAAATCACTTTATTTATTTATTTAATTCTTAATTATTATGCATATTCAAAAGAAACAGTTAAACTCCAAATCAGAAAATCAATGCAAGTTATTGACTTTTTGGAACTCAACATCCTTTTGGAGTTCAAAAAGCTGATCTAAACTCTAATTTGAGTTAAAAAACTGTTTTTGCATGTTTTTGCATGATTTTGAGAATTAACTATCTTTTATGATCAGATAACTCAAAAATCAAGATGAGTTAATTTGAGTGATTTATGGCTTTTATTCATGCACCTCCAAAGCCCTGGATTTCTATAAATTAAGGCTTCAGCTCTTCACAAATCATCTCATATTTTGCACAATCACGCTGGAGAATTGGAATTGAAGAATCAAAGCTCTTGCGAATCGACATCTTTGTGAGATCAATCTTATTTTTGCATTCATATTTCATATCATTGTTAGATTCATAGCATATCAATTTTCAATAGCATTCATAGCATATCAATTTCATTTAGCATAGATTTCATATCAGTTTTTATCATTCTTATTGCATAGAAAATATCAAAAATATAGATTAATTGCATTCAATTTCATATCCATCAATTTCATTCAAATCCTTCATTTAGGTGTCGTCTAGGTCACTGATCTCGATTACAATCTGAGAACATTAATCTCGCACCTATTAGAAGGCAGTAAATCGCTTGGTTAGATAGCTTTCAATTTTGCATGATTTTGATTATCACTAACCTCTAATGTTTTACTGAGTGTTGTGTCTACAGATCAGGTAAAACTTCCACCAACCCATTTTTGGCGCCCACCGTGGGGCAACCCACCTTTGCATGCTGGTTTTGATTTTTTTAGGAGCTAAAACCCCAAAGTTTCAAAGATTTAATTTTATCTCCCAAACGGCTTGGAATTTTGATCTGAAATTTTTTTTGCAGGTTGGTGACATGTCATGGAAGCTACAGTAAAAAATTTAGAATTTTCTGAGATGTTTTGAATTTTTAATAATTTTTTCTTGAAATTCCGGAAAAAATTAATATCTGACGCAAATCAGCATATTTTTTGAAAATTTTTATATTTTCGGAAAGCTCTTTAAATTCTACAGGGGGTCCATTCTTTGTGTTTTAAATTTGGACATGATATCATAGCTCAAATAGTCAATTTACAAAAACTGGTCTGTATTGATAAAATGGGTCTCTAGGGCACAAATGAAGAGGTTTTTCTAAAATTTTTGCATTTTTGGAAAGCTCTCTGTTTTTTAGCAGGGGTCTCTATTCTGAATTTCTATTTTTGTGGCCAAAATCATATCAAAAAAATTAGATCTTGTTGACTAGGTCAAATGCAGCAAAAAAAATAAAGTTTTGTGATGGGTATGCACTTATTTTTTTTACATGGTTCAATGAATGATATAAGTTGTCATTTGGGTTGATTGCTGGTTATTATTACTGATAATAATTGATTTTTAGAGCTAACCCTATGGTTTTCATAAGTTGAATATATTTTGCATATCTTGTTTGCTTGTTTGCTTGTTGGAGAGTTCGTCACTTGCTTGCATGGAAAAGCTCAACAAAAATTGCTAAAAATCAAGTAAAATCTACTAAGCGCGTTGCAAGGATCCCAGGTATTCTCCTTCATCTAATAATATTTTGATTTGGGACTTAAAATAAATCTCTTATGTGTCAAGCTTGTGTGCATCTTTTCATGCTTTTGATCTATTTCTACACACTTGCATAATTGATACTAGGTTGTGAACCCTTAAGGATTCATTAAGTAGTCTTAGAATACTTGTGATTGATCTTGATTGCTATCTTGGGTTATTGGACTCGCTAATCCGCCGGCCCCTCATTTCCGCCCCGTGGTTGCAATCTCAGCGCCATAAAGGGGAGGGGTCAACAGGACAGAAGCGTTAAATGTTCCACTTGGCAACCCTTTTGTGCTTTTAGGAACTCCCTTGTTTTCTAAGTTGTGGACTCGTTTTTAGCTTGTGTGAGGTGTTAAGTGTTCCACCTTGTGGACTCATCTCATATTCGCTTTAAACGTTAAGTGTTCCTTTTTCTACTTTTTGGATGCTTTTGGTAGATTTGCTTTCGGAACATACATCTATGCTCACATAGTAATTAGGCCCTATGAACACTATTTGTGATTCTTGAGAGATTGGATTCCTAGCGAAATCCTTCTTGACGATAGAATCCTTGTAGGTAGGGAGGATACTTAGTGCGTTTCACATTCAACTTAGTTAGTGAGTCTTCTCTTATTGATCGACACATTCTCTCTCCGGAGAGGTTGATAGATCATGTGGGGTTGATATCACAAGCTTTGGTGAATCAAAATTGGTTAGTGCGTCTTCTCTTATTGATTGATACATTCTCTCCCCGGAGAGGTTGATAGATCACGTGGAGTTGATATCACAGACCTTGGTGGAACAAAACTTTGTCTTAGCGTGTCGGATTAATCTGCTTGCTTTGTTTGGGTTAAAAGTGAAGAGGTGTCAAAACCTTGAATCTAGAGCCAAGTCCCCTTGTGGTATACTATTGTGAGTCATCTTTAGAGAGGGTTAACCGTAGTGGACAATCCCTTCATAGGGCAAACTGCATTGACGGAACCTCAAGCGGTAATAGCCATTTTCGCCATGGTAGTGACAACCGCTATATAAATGTCCTTGTGGAAGAAATCTCCACGGGTATGGTTCATTGTTGGGTTGTCAGATCTCCCTAGCAGCTCTTGAAGATTAAGTTCTCAGACTGTGTCAAAACCCTGGTGCGCCGGGATTGGAGTTCACCCCTTTTGAATCATAAAAGTTGCAGAGTCAAACCATTACTAAAAACCTTAGAGAGGCCAATTTTTCATTCTCAGGTATATGTGTGTTATTGCAAAACTTTTCAGAACATACACAATTAGTACTCTCAGGGATTAGCACAATTTGGTCACTTGATTGTTCATGCGCAAGGTTGCTTTTGCCCTTGATCATTGTTTTCAGACGTGCTTGGAATCACTTGCTTGCTGTTCTGTGTGCTTATTTATCTACTTGGCTATTAAAAACGATCAAATCTGGTATAACCTTCAAAATCTGGACAGTACAATTTGCAAACAATCCAAAACTGAAAATCTTAAATTTTGCAAAAATTGACGTAAAGTTCTTTCTGGAGTCAAAAGTCATTTCAAGAAGTCAAAAGTCGTACGAGTTTTGTCAAGTGTCATTTCAGTATTACCCAACTGTCGTATGAGTTTAGCAACTGTCATTTCATAGACTACCCAGTGTCATACGAGTCTGCAGAGTGTCGTTTGGAAAAATTTGAGAAAGTTGTCAGAAATTGTCAAATTGCAAGATATCCAATGTTTCCAGCCTAGTTCCAGAATCTGTCAAAAATATCATTGTGTCAAGAACAGAGCAGTAGCTATTGAGCATTCTACCATTTTCTGAGTTTGATCTTTTGAATCCGATCTAGTCTTCTGTTTGATCAATTTGAGTCCTTTTTATCTCGTGTCAAAACCTTGTCATAACTATCAATCTTCAATCAATCAATCTTCAAAAACAAACTAATTGTTGAGAACTCGTGTCCGCTATCTTTTGGGCGATCTATCCCATGCATCCAGGGCACATTTTCCTTCACCCACATCTCATCAGATCTTCAAAACTATCATAATCTTGACAAGGTTGCGTCATCCGATTTTCTCAAATCAAATTGTTCTTCAGTTGTCTTCATCCTTTTCTTCTGTTTCATTCAAAGTTAATGGTGGAGACCAGAGCTTCTTCACACAAGAAATCAGAAGAAACATCTCAAAACTTACTTTTGACCAATACTCCAGGTCCAACTCTTGAACAACTCATCAAGTCAGGTATCTACGAAGACGACGGTCTCGGTAACTTTCGATTGAAAATTGGTTACAGACCTCCTCTATCAACTCACAGAGGTAATCAACAAACTCCTCCTCAATCTATTCCAGGGAGCCCAAAAACTCCTATCATGTCTCAAGCAGGGACAAACCATGGTTCTCTAGGAGGAGGATCCCAGGGACACCATTCTCAACATAATGCCGACCAAGACCCTACACCCTCTGAAATCCATCGGTGTCAGAATGATGATGAATTCAAAAGAATGATGAGGCATTTCTTGAAAATGGATAGAGAGGCATACTTTTTGCAATTAGCCCAAGAAGGAGCTAAACTTCCTCCTCACTTCAATGTCGAAGATATCATCACGCATGAGGAAGAAACTCCGATGACGGCCATAATGAACCAGCTGCACGCTATGCAGGTCAAAATGAATAAAATTGAGAAAGAGAAGGAACCCAAGGAATTCTCCATGGAGGCCCTTTGTCCTTTCCCTTTTGACAAAGACTTGTATATGCCTCCATTCCCAAAAAGAGTGGAGATACCAAAGTATGACAAATATGACGGACACTCTGATCCTCAAGATCATGTCAGAGAGTTCTGTACACAATCCATGGAATTCATGCATGAACCGACTTATCTAATGCGTCTTTTTCCTAGATCCTTGGGAGGAGCATCCATTCAGTGGTTTTCAAGATTACCTTCTACAATCAAAACTTTTGAGGAATTGATTAAATTGTTTTATCAACAATATTCCTACAATATTCAACATCCGATTACCATGATCGATATCTGTAACCTCAAGCAATATCCAGGGGAATCATTCCTAACTTTTCTCAAGAGGTGGCGAAAGAAATTTTCTTTATATGCTAGACCAATTCCCGAAATGGAGAAACTTGAAATCTTTATCAATAACCTTGTTCCAGAGCTCAACTATCCATTGCAAATGCAAGATCATGTATCTTTTGATAAAATGGTGGATAATGCAATCAAGATTGAGAAAGTACTTGTCAAGAAAGGAGAAATCACACTTCAAAAGGACAAGTCTGAATCGGGATCTAGCTCAAAAGATAAAAACAAGACCTGGAATAGAAACAAAGGTATCGTCTCTGACGGTGTTGTTGACACTATCCACACCCCATCAAAGGCACCGGCCTACAATCTCACCCTTGCCACCAAAGCCATTGAAGCTTCAGAGCAAAAATCTGCTGAACCATCTCCAAAGAAGCCATTCAAACGATGGGATAATAAACGAAAGTTTACTCCCCTGGGAGAATCTTTGGAATCTGCTCTGAGGACCCTGATAGCTGATAACATGATCTCTTTACCACCAATCCGAAAACCTGATCCGGATCCAAAACCATGTTGGTGGAAAGATAATGAATTTTGTGCTTTCCATCGAACTAAAGGCCACAGAACTAATGGATGCTTCCATTTGAAGCATACCATTCAAGACTTGATAGATCAAGGGGACATCACAATCGATAATCCTACCAGCAATAATGATCACACAGCATTTACAGAACCTTTTCCACAACATGGCAAGGGAGTTTCCACTTCTCAGCCTAACATGGGGGCAAAAGTCAACTATGCCTACCCTGGAAACGATGTTGTCATCAATATGGTGGAACCATGCCTCTCTGAGAGCTGTAATGTCATCACGATTGTACGAAGAGATAAAAATCATTCCTCAGCTAATGCCGTTACCAGATCACAAGCTCAGACGCATCTGAAAGGACAAACACCAAATTCATTTGATGTCCCTAAGATACCTTTCAATCTCACATCTGCTTCTAAACAGAAGGTTGCCTCGAAATCTCCCAATCCAAAGGATACCAGACCTACATCTTACAGCATCGTACAACAACTCCAGCATACCAATGCCAAAATCTCTATGTTTGAGTTACTTCGAATCTCTCCAGCTCACCGAGATATCCTAGACAAAGCTTTGCTTAGCTCTAATGTTCCTGATGATCTAGATCTAGACAGGTTCCAAACTATGGTTGGTCATCTAACATCTCCGCAATATATCTCCTTTTCAGAAGAGGATGACAACTCCCTAAGTCACCCACATAATCAGCCCTTGCACATAGAAGTCTTGATCCA
Source organism: Chamaecyparis obtusa (assembly GCA_027943335.1). Taxonomy (NCBI): domain Eukaryota; kingdom Viridiplantae; phylum Streptophyta; class Pinopsida; order Cupressales; family Cupressaceae; genus Chamaecyparis; species Chamaecyparis obtusa. The sequence continues at coordinate 976,499 of BSBK01004178.1, forward strand.
GAACCGTCGAGTCAAACGTGTGTTGATAGATGGGGGCGCAGGCCTCAACATTTGTTCTTACAACTTAATCACACAGTTGGGATTCTCAGAGATGGCTATTGATCCTCGAAAGAAGATCACCATAAAAGCCTATGATGAACAAGAAAGAGCTTCTAAAGGCACCATTGTCTTGCCCATCCGGGTGGGTCCAGTCATCAAAGATACCACATGTCAGGTGCTCGATCTACCATTGGCTTACAATATCCTTCTAGGGAGACCCTGGATACATGAAATGCAGGCTATTCCTTCAACATACCATCAATGCTTAAAATTTCCCTATGAAGGAGTGGAGGTTACTATCCCAGCTGATCTGAGTACAACTTGTAATACATTGAAGGAAAGTGCCGATAAACTTGTTCCCAATAACAGAGAATCTTCCATCAAGCAACAAAATGTGGCTTCCACATCTAAGATGGATGACATTGCTAAAGAGATCAATATCAAAGAAAATGGGATGGGAGAATACACTATAGAGCCAGTCTTGTCTCTGACATCTCTCCCAATCTCACCTAAGTCATATGGCCAATCCTTGAAGCAGTCTAAATCAGAACCTAAGGAACCTATGGAAGCATACAAAAGACATTTTGTGGTGGAGCAAGTATCTAAACAAGAATTTGAAGAGGATGAAGCTGTGCTGGCATGGCTATATAAAGAGGATTCTGAATCTAAAATTGTTCAACCTAGTGAATCTATAGCACCTACAGTCCCTTCTAATTCATATGGTCCAGGAAACAAATTGATAGCCAAGATGGGATATTCTGGTCAAGGACCTCTAGGAATTAGGGGAAAGGGTCTTGTGACCCCCATTTCACATATTGGTCGAGCCAAAAAAGATAATGGTGGCATAGGCTTTAAGAAGAAACCCTATCATCTCAAAGGTGGTTGTTCTCATGTCATAGAACAAATTGCACCAGGAGAACCCCTTCTTAAGAAAGAAGAAACAGAACCCTCTGATGATGATTCAGATAGCTCTGAGCTTATCCCCTATGAAAAATTGCCTAAAGAGATCAAAGATCTTCTTGATGATACAGATGATCCTATCAGAAGAATTAATGTAGTAGAAACACAAGAACCTACTGTAGTGCAAGAGATGGTTGTACCACAAGAACCAACCAATCTCGAAGGCAATCAAACTGATCGAGAAGCAGGGGGTAGTTATTCTGACACTGATTCCCATGAATATGAATTCAAGTCAGAGACTGAGGGTAATCCTTCTTGGGGTATTCATCCTGATTTCACGCACTTTCTAAGATTTCCTAGAGATTCTGAATCAGAAGATGAGTCAAATGATTATGAATGGGGTGCCATTCCAGAAGAAGATGAGCTTATAACAGAGAAATTTATTGATGTTATTCACCAATATGTCTCTCAACCCAATGTAGGTCTAGAGCGAAACAATGAACTTAACGTGTCTGATCCACCTATGGCTGAAGAGGACTCCTATGATGATGTTGAGCCTATTCACGAATTGAACATTCTGAGCTGTAATATCACCTTTGAACTTGAGCATCAGGTTAGGACCAATGATGACATATCCACATCCGTGAACACCATATCCCAAGCCTTTCCCACTTTGACTATCCAACGCCCTGATCTTATCGACCAAACTTCCACCAACCCAAACCATGGTATGTATACCTTCCCAAATGACTATGCCCTTGCCTGCTACCTCAATGCAGTTGAGCCTATGAGTACTTCCATCAGTGAACCGAGTGTCAGCATGACTGAGTCGGACATCAAATATCTTAGTCAGAAAAACAAGAGTAAAAAGAAAAAGAAAAAGAGTTCTGAGGGTGAAAACCACTTTGTGGCAGTCTCAGAACCGACAAAAGTAAAAAGAAAAGACATATCTGAAGGTGAAAACCTCTTTGAGGCACCTAAGGATGAGATATTTGATGTCCTTCCAAGTCATTTACAGGATAGATCTCCAGTTCTGATTGAGCCAACTCAATCCATCAATTTGGGTACAACAGAGGAACCACAATTGGTACATGTAGCACAATCTCTATCAGACAAAGAGAAACAAAACTTCACTACCTTCTTATCAGAGAAAAAGATCAACTTTGCATGGAAATATTCAGATATGCCAGGATTGGATCCCAATCTCATTATGCACCATCTATCCATTGCTCCCGGAGTAAAACCAATGAAACAAAAATTGAGAAAGATGCATTCTCATGTTGCACTCTTAGTCAAAGCAGAACTAGAAAAACTCCTAAAAGCTGGATTCATCCGTGTCATAGACTATGCTGAGTGGATTTCCAACATTGTACCTGTTTCCAAACCAGATGGTTCAATCAGAGTATGCACGGACTTTAGAGACGTGAACAGAGCATGCCCTAAGGATGATTTTCCACTGCCTAACATTGATATGATAGTGGACATGACTGCGGGCTATGAAATATATTCCCTTATGGATGGTTTTTCTGGATACAACCAAATCAAAATTGCTCCAGAAGATCAAGAGAAAACAGCTTTCACATGTGCGTGGGGAACTTTCTGTTGGAATGTTATGCCATTCGGACTCAAAAATGCTGGAGCTACATATCAAAGAGCAATGACATCTATTTTTCATGATATGATGCATAGAACAATGGAGGATTACGTAGATGATACCTTGGCAAAATCCATGATTAGAACTGAACATCTAACAGACTTGAGCATGATCCTTGACAGAATGGAAAAATTTAGTCTTCGACTAAATCCTAAAAAGTGTGCTTTTGGAGTCACTTCTGGAAAGCTCCTAGGATACATCGTCTCCAAGAAAGGCATTGAAGTTGATCCAGCTAAGGTCAAGGCTATAATAGAGATGCAACCTCCCACAAATATCAGTCAAATGAGGACGTTGCAAGGCAGAGTTCAATCTATCAGAAGATTCATATCACAGCTAGCGGACATCTCACAGCCTTTTACAAAAACATTACATAAAGGTGTGACCTTTGCATGGAATGAAGAATGCGAGAACAACTTTAAACATATCAAGAAGTATCTATCAAATCCACCTATATTGATGCCTCCTATTCATGGGAAGCCATTAATATTATATGTCTCCGCAACAGATACATCACTGGGGGCATTGCTAGCACAGCATGATGAGAACAAGAAAGAAAGAGCCATCTACTATATCAGCCGAACTTTAGTGGCCTATGAGAAGAACTACTCAATGATAGAGAAGGCATGTCTCGCTGTGATCTTTGCATCACAGAAATTGAGACACTATATGTTAGCTCATACTACTCATTTGGTAGCTAAAATTGATCCACTGAAATATCTCCTAAGCAAAGCTGCCCTCACAGGTAGACTAGCTAAATGGGTCATGCTCTTGAGCGAATTTGACATTGAATATGTTGAAAGAAAAGCTATCAAAGGACAGGTCATTGCTGATCAGTTAGCTGAAGCACCACTGTTTGATGATACACCCATGCAAATGGAATTTCCCGATTCCTCTATCATGCACCTCTCTTCTAGAGCATGGCGATTATTCTTTGATGGCTCCTACACACAGAATGGATCCGGCGCAGGCATATTGTTCATTACTCCTCAAGGATACTCGATACCCAAAGCATTCAGATTAAAGTTTCCTTGCACAAACAATATTGCTGAATATGAGGCACTTCTCAATGGTATGAAAATGGCAATACAGTGGAGAGTTACAGAGATGCACATTCATGGAGACTCACAACTAGTCATCCACCAGGTCAATGATGTGTACCAAACCAAAGATGAAAAGCTCATTCCTTACAAGAGAATGGTCGATGATCTAAAGAAATACTTCATCTCTATCACATTTGAGCAAATACCCAGAATGGAGAATAAGGCTGCTGATGCAATGGCAACATTATCTACTCTTTTACAACAGCCTGAACATGAACTACGCTACGAGTTCCTGGTGGAAGCCCTATCCTATCCTGCATATGACTCCCCTGAAACCCGCATGATCTGCACTGTTGTAAGTTATGACTCATCTCGCTACAAAAATTTGTTCTCCTATCTCCACGACCAAATCATCCCTGAGTCCTTTAACCGTTTTGAGAAACGAAACCTTATCCGATCCGCATCCCGATATGTCATCATTGGTAATGATCTGTACAAACGAGGTCTAGATGGTACACTGCTTAGATGTTTAGAACGAGAAGAGTCTCAACGTGCATTAGAGGAAGTCCATGAGGGTATATGTGGGTCACACTCGAACGGGTTAACGTTAGCTCGAAAACTTATTAGGGCTGGGTATTATTGGCCTGAAATGGAAAAAGAAGCTATTAAATTTGCTAAAAACTGTCAACAGTGTCAAGTACATGGCAACTTGATTCATGCTCCAGGGAGAGATCTGATTCCTTTTACTACACAATGGCCTTTTCAACAATGGGCATTTGATCTCATAGGTGCTATCCATCCGCACTCTTCTAATGGACATACCCATATAATCACAGCTACAGATTATTTTACAAAATGGGTAGAAGCAGTTCCTCTAACACAAGCAACGGGGAAACAGATCTCTATGTTCATCCTGAATTACATCATTTGCAGATATGGGATCCCTCACTCTATAATCACAGATAACGGGGGACAATTCAAAAACAAGGACCTAGATGACTTATGTGCCAAGTTCAAAATTACTCAACATTGGTCATCTATCTACTATCCTCAAGGGAATGGACAAGCTGAGGCTTCAAACAAAAATCTCTTGAAGATCTTGCACAGAACAGTGAATAAAACAGGAAGAGACTGGCATCTGATGATCAATCCAGCTCTCTGGGCATACAGAACTAGTATCAGAACGCCTACAGGGGCTACACCTTTCGCTTTAGTTTATGGGTCTGAAGCGGTACTGCCTATTGAGGTTGAAATCCCATCACTCAGGATTAGAATGCATGGACTTGTCACTGATGAAGACTACAGAGTGTCGAGGTTACAAGAACTTGAACTACTAGATGAGCGCAGACAAGCAGCGTATGATCATCTCAGAGTGTATCAGAAAAGAATGTCTAGAGGCTACAACAAGAAAGTCAGACATAGAGAATTTCAGGTTGGCGATCTAGTGTTGAGAGAAAATCCTAAAAATCAATCACATCAAGAACGCAAGGGGAAGTTCGAACCCAACTGGCTGGGTCCCTTTGTAATCACTGCTACTTTTGGCTCTGGTGCCTATCAACTCTCAACAACTGAAGGAGAACAGCTCCGAGAACCAATCAACGTTCTCCATCTGAAGAAATTCTACGCTTAAGGCATTCAGTGCTTGGTAAATGTCCTGAAAAAAAATCTTAAAAATCGGAAAAAGTCTTGAAAAAATGAACATCTTGGTGAAAACCTAGCAATAGGCGCCTTGATGATTCACAAAAAAAAAAATAAAAAAAAATCAAAAGTACAACAAAAAAATCAAAAAAATATCAAAAGTACAAAAAAATTGAAAAAATGAAAAATACAAAAAAAAAAAAAATATAAAAAATATAAAAAAAAAAAGTGCCTTGGTGAAAACCTGGAAACAGGCACCTCGGTAGCAAAAATAGAATCTCTACCAAGATGGTGAAAACTCGGCAAACGGGCACCACTTGTTCCAAAATGCTCCATCTATCAGCACAATCTTGGTCTTTCCCAGCTTTCAGTCTTGCTTTAGTTTTTACATATCTCCCGGTTTGTTTCTGCATATCCTGGTTTCAATAAGTCGGTCTGTACACCAATCAGCTCAAGTGTCTGTATCCTAGCAATGTTCAAACTTGGGGGCAATCAATGTCATATCTTATAGTCTCCAATGTATCTTAGACATGTCATATCCACTCAGAGTCCTTTGAAGCTTCAAGTTGAGTCAGTCAGTCTGTCTCATCTCCAGAAAGGATTTTGCATCAACAACAATCAAACATCAAACTCAAACTGAAAACAATATGTGCTTTTCATGCTTTTATCTCCTTGTATGCTTACTGATTCGCATTGAGATTTTTGCATATTGTGTCCCTTCGAGCTCTTCAATGATGTCCTTTACAGGATTTAGAGAGTGATGACTGGGGGCATAATCTTTTCTTTGTCTTCTGCTTGTATGTGAAAATCTAACAACTTTGGAAATTTTGGATTGAAATGGTGTCCGACTGTAAGAGCCTCTATCTCGAATTGGATGGCCATGCGTACCTCGACCATTGATACCCAAAAAAAATTCAAGGAAGTTTGATCTAACTATTGTCTTTTTGAGTGAGTTCTTCCTCCTACTGTGGAACGCAATCTTGCCTAAGGATGTGAACGATAAAGGGTCACTACGGGTAATTCACATTGGATTTAGAATGATCTCTTGACTGTTTGATGTGTTTGTAACGCAAGGCGTACTCAGGTCATCACGACGTGTATGTTTTGATGCTTGTACAAATTGCTATATCAAAATGGACATGATACTCAGGTCATCACGACGTGTATGTTTTGATGCTTGTACAAATTGCTATATCAAAATGGACATGATATTCAGGTCATCCTGGCGTTTGTGCCTTGATGCTTATATCTAATCCGACATTCAACAACTAAAATCAATATTCATATGTCCATGGTTGTTTGACCAGTGGGTGTTGTATTGATTCTTGCACATACAAATCGATATTCATATGTCTATGGTTTCATGGCTAGTGGGCATTGTATTGATTTATCCGGTTACCTAAAAAGTTCAATGATGATAACAAATCGACACATGATCAGTGACTAGGTCCTAGGTCTTAGGTTGCATTTCATTTTGCATGTTTCATTGCATGATCTCACAATGATTAAACGAACTTCAATGCTTAAATGATTCTTCAAATCGCATCTTCAAGTCTAACAAGAGCTGAATCTCACACGAAGGTTCCTCCAATGAAATAGCAAGTAGAATCCTTTTTCGGGATCAAAATTCAAATCTGAGATCATTCATATTATTAACTACTTGCATATTCGACCTTCAATCATCACAGAAATCTAGTATTCAACTTAACCGATTATCTTACATCACACTATCAAAATTTCAACTTGGTCAACCATGGTCAACTCATGGTCAAACCTAGTCAAACTTGGTCTTTTAGGACCTCCAAACGATGCAGAATGCGTTCTCAGACGTGTATAACCACTTCTTAGATCAATTAACATGCTTCTAAACTATCAACGCTGACTTTTCTTGTCAGATTTCAATTTTAATCCCGAAGGGGGCATGGTATTGCACATCAATTCAAAGTTTGTAAATCAAAATTCTATCGATAAAATCTATCAATATCTTTCATCAGTGATCAAGATAACAATCACGTCTAGTCACTGATTCATCAAAAGTCCTCATCGCTCGGGGCAAATCTATCATCACTTGGGGCATATCAGATTCATCGATCCATATCAATCTGGTATTCTCTTAATCTTGTAAACTGTATTAGTTTTTGCAACCATCAGATCATAGTGTTCTTTCCTTGGTTCTTCGACAACTGAAGGGTTTGGATGTGATACTTGCTAGTTCTGCTAAGACAATCGAGTCTAGAACGGGTCACTCACTTCTTATCAATCCTAAGGTTCAGAATCAGGCATTTTGACACTTTTTCGCAATCATAGGTTCATTTGCTGCTATAGTGAACATTATCTTTGGTCATTCAAGACCTATTATCTCCATATCAAGTCAATATCAATCAACTCCTATCTCAATATCTTTCAATCGGTTTCTATCTTGAGATCGGTTTATCTTTTGAATCAGTTTCATATCTTTATCAAACACAGACTATCTTTGAACCACTGCGCTTCGCACAGTAATTCAAAGAGGGGCAAAATGTAATACCCCAAAAATGGGCTATAAGTTCATTAACCTCCTATATCATCAAATCATATGAAATCGACATCAAAGTCCTAATCTAAGGCACATCTAAACATCATCAAATCTAATTGATTATCTTAAATTTTGCATCGGAGAATATTCCTAGTAATATTCCTAATTATCTTAATTATCTTTAATTTTATAATTATTTGGCAATAAATCACATTTATCCTAAAATTTGATTAATTGAATATTTTCATATTTAATTAATTAGATTTAATATTTGCCACTTAATTATGTAATTAAATTTAATTCTATCTATTATTAATTGTATTATTTAATTTTGACAATAAATCAAAATTCCTATCTTTAATTGATTAAATTCTTATTTAATTAATTAAAGCATGTTGTCATTATTTAATAATATAATTTTTAATAAAAGTTTGAATAAATAGTTAATTAACCCATAAATTAATTAATTATTTTCAAAAATCAGTTGAGTTGAGGATAAATCACTTTATTTATTTATTTAATTCTTAATTATTATGCATATTCAAAAGAAACAGTTAAACTCCAAATCAGAAAATCAATGCAAGTTATTGACTTTTTGGAACTCAACATCCTTTTGGAGTTCAAAAAGCTGATCTAAACTCTAATTTGAGTTAAAAAACTGTTTTTGCATGTTTTTGCATGATTTTGAGAATTAACTATCTTTTATGATCAGATAACTCAAAAATCAAGATGAGTTAATTTGAGTGATTTATGGCTTTTATTCATGCACCTCCAAAGCCCTGGATTTCTATAAATTAAGGCTTCAGCTCTTCACAAATCATCTCATATTTTGCACAATCACGCTGGAGAATTGGAATTGAAGAATCAAAGCTCTTGCGAATCGACATCTTTGTGAGATCAATCTTATTTTTGCATTCATATTTCATATCATTGTTAGATTCATAGCATATCAATTTTCAATAGCATTCATAGCATATCAATTTCATTTAGCATAGATTTCATATCAGTTTTTATCATTCTTATTGCATAGAAAATATCAAAAATATAGATTAATTGCATTCAATTTCATATCCATCAATTTCATTCAAATCCTTCATTTAGGTGTCGTCTAGGTCACTGATCTCGATTACAATCTGAGAACATTAATCTCGCACCTATTAGAAGGCAGTAAATCGCTTGGTTAGATAGCTTTCAATTTTGCATGATTTTGATTATCACTAACCTCTAATGTTTTACTGAGTGTTGTGTCTACAGATTAGGTATAATTTTCACACACACAGTCACTACCTTAGTGAGAAAATAGGGGTGGTGCCATGATATCCATCAATATCAAAGAGAGGCAACAATAACTAGCTTGGGATAGAGAGAGAAATACAATTCTAATATATGTCTAAGGTAATTTTTTCTATAATGCTCTACAAAGCCAATGAATTTGTGGTGAGACATTTATGTATAAATGTTTTTTTGATGATGCATTTGTTCATATTATGGACATTATTTTTCTCATATATGGATGATGCATGTGATGGTTTACTTATGTTTATACTAATGATGAATCTGATATATATGTGTTTACATATGATTTTTATGATTCTTATTATTCTAATAATGATGATATAGGATATTGATGATTATATATATAGCTCTAACAAAATCTGACCATATTGTCATATCTTAAAAAATAGGTTCAATGAAAGCTTTCTAAGCCTCTACAAATTGTACATCTTTAACATATAGTTTTTTGAGTTTAACTACCTCTATCTTAATCCGTGTTACATTTTTTTCCTTTTTCTTAAGGCACAAGATTTGTGTTGGACCTTTAACTCATGTGCTTCAAATTAAAAGTATAAAAATTTACAAAACTCAACCCATTTTAAGAGTATTAAGATATTGCAAAAAATGATGATCAATATATAAAATAAAGAATTGGCAATAAATAACTATTCTACTCCTTCAAATCCTATTAAACTATAGTGTAAAAGTCTTGATCATTGATAGAATATTTTTTTCTCAACATCATTAATTTTCTTACTAAAACAAGAAATGATCTTAGTTTCTTGACTCAAAATAGCTCATATGGTATGGTGACTAGCATCATGATGAAGGGTGCTCCCCTTAATTCCAAAAACACATAACAGAAACAGAGAAACAACAACAATATGCAAGAACATAAAATGGGCTTCTTATTATCTCCACAAATGTGGAATTACAAACTTTCAGAATTACAATATGCAAAGCCACATGGGCATTCCCTTACAATATTCTGTAGGACAAAGCCTCAAATTATTATCCAGAACTACTACCCAAAACTATCTCGAACTGCCTAAGACAATAGTACAGACCTTTCTTATATAGGCAATTTCCACCACTTGAGAAGGTTCCTAAAATTTAGCCCTTTAGGCCAACTAAACATAGAATTATTTATTTTTCACAAATATTACAATAGGGTCGGCTCAAAAGAAATACAAAATATGCTTTTAGGTAACCCAAATTTTGGAGGCCATAACTTTTTAACAGTAGCTCCATTTTTATATTGTAACCACTTTTCAAAAATGCTATGACGATATCTACAGTGCCTGACATGTATTAGCACTAGTCAGCTATGGGTCGATCACGATCCGGAGCCTCTAAGGCCTTCAAAATTGACCTCAAAGATTTTATACCCAAAAACCTCAATAACTTCACCAATACTGATGATGTGGCAATGAAACTCAATTAGAAGGCAGAAATGACTGAGATGAACCTCCAACTGTGAAATCAGAACATTCTGAGATCATATGACCAACTTACTAAAAATAGTAAGTTTCCATAAATAGTAGCTCCACACAAGATAGCCCTTATTGAAAACAAAACCAGAAATATTTTTTGGGTGATGCAAGATTGCTCTTACACCTAGGATGTTCTTGCATCAGACACCCAACGTAATTTGAGAAGTGACCCTATCACGACTCAGGTGTGAAGAGGAAAACTAAGACGGTTAACCTCCTCCCTTGTCAGCCATGATGAATCTTCAATAGGTCGTTCTTTCCATTTGACCAAATATTCTTCATATGTCTTGTTACTTGTGCTTCTGCCAACATGACTGTCTAGTATGTCTTCAATCTCCTTGATATCTGAACTAGTTGCTAGAATACTCCACTATGCTGCTATAATCTCATCTTCAACACCTCCTTCATGATACTCTATCAAATATGGCCCAAACTTCATTTTAAGCTTGTTATATGTACCAACTAAAAATCACTCCTTCCGCAAATGAACCATGACTTCATCTTCAACCTGAAATTCCTTAGGCCTCCTTTTCTCATCTACCTTAGCCTTATACTGCGCATTCATCTTGGTAATATGCTTCCAGCTCACCTCCTCATGGATGTTCTTCAAGTGTTTTATGAAATCCAGCTTTAGCACTACTTATTTCTCCTTTATCTATCTTCCTCAACTCAGATGCATTTCTAGGACTACTTCCATATACCAACTATGGATGATGTGATGAACTAAATGTCAAATCTATCTTCAACTCTTCACTTTCTGCTAGTGTCATTCTATATGCTCCTTTATTTGGAAAACTGTCTCCTAGAATCAAGTCCATCTAATGACTGATCTTTCTTACTGGTGGTAATCTATTAGGCACATTATCAGAAACAATATTCTGAAACTCATTCAACAAATTTGCAACTTCTACAAGTACATCTTCTACTTCCTCTTTCCTAGCCTTTGGAATTAAGGTAAAACACATATGCTCATACTGCATACCATCTAAGAAATTTCCTCTATAACCAAAAGTTATTCTGGCATTACCACATACCTTTTCTTCTATTTCCTTCAATGGTTTTAGCTTATGTCACTCTCCATCCTTTGTCAAAGAATAGGTATTCACACAACCATCATGTAGAACACATCTGTCAAACTACCACGACCTACCCAACAACATATGACATGCATCCATAGATATGATATCACATAGTACCTCATCATGGTACCTACCAATTTTGAACTTTACTAGGCACTATTCATTGACCATGACCTTGTGGTCATCCTGCACCTAGGAAACCCGATATGGATGTGGATCTTTCTACCTCTTGAGCTTCAACTTTGTCACCTTCTCTTCTGACACCAAATTATCAGTACTGCCACTATCAATAATCACATCACAACACTTACCCTCACACTTTCACCTGGTGTGAAACAGGCTCCTCCTTTGTTCAAGTTCATTCTCACCACTCAACAGGACTCTTCTGTTAATCAATGTTTCTCCTCTTTCATCATCTTCAAAATTTGATGATTTGGCATTTTCATCTACATGTGCAAATATGGCCTGGCCTTCATTCCTCCTATCCATCCATCCTTGGCATTGAGGCCATTCAAATGCCCTATGACCTTCTTCCCCACAGTGAAAACATGTTCGATGGAAGCCTCCTCTTCCTCTCTGATTTCTATTGTTCCGATCTTGGAAGTAATTGAAATCATCTCCTCTCAGATTCTGACTGTTACTAGCCTCATCCTGCTTTTTTGGATCTTCATTTTGATCTACATATGACCTTCCACTAAATCGTCCACCGTGACCTATTTTGTTTTGTTTTCTCTCAAACTTCTTGTTCAACTTTTCCTCTACTTTTAGGGCAAACTAGTATGCCTCTTCAATACTATTCATTCAAACTAGATTCAACTCCTCCTAAATGCTTGGCCTCAACTCATTAAGGTAACCGACAACTTTCTCCTTATCAACTTCTGCATGACCTATTTTGATGAGGATTTGATAGAAGTCCTTTGTATACTCCTGAATAGATCATCCTGCTTGCTTCAAACTTTGCATTTTCTTCAGTAGGTCAAGCTCATAATCAACAAGGATGAACTGTCGCTTCAATTTATCCACCATCTGATCGCATCTTATGATTTTATCTTTCCCTCTTCTATTTCGCTCCAATTGAATCTCTTGCCACCAGATCTTCGCATGACCTTTCAGTTTGGCCTTCGTAAATTTGACCCTAACAAGATCCTCAATATCTTCATACCCAAAATGTTCTTCACATTCATTGATCCAGTCGATCAATTCTTCTGGGTTAAGATTTCTTAAAAATGCAGGAACCTCAATCTTAGGTCTTTTCTTGATCTTGGAAATGGCCCAAAAAAGTCATTCTTCCTCCTGGTTCAAAATTTTGCCTTCTTCTTGATCAGAATTTCCTTCTCCCTCGGCTTCATCCATACTTTTGTCTCTGACATTGAGATCCATTCCTCTGTGAATCTCTTCTTGCAATGCTTGCACTTTTCTCTGGAGCCCTCTAACCTCAGGTATTACAAAACTAGTTCTTCCACCACGTTCCCTTCATGGAGGCATTTTCATGATTATTGTTGAAACCCTAACCATGGTCTTGGTGCAAACTGCCTCATAGTCGGTGATCTGTTTATACAGAAACCCTAACCCACGGTCCTAGTGCAAACTGCCCCATAGTCGGTGATCTATTTACACACTCAGGAACTCCTGCTTTGATACCACTTGATGAAGGGTGCTCCCCTTAATGCCAAAAACACATAACAGAAATAGAGAAACAACATCAATATGCAAGAACATAAAATGGGCTTCTTATTATCTCCACAAATGTGGAATTAAAAACTTTCAGAATTACAATATGCAAAGCCACATGGGCATTCCCTTACAATATTTTGTAGGACAAAGCCTCGAATTATTATCCATAACTACTACCCAGAATTGTTCTGAACTACCTAAGACAACACTATAGACCTTTCTTAAATAGGCAATTTCCACCACCCGAGATGGTTCCAGAAATTTATCCCTTTAAGCCAACTAAACATAGAATTATTTATTTTTCACAATTATTACAATAGGGTCTGCTCAAAAGAAATACAAAATATGCTTTTAGGTAACCCAACTTCTGGAGGCCACAACTTTTTAACCGTAGCTACATTTTTCTATTGTAACCACATTTTGAGAATGCCATGATGAGATCTATAGTGCCTGACATGTGCTAGCGCTAGTTAGCTGGGGGTCGATCATGATCGAGAGCCTCTAAGGCCTTCAAAATTGACCTCAAATATTTCATACCCAAAAACCTCAATAACTTCACTGTACTGATGATGTGGCAATGAAACTCAATTGGAAGGCTGAAATGACTAAGATGAACCTCTAACTGTGAAATTAGAACATTCCGAGATCATATGACCAACTTACTAAAAATAGTAAGTTTCCATAAACAGCAGCTCCGCACATGATAGCCCTTATTGAAAAAATAACTAGAAATATTTTTTGGGTGTTGCAAGACTGCTCTTATACACAGGATGCTCCTGCATTAGACACCTAGGGTAATTTGAGAAGTGACCTGATCATGACTTAGGTGTGAAGAGGAAAGCCAAGATGGTTAACCTCCTCCCTTGTCAGCCATGATGAATCTTCAACATGTCATTCTTTCCATTTGACCAAATATTCTTCATATGTCTTGTTCCTTGTGCTTCTGCCAACACGACTGTCTAGTATGTCTTTAATCTCCTTGATATTTGAACTAGTTGTTGGAATACTTCGCTGTGTTGTTATAACCTCATCTTCAACATCTCCATGATACTTTATCAGATATGGCCCAAACCTCATCATTTTCATCTTGTTATATGTACCAACTGGAAATTTCTCCTTCCACAAATGAATTGTAACTTCATCTTTAACTTGAAATTCCTTATGCCTCCTTTTCTCATCTGCCTTAGCCTTATATTGCACATTCATCTTCGTAAAATACTTCCAACTCACCTCCTCATGGATGTTCTTCAAGTGTTCTGCAAAATCCTCAGCTTCAGCACTACATATTTCTCCTTTATCTATCTTCCTCAACTCAGATGCATTTCTAGGACTACTTCCATATACCAACTATGTATGATGTGATGAACTAAACATCAAATCATTCTTCAACTCTTCACTTTTTGCTAGTGTCATTTTGTATGTTGCCTTATTTGGTAGACTGTTTCCTGGAATCAAGTCCATCTGATGACTGATCTTTCTTACTGGTGGTAATCAATCAGGCACATTATCGGATGCATTATCCCGAAACTCATTCAATAAATCTACAAATTCTACAGGTACATCTTCTACTTCCTCTTTCCCAACCTTTGGAATTAAGGTAAAACACATATGCTCATACCGCATACTATCTAAAAAATTTCCTCTATCAACAAAAGTTATTTTGGCATTACCACATACTTTTTCTTTTGTTTCCTTCAATGGTTTTAGCTTATGTCGCACTCCATCCTTTGTCAGGGAATAGGTATTCGCATGACCATCATGTACAACACATCTATCAAACTACCATGACCTACCGAACAACATATGATATGCATCCATAGATATGATATCACATAGTACCTCATCATTGTACCCACCAATCTTGAACTTTACTAGGCACTGTTCACTGACCATGACATTATGGTCATCCTACACCTAGGCAACCCAATATGGATGTGGATGTTTCTGCCTCTTGAGCTTCAACTTTGTCACCAGATCTTCTGACACCAAATTATTAGGACTACCACTATCAATTAACACATCACAACACTTACCCTCACACTTGCACCTAGTGCGAAACAGGCTTCTCCTTTGTTCAGGTTCATTCTCACCACTCAATAGGACTCTTCTGTTAATCAATGTTTCTCTTCTTTTAGCATCTTCAAAATTTGATGATCTAGCATCTTATCTACATGTGCAACTTTGGCCTAACCTTTGTTCCTCCTATCCATCCATCCTTGGCATTGCGGATGTCCAAATTCCCTATGACCTTCTTCTCCATAGTGAAAACATGTTCCATAGAAGCCTCCTCTTCCAGAACCTTGTCCTCTTCCTCTTCCTCTCTGATCTCTATTGTTCTGATCTTGGAAATGATTGAAATTATCTCCTCTCTGATTCTAACTGTTACTAGCCTCATCCTACTTTTTCAAATCTTCATTCAATCTCCATATGACCATCCACCAGATCGTCCACCGTGACCTCTTCCATTTTGTCTACTCTTGAACTTCTTGTTCAACTTTTCCTCTACTTTTAGGGAAAATTGGTATGCCTCTTCAATACTGTTCATTCAAACCAGATTCAACTCCTCCTAAATGCTTCACCTCAACCCATTAAGGTAACGGGAAACTTTCTCCTTATCAACTTTTGCATGGCCTATTTTAATGAGGATTCGATAGAACTCCTCTCTATAATCCTAAACAGATCATCCTGGTTACTTCAAACTTTGCATTTTCTTGAGTAGGTCAAGCTCATAATCAACAGGGATGAACTTTCACTTCAATTTATCCACCATCTGATCCCATCTTGTGATTTTATCTTTCCCTCTTCTATTTCACTCCAATTGAATATCTTGCCACCAGATCTTCGCATGACCTTTCAATCTCACCTTCGTGAATTTGACCCTATCAGTATCCTCAATATCTTCATACTCAAAACATTCTCACATTCATTGATCCAGTTGATCAATTCTTCTGGGTTATGATTTTTCAAAAATGTAGGAACCACAATCTTAGGTCTTTTCCCGATCTTAGAAATCTCTTGAAAAAGTTGTTCATCCTCCTAGTTCAAAATTTTGCCTTCTTCTTGATCATAACTTCCTTCTCCTTTGGCTTCATCCTCACTTTTATCTCTGACATTAAGATTCATTCCTCTATGAATCTCTTCTTGCAATGCTCACACTTGTCTCTAGAGTGGTCTAACTTCAGGTGTTACAACATCGAATCTTTCACCACGTTCCCTTCATGGAGGCATTTTTGCGATTATTGTTGAAACCCTAACCATGGTCCTGGTGCAAACTGCCTCACAATCAATGATCTATTTACATAGAAACTCTAACCCATGGTCCTGATGAGAATTGCCTCACAGTCGGCGATCTATTTACACACTTAGGAACTCCTGCTATGATACCACTTGATGAAGGATTCTCCCCTTAATGCCACAAACACATAACAGAAATAGAGAAACGACAACAATATGAAAGAACATAAAATGGGCTTCTTATTATCTCCACAAATGTGGAATTACAAACTTTCAGAATTACAATATGCAAAGCCACATGAGCATTCTCTTACAATATTCTGTAGGATAAAGCCTCGAATTATTATCTAGAACTACTACCTAGAACTGTCCCGAACTACCTAAGACACCACTATAGACCTTTCTTATATAGGCAATTTCCACCACCCAAGAAGGTTCTAGAAATTTAGCCCTTTAGGCCAACTAAACATAGAATTATTTATTTTTCACAATTTTTGCAATAGGGTCTGCTCAAAAGAAATACAAAATATGCTTTTAGGTAACCCAACTTCTGGAGGCCATAAATTTTTAACCATAGCTCTATTTTTCTATTGTAATTGCTTTTCAGGAATGCCATGATGAGATCTACAGTGCTTAACATGCGCTAGTGCTAGTTAGCCGGGGTTCGATCGTGATCTGGAGCCTCTAAGGCCTTCAAAATTGACCTGAAAGATTTCATACCCAAAAACCTCAATAACTTCACCAATACTAATGATGTGGCAATGAAACTCAATTGGAAGGCTGAAATGACTGATATGAACCTCCAACTGTGAAATCAGAACATTCCAAGATCATATGACCAACTTACTAAAAATAGTAAGTTTCCATAAATAGCAGCTCTGCACAAGATAGCCCTTATTGAAAAGAAAACTAGAAATATTTTTTGGGTGATGCAAGATTGCTCTTACACCCAGGATGCTCCTACATCAGACACCTGGGGTAATTTGAGAAGTGACCCTATCACAACTCAGGTGTGAAGAGGAAAACCAAGATGGTTAATCTCCTCCCTTGTCAGCCATGATGAATCTTCAACAGGTCGTTCTTTCCATTTGACAAAATATTCTTCATATGTCCTATTCCTTGTGTTTTTGCTAACATGACTATCCAGTATGTCTTCAATCTCCTTAATATCTGAACTGGTTGCTAGAATACTCCACAATGCTGCTATAACCTCATCTTCAACACCTCCATGATACTCTATCAGATATAGCCCAAAATTCTTCATTTTTAGCTTGTTATATGTACCAAATGGAAATCGCTCCTACCAAAAATGAACCATGACTTCATCTTCAACCTAAAATTCCTTATGCCTCCTTTTCTCATCTACCTTAGCCTTATACTTTGCATTCATCTTGTTAATATGCTTCCAGCTCACCTCCTCATGGATGTTCTTCAAGTGTTCTGCAAAATTCTCAGCTTTAGCAATACTTATTTCTCCTTTATCTATCTTCCTCAACTTAGATTAATTTCTAGGACTACTTCCATATACCAACTATGGATGATGTGATGAGCTAAATGTCAAATATGTCTTCAACTCTTCACTTTCTACTAGTGTCATTCTGTATGGTGCCTTATTTGACAAACTATCTCTTGGAATCAAGTCTATCTGATGATTGATCTTTCTTACTAGTGGTAATCCATCAGGAAGATTATTAGACACAATATCCTGAAACTCATTCAATGAATCTGCAACTTCTATAGGTACATCTTCTACTTCCTCTTTCCCAGCATTTGGAATTAAGGTAAAACACATATGCTCATGCCGCATACCATCTAAAAAATTTCCTCTATCAACAAAAGTTATTTTGGCATTACCACATACCTTTTCTTCTGTTTCCTTCTATGGTTTTAGCTTATGTCGCACTCCATCCTTTGTCAGGGAATAGGTATTCACATGACCATCATGTACAACATATCTATCAAACTACCATGACCTACCCAACAACATATGACATGCATCCATAGATATGATATCACACAGTACCTCATCATGGTACCTGCCAATCCTGAACTTTACTAGGCACTGTTCATTGACCATGACCTTGTGGTCATCCTACACCCAGGCAACCTGATATGGATGTGGATGTTTCTAGTTCTTGAGCTTCAACTTTGTCACCATCTCTTCTGACACCAAATTATCAGTACTACCACTATCAATAATCACATCACAACACTTACCATCACACTTGCACCTGGTGCGAAATAGGCTCCTCCTTTGTTCAGGTTCATTCTCACCACTCAATAGGACTCTTCTATTAATCAATATTTCTCCTCTTTTAGCATCTTCAAAATTTGATGATCTGGCATCTTCATCTACATGTGCAACTTTGGCCTAGCCTTTGTTCCTCCTATCCATCCATCCTTCACATTGAGGACATTCAAATGCCCTATGACCTTCTTCTCCACAGTGAAAACATGTTCCACGAAAGCCTCCTCTTCCTGAACCTTGTCCTCTTCATGTTCCTCTCTGATCTCTATTGTTATGATCTTGGGAATGATTGAAATTATCTCCTCTTTGATTCTGACTATTACTGGCCTCGTCCTGCTTTTTTGGATCTTCATTTCCATCTCCATATGACTATCCACTAGATCATCCACCGCGACCTCTTCCATTTTGTCTGCTCTCGAACTTCTTGTTCAACTTTTCCTCTACTTTTAGGGCAAACTGGTATGCCTCTTCAATACTATTCATTCGAACCAAATTCAACTCCTCCTGAATGCTTAGCCTCAACTCATTAAGGTAACGGGCAACTTTCTCCTTATCATCTTCCGCATGGCCTGTTCTGATGAGGATTCAATAGAACTCTCTATACTCCTGAACAAATCATCCCGCTTGCTTCAAACTTTGCATTTTCTTTAGTAGGTCATGCTCATAATCAACAGGGATGAACTTTCACTTCAATTTATTCATCATCCAATCCCATCTTGTGATTTTATCTTTCCCTCTTCTATTTCACTCCAATTGAATCTCTTGCCACTAGATCTTCACATGACCTTTCAATCTAGCCTTTGCGAATTTGACCCTATCAGGATCCTCAATATCTTCATACTCAAAATATTTTTCACATTCATTGAACCAGTTGATCAATTCTTCTGGGTTAAGATTTCCTTAAAATGTAGGAACCTCAATCTTAAGTCTTTTCCTGATCTTGAAAATGGTCCGAAAAAGTCATTCTTCCTCCTGGTTCAAAATTTTGCCTTCTTCTTGATCAAAATTTCCTTCTCCCTTGGCTTCATCCTCACTTTCATCTTTGACATTAAGATTCATTGCTTTGTGAATCTCTTCTTGCAATGCTCACACTTGTCTCTAGAGCGCTCTAATCTTAGGTGTTACAACACCAGATCTTCCACCACGTTCCCTTTGTGGAGGTATTTTCATGATTATTGCTGAAACCCTAACCATGGTCCTGGTGCAAACTACCTCATAGTCGATGATCTTTTTACATAGAAACCCTAACCCATGGTCCTAGTGCAAACTACCTCATAGTCAGTGATCTATTTAGACACTCAAGAACTCCTGCTCTGATACCACTTGATGAAGGTTTCTCCTCTTAATGCCACAAACACATAACAGAAACAAAGAAACAACAACAATATGGAGGAACAGGAAATGGGCTTCTTATTATCTCCACAAATGTGGAATTACAAACTTTCATAATTACAATATTCAAAGCCGCATGGGCATTCCCTTACAATATTCTATAGGACAAAGCCTCGAATTATTATCCAGAACTACTACCTAGAATTATCCTGAACTACCAAAGACAACACTATAGACCTTTATTATATAGGCAATTTCCACCGCCCGAGAAGGTTCCTGAAATTTAGCCCTTTAGGCCAACTAAACATAGAATTATTTATTTTTCACAATTATTACAATAGGTTCTGCTCAAAAGAAATACAAAATATGCTTTTAGGTAACCCAACTTCCGGAGGCCAGAACTTTTTAACCGTAGCTACATTTTTCTATTATAACCACTTTTTGGAAATGCGATGACGAGATCTACAGTGCCTAACACGCACTAGTGATAGTCAGTTGGGGGTCAATCGCAATCCAGAGCCTCTAAGGCCTTCAAAATTGACCTGAAAGATTTCATACCCAAAAACTTCAATAACTTCACCAGTACTGATGATGTGGCAATGAAACTCAATTGGAAGGCTGAAATGACTGAGATGAACCTCCAACTATGAAATCAGAACATTTTGAGATCATATGACCAACTTACTAAAAATAGTAAGTTTCCATAAATAGCAGCTCTGCACAAGATAGCCCTTATTGAAAACAAAACCAGAAATATTTTTTGGGTGATGCAAGATTGCTCTTACACCTAGGATGCTCCTGCATCACATCACAATCTACCTTAAATACATTATTAAAATCTTGAAGTGCTAACACATAATCACATTATGTTCAATTTATAAAAATAGTTTCTTCTCTTATAGTCAATTTAAACTATTTTCTATCTAATCTAATTGTTTGAGGATATTTATTATGAGGAATCCTCCTACTGGTTCAGCTATGTGGAACTTCATGATAAAGAGTAGAGGTTATTCTTCCTTACCTATCTTGGGTGATCTTAACTTAGTTAATAAGATATTATTTTGGGCTGATCCTTGGAATGGTATGCCCTCAATTACTTCGGTCTATAATTTACCTAGAGCGTGTGAAGTCCTCGAATAAAGATGGGGTGTCAAAGTTTCAGATTATGTTATAGTTTAAATGCAAGATGGCTGTCCAGTTTCAGTATGGAAGGATCTAGCTACTGTCCCTATATCGGAGGAGGAAGAGGCTCTACTAATCAGTGTTCTTCAAAAAAGAATAATTAACATGTTAACTTGTTAGATAACTGAGAGGGGGGGGGGATAAATCAGTTAAGTAAAGTTATCATATAGTCCCAAATCCTTCAGATGTATATATTCAAACTTTTTAATCAAATAATCAACTCGGTAAGCTATCAATAATATCTTTATGTTCATTTACTGATGGACAGCCATTTCAATACTTTTTTTACTGATTAATCCAGATATGAAATGTGTAAAGTAAAATAACAATTTCAATCACATCAAATACACATAACACAAGGATTTTAATGTGGAAACCCTATTAGGGGAAAATCCTTGGGATCGGTAACCCAAAATATTTCACTCTTCTAAAGTGAGCTTGGTTAGGAGCCAACCGTGTTAAAGGTTACAAAACACACTGTAAGGTGTGACTTGGTTAGAGGATTTATCACTAACAATTCTCCCTTGACTAGCATTCGCTATAGGGTCAACAAGAAAACAATCAACATTCATTGAATGTCATATTGAAATATAAAAAAGACTATTTAGTCTACTTATTTAAGAGATTTTGTTGTAACAATGGTTAAACTGATACATTAGTGATCTAATTCAAATACAACTAAGATTTACAGATTTTTAGATCTATGCTAAGCTCAAAATACCTCTCCTAATCAATATTCAATTCAATCCTTCATATCCTCCATCTTATTCATCTCGGTGAATAATTCTCTGATGCTCAACAATGCCTGTAGTTCATCTCGGTTCTGTTTGTAACCAATTTGATTTGTAGTGCATGAAAATAGTCCTTTCACATGAATTCTCTTGTAGAGTCAATTATCCCAAACTCAATAATGAATCTCATGTCTCTTTAAATAGATGTCGTAAACCATTTTATTCTCATCCATCATATTTTACCTCTTAATCTCCATCGTTCATTTTTTGTCACTTCAATATTCCTCATCAGTTGTGTCTATAACTTGTTTCATCCTTTTGGATTTGATCATTCTTGAATTTTTTCAGTTGTTAGATCATCATAACAAACTTTATATTTTACCTTGGAATCATAAGAAATCATCCAAATCATCAATTCAGTCAGTTGTTATAAACTTTATTTATTTCTTTCACTCAATCAATACAAAATGTGTCAGTGAATACTAACTCGGTTATTACTGTTACTTGATATACACTACACTAGCTCGGTGTATACATAAATCTTCAATTACCGACCATATAAACTTATTCAGTTTTGATCTTCAATACATAACAAATTCATGTAATATAATCAAGTCAACAACATGATTTTATAGACTCATCAATAAGTTACCCAATGTATACCTTAGCCATATCTTCTATATCCTTCTCATCTTCATGTAGACATCTCATTCTTTTATCATTTTCTTCTTTAGATGTTTGTAACTATCATGATAAGTATATTCAAAACTAGTTGACATCAATGGTAATACATATTGATTGATTTAATTGCCTTACATATCACTTTAGTAGCTTGGTGACCTTCAATCATTATCTTTCACTTGTCCATTCATTTCATCAAGTTATTCAATTAGTTGTAGGTTATCAATCTCTCCCTTTGGCATTGACAACAACACAAATATGAAATATATCATAGAATACAAAACATCTATTCTACAACTATATCAGTAAACATTGTAGCTTGGTAAGCTCTCCCTAGCTTGTACATTCAATATGTTTAATTACTTAATGCAGTCAAGCTCAGTGGATCCAATTAAGGACTGAACGACCTTACAGCCAAACCAATATGCTATGGAAATACATAGTAACAACAATAGATTTGCAAAGAAACAGAAGTCTATATTCATAAAAACATCGATTACATGCAATGTGTCAGGCTGTAAGGCCTCCCCGATTACGGCCAATTACAAAGAAAGTAATAGTCTACAAGATCTTGTAGTATCCAAATCTTTTCCCCAACATCATCATTCAGCTAGCCTAGGTCTGTAACACACAACACACTGGTAGGCACCTAGCAAAGATCTAAACTTGTACTTGAACTTTCAAGCAATCTTCCTGCTCCTAAGCTCGTAGGCTACTAACCTTCCTTCCCACAAAACTAATGCCTAAAAAACTACCCAAGCATCCTATAAATATTGATTCCTAGCCACAAGTTGGCTGAAAAAACAATAAACCCTTATAACAAATATTAAATGCGAAAACATCAGTTGGCTCTCACATAGCCTTACAAAATAAATAAACTCTCAAAGATGGCCCCAATCAGTCATCAAATCCACATAGAAGAATGCAACACACCAGATCTAAGTTCCCACATGTCCAATGGTTAATCCATAACTTGAGGAGTGTGACCCAAATTAAATGCATCAGTTGGTCAAGCCGATTTAACAAAATAATCTAGTCGGTAAGAAAGAACATCGAACAATAGGGGAAATAACTGAGCACCAGTTGACTGACCATGCAAAGCATGACCGAGCAACATAATTATCGTCGAGTGCCAGTGAATTGATGCCTTTAGTTACCGAGTGTTCTTTAGAGACTAGGCATCCTGGTAACCATAGAAACTGAGCAACTAGTCTCCAAAACCGAGCAAGAACTCCACCAAACCAAGATCAAAACTAACAATCTACCTTCAAAGACAAACAAATTTTTGGTTTATAGAGGATTGTCAAGAATCCTAGGATGCTCCTGCATCAGACACCCCAGGTAAGAAATATTTTCTCATAAGGAAATTAGGAACACGTCAAGGGAATCAAAATAAGTATGTCGAATATGTTCTTCACCCACATCTCTTCTTGTCCTTCATCCCAAGTAGTCTTTACTTCATTCACTGTCTCATGCAGAAAGTCCTTCTGTCTTCCACCTTGTTTACCCCTTCGTTCGGCAATTGACAACAACTGACTCTGACCACTACTGATCACCTCAGTGCCTCAGTAAGATTCATCCTCCCTAGACTCCTCAATCAACTTAGTATCATCTGCATCTCTCTCTGTCACAAATGTCACCATCTATCTCTTAATCTCAACAAACTCTTCAGAGATATCATTCTCCTTTTCCTTCTAACTAGACTTAATAGGAATAGGTTCATCAACTCTCTACTCCTGAGGTTTATCATAAGGACAACACCTAATAACTCCACATCCCTTAACCCCTGTCTCTTGTCAAGGTATCAGTTTATGCCAAGCTCCTTCATGCCTAACCACATATGTGTTAGCATGACCATCAAATAAAACATTTATGTCAAATTGCTAGGGTCTACCGAGAAATAGATGACAAGCATCCATATGCAATATATCACACAATATCTCATCATGGTAAGATCTAATCTAAAACTTAACTAAGCACTATTCTTCAATTCTAATCTTAGAAACATCTTGTATCCAACTAATCTGATAAGGATTAGGATGCTTCCTTCTTTCCAAATTCAACTTACTAACCATTTCATCTGAAATAAAATTCTCAGAACTGCCACCATCAACTATGATATTACATACCTTATCCTTGCACTTACATCTGGTTTTGAACAAATTCCTTCTTTGCACTAGTTCAGGAACACATGCAACCAATCTCCTAGTGACAAGACATTCACCTTTCTCTGGAACATTCTCAATGTCTTCTTCAGCAGCTAATGCAACTCTTTTCTTAGGACATTGCCAACTTCTATGACCAGCTTCACCATAGTTATAAAAAGTGCTGGTGAACTCATTCTTCCACCTTCCTCTTTGTCCAACATTCTTAGTAACTTGACCACTACCAGATTACACATCATTCTTAAGATTCTTTGTCTTATTACTCTCAGCAACTATCTCACCAGTTTTACCACCTTGGTTCCTATTGTTCTATTTTCTTTCATACTTCCTATTCATCTTCTCTTCAATCTTTGATGCCATCTGATAAACATCACCGATTATTATCATCCACACAATAAGTAACTCTTCTTGAATACTAGGTCTCAAACCATAGACATACCTAGAAACCTTCTCTTTATCAGCTTCAGAATGACCAGTCCTAATCATGATTCTATAAAACTCCTCTATATACTCCTGTACCAATTTGTTAGTCTACTTTAAAGCTTGCATCTTCTTAAACATGTCCAATTCATAATCCACCAGAATGAATTTCTTCTTCAACTTGTCAACCATTCGGTTCCACTTATTGATCTTCTCTTTTCCTCTTCTACCTCTTTCAAACTAAACTTCTCTCCACCAGATATTTGCATGACCTTTCAACTTAGTCTTTGAAAATCTAACCCTATCAAGATCTTCTATTTTTGCATAATCAAAGTATTCATCAATCTCATTGATCCAATCAATCAATTCCTCAAAACTAAGGCTACTAGAAAATGTAGAAACTTCAATCTTAGGTCTTTTCACAATCTTAGACATAGTTTCTAGAATTCGATTCTCCTCAGAATCTCTAGCTTCTTCGACAGCTTCTTCAAAATGATCTCCCTCAGATTCATCATCACTATCCTCCTTCAAGGTAGGCTTCTTCTTTCTTAATTCCTCTTGTAGTTCTTGCACTTGTTTCTACAAAGCCCTAAAATCATCAAGATAGAATTCACCAATAGCTTCTTCTTCTTTAGGGATCTCTCGATTTCTCCTTAGAGGCATCTTCAAATCAAAATCTAGATACACAAGATCCACTCGGCTCCAAAAAGAACATAATTTTCTCAAACAGGAACAAAATTTTCTTTGATACCACTTAATGAATTCAATCTCAATGGATCTAATTAAGAACTGACTGACCTTGTAGCGAAATCAATATGCAGGAAAAATACATAGTAACAATAATAGATCTGAAAAGAAATAGAAGTCTATATTCATAAAAACACCGATTACATGCAATGGGTCGAGCTGTAAGGCCTTCCTGATTATGACCAATTACAAAGCAAGTAATGGTCTACAAGATATCATAGTATCCAAATCTTTTCCCCAACATTAGCATTCAACTAGCCCAGGTTTGTAACACACAACACACTGGTAGGTACCTAGGAAAGATCTAAACTTGTACTCAAACTTCCAAGCAATCTTCCTGCTCGTAAGCTCGTAGGCTACTAACCTTCCTTCCCATAAAAATGATGCCTAAAAAACTACCCAAGCATCCTATAAATACTAATTCCCAACCAAAAGTTAGCTGAAGAAACAATAAACCCTTATAATAAATATTAAATGCTAAAACATTAGTCAGCTCTCACATAGCCTTACAAAATAAATAAACTCTCAAAGATGGCCCCAAGCAGTCATTAGATCTGCATAGAAGAATGCAATAGGCCAGATCTAGGTCCCCACATGTCTAACAATCAATCCATAACTCGAGGAGCATGACCCAAATTAAATGCATCAGTCGGCCAAGCCGATTTAACAAAATAATCTAGTTGATAGGAAAGAACACCGAGCAACAGGGGAAATAACTGAGCACTAGTCAACCGACCATGCAAAGCATGACTGAGAAATGTAGTTATCACTGAGTGCTAGTGAACTGACACCTTTAGTTACCGAGCATTCTTTAGAGACTAAGCATCCCGGTAACCATAGAAATTGAGAAACCAGTCTCCCAAAATGAGCAAGAACTCCACCAAACCAAGATCAAAACTAACAATCTGCCTTCAAAGACAAACATATTTTTGGTTGATATAGGATTGCCAAGAATCCTAGGATTCTCCTACATCATCACTACATAGCATGATTTCATGTAGACTCTCCCTGCAAATTTGATCTTCTTTTTCCTTTCTAATTTTTTCTGTCCCGTTGGATAGATATTTTATTGATTCTTTTCTCTCCCTTGTAGATAAATATTTCATTTATTCTTCTCTCCCTTTGACAATAATGCCAAAAAGAATAAATAACTCTCCAATAGCCAAAATGTCTCAAGTGTTTGATTCAGATCAAGTACCTTCATGTACTGATATGCAATGTTCTTATTCTAGCTTTCACAACCTTAGAAATTCTAAAATGTGAACAATATGCATCAATATTATTTGATATTCTGATAAAGTATAGGTTGATACAACCTCCTAATCACCTTAGTGACTGACAGATAGAGGATGGACCCCTAGTCTAGTCCTCAAGTAATCAAATGTATCCTTTGGTAAGGGTTTAGTAAATATGTGACACAAAGGAGGATGACAGAGGCCAAGGACTGACACACCCTAACCAGATCCACCTTGCTCAACAACATGTGGAAGCAACAACAACACAGTGGGAGAGAGAGAGAGAGCAACCAGATCATTCATATATTAACTTCAATTGATTCATACATGTTGGACTGTAAGGCCTTCCCAGTTATGGCCAAATAATACAATGAATTATAGAAGTCCTCCAACATGTGAGGATCTATCAACAGTCTCTAATCTTTTAACTTCTAACCTCTACCAAAAAACTGCCTCCTAAACTATAACCAAACAACTACATTTATACAAGAGTCTACTGAACTAATTCAGCCTTCAAATCCATAATCAATAGAAGGAATGGTCAAATCTAGGACCACACACTTCCCAATGATGGATACCAACATTAAATCTGTGACCCATAATAAATGCAGAAGTCAGCCCAAACAGAAACTCAAATAAACTACTTGGTAACAAGGATGATGGAGCAAAAGAAAAGCATCACTGAGCGCTAGTTAAATAACCAACCGCCTAGGAGAGAATCGACCACACTCGATAACCAAAGGAAATCAACCAACCACTGACCAACTCAGTTAAAGAAGGAACTGAGCAACATAGAGAAAATTTAAATTCTTTTTGGTGACATAGGATTGCCAAGGACTCGAGATGCTCCTACATCAGACACCTAGGGTTATTTTGAAATGATTCTCCTATATCATCTTAAAATGGAAGCACTTCCATGATAAGAGCATTTATCCCTCTAAGTAAGTGGTTTGGAGTCATGTTAAGTGCCTTGATTGGGTCTTTGCATGTATTTGGCTTTTCTCCCCACTTTCCACTTCTTCCCTACACTTGATTTCTTCATTCTAGGTGAAATTAGGGTTAGGATCTTAAGGATTCTCTTGAATTTCTCTCTTCCATGGCTCTATTTTCTAGGTAGGATTTAGAAATGGATCCTCTTGGCCTTCATCTCCATAATCATAGGATTTTATGTCTATTCCTGACATTTTGTCCTGTTCTAGCATCATTTCTAGGTTTCTGGGCATCCTTGGGACCTCCTAATTTAGTTTTGAGTCAACCTAAGAAAAAGGTCAATGTCTTAGGTCGACCCTAACTAGGTCAGGGTCAATCTTGACTTTGACCCCTTTCTCCAAAATTTCAAGATCTTTAATTTCTGGGCTTCAGGCTTTTGTGAAGTTTATTTTCCCACCTCCAGGTTGGCCATTTCGGGTTTCAGGATGGTAAATCCTTTAATTTCATTTAATCTAGGTATATTTTCTAAAGGTGAGGACCTAATTGGGATTTAATTCTCCAAGGTGGGCCATCTAGAGGAGTGTGCCCTAGATCACTATAAAAGGAGGCCTTCCTCTCTCATTTTCACATCAAGTTTTCTCAATCAAGTTTTCATATCTCATCTCAAGCAATTTCATGAGAAAGTCTTCAAGCTCTCAAGTGCAAGAAAGTGAATTCAAGTCTTCAAGCATTCAAGTGTTCAAGCATTCATTCATCAAGGAGATCCATTGTTAGCTATTGAAGGATTCAATATCTTTGGAGCCCCCTTCAAGATCCATCCTTCTCCATTCATTCAAGCCTTCTCATATGCAAAGATCAATTCAAGATTGGTGTTGAAGATCAAATACCATTGATTGGAGACATCCTACATCCATTGAAGCATTCCTACTTGTGGATTTGACGATTCAAATCCTCTACAAGGACTTCAACATAAGCGAGGTGATTTGTTTCAATTACTTTTTTTATGCACAATACATTTCAATTCAATTTCAAGGTTAATTCCTAAACTAGGGTTTGACCAAGGCAAACCCCCCATACAACAAAAACCCCCATTTTCTTGTAGGTACAAGTGTGGAGTTTTGGATCTGAGATTGAATTTGGATACCCTTTTTGGCCATCTTTCAAGATTTGTCAACAGAATTCGAATCGAACTTCAAATAAAGAATGTGGTATTTGACCTTTTATGAGGGTCAAACCTGAGTTGAGCCATCTTGAGGAAATATTTCTAGGTTTTCTCTATCTTGGCATTTCCAGTCTAGGACAGGTTTTAGACTTTCCCAAAAGTGCACACAGATCTACCCTAATTTGAGGTTAGTACTTGTATTTCAATTATTCTATATTCCAAGCATAACATCCATTCCACAAAAGAAAAATATTAGATTTACTTTCTTTTCCATGTTAACCATAAATTGATTCGATTGTGTATTAACCTCTAGGTTGATCAAATCAGATCTCTTCATTGGGGAATTTGGGTTTGAGAATAGGTCTCATATTTCCCCCTTTACATTTGAATAGAGGTGAATCCATTTTACATCTATTCATTTTGGTGAACCTGACGTGCTTACTCTCTTTCTTTTTGGTGTTAGATTTCCCTTTGCCTTATTGTGCTTTCCTTTTATCTTGTTAGTATTAGATTTGTCCTTTGTGATTGATCTTGCATGCTAATTAGATTTCACATTCATGCTTTATGTGTTCTTAGTTTAGTTCATTTGCATTACGTTGGTTTATGAGCTTTACTACCACTAGTCCTACTTATAACATTCCAGTTAGAAGAAGTCATAGACTCATGGGTGCCTTTGAGCCTGAATCTTCTCCTTTCCTTAGGATCCCTGATGATAACCTGATTCTTCATGATTCCAATCCTACTATGGAGCAAAACTCTTCTCACTCATCTCATGATGAGGATGACACTTTAAGAGTTTCTCCTGAACAAGTCCAAAAACTTTCCACTGAACTTGATAAAATGGGTAATTGGCTTCTTGAAGAAAACCATAATCAAGATTCCATTCAACCTATAGAGGCTCTTAAGAAAGTTCTCTATGATAGTGATCAAGGTATTAAACTCTTGCATGGTATTACTCATCTTGTGCATTCCAATGTTAAACCTTTAGCTCAAGAAGCTCAAGCTTTAGGGTTAACTTCTCCTATCACCAGTGTTGAACCTCCTTCTAATCCTTTACCTAGTATTCCTATCTATACTCCCTCTTTGGTGATTGTGATGGTTCCCTCTATTCCTATGAGTGTTCCTCCTGTGTCCCTTCCTGTATCATAACCTTCATATCGTAATGTTCCTTTTACTTATTCCAATCTGTTTCCAACTGTAGTTCCTAGTGTTCCTCCAGTTGTTTCCTCTATTCTTGCAGCTTCTTACACTTTACCAAGTGTGTCTAATGTTGCTAATCCCCCTATTTCCTCTAATGATTCAACCATCATTAGTTTGGCTCAAACTGTATCATCCTTACAACAACAACTTCCTTCCTTAACTCAAAACAAGTTTAGTATTCCTACATGTGACATGGGAAGTCACTTGTCTCGAGATATTATTCGTACTCTTGTTCCTCAGCAAGGTGATATGCCTCATCTTGAGAATTATAATAGAAAAGGAGATCCTGTTCATCATGTTAAAACATTCCAAATCCTTTGTAGTGATTATGCTCATGACCATAGGATTTTAGCCAAACTGTTTGCTAGAACCTTTCGTGACAAGACCTTAAAATGGCATTGTTCTTTGCCTCCCTATTCAATTGATTCCTTTCCACAACTTCCTAATGCTTTTATTCAACAATTTCAAAATAATATTGGTCTGCAAGTGTCTTTGACAGATTTAATGCATTGTAAACAAAGTGTTAAAGAAAAATTGACTAAATTTATTGGTAGATTTAGGCATTTACATGCTCATATTTCCTATCCTATTCCTGATATTGATATTCAACGTATGTTTATTTCAAATTTGCAAAAGGATATTAGAGATAAGATTCTGCTTACTGAATTTACCTCTTTTCAACAACTTTGTGCAGCACTTCATCATTATCAATTACAAGTGAGTCAATTTGAGAGCACCACTCCAATGGCTCTTGTTTTAGTTGATAAGAGTGATGCTACTCCTAATCCAAACAAGTTTCAAAAATTTAATAATTATGTCAAGATAAACAAACAAGTGAATGCAATTGTTGATTAGGTTGTTGTTGCATCTCATAATGCCACTTCTACATCCACTACTTTTCAATTAAATTGTATGTTTACTCCTCTTTCTGAAACTTTACATGCTATTATGAATAGGTTGTTAGCTACTAATATGATTACTTTACCTCCTATTTGACCTCTTTTACCTACTACAATTGCATCTAAATCTTTTGATCAAAATTCTTTTTGTCAATATTATGGTCAGAATGGTCATGATACTGAGAGATGTTATTCTTTAAAACATAAGGTTCAAGATCTAATTGATTCTAAGGTTTTATCTATTGATAATTTGGATAGTAGTGGGAATCAATCTATCTCTCCTCCTAATCAGAACCTTCAAATCTATACGAACCCTTTACCTATGCATGATACTAATACTATTCCTCAACCATCTACTATGGAAATTGTGTATGATTCAAAGATGGATGATTTAAATCATGTTGTTAATCAAGTGGAGCATATTGATAAGTCTATATCTCCACCTCACTCTCAACCTCAAATTCAACCTCTGATTCAACCTCAAGTTCAATCTCAACATCGACCAAAACCTAAGTGAAACCTCAACCTAAACCTCGACAACAATTCAAGAATAAAAGACCTCAGGAACTTTTGATTACCTTTGATGACTCTGAGATTATTAAAGCTCCTGATGGTCCCCTTTACATTACTGCTAGGGTTTCTCAGATACCTACTCGTGGTTGTCTTGTTGATCCTACCTCCTTAGTTAATATTATCACTGAAGAAAATCTTTTTATGAAAAGTTTACAACATGACTTCTATGATACATCGGAAGTGTGGATTAAAACTTTAAATGGTTTTATTTATCCCTCATTTGGTTCTATTACTTTACCGGTTGAACTTTTTGGAAAAATTGTGAACACTACCTTCGTTGTGGTTCCTACTTCTGATCAATTTCAAGTTAAGCTTGGTGTGCCTTGGTTGACTTCCATGCATGTTTTTGCTTCACCTATCCATAAGTGTCTTAATTTTATTCATGATGGAGAAGTGAAGATGATTAATCATAGTCTATATCAACCTTATAGGCCTAGAGATTCTGCTGCTCTAGATTTCTTTTGGCCTTCCTTACCTAATTCATGTCCTCCTTGATCGGATAATCTTTTTCGATCATATCAAGCTTATAAACATCATAAGATTCTTCAATTAAGCATACCTCCTATGGATCTTAATCATGGTCTTTTACCTACACCTTCGATACCTCCTTTAACTATGGCTTCTAGTTCTGTTAATCAAGTTCCTTCTACCAAATCTATCAAAGATCCTATGATTTTTTCTCCAATAGTTAATAATCCTATTGATCTTCCTAAAGAACTTGTGAAGGATCCCATGATTGTTCCTCCCAGTTCTCAACCTATTTCAAATAAATCAAAATGTAATAGGTCTGCTAATGAATGTCGTAAAAAGCATCGTGCTCATGCTAAAGCTAAAAGATCTCTACTTTCTTCGGATAAATCTATACATAATGTATTAGAAGATGTTGCTACTAATAATGATGTTCACATGCATGATTATGATGATTCTATTTGTATCTTAGATCCTATTTTAATTAACTTGGATGAAGAAGATACTCTTGATGATACTGATGATGTTAATGATGAATATGAAACTATTGACATTGACATTGATTTACCTAATATGATTTCATCATAATTAACTCTTACACCTAGTGTCAAACATTGTGATTCTCAAGAGGATCCTTGTTTGGAACTAGCTATCATTCCTACTGTGTTGGATATAGTCCCTCTTGCGAGTTACCCACCTTCCCTAAATGATATACAATGAGATGGGGAGAGTAGGTGGCATGCTTGATCGGCTTGTCCTTCATGGTAGCTTTGTTGTGTGTTTTCCTGCTGTACTATGCTTCTCCCATAATGTGTTTGATAAATGTTGTTAGATTCTTTTACATGATCCTTTTTACTCAGTTGGTGCAAGGTGATGAAGGAATTGAAAATTTTTGTTCAAATTCTTCTATATGTATCTCTATTCTTCTATGCGTTGTTCAATGTTATGTCATAACTATGCTTTTGTTCGTACATGTTTCCTTGTGTAATTTGCTTGGATTCGAGATATGGTAGCACTAATTCTTTTTGGTCTCCATGTCATGGTCCAAAAAGATTCTCCTTTTTATATCTTATGTGATCTTTCCTCCTTTGTGATTGTAGTTCTACTTTCTTTGGGGAATGATGTCAATTCATTTGCAATAATATCATATATATATTATCTTATGATCATACTGACCCCATGGTAGGTAGATCCCTTCCATGTTCTATGTATGTTTCTATTATATTTCCCTTGAGTTGTCTTCGTTTGGGGGCATCTTGACGTGGAAACGTAATCAGTGGAGTTGTTTATGTTTCCATTAAAGCCATTGCTCCTATCAAAGTGTCAACAATGACTTTAACGTGGG
Source organism: Chamaecyparis obtusa (assembly GCA_027943335.1). Classification (NCBI taxonomy): domain Eukaryota; kingdom Viridiplantae; phylum Streptophyta; class Pinopsida; order Cupressales; family Cupressaceae; genus Chamaecyparis; species Chamaecyparis obtusa. The sequence goes on from BSBK01004178.1 coordinate 1,010,358, forward strand.
GGCAAATGCTCTGCTCACCTGTTGCACACACACACTTTTCAATACACACATATTTTTCAAGATACTTCTTTTCCCTTTTGGGCTTGGTAACTAATCCTTAAAGCATGGATTTATATTTTAGGATCTCTTGATCCCTCTAGTTTCAAATACACATATATTGTGATCCCTTAAGGTCGGAAGTGTCCTTAAGATTGGATTTTTTTAATTTTTTTTTTAGTTTTATTCTTATGGAATAGAATATTCCTAAGGATAAATCCTTGATGGGTTGACTAGTGAGTAGCCACATTCACTAGGCGGTTCAATTCCATCTTTCCAGTTGCACCATTTTCCTGTGTGGTTCACAATGGGACATAAGTTCTCATTAGGTGAGGTAATCACACCTTCTTTCTCTCTCTAGAGATGTCTCTCTTATTGTGATCTAGGAGTTGACAAAGACTTGAGTCCCTGGGGGCTTAAGGTTCTCTTTGTCCTTTGGATTACGATAAGATTATCTTTTTATTCTAATCTCCTTTACCAAGAGTTTGCATCGAGTCCATACTCTTGCTAAAGTGGGGGCTTGATTTATCATCTTAAAATGGAAGAACTTCCATGATAAGAGAATTTATCCCTCTAAGTAAGTGGTTTGGGGTCATGTTAACCACCTTGATTGGGTCTTTGCATGTATTTGGCTTTTCTCCCCACTTTCCACTTCTTCCCTCCACTTGATTTCTTCATTCTAGGTGAAATTAGGGTTAGGATCTTAAGGATTCTCCTAAATTTATCTCTTCCATGGCTCTATTTTCTAGGTAGGATTTAGAAATGGATCCTCTTGGCCTTCATCTTAGTAATCATAGGATTTTATGTCTATTCCTGACATTTTGTCCTATTTTGGCACCATTTCTAGGTTTCTGGGCATCCTTGGGACCTCCTAATTTAGTTTTGAGTCAACCTAAGAAAAAGGTCAATGTCTTAGGTCAACCATGACTAGGTCAAGGTCAATCTCAACTTTGACCCCTTTCTCCAAAATTTCAAGATCTTTAATTTCCGGGCTTTGGGCTTTCAGGAAATTTATTTTCCCACCTCCGGGTTGGCCATTTCGGGTTTTGGGATGGTAAATTCTTTAATTTCATTTAATCTAGGTATATTTTCTAAAGGTGAGGACCTAATTGGGATTTAATTCTCCAAGGTGGCCCATCTAGAGGAGTGTGCCCTAGATCACTATAAAAGGAGGCCTTCCTCTCTCATTTTCACATCAAGTTTTCTCAATCAAGTTTTCATATCTCATCTAAAGCAATTTCATGAGCAAGTCTTCAAGATCTCAAGTGAAAGCAAGTAAATTCAAGTGTTCAAGCATTCAAGTGTTCAATCATTCATTCATCAAGGAGATCCATTGTTAGCTATTGAAGGATTCAATCTCTTTGGAGCCCCCTTCAAGATCCATCCTTCTCTATTCATTCAAGCCTTCTCATATACAAAGATCAAGTCAAGATTGGTGTTGAAGATCAAATACAATTGATTGGAGACATCCTACATCCATTGAAGTATTCCTATTTGTGGATTTGAGGATTCAAATCCTCTACTAGGACTTCAACATAAGCGAGGTGATTTGTTTCAATTACTTTGTTTATGCACAATACATTTCAATTCAATTTCAAGTTAATTCCTAAACTAGGGTTTGACCAAGACAAACCCCCTATACAACAAAAAACCCCATTTTCTTGCAGGTACAGGTACAGACTTTTAGATTTGAGAGTGAATTTGGATACCGTTTTCAGCCATCTTCTGGGATCAGTGAACAAAATTTGAATCAGACTTCAAATAAAGAATGTGGTATTTGACCTTTTATGAGGGTCAAACCTGAGCTGAGCCATCTTGAGGAAATATTTTTAGGTTTTCTCTATCTTAGCATTACCAGTCTAGAACAGGTTTCATATTTTCTTGAAAGTGCACACAGACATCAAAATTCAACATTTTCTAGATTTGCCCTAATTTGAGGTTAGTACTTGTATTTCAATTATTCTATATTCCAAGAATAACATCCATTCCAAAAAAGTGAAATATTAGATTTACTTTCTTTTCCATATTAACCATAAATTGATTTGATTGTGTATTAACCTCTAGGTTGATCAAATCAGATCTCTTCATTGGGGAATTTGGGTTTGAGAATAGGTCTCATATTTCCCCCTTTACATTTGAATAGAGGTGAATCCATTTTACATCTATTCATCTCCGAATCATTTAATAGGTATGATCTAAGCTACATCCAACTTAGACTATGAAACCCATTGTCTTCAATCGGTCTATTCTTCCATTTGACCAGATACTCCATATACTCTTTTCCTCTTGTACTCTTGCCAATTATTTGTCCCAAGATTTTCTCAACTTCTTCATTCTAGTTCTTAGGATATTCTATTGGTACTATCATTTCTTCATCGAGTTCATAGTACTCATACAAATCAGCATTGTTGAAATTAGATGATATATCCATGTCATCAGGTAACTCAATTTCATATGCATTTCCACTATCAAATTTCCTCAAAATCTTGCAAGGTCCAAACTTCTTCATCTCTAGCTTCTCATATGTTCCAACAGGAAATTGGCCTTTCTTCAAATGAACCATCACTTTATCACCAACATCAAAATTCTTATGTCTCCTTGATCTATCAGCTCTGTCTTTGTATTTCTAATTACTCTCTTCCAACTTGAACTTCACATCTTTAGGCAATGTCTTCATGTACTTAGAAAATTTTACTCCTTCAGTACTTCCCTTATTTTCATCATCAATGTATCTCAAATCAGATATACCTCTTGGTTGTAGACCATTTACAATCTCAAAAGGTGTTTCTCCAGTACTCCTATTCACTAAATTATTGTATGCAAACTTTTCTTGTGCTAGCACAAAATCCCAATTACTCGGTGTGTCTCCAGCTAAACATTTCAAAAGATTACCCAAACTTCTATTCACATCCTCTGTCTATCCATCCATTTGTGGGTAAAATGTAGAACTATATTTGAACTTGGTGCCAAACTTTTTCCAAAGAGTCTTTCAAAAGTATCCAACAAATTTACTATCTCAGTCAGAGATAATACTCTTTGATAATTCATGCAATCTAAAAATTTCCTTAAAGAAAAGATCTGCTACATGTACTGTATTTGATGTCTTTTTACAAGGTATAAAATGTGCCATCTTAGAAAATCTATCCACAACAACAAATATAGAATCATTACCTCTTACTGTCTTTGGTATGCCAAGAACAAAATCCATACTAATGTCAATCCAAGGTTTCTCATGAACAACAATCGGTATATACAATCCAATATTCTGACTAACTCCTTTTGCAACTTGACAAACTCCACAACTTTTCACAAATTTCTAAACATCTTTATACAACTGAGGGCAAAAGTATTTCTCCTTAAGAAAATTCAATGTTTTGTTAATTCCAAAATGTCTAGCCAACCACTACTATGTTTCTGCTTTATCAAATTATTTCTCATTGGTCCTCTCGGTATACACAATTGAATACCTTTAAACAACATACCTTCTTGAATGAAATAATCTTCCCATTTAGTACTAGGTTGATCTTGAGTGGGTTCTCTACACTTTCTCCACAGCTTAGAAAAATCAGGATCATCCTCATAAGAATATTTCATCTCATCAAAACAAGGAACTTGAATTTTCATCTCGGTCATCAAAGATCTTCTTCTACTCAATCCATCAGCAACTTAGTTAGTGACTCCACTCTTATGTTTTATCACAAATGTATAACTCTGAAAATACTCAACTCATTTCATATGTATCTAGTTCAACTTATTCTGACTACCCAAGTATTGTAAAGCCTTCTGATCAGTATACAACAGAAATTCACTCGCTATCAAATAATGTCTCCATTTCTTCAGGGCTTGAACAATAGCATAGAATTCTTGATCATACACAGAATATTTTCTCCTAGCATCATTCAACTTTTCACTAAAGAAAGTAATAGGTTTACCTTCTTGACTCAACACAGCTCCAATTGCACTACCACTTGCATCACATTCCACTTAAAATACCTTATTGAAATTAGGTAATGCCAAAATAGGCAATTCAACAACCTTCTTCTTCAGAGTCTCAAAACTTTTATCAGCTCCATGTGTCCACTTGAATATTCTCTTGTCTCCTCTCATAGTCTTAGTCATTGCATTACAAATTGTACTAAAATTTCTAATGAACTTTCGGTAAAAAATTGCAAGTCCATGAAATGATCTTACCTCACTAGCATTTTCAGGTGTAGGCCATTTCAAAATGGCTTCAACCTTTTCAGGTTCCATCTTCAAACCATCAGCTGAAATAACAAATCCCAAATACACAATCTCCTCTTTCATAAGTGAACACTTTTTTAGATTTATTAGCAACTTTTCCTCTTTCAATCTCTACAAAAATTCTCTAACATGCAATAAATGTTCTTCTCTGGTCTTACTGAATATCAGAATGTCGTCAAGATATACAATCACAAACTTACCCAAGAATTTCTTCAGAACTTCATTAATCAATCTCATAAATGTACTCGGTGCATTAGTTAAACCAAAGGGCATAACTAACCACTCATACAAACCTTCTTTTGTCTTGAAAGAAATCTTCCATTCATCACCTTCTCTGATTCTGATTTGATGATATCTAATTTTCAAATCAATTTTGGTAAAATACCATTCTCCAGTCAAACTATCCATTATGTCATCCATTCTCGGTATAGGAAACTTATACTACACTATTATCTTTTTGATTGCTTTGGAATCAGTACACATTCTCCATTCTTCTTAGGTGCCAATACAATAGGTACTATAAAGGGACTCAAACTTTCTTTGATCAAACCTTTCTCCAACAATTCTTGAATCTTTCGGTTCAATTCTTGATTCTTGGTAGGTGTTAACTAATGAGGTGACTTATTTGGTAAACTAGCTCCAGGGATAAGTTCCATGCAATGATCAATGCTTCTTTTTAGTGGAAAACCATTAGGTACATTATCAAAAATGATATCACTATACTCGGTGAGAAACTTATCAATCTCCTCAGGAACACTATCCTTAGTTTTCTTACTCAATTTTTTAGGAATCATGACAAAACATACATCATTCTTTTTCAAATCCTTAACAAACTTTCTTCCTTCCATCAAGCAAACTTTCACAGATGTGCAAACATTACTAACAGGTTCTTCCATCAAAGGTAACAAGATTTGTTTCTTTCCATTAGCCACAATAGTATACTTTTGCAATCTCCCATCATATATAGCATGTCTATCATATTGCCAAGGTCTACCCAACAAAATATGACAACAATCCATAGGCATGATATCACACGACACCTTATCATAGTACTTCCCAATTTTCAAATTCACATAGCATTATTCACTTACCAAGAGTGTGTGCTCATCTTTGATCCATGAAATTTGATAGGGATTCAGATGTTCCAACCTTTTCAACTACAATTTTGTGACCATCTCCTTAGATGCCAGATTCTCCAAGCTACCACTGTCAATGATTACCTTCCAAACTTGTTCAGAAACTCTACATCTAGTCTTGAACAAACTCTTCCTTACTAGATTTTCCTTTTTACTTTCATTCCATAGTGCTCTCCTTACCATCAAGTTATTTTCCTTCTTAGGTTCATTCGGTGACTCTTCTTGCACCAAAGCATTCTGACTATTACCAACCTTCTTACTTGCTTGTGTACCTTCAAATGATCTATGTCCTTCTTCTCCACAATTGTAACAAGTTCCTTGGGAAGTTCCTCTGCTATAACCACCTCAGTACTTACTACCTCTGCCTCTAGATGAATGTTCACCTTTCCACTCGGTCTTGTCTTTATCTAGGCTTGTCTTTTCTAGTTTAGATCTACTATTTTCACCATAGGATCTTCCTCCTCCTCTAGGGAATATACCACCTCGACCTCTTTGTCTTTGTTTATGTCTCTTATTCAATTTCTCCTCAGCTTTCAAAAAATAATGATAAGCCTCTTCAATATTCTCCAATTTGACCATACTGATCCCTTCTTGGATGGAAACTCTCAAACCATTCAGATATCTAGCGATTCTTTCTACATCATCTTCATCATATCAAAATCTGATATCTAATCTATAGAATTCCTTAGTATATTCTTCTACCGAGCTATCTTTCTGCTTCAAGCTTTGCATTTGCCTAACTATGTTAATCTGATAATCACATGGCAAGAACTTTCTTTTCAACTTATTGACCATTTTACTCCATACCTTGATTTTGTCTTTGCCTTTCCTTTTCCTATCCAGCTGTAGATGTTTCCAGCATAAGGATGCATGACTTTTTAGCTTTGTGCTTGCAATCTTCACTTTCTTATCTTTAGGTACATTCTCATACTCAAAGTACTTTTCCATCTCGGTGATCCAATCTACCAATTCACCAGAGTCCAAATTTCCACCATACTCAGGAGGATTAAACTAGTGTAGACTTTAGACTTGTCAAAGCCTTCAAGAATATTTCTTCACCCTGATCCATCACATGTGCAGGTTCTGCATTACCTTGTTCTTCCTTAATTTCATCATCACTAACATATTCAAGATGTCTGCCTCTTCTCTGGGCTGTCTCAAAAGCTTCCAATCTAGTAGCAATTTGTCTCAACATGTCTGCCAATCCTGGATTTGCATCTCACCTCTCGCAAACCATCTTGAAAACCCTCTACAATTGCAAGTCAGGTTGCAATCTGCTACCCCACAAAAAATCAACTAGGGCTTTACAAGAAAGAACCTACAAATCTAGATTCACAAACCTAGATCCAGATCTCAACCATGCTCTGATACCACCTGACACAAAGGAGGATGACAAAGGCCAAGGAATGTTAGAAAGTAAAGATCCCCAAGATAACTGAGAGGGGGGGTGAATCAGTTATCAGATAATTTATCCATTCAATAGCTTTACACAATATAATCAATGTACTAATCAACCATAGAAAGATAACCATACACAATTGCACAATAACACAAGATATGTTAACTAGGGAACCTCTTGAAAAGAGTAAACCCCGGTGGGAATGATGCCCACAAAATGATGTACTAATATGAAAGTTCCTTGTTAGAGGATGGACCCTATTAGGAGTCTTATGAAATACATTCAGTACATATAAATCTCTGTTAGGAGATTTTGAATCCCTGTTAAAAGATTCTAACCCGGTTAAGAGTTTATGGAAGACAAAAGGACCCACTGCCCAAACAGCTTCAAGGCAAGATCTCTGAACCCACTGTCCAAAAGATCTTAGAATTATTCAATAGAATAATATGAAATATATATTACCTCCTTCACACTATGCCAAAACTACACTCTCTACTACACAAGATCACAATTCCAGATCTCTGTACTCACAAGTCTTCCTTCATCACTGAATTAGCTCTTTTCTTCACTTCATGCATATATTCGCATCTCAATCTTCATAGTAAACATTACAATAAGTAAAAAATTCCTTCTTATATAACAAAATCAAATAATTTCAAATGAGTCGGTCCTCGATTACAAAATAATAAATTCTACACGCTACACACAAAATTCACATAAAATTGTCAGCTTCCAGTTAGTGTAACTTTCTCCAAACATATCCTCAAAGTTTGCACTATGAACCACATAATTATTAACGAGTCTCCAACATCCCTTTAACTACACAAAATTAGATTCCATCCCAGCTAAGAGATATCCTCCAATTTCTGAACATCGCTACACAGAAACACTGTCTAAACACTGCTTTCACCAAAATGCTCATAACTCTTACAAATGAATGAATTTCTTTTTGTGCTATTAACCATAGGTTAATAACACACCAAAGAATATACCATCAATTGCACAAAAGCCAATCTACAATACAACATGTGTGCAAAACAAAATTATACATGCTTTCCTGCTAATATCCAGAATATCACTGTGTTGACATCAATGACAATCCAACTCATCAATGCAACAACAACTGTTACAGAATGATTGCCAAAACACTTTGCATTCATTCCTAACAATCTCCCCAATTGGCATTGATGGCAACATATATGAAAAACATCCAATGTTCCAAAAATCCAATACTGCAACATCACTGCAAAATATCAAATCAAATCTTGCTTCATTTTCCTATTCAGGTCTCTCATACAATCCATAATGTTTTTCATGTATATCTCTCCCCCATTGACATCAATGACATAAATTCTATCACTAAGTCAACAACAACTTAATGTCAAAAGACACTTTTCATAAGAATACAATAACAAGAGTCCTCATGACTCAGCTCATAAACTCCCCCATAGAGGAAGTTCCAACATCCAATCTAGAAGAAAGATAGGGCTCATATACCACTGGATGGATGCAATCATCTGCATCAATTCTCAAAAATAGGTTAGGGCATAACCCCAAGCATACCTCTCAGATACACAAATGTATCCTTAGGTAAAGGCTTTGTAAATATATCTGCTATCTGCTCCTTTGTACTTATGTACTCCAATCTTACTTCTTTTTCTACAACTTTCTCTCTTACAACATGATACTTGATCTCAATATGTTTAGTCTTAGAATGTAAAATAGGATTTTTTGACATACTTACTGTACTGGTGTTATCACAATGTATAACAATAGGCTCATCAAACTTTATTCCAATATCTTTCAACATTTTCTTCATCCAAATAATTTGATTACAATTATTTGCTGTTGCAACATATTCTGTTGCTGTTGTGCTTTGTGAAGTACAATCCTACTTCTTACTTAGCCAAGAGACCGATTTTCCTCCAAGAAAAAAGGCTCCACCACTGGTTCTTTTCTTGTCATCAATGCTACCTCCCCAATCTACATCAGTATAGGCACATAAGGTAAAATCATCAGAATTCTCATACCATAATCCATAATCCATTGTTCCTTTCAGATATCTCAGTATCCTCTTTACTACTGCACAATGTGGTTCTCTAGGTTCTGCTTGAAATCTTGCTACAATCCCCACTGAATGTGCTATATCAGGTCTTGTATGTGTCAAGTACTGCAATCCTCCAATCATAGATTTGTACTTTTCTGCTCAACTGCTGATGTCTCATCTTTGCTAGATAACTTATGTCCGGTTACCATAGGTGTTCCAACAGGTTTAGAATCTTCCATTCCAAATCTTTTCAATAATTCATTTAAATACTTGGTCTGACTTACAAATATACCTTCCTTGCTTTGTGTTATCTATAATCCCAAAAAATATTTCATTTCTCCAATCATGCTCATCTCAAATTCAGTCTTCATTTCATCTGCAAATTTGTCACTAGCTTCATCTTCTCCTCCAAAGATAATATCATCAACAAATATAACTATAACTAACAAACCATTCTCAATTTCTTTTGTGTATAAGTTACTATCTGTTGTTCCTTTTATAAATCCCAATTTCAATAAATACTTATCCAATCTTGCATACTAGGTCCTAGGTGCTTGTTTTAATCCATATAAATCTTTCTTTAACTTACATACCATATCTCCTTCTTGTGTCAAAGGAAAAACTTTAGGCTACTCAATGTAGACTTCTTCTTCCAATTCACCATTCAAAAATGCTGACTTCACATCCATCTGATACACTCTGAATTTTTTGTAAGTTGCATATGCTAGAAACATTCTCATTGCTTCAAGTCTTGCCACAGGTGCAAAAGTTTCTTCATAGTCAATTCCTTCTTGTTGTGAATATCCTTTACATACCAATCTTACTTTGTTTCTTATCACTTCTCCTTGTTCATTCATCTTATTTCTAAATATCCACTTTGTTCCAATCACATTCTTGTCTTCAGGTCTAGGGACCAATTCCCATGTCTTGTTTTTTTCAATCTGCTCTAGTTCTTCTTTCATAGCATTGATCCAATGTTCATCTTCACAAGCTTCATTAGTAGTCTTAGGTTCAATTTGAGAAATCAAACATAAATGTACCTTATTTCGAGTCAAAACTCCTCTATCTAAACTTCCAATAACTTTCTCAACAGGGTGATGTCTTGAAGTATACCTGTTAGGTGTCATAGTTACTGATCTTGTTTCGACTGTAGATTCTTCTCTGCTTCCTTCTCTATTTTCTTCTCTATTTTATTCTTTGTTTTCTTCTCTATCTTCTTCAATATGACTTTCATTCATCACATCACTGTTAGTTTGAAAAAATAATTCTACATTTTCAAGGTTAGGCTGAGGTTGTGCTTCTCCATCAGATTCATAATCAAGCATTCTTTCCTGAATTTTAAACTTCTCATCAACTTTTACATTTGCACTTTCAACAATAGTCTTAGTTCTTTTGTTATAACATCTATATGCTTTTCTTTTTAAAGAATATCAAAGAAATATTCCTTCATCACTTCTAGGATCAAACTTTCCTATATCATCATCTCTCTTTATATAACATTTACTTCCAAAAATTCTAAAATACTTAACTGAGGGTGTATGTCCAAACCATAATTCATAAGGTGTCTTGTTTGTATCTACTCTGATTTGTACTCTGTTCATAGTGTATACTGTTGTGTTCACTGCTTCTCTCCAAAAAGTCTTAGCCAAATCATTTTCAAACAACATAGCTCTTGTTGCTTCAGTTATTGACCTATTCCTTCTTTCTGCAATACCATTTTGTTTTGGTGTTCTAGGGGCTGAAAGTTGTCTCTTAATACCATTCATTTCACAAAAAGTGTTAAACTCTCTAGATGTAAATTCACCACCTCTATCAGATCTTAGACACTTAATCTTCATTCCAGATTCATTCTCAATTTTTCTTTTCATGATCTTAAATTTATCAAATGCTTTATATTTTTCTTTCAAAAATGTAATCCACATCATTCTTGTAAAATCATCAACAAGAATCATAAAATACCTTTCACCATAGAATCCTCTAGTCCTAGTAGGATCACTCAAGTCTGTATGAACAATCTCCAACTTCTCTTTCGAAGTGAACTTCTTATTGGGAAATGAACTCCTTTTCTACTTTGCCATCATACATTCTTTGCAAATCATGTTAGTAGGTTTCATAATTCTAGGTAAATCTCTTACCGCATGTGTAGTGCTCACCTTGACAATATTATCAAAGTTTATATGACAAAACCTTTTATGCCATAACCAACTATCATCAATCCTAGTTATCAAACATGTCATCTCAGTAGGACTCAACTGAAATACATTACCTCTGGTTCTGGATCCTTTTCCAATCAGATTTCCATCTTTATCTTTTATCACACAAGTTTTCTCAGAAAACCAAACTTGATAACCCTTGTCAGCCAATTGTCCAATGCTTAGTAGATTATGTCTTAGTCCATCAACAAAGTAAACATCATCAGTGTTAGTCTTTCCATCAAGAGTAATAGATCCTATACCCTTAATCAAACAAGGTGCATTGTTACCAACTCTAACAATTCCTCCATCATAATTATCTAACTTAACAAACTTTCTTTTATCTCTAGTCATATGATGTGAACAACCACTGTCTATAATCTAATCAGATTTCTTTTCAACTTGTGAAACTAATGCTTTTTCTTCCCTTTTATCAGATTCAGAACTTTCTTCTTTAATTGCTACAAATCCTATTTCCTCAAAGTTATCATTATCACTGTCACTTAAATGTTTTTCAATTCTTGCTTCAAAATCTTCATCATTTGCATAATAACATTCTTTAGATCTCGTAGGTTTAAAGTTGCTTCTATACTTCTTAACTCTTTTAGGACATTTAGATGCAAAATGACCATATTCTTGACAAGTCCAACATTTAAATATTTTCTTACCATCTGGTTCTCTTTTTACAAGTAATGCAATACCTTCTTCAATCTTCTTATCTTCCTCAGATCTGCTACTGCTAGCATAATCTCCATTCACACTAGTACTTCTTGTAGGTCTAATGCTAAGAGCACTGAATGCTGTTTCCATTCTAGGTAGCTCTCCTGATAATCTCAAGTTCATCTCTGCTATTTCTAATCTTCCAAGAAGAGTCTCTCTTGAAAATTTTGATGTACAAGGTATCACTTGTTCAATCATTTGTGTTGTCTACTTGAATACTGGTGTCAAAGTTCTCAGAATTTTCCATATCACTTCATTCTCTGTCTTATCACCTCCACAAGACTTTATTCCTATCACAATCTCAGACATCCTACCAATATAACTTCTAATAGATTCATCTTCCATCATTCTGATATCTTCAAATGCACAAATCCAATTATGTAATCTAGCCTTCTTTGCATGTTCATCACCTTCAAAAGTAGAATGTAAAGCTTTCCAAATTGCATGAGATGTTTTCAAACATCTTACCTGACTATACTCATTCTCCGATAGTGCTGACAAAAGTGCTTCTCTTGCAAGTATGTTACACATGAATAGATCTAGTTCATCTTTAGTTCTTGCCTCTAGATTGTCTTCCTCAATGATAGTCTTCTCATTCTTTGTAATTAACCAATAACTTGGTCCTAAACACAATAGATGTGTCTTCATCTTTTCTTTCCATCTGTCAAAATTTACTCCATCAAACTTAGGGCTTTCTTTTCTAAAATTCACCATGGATCTCCTTAAGTTGTTAAACTTTTCTTTCAAGGACCTGTTGCTCTGATACCAATTGTTACAAAGTAAAGATCCCCAAGATAACTGAGAGGGGGGGGGGGGGGGGGGGGTGAATCAGTTATCAGATAATTTATCCATTTAATAGCTTTAAACAATATAATCAATGTACTGATCAACCATAGAAAGATAACCATACACAATTGCACAATAACACAAGATATGTTAACTAGGGAACCTCTTGAAAAGAGTAAACCCCAGTGGGAATGATGCCCACAAAATGATGTACTAATATGAAAGTTCCTTGTTAGAGGATGGACCCTATTAGGAGTCTTATGAAATACATTCAATACATATAAATCCCTGTTAGGATATTTTGAATCCCTGTTAAAAGATTCTAACCCGATTAAGAGTTTATGGAAGACAGAAGGACCCACTGCCCAAATAGCTTCAAGGCAAGATATCTAAACCCACTATCCAAAAGATCTTAAAATTATTTAATGAAATAATATGAAATATATATTACCTCCTTCACACTATGCCAAAACTGCACTCTCTGCTACACAAGATCACAATTCTAGATCTCTGTACTCACAAGTCTTCCTTCATCACTGAATTAGCTCTTTTCTTCACTTCATGCATATATTCGCATCTCAATCTTCATAGTACACATTAAAATAAGGAAAAAATTCCTTCATATATACCAAACTCAAATAATTACAAATGAGTCAGTCCTGAATTACAAAATAATAAATTCTACACGCTACACACATCATTCACATAAAACTGTCGGCTTCCAGTTACTATAACTTTCTCCAAACATATCCTCAAAGTTTGTGCTATGAACCACATCATCATTAATGAGTCTCCAACATCCCTTTAGCTGCACAAAATTAGATTCCATCCCATCTAAGAGATATCCTCCGATTTCTAAAAATCGCTACACAGAAACATTGTCTAAACACTGCTTTCACCAAAATGCTCATAACTCTTAAAAATGAATGAATTTCTTTTTGCACTACTAACCATAGGTTAATAACACACCAAAGAACATACCATCAACTGTGCAAAATCCAATCTACAATACAACATGTGTGCAAAACAAAACTGTACCTACTTTCCTGCTAATATCCAAAATATCACTGTGTTGACATCAATGACAATCCAAGTCATGAATGCAACAACAAATACTAGAGAATGATTGCCAAAACACTTTGCATTCATTCCTAATAAGGAATGGCACACCCTAACCAGATCCACCTTTCTCAACAACACGCGAAAGCAACAACAACACAGTGGGAGAGAGAGAGAGCAACCAGATCATTCATATATTAACTTCAATTGATTCATACATGCCAGGTTGTAAGGCCTTCCCAATTATGACTAGATATTACTATGAATTATAGAAGTCCTCCAACATGTGAGGATCTTTCAACAGTCTCTAATCTTTTAACTTCTAACCTCTAGCAAAAAACTACCTCCTAAACTCTAACCAAACAACTACATTTATACAAGAGTCTATCGAACTGAGTGGGCCTTCATATCCATAATCAATGAAAGATATGGTCAGATCTAGGACCAAACACTTCCCTATGATGGATACCAACATTAAATCTATGACCCATAATAAATGCACAAGTCAACCCAAATAAAAACTCAAATAAACTACTCGGTAACAAGGATGACCAAGCAATAGACAAGCATCACCAAGTGCTAGTGAAATAACCGACCACCCAGGAGAGAACCGACCACACTCGGTAACCAAAGGAAACTATCCAACCACCGACCAACTGAGTTAAAGAAGGAACCAAGCAACATAAACAAACTTTAAATTATTTTTGGTGACATAGGATTGCCAAGGTCCCGAGATGCTCCTGCATTAATATGTCTGCAAGTTGTTCTTTTGATTTCACAAACTCTAGTTTCACTTGCTTTTCTTGTACTTGTTCTCTCAAATAGTGATACTTAATAGATATATGCTTTGTCTTTTCATGCATCACTGGATTCTTAGAAATGTTTATAGCACTTGTGTTGTCACAATATATTATCACTGGATCAGTGATCTTTTCATTCATCCCTTTCAAAATTTATTTTATCCATGTAATATTTGAAAGATTAGCAGCAACATCAACATATTTTGCTATAGTAGTAGATTGAGAAATACATTCTTATTTCTTACTTATCTAAGAAACTAACCTTTCTCCCAAAAACAATTCCTCACCGGTAGTGCTCTTTCGGTCATCGATGTTTCCAGCCCAATCTACATTGTTGTAAACTTGTAGTTCAAAATTACTTTGTTTCTTGTAGCATAAACCATAATTTTTAGTGTTTTTCAAGTATCTCAAAATCCTCTTAACAAAATTCATATATGATTCCTTAGGATTAGCAGAAAATCTTGCTACAATCCTGACAGCATGTTCAATATTTGGTCTAATATGCACAACATACATTAATTTACGAATCATTGATCTATATAGTGTTTGATTTACCTTGGTTGATTAATCATCTTTTGTTAATTTGCATCCTGTGACCATGGGTGTACCAACCAGTTTTGAATCTTCCATTCCAAAGGTCTTCAATACTTCTTTGATGTACTTTGATTGTGTAATGAATATCCCTTCACTTTTTTGTAGAATTTGAAAACCAAGAAAGAATTTAATCTCTCCAAGCATTGACATTTCAAATTCCTTTCTCATTTCATCAACAAAAGATTTGCAAAGATTATCATGTCCTCCAAATATAATATCATCAACAAAAATTTCACCAATGAGAATATTGTCATTAGTTTCACCTTTCAAGTACAAATTTTTATTGTCACTTATTATAACAAATCCGATACTAATAAGCTATGAATGCAGTCTCTCATACCATGCTATCGGTGCTTGTTTTAGTCCACACAGTGCTTTGTGCAACTTACATACCATGTTCTTCTGATTTGGATCAACAAAACCTTCAGGTTGTTCAAAGTAAACTTCTTCCTCAAGTATTCTATTCAAAATGAAGATTTAACATCCATTTGATATACTTTAAATCCTTTGTGGGAAGCATATGTAAGAAATATTCTAACTCCTTCAAGTCTTGCAACTTGTGCAAAAGTTTCACCATAGTCAATTCCTTCTTGTGCATATCCTTTACATACAAGTCTTGCTTTGTTCCTAGTGACTTCACCATTCTCATTCAACTTGTTTCTGAATATCAATTTGGTTCCAATAACATCTTTATCATGTGGTTTCAGTTCCAATGTCCATGTTTTGTTTTTCTCTATCTACTCAATGTCTTCATTCATTGTTTTAATCCATTCCTCATTCTCAAGTGCATCCCTAACATTTTTAGATTTAAATTTGCAAACTAAACATGTGTTGTGTCTCAACTTACTTTACGTCATCATGCCAAATTATTTAGTGGTGGTGTTATTTTCTAGTTTTGGTATATGGATTTTTAAAAAATTATAGTTTTTGGTATATGGATTTTGCAATTTTAGAGGCTTTGTTCGGGCTCATACATACATATTTTTAGATGCCATTTTTTTGAAATTGAATAATTTTTTGAGTACTTTCAAGATTTGCAATAATATTGTAGCCTTGTTTGGGAAAAAATATCACTTTCAGAAATAGGTCTTTTTTGGCCTTGTATGATCATTGTAATGCTTAGGATTTGATTTGATTTTGAGTAATATTAATTTGAGTCTGATTTGGCCTCATAAAGTCAGTTGTAAATATCAAAACCAAAAGTCCACTTTGGCCGACATTGGCAAGTGGAAATTGTACACACACTATATATAAAGTGCCAAAATCATCATTTTTTTAGGGGGGGAGGTCTTCTGTGCTTGTGTTTCTTCCTTTCTTGTGCTCTTTCATTTTTTTCATTATGGGTTCTATTGAAAGATAATGTATGGAGAAAGTTAATAGTAAAAGTTTTAAATCCTTATATGGATGGTACAATTAAAAAACCTATTGATGATGATGATGTTGCAATAGCTAATTGGGAATCCAAAAAATTTAAGGCTTTAAGAGTCTTGAGAGAAAATGTTTTTGAAGCTGTCATGTATCACATCAAATCCATGAACAATGCTAAAGAAGCTTGGGATAAACTTATATATTTTTTTGGTAAAGTGGAGGAAGATATGAGATTATCAATTGAGACTAATCTTCTCAAATTGGAGCCTAGGAATTTTGACACAATCTAAGATTATCTCAACAAAGTCAATGAATATAGAGCACAACTTGAGGATTGTGGTAATCCCATGAAGGATGAGAAGTTGATTAATCACTTTTTGAAAAATATTCCTCCTGAATATGAAGATTTTGTTTCAAGTGACAATACTCACATGTTGACTTTGAGAAGTTCCTTCACTAAGAATTCATTTGAGTCATTTGTAGAAATGTTGGTCTTAGAACAAGAAAGATTGATGAGTATGGGGATTCTCAAGTCTTCAAATTCTAAGGCATTGGTGGCTAATAATTGGAATCAAATGAATCAAGGTGGCAAAGGTTCCAACAAGAAGAAAAAGTAGTGGAAGGTCAAATCACAATTAGACAACCAATAATCTTCCTCCTCATAACAAGGAAAGTCTTTTTCCAACAACAAGGGGAACAATTCTAAGAAGGAGAAGAAAATGTGTGCATATTGCAAGAAGCCAAAGAATGATGAGCATCAATGCCACAAGAAACAATTTGATGAGTTAACAAACATAATCAAGAAGCATCATATTGATTTTTTGAGTGTTTACAAGGGAAATGAGTCAACACCTTCCACTTCAAAAGGTAAGGGGAAAGTAATGGTGGAAAGTAAAACTAATTCAAAGGATTAGATTTTTTATTTAGCTACCCAAGGGTGCTTCAAAGGAGAAATTTTCTTCTTTGAAACCATATAAGGTACCTCACATATATGTAGGAGATGATACACAAGTGTAAGTTGAGATAAAAAAATGGAACTTTCAAAGATGTTATCTATGTTCCAAACCTTAGCACCAACCTCTTTTCAATTTACCAAATCACTCACTATGGAGGTGGATATAAAGTTGAGTTCCTTCCTGATTTAGTTGTAGTAAAAAATATTAAGGATGATTTTTTGGTGGAAATATGTAAAGATAATCATGACACAAAGATTTATTCATTTTCTCATTTTATGCCTAAGTCTCCTTCACATGTCTTGTTGACACACTCAAATTCACAAAGTAAACTTTGGCATAAAATATTTGGACATCTCAACTATCGCTATCTTCAATAGCTTAGAAATAAGGATATGGTCAAAGGTATACCTCAAGTCAAGTATTCAAAAGGTGTATGTTCAGGTTGTGAAGTGGGAAAATGCCTCAAAGAGAATTTTCACAAGGGGAAGTCTTGGAGAGAAAGATTTGTTCTCAAGTTGGTTCATAGTGATGTAGCAA
Organism: Chamaecyparis obtusa; assembly: GCA_027943335.1. Lineage (NCBI taxonomy): Eukaryota > Viridiplantae > Streptophyta > Pinopsida > Cupressales > Cupressaceae > Chamaecyparis > Chamaecyparis obtusa. The sequence goes on from BSBK01004178.1 coordinate 1,028,230, forward strand.
GCCCATTTCTAGTTTCATCATTTGGTAAGGCTTTCTATGCACTCAAATTCATTGATGGATTTTCATGATACACTTGGGTCTACTTTATTGGTCACAAGAGTGAAATTTTTGATACATTTATCACTTTCAAGGCTCGTGTTGAGAAGCAATCAGGGGAATCCATCAAGATTCTTCATACAAACAATGGAAGGGAGTATGTGAATTCAAGGCTTGTAGAATTTTGCATACTTGAGGGTATTGATCTTTAGCATTCAGTTGCATACACTCCACAATAGAATGGTGTTGCAGAAAGGAAGAGTAGAACTTTGAAGGAGATGGCCACTTGTATGATTCATGTGAGGTCTCTTGATCAATCGTTTTGGGCTGAAGCTATATGTTGTTCCAATCACATCCAAAATATAATTCCTCATAATACCTTGGATGGAGTCACTCCTTTTGAGGCTTGGTGTGGTAGAAAACTAGTTGTGAAATGTTTTAGAGTCTTTGCATGTCCATATTGGGCATGCATACCTCCACAAAAGTGCAAGGCATTGGAACCACAAAGTACACCTTTCATATTTGTTGGTTTTCTTGAGATCTTAAGGAATACAAACTTATGGATCCCAAGACATGTGAGATCTTCTTTGAGAGGAGTGTTCAATTTGAAGAAAATTTTCCATGCTTGGCTTCTTCAACTCCTCCTTCCTCTATTTTGAAAATTGATAGTGATGATAGTGACTTAGAAGATGAAACTCCTTCAACCTTGAATTATATGCATCCACATTTGCAAGGTCAAGAAATAGTTGAGGACATTCCTTCTTCATCTTCTTCTTCCACTAGACCTCACTGGGCACAAAAAACACTTGATTCAACAGGTTCACTTGTGGGGAATCCTTCAGACACTATGAAGAGAAGGTCACAAAATAAATCATTTCCACATGCATTTATTGTAATTGCTTCAGATCCATAGACATTTAAGGAAGCTTCAAGGGTTCCTGAGTGTGAAAAATCTATGGAGAAAGAGTATAACTCTTTGATTAGGAATAACACTTGGGACATAGTTCCTCTTCCTAAGGGAAGAAATTTTGTTTGATGTAAGAGGATCTATTGAATCAAGTTTACAGTGGATGGAAGTGTGGAAAAGTATAAGGCTAGAGTTGTTGCAAAAGGTTTCTCTCAAGTTCCTACTGTTGACTATACTAAGACCTTTTCATTTGTAGACAAGATGAACTCCACTCATTTGAAGCTTTCTATTTTTGTATCACATGGTTGGGTTGTACATCCAATCGATGTGAAGAGTTTATTTCTACATGGGGATCTTCACGAGGGGATTTATATGGAGTAGACATGGGGGTTCATACATGATATATCTATGGTTTTTAGATTGAGAAATTCTATCTATGGCCTCAAATAGGCTCTTAGGGCTTTGTATGCCAAAATGGATTCCTTTCTTCTCTTAGTAGGGTTCACTAGGTGTCATTCATATTTGAATGTCTACATTATTTTTTTGGAATAACATGTTGAAGGAGGTTTCTACTGGTAAAGAATAAGATTGGTATACATGGTAATGAGTTATATGTTTTTCATTGATGTCAAACTATTTAGCATAATGTTTTGACTTATTACCATATCTTTTAGAATAAGTAAGGCTCTTATCAGGTAACTATTAAGACTAAAAATGATGGAAAGATGAATGATTTGATTGTTTATTAGAGTATGATAAGAATTTAAGATGAAGGATGCTATTCATAAAGATATTAATCAATTATGAGTAAAGGTGAAGGTAATTTGATTAAGGTACCTACCGATAATGTTGGATATTGCTGATGCATTTAATATGTTTAATCACTACACAACATCACTATTGGAATTGGTTACTAATGCTATTGTCATTCATGTTTTGTCATTGATGTCAACATATGTTTCTATGAAGAAAATAGACTAGTTATTACAGTGTATGAATTCCGTATGGATGATTCAGAATATGTGAACATAGTTATGTATAGAGGAAGGTGTTGTGATCTTATATCTAAGATCTAATGATGTAATATTGCATATTGGTTGAGTTATAGAAGATTTGGTGAAGACTAGTTACTGGATTGTGATAGTGGAAGATGATAGAGTAAGTCTCTATGTTTTGAGTATATCTTACAAGTGATGTGGATCCAGTGTATGTGAGCTTAAGGGATGTTAGATAACACACTCAGGAATGTTACTTGATCTTAACAAGTTATGGGAAGCCTAATGACATCATTGGTGGCATGTTTTCTGGATAAGACTTGTTTGGAGTTGACTTTGAAAGTGTAGCATGTATTATGGATTGCAAGAATGGATTACAGATATTGGATCTTAATTATTGAATTGTAATTGTTGTATACTTGTTCTAGATACCATGTGTATCTTAGCAAGGGGTTATGTAATTATTTGTATATTAGGAAATCCTAATTGGCCAGCCTGATGATCATTTATTTTGTAATAGGGTATATATGTAAGATCTTTCCTTTTTGAAAAGATAAGTATGGATGGGATATAAAAGAGGATTGTGGAAGCTACGAGCTTGTATCTTTTGTATGTAGAGTAGAGGATATTATATGTAATTCATCGAAACTGATCAAGAAAATATAGTTGCTATCAGACAGTTCACAAGGATTGTGTATTTCCCTTATATACACTTGTGTTGTGAATAGTGAGTTCTAGAGGTGGACATAACCTTTTTTGGGCAGTGAGCCTAATCTTTTCTTTGACTCCTAACAATGTTGGTCCTCTAACAAGGACTATGTATTGTAATGTTTTAATCAACTCCTAACAGGGCTAGATCTTTTAACAGGGATACAATACTCTCAGTACATTATTAGTGGGTGTTAATTCCCACTGGGGTTTTACCTTTAATAGGGTTTCCTTGATAACAAAATATTATATTATTGTGTTGGCATTTATTACATTATCATTCTATTTAGCATTGTTGATATTTAAAGTTTAATGTTCTATCCTACAATTGATTCAACCCCCGCCCCCCCCCCCCCCACCCTCTCAATTGTATTGATGGATTGTTATTCCTAACAATTGGTATTAGAGATACTGGCCCTTAGAGAGAAATCTTAACAACTTGAGGTGATCTTGGAGATGGAATTCTATAGGAAGGATAGTCCAAAATTTGATCCCAAAAACTTTGATAGTAGGAAGAACAAGATGAGAACACATTTGCTATGTTTTGGTATCGACTATTGGATGATCACAAAGAATGAGGTAACCATGAAGGCTGAGGATGAATTGGATAAAGCTACTGATGATGAAAAGAAGACATTTTCATATAACATGGTCTCAAGGAAAGCAATGATCAGTGCACTCTCTGAAGGAGAATTTAATGAAGTGAAAGATCTAGATTCAACAAACAAAATTTGGGTAAGATTAGAAGTGTTGTATGAAGGAGATAAGTTTACTAAGCAAGAAAAATTACAGAACTAGAAAACAAGAATGGAGAAGTTACAAATGAAAGATGATGAAAATATTAGGGCTTATGTACAAATAGTTACAAAGGTTGTGATTGGACCGAGAAATTTTGGAGGAACTTATGAAGAGGAAGAATTCATTGCAAAGATCCTTAGATCATTGACACCTATTTACAAGACCAAAGTTCAAGATATAGAAGAGATTATACCTTTGACTAAAAACTTTAGCAAAGAAATGTTGATTGCAAAGATAACTACCTTTGAAGCTATAGAATTGGGAGATTCTTTACCTAAAGTTGAAAGAACATTTAAGGCATCTACACACAAAAATATAATATCTAGAATTGCCAGCATCAACAGTGATAATATGAAAGAAGAACTTGGTGAATATTTTGATGAATTGGAACAAATACAAGAAGAAGAAAGAAAGCTAGATGAACTTGTCACCCTGATCGCTAGAAGAGAAAAGAGAGGTAAGTGTAAATTTGAAGGCAAGTTACCTTTGAAATGTTTTTCATACAATAAGATAGGTCACTTTACATCTAGATGTCCTACAAGAGTTCCAAAACATAAACCTAAGTTTTTCAAGCCTAAGTATTCTAAAGAAAAGGAATGTTATTATGCTAGTGAAGGTATTTATGATGATGATGATTGTGATTATGAGGAGATCGGATTTATTGTTATCAAAGATGAAAAACCATTACATGAGGAAAAAGATGTTAGAAATGTATGATGAATATATCCTATAGGGGAGTATTCAGAGTAATTTTGTAGTAGTTTTATGTTGCATTCATTACTGTGTTTGTCATTGATGTCAACACATTGATCTACTTGAGAAAAGTAGAGAAGCATAAAGTGTTTGTATTAGCGCACATGAAGAATTGTAGATCAAGATATGTGGGGTTGAGGACTTGTTCTATATTTTGTCCTAAGATTGTGGTTAAGAGTGTGTACGAAAATTCAATTATTCATGACAGTTATGTGTAATTTAGTAGAAATAGTATTCAGAAAGTGTTCCTGAGAAGCAGCTTGTGATAACTAGATTATATCTCCTAATTAGGATAGAATCTAGACATGCAAAGTTATACAGAGGTTGATGATATTTTGGAGGTGACTTGGATGAGACAACACAGTTAGAGGTCACACATGTGAAGAATTATTTAGTTTGGAAGTTGATAGTTTTATGTGGTTATGAAATATTATGTAACGTGTAATGATTTATATTTTATATTTGGTTAATCCTAGTTGGTTGACTCTATTGTAAATTATTTTAGTGTGGTATAAAGGAAGGATTATTTTCCTTGATTATAAAAAGAAGAATGTATGATGGAGAGAGATATATGATATTGATGTTGTAAGAGGATATGCGAATAAGAAGATATGGTACTAAGATCTAGTGAAGCAGTTGGTGCGGTTTTGGCATAGATAAAGGAGTAAATGGGATAAGTAATTATTGGTATTATTCTATTTGGATAATATAGAGATCAGTTGGACAGTGATTTTAGTGATCTCTCACTTGAAGCTATTTGGACAGTGGGTCCTTCTACCTTCCATAACTCTTAACCAGGTTATAATCTTTTAACAGGGATTCAAAGTCTCCTAATAGAGACTGATATGTACTAAATGTATTTCATTTAGACTCTTAGCAAGGTCCATCATCTCACAAGTAATTTTCATATTAGTACATCTTTTTTGGGTACCATCCCCACCGAGGTTTACTCTCTGATCAAGAGGTTCCATAGTTAACATATCTTGTGTTATTGTGTATGTTTATTTTTCTATGGTTGTTGTTTATATTGTTTATTTTTCTATGGTTGTTGTTTATATTGGTTACATGGTTGAAATCTGATAATGGTATTATAAGTTGTTTTTATCTGATAACTAATTCACCCCCCCCTCTCAGTTATCTTGGTGAACTTTAATTTCTAACAATTGGTATCAGAGTGATAGGTATTTGAAGGAAAAGTTTAAAAACTTAAGGAGATCTATGGAGAATCATTTCAAGAAAGAAAGCCCTAAGTTTGATGGAGTTAACTATGACAATTGGAAAGAAAAGATGAAGACACATCTATTGTGTTTAGGACCAGGATATTGGTTGATTACGAAGAATGATAAGACTATCATTAAAGAAGATAAAATTAAAGATTACACTGATAAGGAAAGAGATCTATTCATGTGTAACATACTTTCCAAAGAAGTACTTTTTTCAGCTCTTCTGGAGAATGAATACAGTCAGGTAAAAATTCCAGAGACATCTCATGAAATTTGGTTAGCTTTACAATCTACTTTTGAAGGTGATGTACATGCTAAGAGAGTCAGATTACATAATTGGATATGTTCATTTTAAGATATAAGAATGATGGAAGATGAATCTGTTAGAAGCTATATTGGTAGGATACCAGAGATTGTTGTAGGTATCAAAGCTTGTGAAGGAAATAAAAATGAAGATGAAGTCATATGGAAGATCTTAAAGACACTGGCCCCTGTGTTTAAGTAGACACCGCATATGATTGAACAAGTTATACCTTGTACTAAAAATTTTACTAGATAAAATATTCTTGGAAGATTACAAGAAGTAGAGACAGGCTTGAGATAGTCTGGAGATTTACCTAGAATTGAGATAGCATTCAATGCACTTAGTGTTTGCCCTAGTTTGTCAAGAAGTACAAGTGTCAGTGGAGATTATGCCAATTGCAGTAGATCTAAGAATGAAGAAGATAGAAAGATTGAGGAAGGAATTTCCTTGCATGTGAAAAGAGAACCTGAAGGTAAGAAAATCTTTAAATGTTAGACATGTTGAGAATATGGTCATTTCACATATAAAAGTCCTAAGAGAGTGAAGAATTATAAGAACTTTAAACCTAGAAGATTTAAATAATGTTATTATGCTAATGATGAAGAATTTGAGGCTAGCATTGAGAAAATATTAAGTGAAAGTGATGACATAGGATCTGTAGCAATAAAAGAAGAAAGCTCTAAAACTGAATTAAGAGAAGAAAAAGCTTTAGTTTCTCAACTAGAAAAAACAAAACTATTTGGATTATAGACAGTGGTTGTTCACATCACATTACTAGAGATATGAAGAAATTTATAAAGTTTAACAACTATGATGGAGGAATTGTTAGAGTTTGAAATAATGCACCTTGCTTGATAAAAGGAATATGATCTATTACTCTTGATAGAAATACTAGCAGTGATGATGTTTATTTTGTGGATGGATTGAAACATAACCTTTTAAGTGTTGGACAGTTAGTTGATAAGGGATATCAAGTTTGGTTTATTGAGAAGACTTGTGTAATCAAAGATAAGAATGGTAATATGATTGGAACTAGATCAAAAACCAGAGGTAATGTATTTTAGTTGAATCCTATTGAAAAGACATGTTTGATTATTAAAATTGATGATAGTTGGTTATGGCACAAAAGGTTCTACACATAAACTTTGATAACATTGTAAAAGTAAGAACTACATTTGCAGTAAGAAATTTACCTTACATTATAAAACCTACTAACATGACATGCAAAGAATGTGTTATGGCTAAGCAGAAAATAAGTTCTCTTCCCAGTAAGAAGTTCACCACAGTAAAAAAATTGTAAATTGTTCATACAGATTTGAGCAGTCCTACAAGGACTAGAGGATTCTATGGTTAAAGGTATTTAATGATTTTTGTTGATGACTTTACCCTATGTGTGTTGGAAACTGCAATTGAAACAATTGTTCTATTGTCATTGATGTCAAACCTTAATTGGTAAGACTATTGCTACTTAAGAAAATACTATATCTATTTGAGTGTTGCTAAGGGGCTAAGCAAGGTTGGTAACAATAGCACCTAAGGAAAGGTTGAGTTATCTTAATACTACAAAGTGTACTTGACTATGTTGCACTATGATGAGACAATGTATTGTTTATCTTAGTAAGATGGAAAACTAAACCAGTAGGCTTAACTGAGAAAAGAATGGAACAATCATGTTTAAGCCGAGTAATGTTAGTGTCGACGAGTTATTATATGCTGAGAAAAATTATAGTGTCAACCGAGCATTAGTAAATTGCCAAGGAAGACAGTGTAAGCCGAGGAAACAGTTTTAGTAATGACCAAGCTTTCTACATGAAGACCGAGTGGACAATCACAATATTGACCGAGCATCAACAATTTTATATTTGAAGAGAATTTAATTTTGGAGCCGACATTGTTGAATTCTTGGATTATGTAAAACATGTTGACTTTATTTATTGATTGTTTGGAAGCATTAAATGCACTGTAAAATGTTTTATTGTAAATCTTTAAGAGGTTTGAAGATGATTCTAGAAAAGGAGTCAAAGAACATGAAGTGGATAGATTCAATGAATTTGACCTAACCCTAAGATCTACGATTGAAATTGAGTGGCAAAAGATGAGTTAACCTAATTGAGGAAAATATAAGGGAACCTGAGCATTTTGATATGCATGTACATGGGTGAACAAAGAATGCTGGAAGAGGAAAGTTTTATTGACTAAATAAGCAGAAAAGGCTGAAGGAGAATTGTGGTGGTTGCTTGAAGAAAATTTCCAAGCAGATCAGAGATGGAGATGGAAAAGTTTCAAAGTTAGTAAACTAGCATTAGTGTATAGAATAGGATCTGATATTTGCAAAGTGAGTTGTATATTTTTTAGATAATACTGCAGCTACTTTCTAACCGTTGTAATAGTAAAAATCCTTTTAACAGAGGTTGACCTAACAGTCATATGTTAAATCCTTTGAACAAGGTTGCATTCTAATGGAGTGTATGTAAGTCCTACGACTAGGCTCACTTTTAACAGGGTGATTGAAATCCTTTAACCAGGTCACATTTGACAGTGTGTATTGTAACCTTTGACAGGGTTGGTTTTTTAGCGAGCTCACTTCAGAAGAGTGAAAATAATAGTAGCATGTTACAAAGTGGTTTTTCCCAAATTGGGTTTCCACTATAAATCTTGGTGTTAATACTTGTGTGAATGTTTTTATTTGAACATTACTATGTTTTGCAAGTTAAGTTACAGCTGGGTAGTGGATTGCATTGTTGTATGTTTCTATTATTGAATCAGTGATGACCGAGTTTGTTTTGGTTATTGGATCTAATTTAAGGATAAGTTTTTGAGATTGTTTTATATGTTAGGACCTGAGAACAATTGATTCACCCCCCCCCCTCTTTGTTGTTCTAAATCATATTAACAATTGGTATTAGAGCTAAGTTGCTTATTATTAGTGTTGACAGAAATCAAGTTTAAAGGGGCTTGAAGCAAATGATCAGGATGTATAAAAAGGAGGTACCGAAGCTAAATAAGGAAAACTTCCCTACATGGAAAAGCTTGATGAAGCTGCATCTAGCTAGTATTGGTGACTCTGCAAAGTAATACATTGAGAATAGCTATGTCTCACCTGTCACACATTTGACTGCCGAATAAATGAGAGTTAAGAAAGAACATAATTAGGCAATGCTAGAAATTGCATCTACCCTAAGCTATCTAGAATTTGAGGACATTAAGGACTGTACAACTGCAAAGGATATGTGGGACACTCTTGCAAGGATCTATGGTGGTGACTTAAATGTGTTGAAAGCAAAGGCCAAGAGTCTTAGAGGTAAGTTTGATGAAATGAGAATGCAAGAAGCTGAAAACATTGCACAATATTGTGGTAGAATAAAAGAAGTTGTGAATGATATTACAGGAGAAAATGGGACTATTGATGATGAAACTATAATTGGGAAAGTTCTAAGAACTTTGTGTTTTATATATGCTATTAAGATCTCAGCTATTCAGGAATCTAGATGTAACTCTTCTAATGTGCTTACTTTGGAAAGTTTAGTTGGTAAGCTGACTACTTTTGAACTCTCTAACTATAATAATTTCACTGTTGGAAGCATTGAAAATGTTGAATCTACTTTCAAATCATATCTAGTCCTGAATAAGCCAAAGAAAGAAAAAGAAAGATGCATCAGTGAAAGTGAAAGTGAAAGTGATAGTGAAAGTGACAGTGACACTTCTGATGAAGACCTAGAAGATCTAGAAGCTCTTATGGCTAGAAGACTGAGAAGGGGAAAAGGAAAGTATAAAGGTAAACTCCCTATTATATGTTTTGCATGTAATAAAGTTGGTCATATAGTTCCTAGATGTCCTGATAGGAAGGATAAAGATGATGAAAGGAAAAGAAAACACAAGGACAGAAAAGATGACAGAAGCTATCGATGGAACAAAGACTACAAAGGAAAATGTAAGAAATCCTGTTACATTACTGAAAAGGATACTGACACTGATAGTGATGATTTTGAAATTCAGGTAGTCTATGTTGCAATGAAAGATGAATCTGATGAGGATGAGAAAACTGCATTGATATCCTATGTGAACAAAAATGATAAATAGATTATTGATAGTGGTTGTTCACATCACATGACTGGTGACAAAAATAAGTTTGAGACTTTACATCATTACAGAGGTAAAAGTGTAAAATTTGGTAATGATGCACCATGTCCTGTTAGAGGAAAAGGTTTGATTAAACTGACTGATAAGATATCTTGTGAAAATGCATATTGGGTTGAAGGACTTAATTATAATTTGTTAAGTGTTTCTCAGCTTAACAAAACTGGTTACCGAGTGGAATTTCATCACAAGAAAGCTAAAATATTTAATGCTATTGGAGAATTGATTGGAAGTGGAGATCAGACTAGAGGTAATTTGTTCTATCTTGACCTATCTGAAGAAACATGTTTAATTGCACAACTGAATGATATTTGGTTATGGCATAAAAGGCTATGTCATGTTAACTTTGACAATCTGGCAGAGATAAGTAAGAAGAAAAAGGTAAGAGGTCTACCTATATTGAAGAAACTTGAGAATGTGATGTGCAAGGAATGCCAGTTAGGAAAAATGACAACGTCAAGTTTCAAGAGAAAATCCTTTACTTCTAAAAACATTCTAGATCTGGTTCATACTGACCTTTTTGGACCTATGGGTATACAAAGTTACTGTGGTGCTAGATACTTTATCTTATTTGTTGATTATCATACTAGGATGATGCATGTGATGTTTCTAAAAGAAAAATCTGAAGCTTTTCAATCTTTCAAGTGGTATTTGGCTAAATTTGAAAAGGAGATAGGTAGGAACCTGAAATGTCTTAGATCTGACTGAGGTGGAGAATTTACATCAAATGAATTTAATCTGTTTTGCAATGATAGAGGAATTAAAAGATAGATGTCTACACCTAGAACACTTCCACATAATGGTATAGCAAAAAGGAGAAACAGATCTATCTTGGATTGTGCAAAGACATTGATGATTGAAAAGAATGTGGCACAAAAATATTGGAAAGAAGCTATAAGCATTGCTGTCTACACTCTTAACTAGGTACAAATCAAGAAAGGTACAAATCTAACACCCTATGAATTATGGCATGGGCATGCACTGAGTGTTAAATACTTTATAATCTTTGGAAGTAAGTGCTATATATTAAAAGACACTAGGAATGGAAATTTTGATGCTAAGAGTGATGAAGGCATATTCTTAGGGTACTCCATAAAAAGTAAAGCTTATAAGTGTTTGAACTCTAACACTAACAAAATTATGGAAAGTGTGAATGTCAAAATTGATGAGTATGTAGAAAGAAATGAAGCTGACAGTAAAAGAGAATGAAAAGATTATAGATCTTTTGTGTACATTGAGGAAGAAGAAGAGGAAAGTAACAGACTTGCACCTGATGCTGAGTCTCAGGTAAGCAATGCCAAGCGACAGACAGAAGCTGCCGAATGTCAGGAAAACAGTGCCGAGAAAGAACAAGAACATGTCAAGCTACAAGAAAATGTTGTTGAGTATCAGGAAGAGGTTGCCAAGCATTTTGAAGTTGAATCTAAAAATCTTGTTGAGGAACATGATAAAATAGAGGAGAGAACAACTGAACCTATTTTGGCAAAATATGTAAGAAGACATCATAAGCCTTAACAGATAATTGGAGACAAAAATTCTAGAATTCAGACCAGAAGTAAGACTAAGGATCCAACATGCCTACTATGTGAATTTGAACCTAAGTCAACTAGAGAGGCATTGAAGAAAGAAGACTAGATACAAGCAATGAATGAAGAAATTGACCAGATTGAGAAGAATGATACTTGGACTCTGGTGCCGAGACCTGAAAAAAAAATGTTATAGGAACAAAGTGGGTATTTCAAAATAAGATGAATGAAAATGGTGAAATCACTAGAAACAAAGCTAGGCTGGTATGCAGAGGCTACGCACAAGAAGAAGGAATAGATTATGGGGAGACATTTTCCCTTGTAGCTAGATTGGAAGGAGTAAGAACTCTACTTGCATATGCTATTTATAAAGATTTCAAGGTGTATCAGATGGATGTCAAGTCTGCATTTTTTAATGGTATACTAGAAGAAGAAGTTTACATAGAACAACCAAAAGGTTTCATTGATCCAAACATAAGACACATGGTGTGCAAACTGAACAAAGCATTATATGGATTGAAACAAGCTCCCAGAGCATGGTATGAGAGGTTGCACAAATATTTGATACAAATTGGATTTTCAAGAACAAATGATACAAGCAATTTGTACATGAAGGATGAAGAAGGTAAAGGTATCCTATTGGCAAAAATTTTTGTTGATGACATTATTTTTGGTGGACAAGATGCATTATGTAAATTTTTTTCACATGAAATGCAAACTGAATTTGAAATGAGTATGTTTGGTGAGATCAAATTCTTTGTTGGTTTACAAGTATATCAGAGGAAGAATGGAATTTTCATTACATAGTCTAAGTATGTTAATGAAATACTAAAAACTTTTGGGATGGAAGATGCTAAACTAGTGGGAACTCCTATGGTTACTGGACAAAAGTTATCTAAGAATGATGATGCTGTAGAAGTGAATCAGACTTTGTACATATCCATGATTGAAAAATTACAGTATGTTGTACATAACAGACCAGATATTGCATTAGCTATTGGGATTGTGGCAACATTCTTTGCCAATCCTAAGGAAACACATATGATGGCTGTGAAAAGAATTATGAGATACTTGAAAGGAACTGCTGACTATGGTCTATATTGTAAGAAGGATGACAAATTTGAACTTTGAGTTTATATAGATGCTGATTAGGCATGAAATGTAGATGACAGAAAGAGTACTAGTGGTGGAGCTTTCTTTCTTGGATAGAGATTAGTCTCCTGGACAAGCAAGAAACAAAATTGCATTTCCTAATCTACTGTCGAAGCTGAGTATGTTGCTGCTATATTAAACTATTCAAACTTGGTATGGGTAAAACAATTGTTGATAGGCATGAAAGAAGAAATCACTGAACCTGTTGTTATTTTCTATGACAACACAAGTGCTATCAATATTTCTAAGAATCCAGTGATGCACACTAAGACCAAACACATTGCAATAAAGTATCACTACTTGAGAGAATTAGTACAAGACAAAGAAGTCTAAATGGAATACGTGAATACAAAAGAACAATTAGCAGACATATTCACTAATGCTTTACCCAGAGAAGCTCATGAGTATTTGAGAAGTCAATTAGGGGTTCTTCCCCTAACTGAGGCTGCCTAGACAAGCTAGGAGTACTGCATCAAATGCGCTACAATAGAATATTTGACAAATTGATGTAGAAATTTGTCACACTTTAGGGATAGCTTAGAGTTGTGAAGAGAAGCAAAGACAAGGAATCAGTCATAAGCAAGATGACAGAGGGAGAAACACTGAATTGCACAGATATTATCTACATCTGATGGATGTCTATTTTAGTTGCTGTGTTGGCATTTTTGTCAAAGGGGGAGATTAACTGATATCACAACACATGATATTGAAAGGCAAGAGGGAGATGAACTAATGAAACTAAAGATAAGGATGATGAAATGAAATGAAGGATCAGGATAGAGAGAGATATGAATACTTCTGATGGTCACATAAGTGAGGCTTATAAGATTCTGAATCAGAATGCATATAAGGATATTATAAATAATTCTCTAATGGACAGATAAGTTTTTGGAGTGGTTGGTAATCCATGTGTTATTTAGGTGATATCATATGGTGTTTCCATCAATGCCAAAGAGGGAGATTGTTGGAAACTGCAATTGAAACAATTGTTGTATTGTCATTGATGTCAAACCTTAATTGGTAAGACTATTGCTACTTAGGAAAGTACTATATCTATTTGAGTGTTGCTAAGGGGCTAAGCAAGGTTGGTAACAATAGCACCTAAGGAAAGGTTGAGTTATCTTGATACTATAAAGTGTACTTGACTATGTTGCACTATGATGAGACAGTGTATTGTTTATCTTAGTAAGACTGAAGACTAAATTGGTAGGCTTAACCGAGAAAAGAATGGAAAAATCATGTTTAAGCTGAGTAATGTTAGTGTCGACTGAGTTAGTATATGCCGAGAAAAATTATAGTGTCAACCGAGCATCAGTAAATTGTCGAGAAAGATAGTGTAAGCCGAGGAAACAGTTTTAGTAATGACCAAGCTTTCTACATGAAGACCGAGTGGACAATCACAGTATTGACTGAGCATCAGCAATTTTATATTTGAAGAGAATTTAATTTTGGAGCCGACATTGTTGAATTCTTGGATTATCTAAAATGTGTTGACTTTATTTATTGATTGTTTGAAAGCATTAAATGCACTGTAAAACATTTTATTGTAAATCTTTAAGAGATTTGAAGATGATTCTAGAAAAGGAGCCGCAGAACATGAAGTGGGTAGATTCAATGAATCTAACCTAACCCTAAGATCTACGATTGAGATTGAGCGGAAAAAGATGAGTTAACCTAATTGTGGAAAATATAAGGGAACCTGAGCATTTTGATATGCATGTACATGGGTGAATAGAGAATGCTGGAAGAGAAAAGTTTTATTGACTGAATAAGCAAAAAAGGCTGAAGGAGAATTGTGGTGGTTGCTTAAAGAAAATTTCCAAGCAGATCAGAGATGGAGATGGAAAAGTTTCAAAGTTAGTAAATGAGCATTAGTGTATGGAATCGGATCTGATATTTGCAAAGTGAGTTGTATATTTTTCAGATAATACTGCTGCTACATTCTAACCATTGTAATAGTCAAAATCCTTTTAACAGAGGTTGACCTAATAGTCATATGTCAAATCCTTTGAACAAGGTTGCATTCTAATGGAGTGTATGTAAGTCCTATGACTAGGCTCACTTTTAACAGGGTGATTGAAATCCTTTAACTAGGTCAGGTTTGACAATGTGTATTGTAACCTTTGACAGGGTTGGCTTTTTAGCGAGCTCACTTTAGAAGAGTGAAAATAATAGTAGCATGTTACAAAGTGGTTTTTCCCAAATTGGGTTTCCACTATAAATCCCGGTGTTAATACTTGTGTGAATGTTTTGATTTGATCATTACTATGTTTTGCAAGTTAAGTTACAACTAGGTAGTGGACTACATTGTTGTATGTTTCTATTATTGAATCAGTGATGACCGTGTTTGTTTTGGTTATTGGATCTGATTTAAGGATAAGTTTTTGAGATTGTTTTATACATCAAGACCTGAGAACAATTGATTCAACCCCCTCCCCCCCTCTCCGTTGTTCTAAATCATATTAACAATGTGCATATACAGATGTAGATTAGGGAGTAGTGTTGATGAAAAAAATAGTACAAGTGGTGGAGAATTTTTCTTGGAGGAAGATTGGTTTCTTGGCTAAGTAAGAAACAAAATTATATTTCACAAAGCACAACATAAGAAGAATATGTAGTAGCAATAAATAATTGTAATAAGATAATATGGATGAAACAAATGTTGAAGGAAATTGGAATCAAGTTCAATGAGCCTGTTATCATACATTGTGATAACACCAGTACAATATGTATGTCTAAGAACCATTTGTTGCATTCTAAAATAAAACATATAGAAATCAAGAATCATGTGGTCAGAGAAAAAGTTGCAGAAAAAGAACTCAGACTTGAGTATATCAGTACAAAAGAGAAGATTGTAGATATATTTACAAAGCCTTTACCTAAAGACACATTTGATTATTTGAGAGGTATGGTTGGGGTTATGCCCCAACCTACTTTTGAGTAGTGATTCAGAGATTTGCATTAGTCCAGTGGTATAAGAGCTCTATCCGTTCTGGACTATATGTTGATACTTCCTCTATGGGGGAGTATGTGTGTTTCTGAGCTGAGTCATGAAGGACTCTTGTGAATGTATTTTCTGAATAGTGTTTTTTGACATTTGAGCTTGTATTGGATTGACATATTGATGATTACTTTTTCATTGATGTCAATGAGGGAGAAGGATATATGAAAAATACTTGGTGATTGATTGATATGATTAATGAAGATGAATTGAAAAAGTAAAGTACTAAGGAGAAGGATACATTTGATGATTGATTGATTTGATTGATGAAGAGAATTTTAAAAGATAATGTAGAACAACAATATTGTAGTTTGGTATTCATAGAACTTAGATTTTTTTCATCTATATTGCGATCAATGCCAATGGGGGAGATTGTTAGGAATTTATGTTGAATATGTTCTATGGGGGAGTATTTAGATTAATTATGTAGTAGTTGTATGTTGCATTCATGACTGTGTTTATCATTAATGTCAACACATTGATCTACTAGAGAATAACAGAGAATTAGATAATGTTTGTATTAGCGCACATGGAGAATTATAGATCAAGCTATGCAGAGTTGAGGAC
Organism: Chamaecyparis obtusa; assembly: GCA_027943335.1. Classification (NCBI taxonomy): domain Eukaryota; kingdom Viridiplantae; phylum Streptophyta; class Pinopsida; order Cupressales; family Cupressaceae; genus Chamaecyparis; species Chamaecyparis obtusa. The sequence goes on from BSBK01004178.1 coordinate 1,044,337, forward strand.
TTGTTATATATTGTGTCCTAAGATTATGGTTAAGAGCGCATATGAAAATTCAATTATTCATGACAGTTATGTGTAATTTATTGGAAAATGTGTTCAAACAATGCCTAAGAATTAGCTTGTGATAAATGGATTATATCTCCTAATCAGGATAGAATTCGGATATGCAAAGTTATACAGAGGTTGATGATATTTTGGAGGTGACCTGGATGAGACAACATAGTCCTAGGTTGCACATGTGAAGAATTATTCAGTTTGGAAGTCGATAGTTTTATGTGATTATGAAATATTATGTAATGTGTAATGATTTATATTTTGTATTTGGTTAAGCTAGTTGGTTGACTCTATTGTAAATTATTTTAGTGTGCTATAAAGGAAGGATTGTTTTCCTTGATTGTAAAAATAAGAATGTATGATGGAGAGAGATATATGATATTGATGTTGTAAGACGATATGTGAATTAAGCAGATCTGGTACTGAGATCTGGTGAAGTAGTTGGTGCAGTTTTGGTACAAACAAAGGAGTTGATGAGATCAATAATTATTGGTATTATTCTATTAGATAAATATAAAGATCAGTTGGATAGTGAGTTCGGTGATCTTGCCCTTGAAGCAGTTTGGACACAACACTTTAGTAAAACATTAGAGGTTAGCAAATCAGAAAATATAAAAATAAGGCAAATATTGCTAACTAGATAATTTACTGCCTTCTAGTAGATGCAAGTATGGTATTCTTAGAATTATACTGAGATTGGTGACAATGCAACACCTAAACGAAGGATTTACTGATGAAAAGCTAATGAAATATGGATGCAGATTAAGCTATTTTCTAAATTTTTCTAAGCAATATGGATAAAACATTGTATGAAATTTGATCTAAAATTATATGAAAATGAATGCAATCTAATCTAACAATGATATGAATTTCTATGAAAATGAATGAAATGATAACAAGAATTCCAAAATAGCACAATCTCACAAATTGCAGATTACACAAGCAAAATTCTCCAGATTCGCAGTGGAAGGATCATTTGTGAAGGATTGAGCCTCATTTATATAAAAATCCAAGGTTTTCAAGAACTCATGGAAATCCAAAAATCTCTCCCTGATCAACTCAGACTGATTGTGGAGTTATTAGAAAATCAGAAATAGTTGACTCACAAAATCATGCAAAATCATCTTTTTAACTCTAATCAGAAGTTCAGATCACTTTTTAACTCACAATCACATGTTGAGTCTAAAAAGTTAACAAATTGAATTGATTTTTTGATTTTGAGTTTAACTGCTTTTCTGATTGTGCATGGGTAATTATGATTTTTTTTTAATATTCCAAGTATTTTATTCTCAAATTAACTTATTTTTGAATAAAAATAATTGATTTATGGGTTAATCAATTATTTAATCAAACTTTATCCCAAAACTATATCATTAAATTTGACAATTTGATTTAATCAATTAAATAAACATTGAATCAATTATTTCTAGAAATTTGATTTATTGTCAAATAAAAATAATATTAATTAGGAATAAATGCAATTAAATCTAATTAAATTAATTAAGTGGTAGAATTAAGTTTAATTAATCAAATATTCAACTTATTCAATTAATTACCTTTAGGATAAATAAAATAATGTCATTTATTGCCAAATAATATTTAATTTAGAAGTAATTAGGATAGATTGGGAATATTTAGGAATATTCCCCGATGCAGAATTAAGATACAATCGGTTAGGGTTTTGATAATTCGATGTGCAGATGTGCCTTAGGTTAGGACTTTTATGTCGATTTTGATCGATTTGTCAATGTAGGAGGTCAATGGTCCTGAAGCCCATTTTTTGGGGTATTACACTTTTCCCCCCTTTGAATTACTGTACGAAGCATAGTGGTTCAAAGATTAATTTATTTTTTATGATGTTTGGACTTAGTTATGTGGTAGAGAAACTGATCTTGAAAGAGTAACTAATTTCGAGACATAAACCAATTGAGAGATTTAAAGTTGTTGATTTAGGCCCTGATTGACCAAAGAATCGAGATGATGTCAATGATATCAATAATGAACCGGTGATTATGAAGAAGTGTCAAAACACCTGATTTTGAACCTATGATTATGAGGAAGTGACTGTCCTAAATCTAGACTTGATTATCCAAAGGAGTCAAAAGGATGCCAAATCTGAACCCTTCAGTTATGAAGAATCAAGGAAATAACACTAATGAACTGATGGTTATGAAGATTTGATACAGTTTACAAGTTGTGAGAGAACACCAGGTTGATATGGATTTTGATGAATCTGATATGCCCCAAGTGATGTACCCCTAGAGACAAGGACTTTTGATAAATCAGTCACTAGACATGGTTGTTGTCTTGATCACTGAAGGAAATTTGATTGACATATTTGATTAATGATGTGTAATACCATGCCCCCTTCAGGATGAAAATCAAAATCTGGTAGGAAAGCTAGCATGAATTGGTTTAGAGGTGATGTAATCAATTTTAGAAGTGGTTATGCATGTTCGAAGATGTGTTCTGCATTGTTAGGAAGTCTTGTTGACCAAGTTTGACTATATTTGACCATGAGTTCACCATGGTTGACCAAGTTGAAATTTGAAGAGATTGATGTGAGATAATCAGTTAAGTTGAATATTGGATTTTTGTGACGTTATGAAGGTCATGTTGGCAAGTTGGTTATACTAGCATATATGACTTAGTATAGTGTTTTCATTATGGAAACAAAGTCATATAGTGTTTTGGAGTCAGCACACTTAAGGAGAAGATCAACAATCGACTAAGTGTTGAAGACTGGATAGTGTACAGAGTACCTGAAGCTCAGAGACTCAGTGCACATGCATACAACCAAATTATGGTATGTGACCTAGAAGATATGTTTGTTAGAGTATATTTATGCTTAGTCTATGAGTGCATGATCAGATATGCAAGTATGACAAAGTTACAGATAGTTGAAGTTACATAGCTAGTGTGTGCCAAAGAAGAACAGAGTAAGCAACCGACTGTTGGCATTTTGATTTGTGATTATATTATTATGATGTAAAGGCCATGCACCTATTGTAATTAGGTTTTTGAAATGTAATTATGTTTTTTTGTAAACAAGCTTGAGCCAATTCAATTGGAAGCATTGCATGTAATCGGTTAAAGGGCTGACCTAGTTATTTGTTTTGTATGCACATATAAATACGAGATGCACCCACTGTAATTAGTAAGAGAGTTGAGATATAGTTAAGATAAGTAGAGAATAAGTGTGCAAAGAGTTGATAAGATGTATTAAAGCTTTTCAAGAGGTCAAAGCATCACCGCATCAAAGGAACTGATCAGACAAGTAGTGTCACAGTGATAGTTCATCCAACAGATAAAGTGTTTATCTAAGATTAGAAGGTTGTAGACTTCACCACTTGAGCTGTGAGCTCTAGGACAATGAGTCCACACCCCTAAAATGGTTTATTGTAAAAGACTCCTAACAGGGTCTGACCCTTGACAAGGTCTACTATACTAAACATATTGTAAAGCAACTCCTAACAGGGTGAAGGATCTTCTAACAAGGATCATAAAACACTAGTACAAAATATTAGTGGGTGTTAATTCCCACTAGGGTTTTTACCTATTTGGGTTTCCCCGTAACCATATTGGTGTTATGTGTTGATTTCATGTTTCATGTTTATGTGGATGTTCATTTTAGTACTTAAGTATTTAAGTTCAGTTTAAGATTAAATAAAAAGATAGAATATAGTGAACACTAATTCACCTCCCCCTCTCAGTGTTCCCATTCCTAAAAATTGGTATTAGAGCTCTGGTCCTCATCAAAGAAGTTTAACCACTTGAGGAGATCATGGACAAAGTAGAAATGAAACATGTGAAAAGAAATCTTGAAGCTGCTCTTGAAGACCTGGATAAATCTGAAAAAGAAATTGAAGAACTAAAGGAAAAACTCAGTGATGCTCAATTAGTCATCAAAAGGATAAGAAAGGATTTGAAAGAATGCTCTACCAGTGATCTAGGGATAATGGTCAAGAAGCTGAATGAAGAAAACTCATCCTTGAAAGAACAAATTGAAGAATTGGATGACAAGCTAATCAACAACCAAGATGTCTATAATGAACAGATAAAAGAGAACCTTTAGCTGAATGAAGAATTAAGGCAAGAAAACATAGAAATTTTGGAGCTAAGAAACAACAAACAAATCTTGAAATTTGAATTGAAAGAGATAAAGAAACACATTGACAAATTACACACTAGTTCTGATTTGATAGAATCTCAGTTGTATGCAATAAGAGCTAAATGAGATACTAGCTGCATTGGATACAATGAAGCCCAAAATTAGATTGACAACATGCAAGCAAGAATGAAAGCACCAGAAAGCACCTTAGATGCTAAGGAGATTGAAAGTCAAACTAATTAAGATCATATTGAACCACCTAAGAATGAGCACAAGCTAGTAGACCACACTTATTATGCATGTAACAAGAATGGACACATAGCAAGGAATTGTACAGAGGTAAGACCTTTCAATGGTTACTGTTATTCATGCAATAAATTTGGTCAAAGAGCTATGAATTGAAAAACAATTCAAAAGAATAGGACTCGATATAATCAGAGAAATCAGAATCAGTCAAATATAAGAAGTTCTCAGAATGTTACATGTTAGATATGTAACTATAATGGTCACTCAACTAGACAATGTAAAATGGTGACCCATGTCAATGCACCGAGGAATATAAGGCCTCCAGTCATTTGTCACTCCTGTAATAAGGCTGGACACATCTCAAAGTTTTGTAGATCAAGGACATAAGGTTAGGAAAGCCCTAAAGCCCGAAGAATCAGTATTGGATCCTGAAGGAGAAGTCAAGTTTGTGAAAGCTTCAGAGGATGCAAGCTTGATTTGGTTAGAAGAAAAGAAGGATAAGGTTGATGAGTATGTATTGGATGCATCCATAGTGGATGCACCCTCTACATCTAGATGAATGGCCCTCAGGGTCATAGGGGGAGCTAATTTAGCTCTAGACCCTTGCGCGGCTGGTATAGTCACATTCAGAGCATGTGCCCTTAGACTTAAGCTTTTGGAGACTAATAGAACCTATGTGCAAGAGCACACTAGTTGATTGTTTGAAGAATGAAAGTTAGAAATTTTCAAGTGATAGCTTGGTTTACGCGACAAGCATTAATGGCATAATTTCTACTTTATAGTACACAAAAGTTTGTAGATCTCTCATTACATTCGAATTTAGAGTGATAAAAGAGCAGAAGAACCCTAGCATTTGATTGTGAAGGATTGTAGATTGATTCATCAACTGACTTGCTGTGCATTTGATCATTTGCAGAAACCCTAGTTCATTGTGCCAATTTAGAATATCTTGGAAACCATTAAGAAAGTGATTTACAAGTAAGTGATGGCTACACCTATTGTATTTGATGTTTCAGAAAAGAAAAGATATGTATTTAAGAGGCACCCATTCAAATCCACATTGGATGACCTAGAAGGGGCATCCTTCCACACACCTATGGGTTTTATGCATGTCGAAGACATTAGGGCATACATATACTATAAGAAAGAGCCAGTAGGATTGGACAGATTAAGAGCACACATGGAAACAATGATGAAACTAGACAAAAACTTCATGGGTGAGTATGCGTAGTGGAATAATCACCCTATAGTAGAGTATGCTATGACATATGAGTTTTATGAATTATAACGGATCAAGATTCTACTTAGCAGGATTCATGATGACCTATTTTGGATAGTTGAAGTATCGGTCAAGATTACTAGTGACCTAATTCATGAGATGACAGGCCTCTCAAAGACAAGCATTGTTCTTCTAGTGGGCAAGGATGTAAGAAAACTTGTTGAGAAAACTTTCAAGTCAAGAAGTGATAGGCGCGGAATGACTATAGAGCCTATCAAGCAAGATGACATCAAATTGATGTCCATGATACTAGGTTATAGGTTCCAACACACCAGTAGGGTGAAAAGTGTGTCTACAGCCATAATTCTTGCAGCTATAAGACTTGTGAAAGAGAATGGAGAGTTCAATTTGTGCAAGATCCTGCACGCACAACTAATAGACAACATTAAGGCCATCAAGCATGACAAGACCAAGATATTCAGATTTGGGTCTTTGATCATATACATGTACTTCCATATTGTTAGAAAGGTGTCAGATTCATACCTAGATAAGACCATTCCTACTATGCCACAAATATCCTTCAAGGCATCTACTAAGAGCACACTAAGAGATTACATGACAATGGATTTGAAGACATTTAGAGCCAAGATGCAGATGAGATACAAAATTCCAGAGAAAATAGTTGAAAAATACAAAGATACTATTTTCTTCATGGTTGAGATAGACACACCATGCATGGAGGTAGTTGAACCAAGGACAAAGTGGATCCATCCACTTGGATATGAGGTTGATGAACAAGTCCTAGAAGCATATGCACAAGTATTGCTTTCAGCCCCTAAACACCTTAATGAGCCAAGATGGGGAGCCTATGAAGAGAAAACTAGAGAAGTTGATGCTATTCTAAATAGCGCAGCAACAAAAAGAAAAGTTTCCAAGGTTACTTCATAAATCTTGAGAATTCATGGTGTATCACAAGAAGACTTAGACAAAGCAAGGGAAGAAAAGACTGCTTTGGAAATTGAGAGCGCAGCAACAACAAAGATAGAATCAGAGGATCCTAAGTTGAGGAAGGTAAAAATAGAAAAATGAGATGATAAGAAGGGTAAAACTGATGTTACTCCTTTTGTGCCCAAAGAAACCATTGACCTTACTGCTCCTCCTGAGTATAAGGCAATGCCTAAGAGAGAAAGAGATTAGCATTCATCATCCATCCTCGCAAGTAACAAGGAACAGAAGGAACACTCAAGCTCCTTCCGAAGTGAGTTTCAAACCTAGTCTTAGTGTGTTAAATACAAGGATTGTTGATGAAGGAAGAATTGATCAAGTAGGAAAGTTCTATGAGAAATGCAGAGAGATTGACAAATCAGAGATACATGGAATGATTGTAAAACATATGTTGAATTTTAAGAAGACAATCTTAGAGCTGAAGACTATGATTCCTAATAATGTGTGGAACATCTTAGAATTCCAAAAGAGACAGGCCATTGAAGAGGATCTAAGGATAAGAGAAAAAATTCTAGATGAAACCCTTCCAGTATGTTCTCTAGAGGAGAAATCTCTTGTAATGTCCCGTGTGGAGAGCATAATTTAATGATAATAAGAATTAAAATATAAGATTAAAAATATAAATAATAATAATATATATAATTATAATTAAACTATATTGACTAAATTAAATAAATAATAATACATTATAATATATAGATATTCAAATTATGCTTAAATAAAAAAATATTACTAATAAAATTATATATAAATATAATAACTAGATAATAATATTAATAAATAATAATATAAATTATTATTTTATTAATTACAATACTAATAAAAAAATAGATATAATATACTAATTAATAAAATATGAATTAATATTATAATATTATTATTAACAATTATAATTATAATTATAATAAAAATTACTATAAAATTAAATTATAAATATGATAATAAATAAATAAACAAATAGTAATAAAGTAAGTCTAATGCCAACTTATTCTACTGTAACTCGTGACTTCCCTTGATTAGACGAAGATAACACTCAAACTAGGAGTAGAGACATATGGAGACGATACAGTGGGAGATTAGAACTATCCGTTAGAGGTCAATGGTAAGGAGTGTGCCCAACGCATTACATTCTTGGATTCGCATATCTATGCCATATTACCAACCAATACATGTCATCGAGCTTGATATAATAATTACCATGCATTGTGAGACACCGTGGATATATATATTTTTCCATGATGATAAGAGCCAATTAATTATAATTGGGCTGTGTGGTTGTTAATACTAATCGTTCATGATTATTTCGGTGAACTACATAATTTCCATTTGTTATGAAGGGTGACATCTATTCCACACACCTCCTTTCATGGATCACTGCAGATACAAATACAAGGCAAATGAATCACAAAGAGGGAATATGGAGGATTGGATAAACAACAATTTTTCCTTATGGAGCACTTGAAGAGCATAGCAGGTTGTCATTGCAACCAACAAGCAAGCATTTCACACTACTTATCAGAGATGACATCATCAATAGAAGCATAGTTAATTATTGATATATCAGAGACGCTTTCCCTCATTAGAGAATCAACACATATTAAAGTGAAGAACATCAGAAACAGCCAATATCTCTGTCAGTGAGATTATTCATCAGTCGGTACATGTAGTATCAACATCATAGTATATATTATAGACAACCATTCACAGTGTAGAGCACATTTCACATTGTTATATCAGACACAACCTTTCTATTATTTGTATATAGCCTTCTAGAAGTGTATTCATTTGGAATTATATATATTTCTAGAATAGTTAGCATTTGTATTTGGAATTACTAGAAATCTATATTTCTGGATATGAATTGGGGATTACCAGTAATTCTGCATTTGATTCCATCATTATTCATTGACATTATAACTTGTCTATGCACTTTGTGCAATCATAAAATTGAGTCAATTGCATCATTTAACTCATTCTAAGTCTGTAGTGTAGATTTGCAAATTAGTTGTTCAAATAAAGAAAGTGGAAATCCCAACATGTCTCATAAATTGCAAAAAGGGAATATTACAGTGGTATCAGAGCATAATCCTACCATCCTATGGAAGACAATTCACGCAAACATATAAAAGGAAAAAAGGAGAAAAAGCTATGGCTGAACAATTAGCCAACGCATTAAGGAGCTTCATGGAACAAACTAATGAAAGGTTTGAACGGACTAATCAATTAATACTACAAGCCATCCAAAATATGAATAATAATAATAATCACTACGAACATCATACCCCTAGAGTAGGAGGGGATCTACATTCTAATCACTCAGAAAATGAACCTCCGTCCCAGGATTCCACCATAAGACCTACCATACCCTCATTCCTCCCAAGAGAAGAACCTATCTTAAGAAGTGAAGTCTCTTCCACCTAATCAGTAGAAGAAATCACCCAAATGTATGCTAATTTAGAACCTAATATACAAAGACTCATTCCCTTCAAGGAATACTATGAAACCAAAACCATGGAAAGTAATGGACAAAAAAGAAATCATGGGGAAAAGGACATTAAAGGCAAAGTGGGAAAAATGTCCCTTCCGCACTTCGAAGGTTCAGGGAAGGAAACAACTCAAGCTTAGGTCCAAAAACTAGACCCCTACCTATCACTCAGCCCAATGGCAGAAGAAAATGCCATCAAATTTGCCATAATGCACTTAACAGGGGAAGCCCACAATTGGTGGTACCATGGAATAATCACACCGGGTCATAAAAGTATCAACACCTATAATGAATTCACTCAAAATCTCATTAGCAGATTTGATCAAAGGGAACCAGAATGGTACTTCCAAGAACTCACCCAGCTCAAACAAATCGAAACTATGGAAGAATTTGCCCACAAATTCCAAGAATTATCCATTACGGTTCCTGATCTTTCACAAAAGAGACTCACTTATATGTTCATAGAAGGACTAAAAGATTTTGCCAAAAATGTGGTTAAACCATTTGAACCCCAAAACCTAGATGAAGCTATCAGAAAGGCTAAGAAGGTTGAATCAAATTCTTCAAAAGAAAGGTCAAAGAACTTCTCAACTAAGAAAGAACACAAGTATGAGAGGGGAAGAAAGGATGAGAGGGGAAGAAAATGTTACTTCTACAAAGAACAATGGGATACAGGACATCGATGCCAAGGGAGAGATGAAATAATAAAGAAAGGTATATGTTTTAGGTACAAAGATCCATGGGAATGAGGGCGCAAATGTGGGGAAAAGAGCCAAATCCATAGAATTGAAGCAAGACAAGATGAAGAATCACTACCTAAGAGAACAAGGTATGATCAAGAAGATCTCAATGATGTCCATGCAGGAAGGGGAGTAGAAAACCAATGGAGATTTGAGGAGGTTCATACCTAGATGTGATAACAAACCAAAAAGTTTGGGTTAATCAGTAATGTAAAAGTAGTAATTATTATATTTATGTAAAATTGATTTCTTAATAAACATTCAATGAAATATATGACATTCTTGGTGAGTGTCAAAATTTTGATTAACGGCATTCTTGGTGAGTGTCGAAGTTTGATTTAGACGTTCTTGGTGAGCGTTGAGGCTTGTTCAAGGACATTCTTGGTGAGTGTCGAAGCTTGATCAAGAGATATTCTTGGTGAGTGTCAAAAATTTATTTAGACATTCTTGGTGAGCATTGAGGCTTGATCAAGGACATTCTTGGTGAGTGTCAACTTGATTTAGACATTCTTGGTGAGCATCGAGGCTTGATTGAGGACATTCTTGGTGAGTGTGGAAGCTTGATCAAGAGACATTCTTGGTGAGTGTCAAAATTTGATTTAGACGTTCTTGGTGAGCGTTGAGACTTGATCAAGAGACATTCTTGGTGAGTGTCGAAACCTGATTTAGACGTTCTTGGTGAGCGTCGAGGCTTGATCAAGGAAGGACATTCTTGGTGATTGTCTGATCTTGATAGAGAGACAATCTTGGAGGAGCAGAACAACACTTAACAGGGAAAGTGCTACAACAAATCAAGATAAGTTTAATTTTTATTTTTTTGTTTTTGAATTGAATAATATGATGAAATATTTTTTCAAGTTGATAAGTTTATATTTGTAAATATGTGGCAGTTCTAACCTCAAGTTGAAATTGTCATTTCAGGATCATTCCATCCAAATGTGTAAGACAAGATGATCTTAGAGGAGCACAAAAGAAGCCACTCACATTAAATTAGTAGTTGCTTGGGGACAAGCAACTTTGGGAAGGGTGGACTGTAATGTCCCATGTGGAGAGCGTAATTGAATGATAATAATAATTAAAATATAAGATTAAAAATATAAATAATAATAATAATATATATAATTATAATTAAACTATGTTGACTAAATTAAATAAATAATAATACATTATAATATATAGATATTCAAATTATGCCTATATCAAAAGAATATATTATTAATAAAATTATATAAAAATATAATAACTAGATAATAATATTAATAAATAATAATATAAATTCATATTTTATTAATTACAATACTAATATATATATATATATATATATATATATATATATATATAATATATATATATAATAATATATATAATATACTAATTAATAAAATATGAATTAATATTATAATATTATTATTAACAATTATAATTATAATTATAATAAAAATTACTATAAAATTAAATTATAAATATGATAATAAATAAATAAACAAATAGTAATAAAGTAAGTCTAATGCCAACTTATTCTACCATAACTCGCGACTTCCCTTGATCAGACGAAGATAACGCTCAAACTAGGAGCAGAGACATATGGAGAGGATATAGTGGGAGATTAGAACTATCCGTCAGAGGTCAATGGTAAGGAGCCTGCCCAACTCAATCCATTCTTGGATTCACATATCTATGCCATATTACCAACCAATACATGTCATCGAGCTTGATATAATAATTACCATGCATTGTGAGACACCGTGGATATATGGATCGGGCATTATATATATTTTACCATGATGATAAGAGCCAATTAAGTATAATTGGGCTGTGTGGTTGTTAATACTAATCGTTCATGATTATTTCTGTGAACTACATAATTTCCATTTGTTATGAAGGGTGACGTCTATTCCACACACCTCCTTTCATGGATCGCTGCAGATACAAATACAAGGCAAATGAATCCCAAAGAGGGAATATGGAGGATTGGATAAACAATGATTTTTCCTTGTGGAGCACTTGAAGAGCATAGCAGGTTATCATCGCAACCAACAGGAAAGCATTTCACACTACTTATCAGAGACGACATCATCAACAGAAGCATAGTTAATTATTGATATATCAGAGACAGTTTCCCTCATTAGAGAATCAGCGCATATTAAAGTGAAGAACATCAGAAACACCCAATATCTCTGTTAGTGAGATTATTCATCAGTCGGTACATGTAGTATCGACATCATAGTATATATTAGAGACAACCATTCATAGTGTAGAGAACATTTCACATTGTTATATCAGACACAACCTTTCTATTATTTGTATATAGCCTTCTGGAAGCGTATTCATTTGGAATTATATATTTCTAGAACAGTTAGCATTTGTATTTGGAATTACTAGTCATCTATATTTCTAGATATGCATTGGGGATTACTAGTAATTCTACATTTGATTCCATCATTCATTGATATTATAACTTGTCTATGCACTTTATGCAATCATAAAATTAAGTCAATTGCATCATTTAAGTCTCTCTAAGTCTGTAGTGTAGATTCACAAATCAGTTGTTCAAATAAAGATTGTGGAAATCCCGGCATGTCTGATAAATCGCAAAAAGGGAACATTACATCTCTGTTACTAGATCTAGTAAAGCCACATCTCAGAACCAAGTCAAGGGCTTTGCACATAATGGACAAGAACTATGAGTTGGTTGATAAGGAAATAGAGAAGGCATTTGAGAAGGTCTTCATGAATAGACACATGTATCCAGCTACTGCGCCCAAAGATCAAGTACCCACTATGGTTGCAAAAGAGTCAAAAACTACTAATGTACCTATGACAGGTTCCAGGGACTCTGCGTCTATAGTTGAAACAATATCAGAGGAAGATAAGTTAGCGTCCATATCAAAGACATTCAAAGATGACTCAATTTTTATTGATAATGTAAAAGTCACTTTGGTGGCCACACAAATGGATTTGGATAAGTTTGAAGAAGCCTTTGTAAGCACTCAAGAGGCTAAGAACTTATGTAGTAACACTCCTAATCAACAAGAAATATTGATTGAGGACATCACAAAAGAAGAAGAAAAGAAACAAGAAGAAAAATAAAAATAAGCTGAAAAACAAAAGGGAGAAGAAGAGGTAAAAGGAAGTGAGCAAAAAGATGAACCATCAGTTGAAATGATGAAGGTAAAACAATAAGTGATGGATAACACTCCTATCACTCCCTCAACAACATTGTTGTCAAGTTTGACACCTGACACAACCAGTTTGGATTTGTGGGGAGAAGAAGACCCGATCAAGTTCAACATCTTAGCTATGGAGAAAGCCAAGGAGAAACAGGTAATGAGGAATTCCCTCTTTGTAGAATCAGTAAACATCTTAAACAACTTGTTACCAGAAGACAAGAAAGTATCCAAGGTACACTCCGTTGATGATGTGAGTACAGTTATTTCACAGTTCAAGAGTAATTTATCTAGTCTAGAAGAATCTACATCCCTAGTTGCAGAGGAGAAGTATTTGAAGAAAAGGCTAAGTGAATTGGTTAGCAACTTCTCACTTGACCCTAGTTCACTCAAAGTTGGACAAGAAACTTTGAAGGAATTTGTAGCAAAAGTTAGAAAAATTATTGCTGACTTTATGGATCAAGACAAGCTCACTGATGATCATCTCAAGAAGATACAAGAAGTAGAAACAATGATAGAAAGTGTAAATAAATCAATAGAAGACCCCTCCACTGATGTAAAAATGTGTAGCAATGTATATCAAGGGCAGATTGATAAGATTGAGAAGGCAGAAAAGGAGATGTCTAAGAAAAGGGCAAGGAAAACACAGCTAAGGAATGATCTTGCGCCCTCATTAGATATACTTAATCAGAATATCAAGGAGATCGATGCCACCATGGTGACATATGATCAAGGTCCTAGCACAGATTTGGTGAAGATGGAGAAGCTACAGTATGCACTATGCACCCATCTCCAGATTGTTAATTCATTGATCACATTTTGGAAGAAGGAGATGCAAAACCCACAGATAGCATATTCGGATGTTCTCTCACAATAAGTATTTGTAGCTATAGTTTTGAAGCACCTTTGTCATTAATTTAAAAGGGGTAGTATGTATAGAATATGGGTTATAGATATGTATAAGGAGATATAAGATAAAAGTTTATGTATAAGGGAGATATAAGACAAAAGTTTTTTGTATTAAGGGATTGTTAGCAACTTGGCCATATTCCTTTGTTTCCATCAATGACAAAGAGGGAGATTGTTGGAAAGTTGGATATACTAGTGTATATGACCTAGTATAGTGTTTTCATTATGGCAACAAAGTCATATAGTATTTTTGAGTCAGTCCACTTAAGGAGAAGATCAAAAATTGGCTAAGTGTTGAAGACTGGATAGTGTACAGAGTACCTGAAGCTCAAAACATCAGTGCACGTGCATACGACTGAGTTATGGTATGCACCCTGGAAGATAAGTTTGTTAGATTATATTCATGCTTAGTCAATGAGTGCATGATTAGATATGAAAGTATGACAAAGTTATAGATAGTTGAAGTTACACAGCCAATGTGTGCTAGAGAAGAATGGAGTAAGCATCTGACTGTTGGCATTTTGATTTGCGGTTATATTATTATGATGTAAAGGCCATGTACCTATTGTAATTAGGTTTCCAAAATGTAATTATGTTTGTTTGTAAACATGCTTGAGCCAATTCAATTGGAAGCATTGTATGTAATCAGTTAAAGGGCTGACCTAGTTATTTTTTTTGTATGCGCATATAAATATGAGATGCACCCATTGTAATTAGCAAGAGAGTTGAGAAATAGTTAAGATAAGCAGAGAAGAAGTGTGTGAAGAGTTAATAAGATGTATTAAAGCTTTGCAAGAGGTCAAAGCATCTATGTATCAAAGGAACTAATCAGATAAGCAGTGTCACAATGACAGTTCATCCAATAGATAAAGTGTTTATCTAAGATCAGAAGGTTGTAGCCTTCACCACTTGAGCAGTGAGCTCTAGGATAGTGAGTCCAAACCCCTAAAAGGGTTTATTGTAAAAGACTCCTAACAGGGTCCAACCCTTGACAAGGTCTACTATACTAAACATATTGTAAAGAAACTCCTAACAGGGTTAAGGATCTTCTAACAAGGATCATAAAACACTAGTACAAAATATTAGTGGGTATCAATTCCCACTGGGGTTTTTACCTATTTAGGTTTCCCTATAACCATATTGGTGTTATGTGTTGATTTCATGTTTCATGTTTATGTGGATGTTCATTTCAGTACTTAAGTATTTAAGATTAGTTTAAGATTAAGTAAAAAGATAGAATATAGTGAACATTGATTCACCCCCCCTCGCAGTGTTCCTATTCCTAACAAGTTGATTATGCAAGCAGTTGGCCATCCTGGGTCTGAAAGTTTTAAATCATAATTTTAATAATATAAATGATCTCAGATTTTGATTTTGATCCCAAAAATGGGTTCAAAACATCCAAATTAGCCAGCTGTGCAATTTTCTTGCAAAATAGAGCACATTGAAAAATTAGGTCAAAACCTACATAAAACCCAAAAGGGTCATTTTCAATTCATTTCAACCTTTTTACTTTAGAAAACTATGTGGAGCCCTCTGAGTAAAAATGCAAGTGTATGTGTCATCTCATTGATTCAAGCGCAACCGATGGTATCAGAGACCTCGACAGTATGATCATTCGGTAACTGGACCTTTGTGCCTCTTCGCAAAGTCAAATTTGTTAGCCTTTCATGTTTTTTAGAATTTTTAGAACATTTTTTGAATTTTTAAATTTTACAATCATGCAATGTTGTATGATAGTCCGTAAGGGCTCGTACAAATTTCTAGTCCAAATTAGAGCATCATTTGTGTTATAGGTATAAGTCGTATGAAAGACACCCATTTGTCATACATCATTTCATTGGGTCCCTCAAATGTCATTCTAGAACTAATAGAAACTCGTATATGCATGAAGTGTCATATGGGTTGTTGTACATTGCCATATGACAATTCACTCTAGTTTTAAATTTTCCTAAACTATCATATGGAAAACAGTGACTGAATTTGAAGTCCATAAGTCAAATTTTAGAATTTTTTGATTTCTCTGTTGATTTCCCTGGTCTTTAATGCATCTTCTGAAGTATTCAATTTCTCATTTTCCATTCCTTTAGCCTGATTTTTTAACAGGTTACTGATAGGTTGTCTCATTTTTGTTCTTTGTAGGTCATCTACACTGATATCCATGTGCATATTTCACATCTAGTGACACAGAGACTGTGTGGCCTTACTTGATCCTTTGAGAGTGCACCTTGCATCGTACAGTTTTGAGTATCTTATCTATTTGCCTGATATTTGGGTAAACCATAGATTGATTACTAAACTTGTTGAGCATTTTCATTCTGAGACGCAAACTTTCCACCTCTTGACAGGGGAGATTACTGTTACACTAGAGGATGTGTTAGTTAAAAATCTCAATTTTTGTTTTTTGCCCCAAAAGACATGATGTTTTTGAAAATTTTTACAGTCTTTAGGGTTTTCTAGGTCTAAATATCCTGAAAATAAAAAATGCCCTAGTTTGAATCATCAACCTCTTATTTCTCTGTTACTTTATCGGGTCACTTAAGCTTTGAGATAAACATGTGCACTTTATTTTTCTTTTTAATCGCTTAGTCTCCCAAAGAAATAAGAATATTCCTTTATATTTAGCGGTTGCCCGAAAGCCTTTGTCACCTAATCTCACAAGCACTTTGGAATATTCATTACTATCAAACAACTTAGCGATTACCCCTTTAGTCTCCAAGTCTCTGTAAGTTTTCTCGAGATCTAGAGACTTCTGTAACAAATTTTGTAAGAAAGGAACTATAGTCGCGGGGTCTCTAGATGGAAATTACCTTTGGTCGGGTAATCTCTGAATAATTTATTAAAGTGATGTTTTACTCTGTGATTATGATTTTCTCTTTAGTCACCGAGTCTCCAAATAGAGGTGCGGTCTTCTTTCGTGATTGTCTCCAGGTCTTCATGCGATTAGTCATTTCATTCAGTGATTTGGATTTCCTTTGGTCATGTTATCTCCCAAAGATGGCAGTTATCTCTTACACAGTTAGCGATTCAGCGACGCGGTTGTCTCCAGATCTCCTGATGCGGCAGTTAAGTGATAAAGGATTCTAAGACTCAGTGACAATCGTAAGATGCAGATTTGATCGATGGACGGTGTGTAATCTCAAAACTAAATTGTGGAATAAGAAATCTTTCAGTGACTTTGAGAATAAAGGTTTTCGCCAAGTCTCCAGATGTAACTAAGGTTAGATAAAGTATATCATGACTATGAGATATGTATAGTCGCGTGATCTCCAAATAGTGCTGAGTTAAAAGTAAGGATTAATATGTTGCTTCATCTCAGCCATTGATTTTGACTTGATCCTATGGTGGTCGCGAGGTCTCAGTACCAAATTCAAAATATGAAAAGCTTTCGGTGATTAAGAATTTTCTTTAGTTGCCAGATTTCGTAATAAAAGTGAAAGCTGGTCTCAGTCACATGATCTCGTAATGAGAAATATTTCACCCATGACTAAGAAATGGACTATAGTCGGGTAATCTCTGAATGTGAAAAATTAAAAATGGACTAAAGAGATTGACTATAGTCGCTGAATCTCTAGATCAAAAATTTATGATCGCCAAATCTCGCAATGAATTCATAAAGTGAGAAATCTTTTCGTGACTACAAGAAGCTCTCTTAGTCGCCAAGTCTCAGAAGCATTTTTGAAGGTGCCAATATTATAAAGCGGTCACGAGACCTTTTCTTCAGTTGCTAGGTCTCTGAATATTTGAATTAAAAAAATTTAGAGCTACGACTAGTGAATTGAAGCCTTATTCGTGCTGGGTAATGGTAGAAGTGACATCTTTTGGTGTCAAACATGGTGGTGCATTTAATTCTATAGAATAAAATAGTTAGAGGCTACTCATTTGCAAGTTACGGAGCATATTGAAGAGTATAGAGTGCTAGGTTTTCAAAGCTTTCCAGAATTGCAGTGTGACCAATGATCTTGTAGAGAATTTTCAAAATTTCAGTTAGAATGAGTCAAGCAGTAGTAGGTGGAGCTTCTACCAGCTAAGGGTCTAAGGAAAAAGTAAAGGGGAGTTTTTCAGACGAGTTCCTCACCCTCTTGCCTAGGTCATCTCAAAATAAAAAGGTTAGTGATGATTATTTTATGGATGAATTAGCTTACTACAGAGATGCTAAGACTCCTGAAGTCACGGGCATGTGTTTATTCAGATATTTTTATAAGAACCGTGATAGTGCAATACCAGTCTCAAACCCTTGGACATCAGGCTTGGCTAAATTAATTGTTCCTGAGGTCTTTTTAGATGTAGATGCATTGCTTATGTTGTCTCAACGGTATGATCCCTTGTCTAGAACTATTATAAAGGAAGATGGCTCTCCCCTGGTAACCCTAGATCAGAATTCATTCATGAATGATTTTGGAATCCAAATCCCTATGGCCACTGAAATAGATTTGCAAGCCCAAGCAAATAGATATGTTAGAGAGGCTGCATTGGTCTCTAGGGAGATTAAGAGCCATATGTCCAAGGAAAACAGGAACTACATTGCACCCATGGCTGGGTTGACTCCATATTTTTACAAAGACCTCTGGTTTTACATGAAGTACATTGCATATGGGATATGCCAAGTCTTGGGAGTCAATGTAGGCCTAGAGAGGATCACCTCTGATATTTTGATGCTGGTTATGGATTCACAAAGTCATCTGGTAAGTCGGGGATATGATTATATTGGATATGTGATAAACAGAATACATGAGGGTTTATTATCTTTGAAAAATTTCACACTTGGTTCTACACCTAGATTCATGCATTACTCTTTGTTGATGCACCTTATTGTGTATCACAATTATAATCTTATAAATTTAGAAGATCTCAAGCCACAAATGGTGTGGAATGGACAGCCCAATCTGGTACAGTTTTGGTTGGCAATTTGTAGCTCTTCTTGTCCTAGGAGGGATTTTTGTGCTTTTAAAAATTGGATTGTGTACCCTATTCTTCGGAGTTTGGGAGTTAATTGCACAAGGTTATCCACCAAGGTCCTGTAATTGGTAAGACCCCAACAATTTATTGATAAGTGGACCAAGGGTCACAATTGGGGGGATATTTTTTATGAGAAAGGCTATACAATGATTAGGGTTTATGGATGCCCTTAGCCTCCCCATCTGCTTCCATTTTTTGTCCCACCAAGAATTGCATTTTTAGAGTTTATCTAGAAACTCATGCTGACAGATAAAGAACATTTGGCTCCCCACAAGAAAGGGACTTTCACACCTCAGCACTTCAAAGTGCACTATCTTACAGTTGGGAAGGGAGCTTTCAGTAAGGTAAATGATTGGTTAGAAAAGTGTAGTATGTTTGCAGCACCACATAGATATGTGGATACGAAAGGTTTCATAATTGCTGCTAGGAGATATTACATGCCTACCATTCCTTTTAATAAGCAACATGAGGAATATCCAGAGGAAGATGTAATTAGAAACATCATTGAAGATGATGAGGTAGAGAAAAGAGTACAACAATTAGATCGATTATTTAAAATTGAGAAACAGTTAAAAGGAAAAGGATTGGTATTTGGGGGTTTCTTTCCAAGTTTTCCTTACCTCCAGAGACTTGAGCAGATGATGGCTCAATTTGACACATTGGTAGAATCCATGAAGGATCAAATTGATGATACTAATTAGGGTAAAAAGGCCCACTCTGATTCTAAATGTGAAGAATATAGTGATGGTGGCTACCCAATATATAGCCCACCCCCTATGGAACAACCAATGATTGCAGGGACTAAAGAAGGAAATGAGGCCATTGACCTCAGTAAGTTACCCAGCTCTGATGACACCACTGAGTCTCTACAGAAGAAGAGAAGGTTAATGGTTGGAGAGCCATCAAAGAACAAGGAGAAAGATAGAGTAAGTGCTCTCTACACAGGAACTAGCTTTCATCATCATGAAATAAGGAAGGCAGTCAGAGAGGCCAAAAGACAACAGAGGTATGAGACTGAAGATGTAGAGTTGCCTCTAGCTTTAGGCCAAGATGAAAGAATAATTGAGCAGGATGCATTCCTGAATGATGACAATTTTGTCAATTCTAATGAATTTAAAAGCTTTTTGATCTGGCACAAGCAACAATAGGTTGCATCTAATGTGAAAATAACTAAAGAGGGTCAAGTGCCTGATGAGGCAGTACAACAATTAAAAGAATATGACCTAGAGGCTAAAATCTTTACTCCTGATGAGGCCAGGAAATTAGTTAGACAGAGCAACATGCTACTTGTGCCTGGATGGAGTTTGTATTCTAATTTTATAATAGATCAAATAAAGAGATAGGAGGATGTCACTCTATCTTCAGAGACCTAAGTAGGGGATATAATCAAGGGATTTGGGTATAGCCCAAAGAATCGGGCATTAGCCATGTGGAGTCTTTACCCTAAAGACAAGAAGCCACAAATTTTGAATGTAAAAGAGTAAATGGAAGGAGACAAGATTGTGTGGTCTATCCACAATATTGGGGACCTTGAGATATCTCAGGTTTTGACCCAATTTGCCAAATTTAATGAAGATAAGACAAAGCAGTTGTCTGATAGGTATGGTGCTCTTTTAAGTGATTACAGTGCCCTTGCAAAGGATAGGGATTTATAGATTATAAAGGTAATAGCATTAGAAAAGCATGTAGAGGAGCTGCAATAAAAATTATCAATACTCCTATGGTAGCTCCTACACCTCCTAAGCAGCCTACATTGATTGAGGCACAAGGAATGACAGAAGAGGAGGTGGCTGTAGAGTTAAAGAAGATAAATGATGAAAAGAATGAGGCTATATTACAAGCCCTATTCAGTAGTTTGCAACACAGAATGAACACAATTAAGGATAAGTTTGATCTTGTTTTTAATGCTTACAAAAAATTGCCAGAATTGCAAAAGGAGGTCAATAATTATGTGCAAATTTTGAGTGGATTTCATACAGTGTGGTCTGTCAGAGCACCACTTTTTGAAAGATTGATTTTTGCTCAATCTTTGGGAAGTGACATTCTGGAGATAGTTGTAAGAGTTGGTGAGGAGATTGATAGAATTAAAGCCATATTACCACTTTTCAAGGGTAAGGCAAATCTGATTGAGGCTAAGATAGCCATGCTCAGCTCCTATTCCAACAAATTCATCCCCTCAATTTTGAGTACAGATAGAGTCATAAAGAGCCTTGAACAGTGGAGATCGGATGCTAATCTTTTGTTGCCTAGGAAAGAGGCATTTTTAGGTGAAGATAATAATGTTGATTTAGAAAGCTTCAACAAAACCCTAGATGAAGCTATTAAGGTAGAGATAGATCTCACCAAATTTGTAACAGATTTCAAAGAAATTACAGATGCCAGGTGGGAGAGACAAAAGACACAATTACAACTTGTCCAAGACTTTAATTGGCCGTCAGATGAAGAAGTAACTTTATGGGATGAACTGACAAAGCCCAAAAAAGTTAGATCTACCGCACTTGACTTAGACATTTTGGATGAAGAATGAGAAGGACACCTGACACACCTGACACTTGATCTTAGAATACAAGGATGATAAGCTATCATTTAAGAATGGTGTAGGTTAGCCTGGAGTGGTGGTCACCATATCTCATTAAACTCAAGGAGCTATCATAAATTCTTGTAGTTGAAGGTGTCAGTTTTCAAGTGGCCAAGGATGTACAATACTCTAAGGAAGTTTTGTCTTTCCACCGCCTAAGGGCTGGTTGTATTTTATTTTTAATTTTTGTCTCTTATGCTTTTAGGGTTAGGTTTTTCAACCATCTGAAGCTTGTTGCATTCCCATTCATAAGGGAATTCCAAGGTGGTTGAAAGGGATATATATAGAGTTGAAGACTCATTTTTGGCATCTGTCAAAAAAGATATAGAAAATTTGAACAGAATTGCTTTGAAGTAGACTTCCAAGTTTTGTGTATGGTCTTCTGAGTAACAGAATTGTGAATGTAATTGGCAAGTTGGTTTTAATACAAATACACTGCAACTTCTGCCATATACTGTTGTTGTCTCTCTACCTTTATATTGTACTCTTGTATGTTTTACATGTTAGGCATTTAAAATATACCAATTGTAAAGCAACTCACTTGATTGATTTATGAGTTTCTTTCAAGGAAAGAATTAAAAGTTCTCATATTTCATCTTGAAGAGTAGATATATCTGTATGGATTATTGATGATAATAGTGTTTGGTTAATAGAATAGTTTGTAAGACAATCTATTTGGATTTGTGGCTGGTATGCAAGGCATACTATTGTATTTATTTTAAAATTATCTGGTTGATTTGCATTTAGATTTATTTTTCCCATTTAATAAGGCACTGGTTTGGTGTTTGCTTCTTATGGTTTTATCTTTCAAAGATCTTTAGAGAAAAAATTGAGACTTTCACATCATTTACCAGCTCATTTTTCATTTCATGTTTATTACATAGAATAGATAGGACTGTCCCTAAAGGCACATAGTTCATAGTTTTAGATTCCTTGAAGAGAGAATCATTTAGGTTGTCCCTCCTTAAAAGGAAGAAGGATGAGAATCCTTAAATCACTGATCTTTGCTTTATTTACAATCATGTTTTGCCTGGTTAAACTCTACATCAAATTGATCATGGTTGTATGCAGAGTATTCTATAGATTGATGCACTAAGAAGAATTAAAAGCATATCAGTGTCCACTCATATAAACACTGTGTAATCAGTTATCATTAAAAGGTAATACTTTCCTGAGTATGTGGAGCTCAAAAATGAAGGAGGATCTTATCCAATCCTCAATAATTAGGTCTTTCTCTTGTTTGAATCAGCCTCAAGAAGCCTAAATTCAAAGTCAGTTTGATCCTACAAGAAAAATCCCTAACAGGATGTCTACAGGATCCTTCACATTCCATTCCACGGACCTTGGCTAAACTACATTAGTCTGGGTAACATAGGATTAGCTGCATTTAGGACACTTTTTGGCGTTGATGAGAAGATTGCACAACAAATTCCTTCAGAGACACTCATGTAGAGATATGGATAGACACACCCTTTGGAGTGCATTATAGCTAGGATGATTAGAGGGATCATCATGTCCAACCATTAGCAGAATGGTCTCCTAATGGGTTGGGGCTCGATGGTCTAGTGGTTGATGGCGAGTCCCACAGAGTTAGAATGGGGTCAGTGTCTGTTGGCTCATATGTTTTTAGGGATGCATGAGATTGTCTATCATGAGGCAAAGATATTTGCATCTGGAGTGCTAGTATTGCAGATATGGGCATGGGAGCATATCCCCATATGTAAATTGATCGGTGGTGATGAGCGATAGCCTCAGGAGCCACTTATATATAGATATTCTAGTTTCATCACACAGGTCTAGATGGGATGTACTGAGTACTAGCATTGAGTGTTGGATGATATGATGGTCGTGACATGGAGACCATATCTTCAGATAGAGGCATGGCTTATAGCTCGTGCCCAATTTAGTTATTTTTGTCTGAGCTGGATATTGATAGGGTGGTCCACCACTATTCTTGAGAGGTTCTTGATTACCCATATCTAGAGGCAGTATGGTATTATCCAGGATGCACCATAGGATTTCACTGCCTATGCACAACTGGTGTGAGAGATTGGACTAGGATGGTTGACAAGGCTATCTTATGTAGTGTACAACCTTGAGTATAGCGGGCTAGTTAACAGAGACTAGGAGTATCGGCCATAGGTGGCTGATGTAGGTGTAACTAATGCTTTCATAGCATATCTAGTAGAGCATCCGATGAGGCATTTCCATGATCCCATAGAGCTTATTCTGACCATGGAGGATGTTGAGGATGTTATAGGTGCCCCTATAGGTAGAGGATAGAGGTGGAGGGAGGTCCAGATCTTGATAGTGCAACCTATTCCTCTCAGGCCAAGAGTAGTAATGACTCCACATAGGCCAACATGATAGATGAGACTATTAGTAGTGGGCTAGCATCCCTTGCAGGGTTCACGACATGGCTTAACCACCTCATGTGTCTTCTATAAGTCTAGTGGTTGTATCAAGCATTAACAGGTCAATCTTTTGGTGCAACAGCAACCCTAGTGGTTAACAAGTGGTATCAGAGCTTGGTTGCAAGTTCAAATCCATGTAGGCCATGATGAGTGACATTGGGAGGGGGATTATTTATAGTGGGAAAACATCCCTCACAAGGTTTGCGACAGGGCTTAACCACCTCTTGTGTCTTCTATAAGTCTAGTGGTTGTATTGAGCATTAACAAGTTGATCTTTTGGTTCAATAGCAACCCTAATGGTTAACAGAGACCCCCTCCTAGACCACATACAATTCTAATAGGAAGACCTATAGTATTACATCGGTGATACAATAGAGGTGATGGTGGGACTCTAGGGAGTATTGGTAGCACAGTGGGTGCCAAGGAGGTGCTAGGAGTACATCAAGATGTAGGCATGGAGAATGTGCAGGATGCCCCCAATTTTGATCTTGGAGCTGAGGTTCATTTCCAAAAGAAATGAACAGACATGGGTGTTGGTGGTGGAGGTGAGGAGGTAATGGATGAGGGTGATACAGTAGCAGAGGTCGAGCCTGGATTGAGACAAACTCCATAGGATATCATCAGGTGGCTCAAGCACCAGTTGAGAGATTAGCGATCACATAGTTTATCATTGGAGGTGTAGCTGTAGGAGTGAGATAAACAACTCTGAGACCGAGAGGCTGATGTTAGGCGCTTACAGGCTAAGGTGGTCCATCAAACTAGTTGTGCTGCATATTATGTATCAGCATATTATTTAGTGATACCACAGGGTCAGAGACTCACATCCTACTCTCAGTATATGTTGGATTCTAAGGGAGCCAGGGCCCTACATGTCGAGCCACCACCTGATGCACCTACTGGAGGAGGAGGAGCACTCAATGCCGAGGACCAGGAAGATAGTTGATTCCTAAGATTCCTCAATTTTGACATCTTTCTCATTTTGATCACATTAGATAGCTCACTGCGGCTCACTCTTTTGTATACTATGCCATTAGTGCACCCCTTATACTATTATGATATATATATATATATATATATATATATATATATATATATATATATATATATATATATATATATAAGATTGATTATGGTGGTTTTGACTTCATTGCACTTTTTATTTCAATTTATGATGTTATATCATGTGATGCAAATGTATGATATGCTTATTTTATTGTAGAATGTATGGATTGTGTAATGAATGTTTTCTTCAAATGTATGAATATGTAATGGAATGATAGATAGTAAAAATGTAATGTAATGTATCATTTCTATTTATGCTTCATGGATACACATGTATGTATGCAATGGATTTATGATACAAAATGTAATGTAAATGCAGTGATACACATGATATTTTGCACAGTCATTGTCAAAATGGATGTGTAACCCAGAATGGAGATTGTTGGCTGATTCATTGGAGGGACCTTCATTTGGCTTTTAGTCCTTGTAATGTGTTTTGAGAGAAAATTTTGGGAGAATATCAAACATCGTGCTTCATTCATATTATGAGAAAGATGCAACCATGCAGAATGCAAATGCAAATGAAATGCAAGACCTAGGAATTAGTCATTGATCATGTGTTAGTTTTTATCATCACTGAATATTTTTAGGTCACACCAAATAATTTATATAATGTTCACTAGTTAGGCAACCATGAACATATGAATATTGATTTTTAGTTTGATATGTCAGATTTAGATATAAGCACCAAGGCAGAAAAGCTAGGATGACCATAATATCATGTCCATTTTGATTTAGCAATTTGTATAAGCATTAGAACATAAATTTTGTGATGACCAAAATACACCTTGTAGACAAGCACACCAAGTAGTTGTAGAGATCATTCTGATTCCAATGTGAATTACCCATAGTGACCCTTTATCATTCACATCCTTGGGTAGTATCCCATTTCATAATAGGAGTAAGAAATCAATCAAAAAGATAAAGTTTGATCCAACTTCTCTGAAGCATCCATGTATCAATGGTTGAGGTACACATGGCCATACAATCATGATGGAGGTACTTATAGTGGACACCAATTAAATCCATAATTTCCAAAGTTATTAGATTTTCACTTCAAATAGAAGACAAATAAAAGATTATGCTCCCAATCATGACTCTCTAAATCTTGTAAAGGACATCATCGAAGAACTCAAGGGGACAAAATATGCATAAATCTCAATGTGAATCAATTAACATACAAGAAGATTAAAGTATTTGTGCAAGATTGTTTTCAGTTTGTTGTTGCTATTTGTTTGTGTTGTTGTAAGGTGCAAAATCCTTTCCTAGCGAGGAGACTGATTGAATGACTCAAATATAGCTTTGGAAGGACCTTGTGATGTAGGAGCATCTCGGGTCCTTGGTGATCCCATTTCACTAAAAATAATTTTAAGTTTGTCTATGTTGCTCAATTCCTTCTTTGACCAAGTTGGTCAGTGGCTGGTCGGTTTCCTTTGGTTACCAAGTGTAGTTGATTCTCTCCTAGTGGTTGGTTATTTCATTGGCACTCAGCGATGCTTGTCTGTTTCTCATTCATCCTTGTTACCGAGTAGTTTATTTTTATTTTCTGTAGTGGCCAACTTGTGCATTTATTATGGGTCATAGATTTAATGTTGGTATCCATCATTGGGAAGCATGTGGTCCTAGATATGATCATTTCTTTTGTTGATTATGGATCTGAAGGCCGACTCAGTTTGGTAGACTCTTGTATAAATGTAGTTGATTGGTTAGAGTTTAGAGGTAATTTTTCATAATAGTTTTTGGATAGAAGATAGTGATAGAATATTAGAGATTTTGGGTAGATCCTTGCATGTTTGAGGACTTCTATAATTCATTGTAATATCTGGCTATAACTGGGAAGGCCTTACAACCTGACATGTATGAATCAATTGAAGTTAGTATATGAATGATCTGGCATTTTCTCTCTCCCACTGTGTTGTTTTTACTTTCATGCATTGCTAAGAAAGGTGGATCTGGTTAGGGTGTGCTATTCCTTGGCCCCTGCCCTCCTCCTTTGCATAAGGTGGTATCAGAGCATGGTTGAGATCTAGATCTAGGTTTGCGAATCTAGATTTGTAGGTTCCTTCTTGTGAAGCCCTAGTTAATTTTTTGTGGGGTAGCAAATTGTGATCTGACCTGCGATTGTAGAGGGTTTTCAAGATGGTTTTTGGGAGGTGAGATGTAGATCCAAGATTGGCAGACATGTTAAGACAAATTGTTGCTAGATTAGAAGTTGTTGAGATAGCCCAGATAAGAGGTAGACATCTTGAAGATGTTAGTGATGATGAAATTGAAGAAGAAAAAGGTAATGCAGAACTTGCACCTATGATGGATCAGGGTGAAGAAATATTTTTGAAGGTTTTGACAAGTCTAAAGTCTACACCACACTTTAATCCTCCCGAGTATGGTGGAAAGTTAAATTCTGATGAACTGGTAGATTGGATCACTGAGATGGAAAAGTACTTTGAGTATGAGAATGTATCTGAAGATAAGAAAGTGAAGATTGCAAGCACCAAGCTAAAAAAACATGCATCCTTATGGTGGGAATATCTATAGCTAGATAGGAAAAGGAAAGGAAAAGACAAAATAAAGGTATGGAGTAAAATGGTCAGTAAGTTGAAAGGAAAGTTCTTACTTTGTGATTATCAGATTAACCTAGTTAGGTGAATGCAAAGTTTGAAGCAAAAAGATAGCTCGATAAAAGAATATACTGAGGAATTCTATAGATTAGATATCAGATTTGGACATGATGAAGATGATGTGAAAAGAATTGCTAGATACTTGAATGGTTTGAGAGTTTCCATCCAAGAAGAAATCAATATGGTCAAAATGGAGAATATTGAAGAAGCTTATCAATTTGCTTTGAAAGCCGAGTAGAAATTGAACAAGAGACATGAACAAAGGCAAAGAGGTCGAGGTGGTAGATTCCCTAGAGGAAGAGGTAGATCCTATGGTGAAAATAGTAGATTTGAATAAGAAAAGACAAATCTAGATAAAGGCAAGACTGAGTGGAAAGGTGAAAGTTCATCTAGAGGCAGAGGTAGTAACTACCGAGGTGGTTATAGCAGAGGTAGTAACTACCAAGGTGGTTATAGCAGAGGAAGTTTTTGAAGAACTTGTTACAATTGTGGATAAGGACATAGATCATTTGAATGTACACAAACAAGTAAGAAGGTTGGTAATAGTCCGAATGCTTTGGTGCAAGAAGAGTCACCAAATGAACCTGAGAAGGAAAATAATTTGATGGTAAGGAGAGCACTATGGAATGAAAGTAAAAAGGAAGATCCAATAAGGAAAAGTTTGCTCGAGACCAAATGTAGAGTTTCTGACCAAGTCTGTAAGGTAATCATTGACAGTGGTAGCTTGGAGAATCTGGCATTTGAGGAGATGGTCACAAATTTGTAGTTGAAAAGGTTGGAACATCTGAAGCCCTATCAAATTCCATGGATCAAAGATGAGCATGCACTCTTGGTAAGTGAACAATGTTATGTGAATTTGAAAATTGGAAAGTACTATGATAAGGTATTGTGTGATATCATGCTTATGGATTGTTGTCATATTTTGTTGGGTAGACCTTGGCAATATGATAGACATGCTACATATGATGGGATATTACATAAGTATACTATTGTGGTTGATGGAAGAAAACAAATTTTGTTACCTTTGATGGAAGAACCAGTTAGTAATGTTTGCACATCTATGAAATTTTGCTTGATGGAAGGAAGAAATTTTGTTAAGGATTTGCAAAGGAGTGATATATGTTTTGTTGTGATTCCTAGCAAACTGAGTAAGAAAACCGAGGATAGTGTTCCTGAGGAGATTGATAAGTTACTCACCGAGTATAAAGAAATCATTTCTAATAATGTACCTGATGGTTTTCTGCTGAAAATAATGCATGGATCTTATTCCTAGAGCTACTTTACCAAATAAGGCACCTCATCAGTTAACACCTACTAAGAATCAGGAATTGAACTGACATATTCAAGAATTGTTGGAGAAAGGTTTGATTAGAGAAATTTTGAGTCCTTGTGTAGTACCTACTCTATTGGCACCTAAGAAGAATGGAGAATGGAGAATGGAGAATGTGTATTGATTCCAGAGCAACCAACAAGATAATAGTGAAGTATAGGTTTCCTATACCAAGAATGGATGACATAATGGACAGTTTGACTAGAGCAAAGTATTTTACCAAAATTGATTTGAAAAGTGGGTGTCATCAAATTAGAATTAGAGAAGGTGATGAATGGAAGATTTCTTTCAAGACAAAAGAAGGTTTGTATGAGTGGTTGGTTATGCCTTTTGGTTTAACTAATGCACCAAGTACATTTATGAGACCGATGAATGAAGTTCTAAAGAAATTCTTGGGTAAGTTTGTGATTGTATATCTTGATGATATTCTGATATTCAGTAAGACTAGAGAAGAATATTTGTTGCATGTTAGACAAGTTTTGCAAAGATTGAAAGAGGAAAAGTTGCCGATAAATCTGAAAAAGTGTTTATTTATGAAAGAGGAGATTGTGTATTTTGGGTTTGTTATTTTAGATGATGGTTTGAAGATGGATCCTGAGAAGGTTGAAGCTATCTTGAATTGGCCTACACTTGAAAATGCTAGTGAGGGAAGATCATTTCATGGATTGGCAAGTTTTTACCGAAAGTTCATTAGAAATTTTAGTGCAATTTGTAATGCTATGATTAAGACTATGAGAGGAGAGAAAAGAGTATTCAAGTGGACACATGGAGCTGATAAAATTTTTGAGACGCTGAAGCAGAAGGTTGCTAAATTGCCTATTTTGGTGTTGCATGATTTCAATAAGGTATTTTAAGTGGAATGTGATACAAGTGGTAGTGCAATTGGAGCTATGTTGAGTCAAGAAGGTAAACTTGTTGCTTTCTTTAGTGAAAATTTGAATGATGCTAGGAGAAAATATTTTGTGTATGATCAAGAATTCTATGCTATTGTTCAAGCCTTGAAGAAATGGAGACATTATTTGATACCGAGTGAATTTGTGTTGTATATTGATCATAAGGCTTTACAGTATTTGGGTAGTCAAAATAAGTTGAACCAAACACATATGAAATAGGTTGAGTATTTGCAGACTTATACATTTGTGATAAAGCATAAGAGTGGAGTCACTAACTAAGTTGCTGATGCATTGAGTAGAAGAAGATCTTTGATGAGCGAGATGAAAATTCAAGTTCTTGGTTTTGATGAGATGAAAGATTCTTATGAGGATGATCCTAATTTTTCTGAGCCACAGAGAAAGTACAAAGCAGCTACTCAAGATCAACCGAGTACTAAATGGGAAGAATATTTCATTCAAGAAGGTATGTTTTTTAAAGGTATTCAATTGTGTATACTGAGAGGACCAATGAGAAATAATTTGATAAAGGAGAAACTTAGTAGTGGTTTGGCTAGACATTTTGGAATTGATAAAACATTGAATTTGCTCAAGGAGAAATACTTTTGGTCTCAGTTGTATAAAGACGTTCAGAAATTTTTGAAAAGTTGTGGAGTTTGTCAAGTGGCAATAGGAGTAAGTCAGAATACTAGATTGTATGTACCGATTGTTGTTCCTGAGAAACGTTGGAGTGACATCAGTATGGATTTTTTGCTTAGCTTACCGAAGACAGTAAGAGGTAATGATTCGATATTTGTTGTTGTGGATAGATTTTCTAAGATGGCACATTTTATACCTTGTAGAAAGACATCAGATGTAGTACATATAATAGATCTTTTGTTTAAGGGAATTGTTAGATTGCATGGATTATCGAGGAGTATTATCTCTGACCGAGACAATAAATTTGTTGGATACTTTTGGAAGACTCTTTGGAAAAAGTTTGGCACTGAGTTGAAATATAGTTCTACATTTCATCCACAAACCAATGGACAGATAGAGGTTGTGAACAAAAGTTTGGGAAATCTTTTGAGATTTTTAGTTGGAGACACATTGAGTAATTAGGATTCTGTGTTGGCACAAGAAGAGTTTTCATACAATAATTTAGTGAATAGGAGTATTGGAAAAACACTTTTTGAGATTATAAATGGCTTACAACTAAGAGGTATATCTGATTTGAGAGACATTGATGAAGAAAGTAAGAGAAGTGCTGAAGGAGTGAAATTTGTTGAGTACATGAAGACATTGCATGAAGATGTGAAGTTCAAGTTGGAAGAGAGTAATCAGAAATACAAAGATAGAGCTGATAAATCAAGGACACATAAGACTTTTGATGTTGGTGATGAAGTGATGGTTTATTTGAAGAAAGGTCAATTTCCTGTTGGAACATATGGAAAGCTGAAGATGAAGTTTGGACCTTGCAAGATTTTGAAGAAATTTGACAGTGGAAATGCATATGAGATTGAGTTACCTGATGACATAGACATGTCACCTATTTTCAACATTGCTGATTTGTATGAGTATCATGAACCTAATGAAGAAATGATAGTACTGACAGAATATGCTAAGAAGAAGAATGAAGAAGTTGAGTAGATTTTGGAACAAAAAGTTGGCAAGAGCACAAGAGGAAAATAGTATATGGAATATTTGGTAAAATGGAAGAATAGACTGATTGAAGACAGTTCATGGATTTCATAGTCTGAGTTGGATGTAGCTTGGATCATACCTACTAAATGATTCAGAGAATCATTTTAAAATAACTCCAGGTGTCTGACGTAGGAGCATCTCGGGTCCTTGGCAATCCTATGTCACCAAAAGAGTTTGAAGTTTGTATGTGTTGCTCGGTTCCTTCTTTGATCGAGTTGATTAGTGGTTGGTTAGTTTCCTTTAGTTATCAAGTGCAGTCAGTTCTCTCCTAGGTAGTTAGTTATTTGACTTGCCCTCAGCGATGCTTGTCTGTTGCTTGGTCATCCTTGTTACCGAGTAGTTTATTTTGAGTTTCTGTAGTGGCCGACTTGTGCATTTATTATGGGTCACAAATTTAATATTGGTATCCATCATTGGGAAGCATGTGGTCCCAAATCTAACCATTTCTTTTATTGATTATGGATATGAAGGCCAACTCAATTTGGTAGACTCTTGTATAAATGTAGTTGATTGGTTAGGGTTTAGAGGCAGTTTTTCATAGTAGTTTTTGGATAGAAGATAGTGATGGAAGATTAGAGATTTTGTGCAGATCCTCACATGTTTGAGGACTTCTGTAATTCATTGTAATGTCTGGCTATAACTGGGAAGGCCTTATAGCCTGGTATGTATGAATCAATTGAAGTTAGTATATGAATGATCTAGCATTTTCTCTCTCCCACTGTGTTGTTGTTGCTTCTGTGTGTTGTTGAGAAAGGTGGATCTAGTTAGGGTGCTCCATTTCTTGGCCCCCACCCTCCTCCTTTGCATCACCTTGACTGGATATGACTCATTTTGAGGTAGTTGAGGATTGCAAGATATGACTTTGGTTGCCCCCAAGTTTGAAACTTTGATGGGATACACACTTTTGGCTTTGGTGCATAGACTGACTTTATTGAAAATAGGATGCGAAAGCAAACCAAGAGATATGTACAAACTAAAGCAGTACTGAAAGCTAGGAAATACCAATATTGCACTAATAGATGGAGCATTTTGATACAAGTGGCACCTATTTATTAGGTTTTCACCATCTTGGCAGAGATTCTATTTTTGCTACCAAGGCGCCTATTTACCAGGTCTTCACCAAGGTACTTTTTCTTTTTCTTCCTTTTTTTTTTTAATTTTTCATCTTTTCAATTTTTTTGTATTTTTCCATTTTTCTAATTTTTTTTGGTGAATCACCAAGGTGCCTATTGCTAGGTATTCACTAGGATGATCATTTTTTCAAGACTTTTTCTAATTTTTATACATTTTCAGGACATTGATCATATATTTAATGCCTTAGGTGTAGAATATCTTCAGATGGAGAACGTTGATTAGTTCTCAGAGCTATTCTCCTTCAGTCATTGAGAGATGATAAGCTCCAGAGCCAAAAGTAGTAGTGATAACAAAGGGACCCAGCTAGTTGGGTTGAAACTTCCCCTTGCATTCTTGATGGGATTGATTTTTAGTATTCTCTCTCAAGACTAGATCGCCAACCTAAAATTCTCTGTGTCTGACTTTCTTGTTGTAGCCTCTAGACATTTGTTTCTGATATACTCTAAGATGATCATATGCAGCTTGTCTGTGCTCATCTAGTAGTTCAAGTTCTTGTAACCTAGACACTCTGTATTCATCGTCAATTATTAGACCATGCATTCTAATTCATAGTGATGGGATTTCAACCTCAATAGGTAGCACCGCTTCAGCCCCATATACTAAAGTGAAAGGAGTAGCCCCCATGGGTGTTCTGATACTTGTTCTGTAGGCCTAAAGAGCTGGATTTATCATCAGATGTGAGTCTCTTCTTGTCTTGTTGACTGTATGATGCAAGATTTTCAATAAGTTTTTGTTGGATACCTCATCTTGTCTATTCCCTTGAGGATAGTAAATAGATGACCAATGTTGAATAATATTGAATTTTGAGCATAAGGAATCTAGGTACTTGTTCTTGAATTGGCCTCCATTGTCTGTGATGATGCAGTGTGGTATACCATATCTGCAAATGATATAATTCAATATGAACATAGAGATTTGTTTTCCCGTAGCCCGTGTTAAAGGAACTGCTTCAACCCATTTCATGAAATAATCTATTGCTATGATTATATGGGTGTGACCATTAGGAGAATGAGGGTAGATAGCCCCTATGAGATCAAATGCCCATTATTGAAAAGGCCATTATGTTGTAAAGGGAATCAAATCTCTCCCTAGTGCATGAATCAAGTTTCCATGGAATTGACATTTATGACAACTTTTAGCATATTTTATGGCCTCTTTTTCCATGTCTGGCCAATAGTACCCAGCCCTAATGAGTTTTTCAAGCTAATGTTAAACCATTGGAATGTGATTGAAAAATACCTTTGTGGACTTCCTCTAATGCATGTTGTGACTCCTCATGTTCTAAACACCTAAGAAGTGTACCATCTAGAATTTGTTTGTATAAATCATTACCAATGATGACATACCGTGATGCATTTTGGATAAGGTAATGTTTTTCATAATGGTTAAAGGTATCAAGAATGATTTGGTCATGAAGGTAGGATTATATGTTTTTGTAGCAAGAGGAGTCATGACCAAAAATGTTGTAGATCATGTAGGTTTTTGGATAATCATAGTCATGAAATGACATTGCTTCCACCAGGAACTCATAGCGTAGCTCATGGTTGCTTCTATGGTAAAGACGATAGGATCTCTATAGTGTCAGTAGCCTTGTTCTCCATTCTAGGAATCTATTCAAACATGATAGATATGAGATATTTCTTTAAATCATCCACCATGCATTTGTATGGAACAAGTTTCTCATCCTTCATTTGATACACATCATTGACTTGGTGTATGACTAGTTGTGAGTCTCCATGAATGTGTAGTTCTGTTACTTTCCATTTGAGTCCTATTTTCAAACCATTCAGTAAAGCTTCATATTCAGCTATGTTGTTGGTACACCAAAATTTAATTTTTAATGCTTTTGGAATGGAGTAACCTTGGGGTGTTATGAACAATATGCTAGCTCCAAATCCATTCTGTGTGTAGGATCCATCAAAGAATAATTGCCATGTTCTAGAAGATAGGTGCATAATAGATGAATCAAGAAATCCCATTTGCATTATTTGATCATCAAACATTGGTGCTTCAACTAATTAATCTTCAATGACTTGTCCTTTGATAGCTTTTCTTTCAACATATTTGATGTAAAATTCACTCAATAGCATTACCCATTTCGCTAGTCTACCTGTGAGGTAAGTTTTTCTCAATAAGTATTTCAGTGGATCAATTTTTTCTATTATTTGTGTAGTATGAGCTAACATGTAGTGTCTCAACTTCTATGATGCAAAGATGACAGCTATAGATGCTTTTTCTATCATGGAATAATTTTTTTCATAAGCTACCAGTGTTCTACTGATATAGTAGATAACCCTTTCCTTCTTATTCTCATCATGTTGTGCTAGTAATGCCCCTAGTGATGTACCTATGGTAGAGACATACAATATTAATGTCTTCCTTTGAATAGGAGGCATGAGAATTGGTGGATTTGCAAAATATTTCTTGATATGATTGAAGTTCTTTTTGCATTCCTCGCTCCACAAGAAGGTCACACCTTTATGTAATGTCTTTGTGAAAGGTTGTGATATGTCTGCTAGCTAAGATATGAAGCGTCTGATTGATTGTACCCTTTCTTGTAAAGTCCTCATTTGACTAATATTTTTAGGAGGTTTCATCTCCATGATTTGTTTGACTTTTTATGGATCTACCTCAATTCCTTTCTTTGAAACAATGTATCCTAGAAGTTTTCCTGAAGTAACACCAAAGTCACATTTCTTAGGGTTCAGTCAAAGACTAAACTTTTCCATTCTATCCAGTATTTTTCTTAAGTCAGCTAGATGTTCAGATCTTTTCATTGATTTAGCTAAGGTGTTGTTAGGCCATTTTTTGTCATAGTTAAAATCATAAGAGAATGGCCTATTTCTTTGCAAAGTCCTAAGAAGTTGCCTTGCCATGCCTGCAAGCTTGTTTCAGTTAGCGTAGAAGATATACAAGTTTTTATTTCTTGCACCCTTAGCCAGAGGTAGTCTTTCATGTCATCATGCTTCAGTCCAAATCGCATGGCCTAATATGCAAAAAATCCAAGTGAGCTGCCATGCCCTAGCTATGACATAGTTTTGATTTGCAAGCTAAATTTTTTATGTTTTATGGCTTGCGCCCTTAGCATATGATAGTTCATTGTGTTTTCAAGATTAGGTTAAGAGCACATGTCCTGAAAAGTTACAACCAGGAAGATATTCAAGTTTTATGGTTTGTAGAGATAGTTTACTTCATGTCAGGTGGTTTCAAAAAATTAGCTAAGCATAAAAACCCTTGATGTTTTCTATTTCTTTGATGCCTTTTTGGTTTTAAGAGATAAATCTGGTTGTTTTCAACCTTTTGCCTCTTCACAGCTAGTTTCTGACATCAACATTTCCTATGTACGATGCTACAACTGTGTGGGCCCCAGTTCTTCATGGTTGTCCGGTCGCTTGATCTCTTATTTCTAGTGGTTAGAGCCTTAGCCTTCAGCAACCTGGTGG
The DNA here is from genome assembly GCA_027943335.1 of Chamaecyparis obtusa. Taxonomy (NCBI): domain Eukaryota; kingdom Viridiplantae; phylum Streptophyta; class Pinopsida; order Cupressales; family Cupressaceae; genus Chamaecyparis; species Chamaecyparis obtusa. The sequence continues at coordinate 1,080,381 of BSBK01004178.1, forward strand.
GCCGTTAGTGTTATGTTTAGTGGTCTTAGTTTGGAAGCGGTTAAAGTTTGATCAAAATCTATGGTTATCGCATATGCACAAGGTGAAGAAGCATGATGGTTATCTTTCACGGCTTTGGGACAACCGTTGGATTATCTTGTGAAGGCTGGCAGTGGGTCTAGGTGGGTTCGCATGCTAGATGTTGCAGATGTGTTCATATTTGGTTGGCTGAGGTGTTAATGATGTGGTAGTTGTCAATGGGACAGTGTTCTCTAGAGGAATTAAAGGTATGACAGTTGTCAGAGGATCTCACGATTGTCATATATCGACAAGTGAAAAGTTCTCAAAGGTTATTCTTTGTGGATACGTGACATCCATGGATTCTTTCCAAAGCCATAAGCCAACAGTGCGGTGGGTCCGATGTCAGATACGTGTTGATGTGCTTTTTTCTATTGGTTGTGATGTTGCTAATGTGGCAAGATTGTTTTCAAAGGTCTCTTTGACTATTGAGGATTTTCGTGGACTGTCCAATCTGTCGAGAAATAAATAAGATTGATGGCTGCATTTTAAACTTGTTGATTAACCATTCCCACTTGAAATTTGAATATTTTAAGGGTTTCTCAGTGACAAAAGGACTAAAAATTCAATATTTTGTCAGCCGATCTGCATGATATGATTTTTTTCTCACTGGTACAGTATGGCCCAAAGTATGATTGACTGCAGAAGGTGTCTGCACCATGGTGGTGGGTGAAATAGCCATTCAAGTTGCATCGTAGTTAGAGTTGTAGAGGGTAAACATGATGGATTTCTAATCTTTTGCGTGCCAGTCAGGGATAGTGCCATTAATGAAGATCATTCTTGGATTTTTTTTCTCTGAGATTACTTGGTTTTCTCCCCTGTAGTAAATTTTGATTGAATCTAGTTGGCGAGGTAGTTGAAACCCTAATTTTGTCCTAGCTATCTGAAGCTTGTTGCATCCTTTCCAAAGGATTCCAAGATAGCTAGTGACTATATATTTATGTCTCATGTATGTAAAAGGGTTTTTGATGGTTAATTTGGAAAATTGAGTAATGAGAGCTTGGGCTTAGGGTTTGTTTTCTTTAGCATTTTCTCACTTTGCAATGTATTGATTCTACAAACTTTAATTAGAATACATTCGAATCCAAATTTTAGACTTGTGTATGTCTTCTTGTTTCTATCTTGAATCCTTATATATTAATGTCACAAAGTGAGTTAGTATATGGTATACAAAGTATATTGTGAGATTGTCTTTGAGTTCTTCCCAAAGTCAGGATTAAATCCTTAAAGATAGCTTTAGAGAGTTCAAGGTGAAATAAGAATTTGATGTCTAGGTGTGCAAGTGAGAGGAATAATAGGAAAAGTACTTATTATAGATTTGGGTGTGTTTAAGTTAGATTTTTAGTTGATGCATTTTGTATTGTGACTATGTGCCCTAGGAGAAAACACTAGTCCATTCTCAGGAGGCATTTTCCCATCATCAATCAAACAAATGTAAATGATGAAATCCTTAAATCAGTTTGTAAAGGCTATGAATGTGTAATATTTTGGAGACTCCTTTCAAGAAATGAGTCAAGGGTACACCCACCTAAGCATTAGGCTCAAAGTGTAGGAGGATCCTTGTTGATCCTTATTAATTGGCCCTTTTCCTTGCAGAGTTTGGAGTGGTGATAAAGTCAGTGACATTAGTTTGTCAATCATAGTGTAAATCTACAAATAGAAAGAAAAGGAACCAACAGGTGTCATCAACATAGTCTTCCATGGTTTGATGCATCATATCATGGAAGATAGATGTCATAGCTTGTTGATATGTAGCACCAGCGTTCTTAAGACCAAATGGCATGACGTTCCAGTAGAATGTACCCCATGCACAAGTAAAAGTTGTTTTCTCTTTCTCTTTTGGAGAAATCTTGATTTGGTTGTATCCAGAGAAACCATCCATTAAAGAGTACATTTCAAAGCCCCCAGTCATGTCCACTATCATATCAATGTTTAGCATTGGAAAGTCATCCTTAAGGCATGCTTTATTTACATCTTTAAAGTCTTTTCATACGCTTATAGATTTGTATGGTTTTGAAACTGGAACTATATTTGATATTCACTCTGCATATTCTATGACTAGGATAAATATGACTTTTAGTAAGTTTTCCAGCTCATCTTTGACTAGGAGCATAACATGTGGATGCATTTTTTGCAATTTATGTTTAATAGGTTTGACTCCTAGAGCTATAGAAAGATGATGCATGATGAGATCAGGATCTAACCCTGGCATATCTAAATATTTCAATGCAAAGTTGATCTTCTTCTCTATTAAGAATTTTGTAAATGCTTTTTTTTCTTCTTTTGACAATGATTGAGCTACATGAATCAACTGGGGTTCTTCTGCTATGCCCAAATTGATAGATTGAGTTGGTTCTATCAATACTAGAGATCTATACTATAAATGACTTAGAAGGACATCAAATATCTCATCCTTAGGTGCCTTAGAGAGGCTTTCACCTTTGGATACATCTTTTGTTTTTACTATTTTAGGTTCAGAGACTACCACATACTGGTTTTCATCCTCAAAACTCCTTTTATTTTTACTTTTGTTCTTTTGATTGAGATATTTTATATTTGAATCTATCATGCTAATGCTAGGTTCACTAATGGAATTCATCATGGGTTTTGTAGGATTTGAGAGATACAAATCCATAGAACTCCAAGAAAACCTACATGCAAATAACCTATTACAGGAGAGAAGCATAAAGAATCAAAAGGCAGAACTCAGAAGTTACTCAAAAATGTGAGAGCAAAATTATGATCCAAGTTATTGAAAAAAGAATTACAAGGTTCAACCTATAAAGGTGAACAAAACCCTAAAGCCTAAAAAAGATAGGTTGCACATTAATAAATAATAAAATAATTAATTATTAATGCACCTAAGAGAAAGCTTAAGCACTAAAGAGTAATAACTTAACTAATTAAATAAATATGAATTAATTTTTAAGAAAACTAAATATTACTCTAACACCCCCCCTTAAGCTAAGCGTGGGGGTAAGTTAACCTAGCATAGCTATGAAAGTAGGAAATGGGTCTTAGCAACAAGGCCTGATCAGGTATCTAGTACAAGGAAATCTCTGTAAACCAGAGAAAAAGGAGAAAACCCATTGGAAAAAAATCCTCTTCAAAAAGAGATATAAAGGAAAGAAAAAGACAAAAAAATGACTTCAAGAGACTCTCTCAAAGCCATAAGTACAATGTGTGCTGCCAACCCCCCCGTGAGAGAGGATAGAGGCTCCAAAGGCCCCCAAAAATGAAAGAACCCCTGGATCAATGAAGAAACCACTATGAATCCAATGCAGAGGAGTGAAAGTCAGTGGACACTGAAGAGGTAACCTTGAAAGATGATGTGTCACTAGAAGGCTAAGCTGATGCTCAAAGGAGTAAATATGAGGATCTTGAAAGGGAATCCCCAATGTAGGTGGTGTGACAGGTGTGCTGACATTGTCATGAAAGAGGAGATGAATGTCCTCTATAGAATCCTCAACAAGTGCACCTGGTGGCTCAATGAATGGAGCTAGAGGATCAGGCAATGCTGAAGAAGAATCCTATTGAAGAGAAAAGACCTCAATAAGATGTGGTGTGGTAGTCATAGCAGTGATCTTACGAACAATACAAAGGTTCAAGCGACTTGAATGCACCACATGATGCTCTCATAAAAGAGGAGAGCTATGATTCAACAATGGAGATGGTGGACCAAAGTGTGAGAAGGTGTAGAGATGGGTGGAATGATCAACTATCCCTTTAGCAATAATGCCTCCTGTCACACTATCCTGAATGAAGACTAAATTTGTAATAAACTCAATTGTCTTCCCTGATCCACTGTGTGTAATCTGATAAATCAAGAGATGGTTTATAGATAGAGATGGAACATATAATACATCATTAAATGTGCCATCCTGAATACCCATTGAACCTTTCCCGTAGACTATCAGGACAATTTTATTCCCCATGAGAATATGAGGAATGGGAGAAGCCTCAACAATAGAGAAGACCCCTTGAGAAGATGTCATATGGTGAGAAGCACCTGAATCTAGTATCCAAGGGACCTATGAAGGGGATGCAATGGATGCCTTTAATGTATGACCCTATCCAAAATCTTGTTCAGATGTCAAAGATGTGGAAGAAGACTGAAAAGTAGACCCCTATGAGGTAGAAGAGGATGGAGAGGAAATAGTCCTCTTCTGAAGAAGAGCTTGCAAATCTAGAATCTATTTCTCATAGCCATCAAATCTCATCTGAAAATAATGTGACTCATCATGAGGTCCCTTCTAAAAATAGGAACATGTAGGGCTCTCAGTCTTCTATTTCTCCTTCTTAGAAGAAGATGGTGGGCCAGTAGAGTGCTGAGAAGAGGAATCTAATATCTTCTTTGGATTATGCTTTTGTGTACCTTGAGGTGTCTTGGCAAGCAATGCCTGTGACTGTGAACATGTAAGAGAATCCATATGAGTGAGCTTGGACTACTCATAAGTCAACCTATCATAAAATATCTCAAAAGAGGGCATAACATGTCATGCACCCAGTGCATCCATAGTGGAGTAGAAGGTAGAAGTGAAAATCTGATAAGGACCTTGAAGCTTTGAGAGTATCAGAAAGATACACTCATCATCTGACTTCATCTTTCTAGAAACTTGTAAAATAGATCTAAGAGACTTGAACTTCATCAAGAAGTCCTTAATGATGGTGAATGATTTAGGTACCAAGGAGGTGAACTCTACATCTATCTATAGAACCCTGAACTCATTCATTGTGCCAAACAAGGTGGAAAAGTTGTTCCACATAGCCCTGGGTGTTGTCAAACCATCTAGGTGGAACAACAACCCATCTAAAATATTTAGTACAATGAGGCCCATTTCCTCATCCATCCTATTTCTCTACATAAGAGCCTCATAAGGCCTTTGTAGAACTCATGAAGCCTCATTGAGGCATGACAATAACCCTTTTTCCATAAGCAATCTGGTCATCTATTCTTTCCAAGTGTGGTAGTTGTGAGGTGTAAGGTGGGAGGTAGAAGAGTCTACCATGGAGAGAAGGTACAAAAGAAGAAGGGTCTCCTTGAAATAAATGATAGAAAGAGAATTTACACCCCCCCACAAAATATTATACTATCTCTCATACACTTCAAATAAGTACGTAAGCACAAAAAAAAGAGGAAAAAACCTGGTGACGTGATGCAGTGTGGAGAGAAATTGAAGCCTCTACTTTGATGCCAAAAATAGGAGCTCAAATGCCTGAATCATAAAATGAAACTACCATCATCATCTTTGGCTTAGAAAGAGCTTTCCGATGATACTTCATTTTCTGAAAAATGATACCATATGCAAAAGTCATGGCAAAAAAACCAATGGCACCTTTGAAATGGAGCTCTCTAGAAAAACACATAGATGATAAAAAATTTGACAGCCATCTGCACGTCACAGGCCTGTCTCACCAAAAAAATTTGAAAAAGTTCTGGAAAAAAACAAAACTTGCCAAAAAATGATGTCAGCAGTCAGAATGCTGACATCACCGACAGCTAGCGGCTGAATGAAGTGTAGGTGGCACTAAGGTCGGGCAGAGGTGGCACTACGGTCGAGTGGAGGTGGCTGCTGGTTGAGGCTGGGCATGGGTGGCATGCTAGCTACACGCGGGTGGGAGCATGTTCTACCTACACCCAAAAACCTTAAAAATAGGTTTTGTTTAATTTTTTTTACCTCAAAATTTATGTCGTACAGCGTAGGAGGGAGAAAATTTTTCCTAGAGGCTACTGTGGCCAAAAAAGATAAACTTTATATGAAAATTGAATCTCCCAGGCCTTCTGAGCATGATGGTGAGGTCCGTTTGGGCCCAAAATGCTCCAAAAAAAAAAACTTCACCTCCATATTGATGACAAAAACCCTGAATATGGCTAATTGTGAACCTAGAAATCCTGTGAAACATGAGACTACTTTCAAGATGTGGGTAACCTATCAGAAAGTAGACCTTTGGATTAGGGACTGGCTTCCCCTTGAATCACCTTGAAACTTAACTGGCTTTAGGAGGAAAATGGAGAGAGAGTAAATGAAATTGAAATAACTAGAAATAAACCAAGGTGATTCACCAAACTTAGATAGATCCACAAATTGAAAAAATACTCACAATGACACTTGAAATAATGTTGTAATTCACAACTTCACCCTATTGGCTTGATACTTTTTGAAATAAAGAGGTACTTTGAGAAATAGAAGGGAAAGAGCTTCCACAACTTAAAACCCAACTATACACAGATTAAAACAACAATATCAAAACACTTTCCTGAACATTCAACTTGAATAAACATGCAAAGTAAAGGATAAAAAAAATCATAATAACTTTGACATGAATTTTAATGGAAAACTTAGAAAATGAATAAGGACAAGAAGGAATAATATTTTATATTCAGTGCAAAGGAGCCAAGTACAATAATCTGCTTCTCTAGAGCTACACACATTCAACTCCAAGAAAGAGAGAATGAAGAACTAACCTCAATCACCTAAGTGAGAGGTATATAAAAGACAACCTAATAATCTACATTCATGACCCTCAACCTCACCAAAAATGGAAAAAATCTGCATTTAGGCCCATGAAAGATGCCTCTCAAATCTGGGTGTCAAATTCTCGGATTTGTAGGGGTAGGGGGAAAAGTGAAAATCCTAAAAAAGATAAGCCATTAAAGTCTACCCTATCCCCTCTAAATCATTCTCTATAAATGATATTCTGAAAAATGACTTATAAAAATACCATTTGTCAATATCTTAAAATAATACACACAATGATTTCACATTAAATACTTTACCCCTATGCCATGATTCTAAATATATGTGGATTCTAATTATATTTATGAATAGTCCTCAACCCAATTTAATTTAATAAAAAGAGGAAAACATATTGAGAAATATTTACATCTTTTAAAATAAAATCCACTTATCATAAATAGCACCTATCATCAAATTAAAACATTAATTAAAGCTCTCAACCCAATTTTAAAAAAGGGAAAGCATATTAATTAAATGTTTTGAGAGACCGATCCAAAGAAAATATGGAAGATGCCAAAACATCTACCCTTCACTGCTATGATTTGGGAAAGTTGCCATCTGACCTAGCTTTCTGCTTGTGAACTCAAACTCAGATTGGGAACTTCTTGGCCTTTTCATTCATGGCATCATGGTAGGTACTTTGGTTTTCATGTTTTCAATTTATCCATTCCTCTGCATTCGATGACGTTGTGATAGCATTTCCTTTTCATTTTTTATGGCACTATATTTAAATTACTTGATCATTTGCTGACATGTTCACTATTGTATATTCTCATAATATATAAATTTCATATTGAATTCACTACTATCTATATTTTGAGGGCATAATTTGCATGATTCATTTGTTGATGCTCAAGGCCCATGAGCTAGGGCATCATATTTTTGAATTCACTATTTTAATTCTATGGTGCCTGTGAGCTTTTAATTTTCCTTCATGAGATGTATATTGCTTGCTTACTAGTTTGAGCCTATATTGTATGGAGTGCATTTGAATTCAAGGCATCATTGATTCCATTTTCTGTCATTGAGTAAAGGACTGTATGAATCCTCGGGCATCATGGATTGATGTTTCTATTTGAGCCATTAGTGTCATCACTTTGCCAGATTTTTTTAGAGCCCGTGAGATATAAGCTAGGGCATTTTCTATATAAATTGGCCACCATTTTCATGTACAGTCTTCACACTAGGTCATCAATGTTTATTGCTTGCTAAAAATGTTGGAACCGTGTTAAATTTGTCATTAGAGTTAAGATATTTTACACTCGTTTTATTCTTTCACCCTACACAACTTGTGACTTGTACGCATTGTTGTACCCTCAAGGTCGTGGGCTTGTTATTTGACACCATTTATCTTTAATCATTTCCACTGCTTTAGTTTACAACCCCTTTAGTCAGCCCATGAGCTTGAGATAAGGCACTATGTTTTACTATTCAAACTTATGGCCACTTTGATGTGTCCACTCATCCACGGGTGTCATCAAGTTGCTGCTACCTATTCAGGGAGCTCATGAGCTTTCTTCTATAGTTCACTATTGTTCATGGTTCTTAGATGCTCATAGGCTCACTACTTAGAGCCCGTGAGTTGTACACCTTGTTGTTTTCATCTTGGTGACTGGTTCTAGAAGGCCTATGGGCTATTGATTTTTCTATGCAATGGAGTGTTGTGAGGACTCTTATACATTTGAATTGGTTCAACCCTTTGTGCTTTATTATTTTTCTATTGTAATACATTGAAGCTTGAAGGCCCATGCTTGCATGGAGAATCAAGTATTTACTATCACTTTGATTTTTCAATACTCAGTGTTGATCCTATATTCCTATTGATCTTGCCATGCCTTGAGCTATTCCTTTGAAACTTGTTGCTTATTAGATGCTCATTATTGAATTTTGGAGCCCGAGCTTTAAATCTTGCAGGCATCATTTCTTTCTTTGTTGTATTTTGACATGCACTGATATACTATGAACCACTTTTTTCATTCATTTGCTAATGCTTACTGATTTGAATTTGAGCTCTTGAGCTATATTATCACTATTTCCATCATCATTTTGATGCATTGCTCTGTATGATGTTGTGTTTATTGCTTGATGAGGCCTCATCATTCTGCATACTTTATATTGGGATGTCCCTTCACTGAAAGTACTTGATCATGACTCATATGCTGATGGGCATGGTGGGTGGCTATTGTGGATGCATCATGATGTCAACACAACACCAGATGAAACAACAACATCTGGTGTTGCTATCGCATTTTTGGATGACACAAACACAGTATTGATTCATCAGGTGTCCATGCAGCCATCAACTTCACTTTTTAGTATTGATCTCTTTTCTTCACTTCCATGCCTTCTACTTTACTATTCCATCTTCATGACCCTTGATGCTCCATGGATACTACTTCTTTACCGAGCTTATATTTCATTTCTATTGTCTAGACAATAGAGACCCTTGTGAATGTCCCTCTTTTAGGGAGGACCATGCTCTCAGGATTGCTATTATCTAGTCGAGGGAAAGCAACAATGTCAAAGCTTCTTCTATATCTTCACATGGAATAAATAAGTTACTAAAAACATGGTATTTCTTTCTCTTCCTACAACATTCTCCTGGGTGCACATGCCCTATAGCATAACCCTTTTTAGAAGTATATGGATGAATATGTATATGCATGACTGTAGATGGGATAATTAATAGGATATCATGAATTTCTTAGATCCATTGGATCTAACCCCCATCCCTTTTCCTCTTCTTTGCAAGTTCTTGACCACAGGGGCACATCAAATTAAACCCAAATCTACACTTCATTACCAAGCAATGTCTGGTACCTTTGTACTTTATGTTCATCCTCTTGTATATGTCTGTATTCATGCATATATTTTTAAAAGTTGGCTATGCTCATGGCCTATGTGAGCTCATATGATATTATCTTTCATTTTCTTTCCTTTGTACAGTACATACAAGACATTGGCATATATACATGCAATCTCTAGATGCAGAAGTTTATTTTCCTTTACATGTATCTTTTCTAAAATGGACACAAATCTAAAAAGATCATCTAATAATGCAAACTAGGGTAGTGTAGCCTCATCTAGTAATTAGGTCTCCAATTCAAAAATGAGTAAAAATATGGTAACTTTACCTTCTTCCTGTTTGTTTCTAGGATCAGCCAGTTCTTGTGTGGTGACTATCTCTTGTTTAGTAGTAGCTTCTTGAAGAGTTTCCTGAGCTTGAGATTGAGTAACTGCATTAGTTGTCTTGTTATCTCTATCCTTTTGGATAATAGTTATGACATTACAGTGTTTAGAGAGGCATGGTTCTACCATGTTGATAACATCAATGCTACCAGAGTAAGTGTAATTGACTTTAGCATCCATGTTTGGTTTAGAAGACAAATCTCATTGATTATGCTTTGGAAAAGTTTCTGTGAATGTTGTATGATTGTTATTGGATTTATGGTTGTCAATCACAATTTCTCCAGTGTAAATTTTGTCTTGAATGAGATGTTTTAGATGCATGTAGTTTTTGGTTTTATGACCTTTGTTTTGATGGAAATCATAGAAATCTATCTCTTTCCACCACTTAGGTTTGACTTCGAGATCATATGGTTTGGTCTCAAGTAATGTGATGATATTATTTTCCAATAGAGTTTTTATGGCAGAGTCCAAGGACTCACCCAAAGGAGTGAACTCGCACTTTGGTTTTGTAACCCAAGGTTTATAGTCACTTGACTTTTTAGCTGGTTCATTTGCTTTCATCTCTAAAGATTTTAGGCTTGGGTGCCAATGGTGAGATTAGATGTGGGTGCTTTAGGTGGAGCATTGATGTTATCAACAACACCATCTATGATAATGTTTTTGTTCTTGTTCCAAATTTTTCCCTTATCTTTGTTGGAACTAGATCCTGAATCATACTTGTTTTCCTTATGAATCAATATGTCTCCCTTCCAAACAAGAACATTTTTTGATATTTATGGCATTCTCTACCATTTTATCAAAGGATGTATGATTTTGTATTTGTAGATGATAATTGATTTCTGAAATCAGATTATTGATAAAGATTTCTATCTTTTCATTTTCCGAGATTGGTCGGGCATAGAGTGAAAACTTCTTCCTCCAGCGTTTGAGGAAGGTCAGGAAGGGCTCTCTTGAGTTTTGTTTTAGATTGTAGATGTTGATCATGGTGACCGAGTGTTGGATATTGTAGGAGTACTGCTAATAGAACAATTTGATTAACTCCTCAAAAGTTTTAATTGTGCAAGGTATCTTAGAGAACCAATTCATGGTTGTCCCTCCCAAAGATTGGGGGAAGAGACACATTAAGAATGTAGGTTCATGCATGAATTCTATGGATAAGGTGTAGAATTCTCTGACGTGATCTTGAGGATCAAAATTTCCATCATATTTATCATATTTTGGGAGTTCTACCCCTTTAGGGAATGGTGGCATATAAAATCTATGATTGAATGGAAAAGGACATAGAGCGTCCATGGAGAATTCTTTAGGTTCTTTATCCTTTTCTAGCTGGTTTAGCTTAACTTGCATTGCATGCATTTGTTTCATCATAGCGATGATGGGTGTTTCTTCCTCATGTGTGATGATATTGTCAATGTTATAGCTTGGAGGAAGTTTGGCCTCTTGTTGGGATAATTCCAGGAAATATGCCTCTTTGTCTTCATGTAAGAAGTGTTTCATTATTTTCTTGAAGACATCATCATTCTGATATTGGGTAATTTCAGAGGGTGTGGGTTCTTGATCCCCACCATGTTCAGATTGGTGACCCTTGGAGCCTTGGTTTTCTCCTCCTTGAGACATAGTGGCACTTTGATTTGGATCTAGTGTTGATACTGGAGGGGTTATGTAACCACCTTTCAAGCACAAATTGCCAAGGGTGTCTGCTTCATACAGATTTGTATTGTAAGGCTAATGAAATGTTTGAGCCAAAATAGAAGATGATGGAGAGATTTTTGGTTCTTCTCTTGATTTTTTGTGTGAGGAAGCTCTAGTTTCCACCATTAACCTTGGGTGAATTGAAAGAGCAAGGTAAGACAACTAATAGATGATATGATTTAGGAAAAATCAAATGATGCAACCTTGTCAAGATTGAATTGATTGATTGATAAAAAGATTGATTGGACGTAAGTGTAGGATATTGTGCCCTAGGTGTATGGGTAGGTGCCCAAAAGATGACAGACACGATTTCACAACACTTGGCTATTTTGAGGATAAATTTTGAGATTATTTTGACAAGGTTTTGACACAAGATGAGACAGGATTTAGATCGATAAATTAGAAGGAAAAATCAAGCTAAATGGATCACTTTGGGAAAATGAGTTGGATTCTCTGTTTACTCTTCTCTGTTCCTGACACAGGGGATTTTTTTGATAGAATCTGAATGATGACTGCAAATGGTTGAATTTCTGACAAAACATGGATTTTTTGGCAATTTTTGGGTCAACTCTTGTATGACTTTATCCAAGCTCGTACAATACAAAATCAGGGCTAGCACGACAATTGCAGAGGCTCGTACAAAAAATGACTCTAGGATATTTTTTTTCCAAGGGATTCTTGACAATACTCATACATCATAGTGTAGCTTCCCGCACAACTTTCTAGGGGTTCTGATACAACAATTGAAATTCCCAGTAAGACTCACATGACAAATAAAATTCTAGGAGGACAGTCTACACTAGAAAAGGATTTTTGCTTCAAATTTTACACGTTTTTTAGCTGTTGGGTGTTTTAGGTATCAATTGGTTTACAAATTTCTCTATCCAAGTTTTTGAAATTTTTTATATTGGATTGTCTTAGGTTGTTTAACATAGCAGTAGGCTCACAATCATAGAAAATAGAGGGAACTGATTCAATGAATCAATCACACCTATCTTACCCTAGCTAAGAGAAGAGATGTATTACTTTCTCATTGACTTAGGAACACACTCTTGGACTCCTAAGAATATGTAGGTCCAACAATATGCAATCAATGTTGAAGCCCATATTAGCCAAGTTCAAACATTGAAGAGGGCTCGATATGACCAATTTCTTTGGGGTGATTACTATTCACCTCACACAAGCACTAAAAATCCTTCGGGGGTGGATCGGTGGAAAACTAGCCTAGGCTTTTAATCAAGGAATCCATTCACAACTACCTCCCATAGTCCTGCAAGAAGGATTGAAGTTGTTAACCCTATGAGCACTCTGACAAGTGTAGTCTTGCAAGCAAGATTTAAGAGGATCCACTCTACACAAAATCAAAGTGTGTTCATAGAATGAGTCCAACGAAAAAAATTGGCTATGTCTTCTGAGGCTTTAACCTCAAGGAAGCGTCAAATTTTATAGTGGGGTGGAAGAGTCAGTTTAAGACTTGTCCCCACTTGGGTTGTTCCCAGGAGATTTTTATTAGAAATAGGGAATACTGAGAGGGGAGGGGGTGAATCGGTATTCTACAAACTTTTACTTTTTCCCAATTATGGATATAACAATTATCTTAATGCATGCATAACATAGAAAGCTAAACAACATGCATAACAATAAAACAAAAGAACTCATAACACATTATTTGTTCTCAAGGGAACCCTGGTGGGGATGGTACCCACAAAGATCCACTAATCAAAAGTATCATGTTAAGGATGTTGACCCTATTAGGAGTCTATTACATGCATATAGTGTCTCAATCCTGATTAAGGGACTATAGGCCTTGTTAGAAGCCTCAACCCTGTTAGGAGTTGGTAGTACAAAATGTGATTACTAGATGAGCCCACTGCCCAAACAAGTAATATTCAATATTCACTAATTACAAAAGTAGGTCAAGGTACATAAGCTTATACTACTTGCATCAATATCTCTTCACTACTCTTTCACTATCACTATTACATACATTCATTACATCTCATTTTACAATGACATCTTTACATATCTTTATACAAGTTATTAAGATTAATAACTTTCTAGTCGGCTACCATATTATAAAATATCTTTATCCAAGGGTTAACATATAGGGTGTCATCCCTTTATATTGTTAAGTCAATATTTTGATAAACAAAATAATCCCTTAACTCTTTATCAATTCTATCTTCATATTCTGTCCTGTCGGCTTAACACTATCTTTAGTAAAAATGTCATAACTTCTTCCGTACATGCCATACTAACTTTCACTCTAAGGTGAGTCTTCAATAGTCACCATAGAGTCTATTTTCAAGTGAAAAAGCACTAAACTTACTCCAATCAACATCACCAATCAAAACTATCTTCGGGTTCACTAGCAAAAACACACAGTCTCATACTTAGACAATTTTGCATTGCGCTCTGACATACTAGCTCTCTGACCTATGTGATCTTCATGTAGATCATATGTTTCCATAATGACAACATCTATGTAACCAACTCAGCCAAATTTCCAACAATCTCCCCCTTTGTCATTGGTGGCAACATATGAGAAAATTGGCTAAGTCTTAGACTCTAGAATTTCAAAATTGTGGCCATAATACAAAATGTGTATATACTATCCTTATGACTTCATGAATCCTCTCTATATACTATACTCCCCCTAAGAGTATGTATCCTTATCAATTTTCTACTATATATCTTTCCCCCTTTGACAATAATGAAAAAAAAAAAAGGTAAGGAGGGTTACAAAACTGTGTTAACAAAAAGTTATACCTTGATTCAATATTGCAAAGCTAGTAGGCTTGCAACACAATCTGCAAAATTAATCTTCATGGCCTCTAACTCTTTCTCCCATGATTTCTTAGTGGAATCTGCCACACCAAGTAGTGCGCACAATCCATAAGATGCAATCTCACATGCTTGGAGATTCTCATAACTAAACTTTTGAAAAGATGTCTTGGCTGAAAGACATTCTTCCAGTTTCCCTTTAATAATGCTCAAGTTTATAGAAATGTGCTCCCTTAAAAGAGTGAATCTATTCAATTTCCTATCCTTGTCATCTTGCAAAACTCTTATTTCATCATAAATCTTGTGGATTTTCTTCTCAATATCAAATACCTTCACATTGGGGCTTGAAAGAAGGTTTGTCTCATTTTGAATTTCTGCTTCCTTCATCTTCATCTTCTGAACTTCCTCTGCTACCAAGTTCTATGATTTTGTACACTGAATGTACAAAGATTTCCCCCTTTCTAAATTCTTTCTCAAGTCCTTTATGCAGATATCAAGGTTATTGATATCATTCCTGATATTCTGACTAATGTCCAAAAGTGTTTTGGCCTCATAAGCTACTTGAGCTTTCATCTTTGCTATATCAGATAGATTTGTAAACTCCTGATCAAAAGTATTCATCACTTTCTTTTCTCTTTCTAGAGGGTCATCTTCTACAATTTGTGTAGTTATAATGCCTTGTAACTTCTTAGTAAGCTCCTTCAGGCATCCTTCAAGATTCTTTACTTTCTTGTTCTTTACAACGATCTTGTTCAAAAATGTGATCAATTCCATTTGATTATCATCATCTACTTCCTTTCCCAAATTCTCAATCATAGAACCAATCTGAGTTTTCTTGCCAGTCTCAAGTGTAAGACTAATTTCTTCTTGAGTGGGAATAGGTGCTTGTTTCTCTGTCACTATAGGTTCTACAATTTTGGTTTCGGTCTTCTCTTCTCCTTTGGTACTCTCCTGCTCTTCAAAAGCTAAATTTTCAATAGTGTTTTCAAGATTCTTGAATAAGTTATCATCACTATCCATTGTTCATTCAACATTCATGGCTTCGTCCTCAATATTTATGGCTGGTGGAGAGGGAATGTCCTCTTGTTCTACTTCTATTGCTTGATCTTTAGATTCTACTGCAACTAATGGTTCTCCAGCATTCTCTAACATAACCTTAATGATTGCTTGCTGTGTTTCTATGTTAATTTCTTCATATCTACCTCCCATAATCTGAATAGTTCTCTTCTTGGTTCTCAAATGGGTGTTTAGATCCTTCATGATCTGTTTGAAGTGTTCTTCATCTCTCACAACACAAAGTTTTCTTACAAGATTTTCTCTAATAGTTATATCTTCCTATGATGCTCTCTTCTTTCTATTTACAAGTTTCTTGTACAAGTCATTAGGTATCTTACCCTGAATTGTATCAAATTTATTATCAGATAAAATCATATACTTCACCACTACATTTTCTAGATTTAGTCTTTTTGCATTATCATAGAGATCATAATATTTGTTCATCTTTGTAAAATCTCCATCTTGATTAATCTGTTCATTAACCTTTTCAATTCTAGATTTCCATGTTTTCTTCTTAACAGGAGTGATTTCATCATCTTTGATTTTTGCAATTTCCCTTTGAACTAGTGGCACCAATGTCTTCTACCTCTTACCCGGTCCGGTAGCAATCTCTTTTATTCTTTTGCTAGGTGTGGAGGAGGTTGATCTAGTGGATTTTCTTGTTTCTTGATCCTTATCTATTTCTTCCACTTTCACCTTAACTAGTGTTTCTCCTTGTTGTACTGCAATTGATGATAAAGGTGGCATAGACAAAACTTCTTTTTGTCCAATTTCTCTAACTTTTGCTACTATTTTCTTGGCTATCAGGAACTCATGTTCAGTCATCCCTGTATATTTTAGAATTTTCTTGATTTTACTCTCAACTCTTTTCTTTGACTGTTTCTCTTCAAGGATGGTCTTTGTGGAGTTGAAGTTCTCCTCAAAGGTTCCAAACCTATTACTATGAATATCAATCTTGCACTTAAGGAGTCTACTCACATATTCTTCTATCTCAATCTTAGATATTTCATAGCCAAGAGGGTATATGAAATCTATTCTAGGTTCTACTACTTCAATGTAAGTAAAGTTAGTATCAACCATGAAACATATCTCATTTTTATACTTCTCCACAAGAGACTGTGGGATCCTTGATCTGCTTAACATCAAATTCTGAAATGTTTTAATTACCAACACTGCACTTTCATTTACTTTATCAATAATATGCCTCCTATGCACTTGGTTAATCCTTTCCATTGTAGCTTGGCCATCATTCCAGTCATTTACAATGGTGTAAGGAAATATTCTCAATAAATGAAAAAACATATAAGTGATTAAAGATGAGAATCTAAACTATGAATACTTAGTCTTCTTTATCTTTTTCAAATTCTCAAACAACTAAATTCTCAAAATCTCACACATGTCAACTTGTACTTTATCAACACACATCAAATAAGCCGCAGGTGTCATTCCAACTGCCATGTCATCCTCTCTCGAGTTAGCACAAAACTTAGTTGTTAGGATCTTACACAAGTATCTGACATCATCTTGTTGTATCTTGCTAATCACTATTCCTCTGCCATTGTAGGATGAATTTGTGTTGTCTATGACTATTTTCCTCATGTTTTTCTCATTCAAAGGAATGGCTCTAGTTTTGGATAGTCCAGTTACCTCATGAATTAAGTCAATTGTAATATCTATCACTCTTTCATCTAAACAAAACTTTCCATTGTGAATTCTGCTTAGGATTATCTTGGTACATTCTTCATTGTCAAATTCATATTGTAAAGCATACTTAATGATCTCATTATCTTTCAAATGCTCAAACCCTTCTTTCAATGACATGTCCTAATTACAGATCTTCTAATATTCCTTTATGAAATCACTATCACTGATAGTCTCTAGTTTACATCCTAGATAACTTCTAACATTCGCTAGATGTAAAACTCCATCTCGTACGTATGATAAAGCTAACCTAGGATCATCTTCCAAGGGTTCTACTAGTTCCCTTTTCACCTTAGGTCTATTCTTATCTTGACATTGTGAATCAAAGAAATATCCATGATTTCCTCTAATTCCTTAACTGATTTAAAGATCTGCCAAGTAAAATACCTCGATTCCATAATTTAGGGCTTGCATAGATTTGACACAAAAATTCTTCACCAAATCCTTGCAAAACACTTCCAATCACTGCTCTTCGATCTCCTTAACACTTGTATTCTCTTTGATGATCAAATAAGACCGTTCATGACCTTTTATCATTTCAATCTCACTTAGATCTTGTTGGCAATTTGGCTAATGTGGATGCATAGATGTTGTCAATATGGCAACATATGATTTCTATTGAGAGTGAAAAATCTAGAATGCAAGTATGCAAAGTTGAAGAAAGAAATTGTCTAAGTTTGGATACAGTGATCCTGACAGAGCACCCGATGAAGATTTAGTTGGTGACGTCCACTGGAGCAATATTTTTGTTTGCACAATTAACTGAAGCTTCTACAGAGTATGAGGATACCCCATCTCAGTGTGCATAAATTTTGGAGTAGTACGGACAAAGTTATTCAAAGTTTACTGAAGATAGTTTTTGCAGACAGAGCAGTTTTGGAGACAATTTTAGCGAAAGAGTTAAGGGATTATTTTTGCTTGTCAAAATAATGACTTAACATTATGAAGGGACAACATCCTAGATGTTTCCTCTTGGATAAATATTTTGGAAGCCAACCATGTAAATTTATTAGCTTTAATAACTCATATATTAGGCATACTTGAAATGTAATGAAATATAGAAGTGATATGAAAAAAGAAGAAAAGATAACTTGCGATAGTTGTACATTGTGATAGCAGCAAAGGCTATTGATGTGAAGTTGTAAGAAGTACCATACTACAGTCAGAAACATTTTTTATTACCTGTTTGGGCAGTGAGCTTAGCTGGTGATTAGGTTTTGTAATCTAACTCCTAACAGGGTTAAGGCTTCTAACAAGGCCTAAAGTCCTTTAACCAGGACAGATCTACTATATATTGTAAATTGACTCCTAACAGGGTCCAATATCCCTAACAGGATACTTTTGATTAGTGATCTTTGTGGGTACCATCCCCACCGGGGTTTTGCCTTGGCCAGGGTTTCCTCGAGAACATATGATGTGTTATGAGTTCTTTTTATTTACTGCTATGTTTGTTAATCAGCTTGATAATCTTTGTATGCACTAAAGTAATCTGTTATATCCATAAGTGGGCAAAAGAAAAAGTTTGTGAAATACTGATTCACCCCCCCCTCTCAGTATTTTCTATTTCTAACAGATCTGACATCGCATTCAATTCTTTTTCCACTTCTTTCCAAAAAGCTAATTCTATTAACCTGCAAAACTTAAAACTTCTTGCAATCTTGTAAAACATAATATTTTTCTTTGTGCTCTTAACCATAGCATTAGAACATTATATAATACCTTGCATTAACTACACAAGACTCAATTCATCATATATCAATTTCTACACTAATCTAAGTTCCTATTTTATTGTAATTTTCATGAATTAAGTACTTTGAGATGTGTCAGGTAAAGATTCATTCTTATCATTTAATAATTCACCTTTATGACTACCTTTAGTGTTGAATGTGTCTCCTTGATCTGTTCTTTTAATGAACTTCACTTCATTTGAATTAATACAACATCCTTTCTGACTGTTGCTTGCATCTTCATTCCTTCTTGCATGACTTCTAGGGTTAGGATTGGTATGAAAAACTCTATTGTTCATTCTACAAAACCTTGATGTATGTCCAATCTTGTTACATATTTGAAAAACTATTCCATTGTTTCCATATCTTAATCTAGGCCGATTGATCTATGATCTGCAATTTTTAGGAATGTGTCCAACCTTGTTGCATCTATAACATACTACTCCATTTCTTTTGTTCATATCTTCAATGGGTTTCTTATCTGCATGGCTAGTATTTCTAAACATTCTACTACTATTGTTATTCTCAACAAATTTAGGTTTTTTGCATTCAATAGCTCTATGTCCAAAACCATGACAATTATAACAATAACCACTAAGAGGTTTAAATTGCTTACCTGTGCAATCTCTCTTCATATGACCAATAGTATTACAAGAAAAACATCTACCTTTGAATTCTCTTTGCATACCTTTAGGTGATTCCTCTTGCTTAGGTGGTTCTTCTTACTTAGGTGTATCTTCAGATTTGTTAATCTCATCAGACTTCTTCTCATCTATGCTTTTAGATATTTTCAAATCTGGTTCCTTGCTTTCTTCATTTTCTTTGAAAGTGTTGAATCCAAGACTAGTTTTATCATAGAATGGTTTTTGATAAGATATTTGTTCATCAATCTTCTCACTAGTTGAATATAGTCTTTCAAGTTGTTACTTAGATTGAGTTGATTCTCCTTTCACAATTGTATTGTATTTCTCAAGTTCAGCATACTACAAATTGACTTTCTCAAGTTCAGATGTTACTTTACCAAGTTTAGATTTTAGCCCTTCATTTTCAAGCTTAAGATTTTCATTCTCAAATTTCAAATTTGCTTCATTCTTGCCATTTCCATCTTTCAAACTTAGCTTTAGATTTTCTATCTTTAGTTCATGTTTAAGGATCTCATTTTCTTTTCTAAGTTGTCATCACAATCTTCAATGTGAATTTCAGATTCCTTTTTAGATTTCAAGTCTTCCAACTTGTTTTTCAATTTCTCAATGAGGTTCTTTGCATCATAATATTTTCCTTTTAGAGTATCTCTTTCTTGAGTAAGCATATCAATCTGTTCAAGAGCTTCTTCAATATTCTTCTATAGCTGATCCATATCCATAAAGATCCTACTCAAGCTGCTAGGCTTTCCTTGAATGATTATTTTCCGAGTAACTAAGCTCTAATACGAATTGTTAGAATAGGGAATACTGAGAGGGGGGGGCTGAATCCGTATTCTACAAAATTTTACTTTTGCCCAATTATGGATATAACAGATTATCTTAATGCATGCATAACATAGAAAGCTAAACAACATGTATAGTAATAAAACAAAAGAACTCATAACACATTATTTGTTCTCGAGGAAACCTTGGCCAAGGGAAAACCCCAGTGGGGATGGTACCCACAAAGATCCACTAATCAAAAATATCATGTTAAGGATGTTGACCCTATTAAGAGTCTATTACATGCATATAGCGTATCAGTCCTGATTAAGGGACTATAGGCCTTGTTAGAAGCCTCAACCCTGTTAGGAGTTGGTAGTACAAAATGTGATTACCAAATGAGCCCACTACAGAAAAAAGTAATATACAATATTCAATGATTACAAAAGTAGGTCAAGGTACATAACCTTATACTCCTTGCATCAATATCTCTTCATTGTTCTTTCACTATCGCTATTACATAGCTTCATTACATCTCATTTTACAATTACATCTTTACATATCTTTATACAAGCTATTAAGATTAATAACTTTCCAGTCGGCTATCATATTACAAAATATCTTTATCCAAGGGTTAACATCTAGGATGTTGTCCCTTTATATTGTTAAGTCATTATTTCGATAAACAAAATAATCCCTTAACTCTTTATCAATTATGTCTTCATATTCTATCCTGTCGGCTTAACACTGCCTTTAGTAAAACTATCATAACTTCTTCCGTACATGTTGTACTGACTTGCACTCTGAGGTGAGTCTTCAATAGTCACCATAGAGTCTATGTTCAAGTGTACAAGCACTGAACTTACTCCAATAAACATCACCAATCAAAACTATCTTTGGGTTCACTGGCAAAAATACATTGTCTCATACTTAGACAATTTTGCATTGCACTCTGACATGCTAGCTCTCTGACCTATGTGATCTTCATGTAGATCATATGTTTCCATAATGAGAACATCCATGTAACCAACTCAACCAAATTGCCAACAATTTTTACCTCCCTGATATGCCCTCTAAAGGTTTAAAGAAAATGTGAGGTTGGGGACCACGGGATTTGGGTTTCTAATTCTCTGAAAGAGAAGATCATAATCCCCTAGCCTTATCCTTTTCCCTATCCAAGACATGTCAAGCAGATTAATCTAGAGATAGTATGCAAACTAGCACTAGGGAAGATACCTTTTTGGTTTCTAATTCTCCTAATAAGGAGAAGAGCATAATCCCCTCAATATTTTCCTTAATGGCAATAAATGCACGTATCTATCTAGATAAGTGCCTATGAAAATTGAAATTCAATTTAAGAAAACAAAATATTTTCTTGAAGAAGATTAGGCAACCTGCAAAACCACCTATCAGAAATTTTGTTGAATGAGTGTCTTTGGCGAGCATTTTTTTGAAAATGGGGTTATCTGCAAAATATGGGCTTAGAATTCTAGACAAGAAGAGGCTAAAGAATAGGTTTTATGCTCAGTCTTCATCTCTCATCCTGCAAAAATGTGCTAGGCTGTCAAAATGACTAGAAACTAGCAAGAATCAATTGTTAGGGTTGGTTGTCAGTTGAAATCCAAAATCCAAATCTCAAAGACTGCTCAAAATTATGATACGATAATGCAGTATTGGAGTCAAAACTTGTACAAGAATATACCTCTTCTCATACAACAATTTAGGTATGATACGATAATGGGTTCCTGCACACATGAAACTTTAGCTCCTATATGACAATGCCAAAACAACTGGCACAACAATGCAGATTATCATCCTTCATACAATAGAGAGAGTATTCTGATACAACAGTCTATAGAATGTCATACGAGATTGCACGAAACAAAAAATCCAAAATAAAAACTTGAATTGAAAATGTCAGAATAATGAGATTTTGATAAATGAAACCCACTGTCGGGCCCCATGGTGGGTGCCAAAAATGTGTGTGTGAAATTGTACCTAGCTGCGGACACAATACTTCAGTAAAATATTAGAGGTTAGGAAATCAAAAATTCTACAAATAAGACAAATATTGATAACCATATGATTTACTACCTTCTAGTAGATGCAAGTATGGTATTCTTAGAATTAGACTGAGATCAGTGACAATGCAACACCTAAATGAAGGATTTACTGATGAAAAGCTAATTAAATATGGATGCAAATTAAGCTATTTTTTATTTTTCTATGCAATATGGATAAAAAACTCTATGAAAATTGATCTAAAATTGTATGAAAATGAATGCAATCTAAACTAACAATGATATGAATTGCTATGAAAATGAATGAAATGATAACAAGAATTCCAAAATAGCACAATCTCACAAATTTCTAGATTACACAATCAAAATTCATCAGATTCGCAGTGGAAGGATCTATTAACAATTTGGTTGAGTAGGATATCAAGTTGTTGTCATTATGGCAACATATAATCACTATGATGATTGCACTATAGTAGCAAGAAATTTTGTAAGAGTGCAAGTAAAAATTGTCTAAGTACAATAGTATTTTCCAATCTTATAATTAGAGATAGTTTTGGTTAGCAATGTCCATAGAAGCAGGATCAGTGCATGTGCACTTGAACATGGGTAATTCTATGAATATTAAAGACACATGTGAAAGTGCAAGTCTATATGGCATGTACGGAAGGAGATATTGTAGAATAATAGAGACAGAGTTCAAGATGACCTGAACATAGAAAGAAGACATAATAAGAATGACAGTTTAGGAAAGAGTTTATGCTTAGTAAAGCTGACTATAAGTTATTATTCTCAATAACTTGTATATATGTAAGAAGTGTGTAAGGTGAAGAAGATATAGATTTAATAAGATATTGTAATGTTGTAATACTATGATGTGAAGTTGTATATTGAAAAAGAAAAGAAAGCAGACTCTATATATGAAAGCGAAGGGCCTAGAAAGATAAATTAGAATAGGAAAGTTATTCCGCAATAGTGAAAGGCCATATACTTTACCTTTGTATTCAGATATCATTGTATTTTACATGTTTTGGCAGTTAGATCATCTTGTAAACATCCTATTTTATAATACCAACTCCTAGTAGGCTTGAGGCTTCTAACAAGGCCTAGAGTCCTTTAATCAGGACAAAGACACTATATGCATGTAATAGACTCCTGATAGGGTCAACATCTTTAATTGGATACTTTTGATTAGTGGATCAGTTGTGGATGTCATCCCCACCAATTTTTCCCTTGGCTAGGGTTTTCTTGAGAATAAAACATGGTGTTATAAGTTCATTTGCTTCATTGCTATGCTTGTTATTTAGTTTACTTTGTTTTGCAAGTTTTAAGTTAATTTTTTATATTCATAATTGGGAAAAAGAAAGTTTTTAGAATATTGATTCACCCCCCTCTCAATATTCCATATTTCTAACAATTGTTATCAAAGCTTAGTGACTCAGAACAAAGTTATTCAGAGAAAGCCTAAAAGCTTGAGTAAGATCTCTATGGATATGGATCAATTACAGAAGAATCTCAAAGAAGCTCTTGAACAGATTGATATTCTTACTAAGAAAGAGATACTCTAAAAGGGAAATATGATGATGTGAAGAACTTCATTGAGAAACTAAAAGAAAAAGTGGAAGAACTGAAATCAAAGAAAGAACCTTCAATTCAAATAGAAGATTATGATGAAGTTTCAAATCTGAAGAAAGAAAATGAGATCATTAAACATGAGTTGAAGAATGTAGATTTGAAGTTAAGTTTAAAAGATGGAAATAGCAAGAATGGATCAAATCTAAAATTTGAAAATGAAGATCTGAAGTCTAAACTTTGTAAAGTGACATCTGAACTTGAGAAAACTGAATTACAGTATGCTAAACTTGAGAAGTACAATACAATTGTGAAAGGTGAATTGACTCAGTCTAAACAACATCTTGAAAAATTGTATTCCACCAGTGAGAAGATTGATGAATAAATATCTTATCAAAAGCCATACTATGATACAACTGGTCTTGGATTTAATTCATATAAGATAAGTAAAGAATGCAATAAACTAGATCTAAAACCCTCTAAGAACAAAGTGTTTGCAAATTGACTATAATATTATGATTTAGTGTTGTCACTATGGAAACAAATTCATATAGAGTTTTGGAGTCAACGAACTTACTCATAAGATCATAATATGATTAAGTATGGAAGACTGGACAGTCAATGAAGCATTAGATGATCAGAGCATTAGCGCACGTGTATGATCGAGTTTTGGTATGCACCCTAGAAGATAAGCATGTTAATATGTAATCATGCTAAGTCTAAGAGTGCATGATCAGATGAGTTAGTGTGAACAAGTTAAAGCTAGTTGAAGTGACACACACACTGAGTGGCATAACAGAACAAAGCATGGAGCCAACTGTTGGTATTTTGGTTAGCAATTATAATATTATTTTGTAAAGGCTATGCACCTATTATATTTAGGTTATAGACATGTTAATATCATGGTATGTAAACATGATTGAGCCAATTCATTTGGAAGTGTTTTATATAATAGGTTGAAGGCCGACCCAGTGAATAGTTTTGTTTGCACATATAAATAAGCCACGTGCCTTTGTATTTATGCATGGGATGCGAGATAGAGTTGATAGAAGAAGAGAAGAATTATGTGAAGAGAAGCTAGAATGTTGTAGAGATTTAGAAGAGGCTAAAGCATTAGAACACATAAGGAACTGATCAGACAAGAAGTGTCATAGCAACAGTTCACCTTGCAGATATAGTGTGTATTTGATGTCTAGAAGGTTGTAGCCATCACCATTTGAGTAGTGAGCTCTAGGAAAGTGTTTCCCCACCCCTAAAAGGGTTTATTGTAAAAGACTCCTAACAGGGTCTGACCTTGACCAGGTCACTATACTAAATACATTGTAAAGAACAACTCC
Source organism: Chamaecyparis obtusa (assembly GCA_027943335.1). NCBI lineage: Eukaryota > Viridiplantae > Streptophyta > Pinopsida > Cupressales > Cupressaceae > Chamaecyparis > Chamaecyparis obtusa. Next base: position 1,105,438 of record BSBK01004178.1, read on the forward strand.
TAATAGGGTTGCAAGATCTTCTAACAGGGATCACAATACACTAATGCAGTTATTAGTCAGTGTCAATTCCCACCAGGGTTTTTACCTATTTGGGTTTCCTCATAATCATATCTGTGTTATGTGTTGATTACTTTACATGCTTTAATATTTAGTTCAACAATTAAGTTATTGCGTTAAGTTTTAATTATTAGAAAAGTAATTATATAGAACACTGATTCACCCCCCCTCTCAGTGTTCCAATTCTTAACAATTGGTATCAGAGCTTTGGTCCTCTAAAGATAAGTTTAACCACTTGAGGAGATCATGGATATAGGAGAAGTAAAACATATGAAGAAGAATGTTGAAGCATCTCTTGAAGATCTTGACAGATCTGAAAAAGAAATTGAAGAACTAAAATAAAAGGTTAGTGGTTCTCAAATAGTCATCAAAAAAATGAGAAAAGACTTGAAAGACTGTTCCACAAGTGATTTGGGAAAAATGGTAAAAAAGATGAATGAGGAAAATAAATCTCTAAAAGATCAAATTGAAGAGTTGGATGAAAAGCTACTTAACAATCAAGAAGCCTATGAAGAACAGGTCAAATAAAACAAGCAGTTCAATGAAGAACTGAGGCAAGAAAACATGAAAATCTTGGAGTTAGAAAACATCAAGAAGTGGGTGGAACCTGAATTGACTGAAGCAAAGAATCACATTGACAAATTGCACACAAGCAAGGATCTGATAGAGTCACAGTTGTATGCATAGAAGATTCAAGTAGATACCTCTGGCATTGGATTCAATAAAGGAAAAAATCAAATCAATGATATGCAAGAAAGAATGACATAGGGGAGGGATGGAGGATCCAATAATGGACAGTCCAAACCTACACTGTCATTTATAGCATCAACAAGCACAACAGAATTACAACAAGATAATGCTTCAAAATAGAATTTCATTCAACATGCCTGGCTGTAAGGCCTTCCAAGTTTCAGCCTATTACAATGAAATAAAAAAGTACCTCAGCAATCTCCCAGCTAGTCCATCTCTAAAATACTTCATAAACTAATGGAAACACTAAGGTAGATCTAAGCTTGAGCTCGCAAGTCTCCAAGCAATCTTCTTGTCTCCAAGTATGCAAACCACTAGCTCTGCTATTACAATATCGGATAAAACATCTGATCTAAAAGATATCATAGGATCCAATTATTATTCTACTCTCATGCTACTACCAATATACTTGCTAAACATCTACCCAAGCTCTCAATATATAGCCAGCTAAGCCACAAGTCAACCAGTCAGGCATTTAATTACATTATAGGTCCAACCTAAGGAGAGATACCAAAACTAATCAAAGAAACAACCAAACATGATGCACCTTTAGATTTAGGTCCACACATGATCCAAGAACATGTCCCTAACTTACCAATATCCAATTCCATCATACGGAACCGTGCAAGATGAAAAACTCCACATTTTTCATGCAAACTGGCTGAAAATTGATACTCGAGTAAAATGATCATAACTTTTAACTCATAATGAATTAGGACTTGTGGTCTTAGGAGAAGATATTAATTTAGGTCCTCTTAAATTCCCTAAGAGTGCAAAGGCTGATTCACTAAGGATCAATGACTACATGTCACGCAATCAACACCCAGAAAGTAGAAAAATACAGCTCTAACGACAAGGAAAACAACTCTAAATTTGAAACGGCCCATCCAATTCTTATGAGACCATAGGAGAAGGTTCCAAAATAATTCCTCAACATCATGTAAGCCTCATACAACATGAAAGCAATAAATACAACAATTATAATTCAAACAACAAAAAACAAGAAATGTTTTTGGTTGCTGCAAGATTGCTCAAGGCCCGAGATGCTCTTGCATCAAAAAATGAAAGCATCAGCAGAATCTACAGAAGCTAAGAAGACTAAAAATCATACTAAACCTAAAGATGATCCATCTAAGGATGATTGCAAGCTAGTAAAAAAAACTTGTTATGCCTGTAACAAGCATGGTCACATAACAAGAGATTGTAAAGAGGTAATACCTTTCAATGGTTACTCGTTATTCATGCAATAAGTTTGGTCATAAATCTATGAATTGTAGATCAAATACAAGAAACCAAAATCATCAAAATAAGAGAAATCAACCATAGAAAAATGTTAGAAGTTCTCAGAACATCACATGTCAGATTTGCAATTATAATGGTCATACAACTAGATAGTGCAGTATGGTAACTCACATGAATGAGTTGAGGAATATCAAACCTCCAATTATTTTTCACTCTTGTAACAAGGCTGGACACATCTCAAATTTTTTCAGATCAAAAGCACAAAGACATGAAATCTCTAAAAAGCCTCAAGGATCAATATTGGATGAAGCAGGATAAGTCAAGTTTGTGCAAGCTACAGGAGATGTGAGCAAAACTTGGATAGAAGTAAAGAATGATAAGGTTGATGAGTATGTATTGGATGCATCCATAATGGACACACCTTCAGAGTATGCACCTTTGATTATAATTATTTGGAGACCAATTGATGCTATATGCAAGAGTGGACAACCTAATTATGAGTAGAAGTGAAGATTGGAATTCTCTATGAAATTTTGTGTTTACGCAGTAAGCATTAATGGTGGAAAGTTGTTTTTAATTCACCGAAGATCCATTATTCACACATTTTCATTCGAGTTCAAGACTTTAGAGAGCATATGAGAGAAAATCAATTTGTGTTGAAAGATTTCAATTGGTTTATTAGCGAAGAAGTTTGAAAGCTTGTTGCAAAGCCCTAGTTCAGACGCGACGATTTAGAAACCCTTGGAAACATATTTAAGTGATTTACCAAGTGAGTAATGGCCACTACAGTTGTTTTTGATGTTGCTAAAAGGAAAATATATATCTTTAAGAAGCATCCCTTCAAGTCAGCCCTAGATGACCTAGGAGTATTCTCTAGGACTATGATGGGTGTCATGCACGTAGAAGACATACGTGGATATATTTACTGTAAAAAGGAACCAGTTGGATTGGATAGGATTTTTAGGAATAGTCCCAAGAGATAACTGCGAGGGGGGGGGGTGAATCAATTATCTACAAGTTTCTATTATTTATCCAATTAAGTATAATTAAACATAAGGCATAAACACAATGAAAGAACACTTGAACTCAACACAATATTTTGGTTATGGGGAAACCCAAATAGGTAAAAACCCTGGTGGGAATTGACACCCACTAATATTCTACACTAGTATATTATGATCCTTGTTAGAAGATCCTTCACCCTATTAGGAGTTTCTTTAAAATATATTTAGTACAGTAGACCTGGTCAAGGGTCGGACCCTATTAGGAGTCTTTTACAATAGTCCCTGTTAGGGAAGAGGATGCACTATCTGAGAGCTCACTGCTCAAAAGGGCGAAGGCTACAACCTTCTGAATAACAGATACACACTATATCTAGATCTTGGTGAATTGTGCTTAGACCTACTATTTAGATTAGTTCTAATGTATAGCACAAAAACTTTACTTGGTCACATAGACCTTCTTCTGATGGCTCAACACTTCACACACTCTTCTTTGCTCTTCTTAATCAACTATGAACCACACTCAAGAATCACAAATGATTGCCTATAAATATCTTTCCTCTAAATGATATAATCAAGTTGGCCTATTAGAACCACCTTGAAATCATATTAGAGAAATCATAACAAACTCTGACAAACATTCTGTCAACTCTACTATGCACACAACACGTTCTGGGAACTATCCAATAGGATAATTGTAGACGCACGTTACACACTGTCGGCTCTACCAAAATAATTGGATCTTTCTCCTCAAGCTGAATTACTTCATGCACTCTTAACCAAACATGAATAACTCTCCTCTAAGCTTAAATCCAAGGAAACATACCCACATGATAGGTGCAACTCTAGAACCAATAAAATCTTTGTCGGTTCTTCTAAATAAACATAGGAAACTACTACTGGTGAATAGCGACTACATAGCTTCACTTCTACTAATCAAGAGACTATGCATCCATCACTAACATTTCTTCAAAATTTATCGAAGCATAAAAGGCTCCATGATAACTGTACGGACAACCATACATAGAACATTATTTATTACTCTGTCAGGAACACTACTGACACAAGCTGCTATATAACTGTCTGCACTAACAGTTAACCTCTGCGCCCATGATATCATGCTGATATCATGTCCATGCTACATATACTAAAATATTACTACATAAGACTTCCATGCATGATACTTTCCATATGTTTTCATCAATGACAAACATACAGTCAGTACTGGCCTCTTGGCAAATCTCCAACAATCTCCCCCTTTGGAATTGATGGCAACATGTGGAATGAAAAATCAGCACCAACCCAAATGAATATTTATATTATAACATTCTCCATTTCCTCTTCAAAACTCCCCCAAAGATGAGTCCTCCATTTGCTGAAATATTTTCCAACATTATCCATTTCCTCAACTGAACTGTTGTCATAACAGAATACTACTCCCCCTTAGTATAATACTCTTCCTTTTACTTTTTGTTTTTCATGACTATATATTACTCCCCCTTTGACATCAATGGCAAAGGGCACCATTCATTTTAAGCATCGGTACTACTCCTGAGGTAGAGTAGTCAATCTTCCATTTGTCCCTGAGGACTTATGCCTTTCCTTCTTTATTTTAAGTAGAATCAGGGAAAGGAATTACTCCCAACTTCTCCTTGAGATACTCAAAAGTATCTTTAGGCAAGGGATTTGTGAATATATCTGCCAACTGATCTTTAGTACTCACCTAGTCCAACTTGACTTCTTTCTCTCTTAGGAAGTGATACTTGATCTCAATATGTTTTATCTTTGCATGCATCATAGGGTCCTTAGACATATTGATAGTGCTAGTGTTATCACAATGAATAACAATTGGATAATCAATTTGAATTCCAAAATCCTTTATCATCTACTTGATCCAAAAAATTGTAGAATAGTTCAAGGCTGCTATAACATACTCCGCTTCTGTTGTTGATTGAGAAATACAATTCTATTTCTTGCTTGTTCAAGTGACAAGTCTATCACCAAGAAACACTACTCCACTTGATGTATTGTTTCTATCATCTACGCATCCTGCCCAATCAACATCAGTGTATACATGAAGCTCAACATTTTCTGAATTAGGATACCATAGACCATAATCTATAGTGCCCTACAAGTATCTGAATATTCTCTTTACTATCATGAGGTGACTTTGTTTAGGCTCTGTTGCAAATCTTCCAACTATGCCAACTACATTGGAAATATCAGGTCTAGTCTGAGTAAGCTAAATTAGTTTTCTAATTATAGACTTGTACAATGTTATATCAACTACCGGTGAGTCATCTTCTTTTGTAAGCTTGCATCCAATTATCATAGGAGTCCCTACTGGCTTAAAATCATCCATTTTGAATTTCTTTAATATTTCTTTTACATATTTGGACTGATTAATAAAAATTCCTTTTTCTGTCTGCTGCACATTTAGTCCCAAAAAGTATTTGATAGGACCAATCATACTCATCTCAAACTCATTCTACATTTCTTTGGAAAATTTTTCACTTAGTTTGTCATTACCTCCAAAGATAATGTCATCAAAAAATATAGCTACAAGTAGTAGACCTTCAGATGTCTCTCTAATGAATAGATTACAATCTATTGCTCATTTCTTAAATCCAATCTTTGTTAGATATCCATCTATTCTCTCATACCATGCTCTAAGGGATTTCTTAAGTCCATAGAGGGCCTTCTTCAATCTACATACCATATCAAGTTTGTCTGATAAGGTGAATCCTTCTAGCTACTCAATGTATACTTCTTCTTTCAAATCTCCATTCAGGAATACTGACTTGACATCCATCTGATATAATTTGAAGTTTTTGATTGTAGCATAAGCTAGAAACAACTTAATAGCTTCTAATCTACCCACAGGTGCCAATGTGTCTAAATAATCAATGCCTTCTCTTTGTGCATATCCCTTACATACTAACCTTGCTTTATTTCTTACTACTGTACCATCTTCATTCATCTTGTTTCTGAATATCTACTTTGTTCCAATCACATTCTTATCACTAGGTCTTGGGACTAGTTCCCAACTGTCATTCTTAATAATCTGATCAAGTTCTTCTTTCATAGCATCATGCCAATTTGAATCATTACATGCATCTTCAACACTTAAAGGTTCAATCTAAGATAGTAAACATATCGCTTCACTGCTAGTTGAGTTCTTTGCTTGTGATCTTGTTAAGACTTTGCCACTCTGATCTCCAATGATGTCTTTCTTGGAATGATTTCTAGATGTAAACTTTGGAGCTTTAGGTGATGTTGACTCATCAGCCTTAGGAGTACCTTCTTCACTTGTCTCAGGGTCATTGAATAACACATCGGTATTATCAAACATTTCTTCAATAACTATTTCACTAGTGGAGGGTCTGGGTTCTTCTTCAATCATGGGTGAGTAATCATGATATCTTTCTTGAACCATAAACTTTTCATTAATTTTAACATGATCACTTTCAATGATCATTTTCAATCTTAAATTGAAACATCTATAGGCTTTACTTTTAGTAGAGTAACGAAGGAAAATACCTTCATCACTTCTTGCATCAAACTTGCCTACTACTTCATCCCTCTTGATGTAGCACTTGCTTCCAAAGATTCTTAAGTATTTTACTATGGGAACATTACCAAACCATAGCTCATATGGTGTTTTGTCAGCGCCTAGCCTCAATTGAATTCTATTGATAGTGTAGATGGTTGTATTGACCACATCTCTCCAATAGGTGTGTGCAACTTTTACTTCAATCATGATGGTGTGCATTGTATCAAGGATGATCCTATTTATTCTCTGTACAATTCCATTCTACTAAGGGGATCTAGGTGCACTTAACTATCTCTTTATGCCATGTTCTTCGTAGTACTCATAGAATCTGTTAGAGGTGAATTCTCCTTCTCTATCTGATCTTAAACATTTTATCTTTAGTCCAAATTCATTCTCAACCTTAGCTTTGAATATCTTGAGCTTGTCAAATGCTTCTGACTTATCTTTTAAGAACACAACCCACATTATCCTAGTATAATCATCAATAAACAAAATAAAATACCTTTCACCATAGTATGATCTTGTTTGAGTTGGACCACATAGGTCTGTATGAATCAGATCCAACTTGTTCTCTGTTGAATTGTGCTAGCTCCAAAATGAATTTCTCACATGCTTTCCCATCACACATTCCCTGCATATAGTATCAACTAGCTTTGCTATGCTAGGTAGATCTCTTACTGCCTTTGCATTTCTTATCTTTACTATGTTATCAAAATTGATATGACATAGTCTTTTGTGCCACAACCAACTTTCATCAACTTTAGCAACAAAACAACTTGCTTCCGAATTGAGTTGGAAAACATTACCTCTAGTCTTTGAGCTTCCTGCAATCATAACACCATCCTTGTTGTTAATGATACATTTGTCATTTTTAAACTCCAACTAATAGCCTTTACCAAGTAACTATCCAACACTGAGAAGGTTATGTTTCAAACCATCAACATAAAGAACATCATCAGTACTATTCTTTCCATCCAAGGTGATGGCTCCTCTACCAACTATGGGTTTAGGAGTGTTGTCTCCAAATATAACCATACCACCATTGAATTTTTCTAGATGAACAAATCTATTTTTATCACCTGTCATGTGATGTGAAAAACCACTTTCTATAATCCAGTCTGTCCTTATATCAGCTTGGGAAATCAATGCTAGCTCTTGTTCCTCTTTCTCATTTTTATGATTTGTCTTATTATTCATTTTGTCTATAATAGCAATGAATCCAATTTCTTCTTCACCTGATTCATCATCTGAAACTCCATCTCCAGCATAGCAACATTCCTTAGAATACTTAGGCTTGTAATCCTTTTTGAACTTTCTAGCTCTAGTAGGACACTTAGATGCAAAGTGACTGATCTTATTACATGAAAAGCACTTAAATGGAAATTGGCCTTCATATTTACCTTTTCCTTTCTTTTTTCTTTTGGAAATCATAGCAATGAAATCATCTAGAGTTTTCTCTTCATCATCATCATCAAAATTACTAGAAGTGTTTGCAAATTTATTACCATGAACTGTTGCTTTGAAGGCCGTTTCACTCTATGGTTCTGTCTTCAATCTTGAAATCTCAAAAGTTGAGATTTTGCTGATCAAGGTCTCTCTCTTTGAATTAGATGTAAGTTGCATGGTCTCATCAAGGATGTTGATATTTCTTTCATATTTAGCAGTGAGAGTAGTCATTAACAAGTCCATAATGACCTCCTCTGAAATCTCTCCACCATTGTTTCTGATTCCAACAACTGCTTCATTTATCCTTTGATTATAAGCTCTGATATTTTCTTCAGGAAGCATCTCTAATGCATTGTATCTTTTCTTCCATGTCTTTCTACATGCATCCTTTGCTTGTTTGTCTCCTTCAAATATGTCTTCTAGGTGCTTCCATATTTTGTGGGCTATATCTACCTTTTTTATATCTAAAAACTCGCCATTAGATAGAGTGCTGATAAGAGCTTCTTTAGCTATAGCATTCTGATGAAACAATTCCTTTTGCTTATCAGTAGCATCATCCTTTGCAAGGTCTTCCAAGGACTGGATCCTAACTATTTTGATAGTTACATCAAAAACTTCAAAAGCAATGTACTGCAAATGAGTCACCATCTTGTTCTTCCAATCAAGATAATTATCTCCATCAAACTTAGGACTTTCTTTCCTGAATTATTCCATCTGATCAACCTCAAGCTATCAAAAATTCTCTCTGAGGCACTTGGCTCTGATACCAATTGTTAGGATTAGTCCCAAGAGAACTATGAGGGGGGGGGGGGGGTCAATCAGTTATCTACAAGTTTCAATTCTTTATCCAATCAAGTATACTTAAACATAAGGCATAAAAACAATGAAAGTACACTTGAACTTAACACAATATTTTGGTTATGGGGAAACCCAAATAGGTAAAAATCCCAGTGGGAATTGACACCCACTAATATTTTTCATTAGTGTATTATGATCCTTGTTAGAAGATCCTTAACCCTGTTAGGAGTTGCTTTACAATATATTTAGTACAATAGACCTGGTCAAGGGTCAGAACCTATTAGGAGTCTTTTATAATAGTCCCTATTAGGGGAGAGGACACACTGTTCGAGAGCTCACTTCTCAAAGGGACAAAGGCTACAACCTTCTGAATAATAGATACACACTATAACTGGATCTTGGTGAACTGCGCTTAGAACTACTATCTAGATTAGTTCTAATGTATAGAAAAAACACTTTACTTGGTCACATAGACCTTCTTCTAATGGCCTAACACTTTGCACACTCTGCTCTACTCTTCTCAATCAACTATGAACCACACTTAAGAAATCACAAATGACTGCCTATAAATATCTTTCCTCTAAATGATATAATCAAGTCAACCTATTAGAACCACCCTAAAATCATATTAGAGAAACCATAACATACTTTGACAAACATTCTATCAGCTCTACTATGCATGCAACACATTCTGGGACCTATCTAATAGGATAATTGTAGACGCATGTTACACACTATTGGCTCTACCAAAATAATTGGATCTTTCTCCTCAATCTAAATTACTTCATGCACTCTTAACCAAACATCAATAACTCTCCTCTAACCTTAAATCCAAGGGTGCATACCGAAATGATAGGCACAACTCTAGAACCAATAAAATCTCTGTTGGCTCTTCTGAATAAACACAAGAAACTACTACTGGCGAATAGCGATTACATAACTTCACTTCTACTGATCAAGAGACTATGTGTCCATCACTAACATGTCTTCAACATATATCCAAGTATGCAAGGCTCCATGATAACTATATGGACAACCATACATAGAACACTATTTGTTACTCCATCAGTAACACTACTGACACAAGTGTTATATAACTGTCTGTACTAACAGTTAACCTCTACGCCCATGATATCATGCTAATATCATGTCCATGCTAAATATACTAAAAGCTTATTAGATAAGAATTCCATGCATGCTACTTTCCATATGTTGTCATTAATGAAAAACATACAGTCAGTACTGGCCTGCTGGAAGATCTCCAACAAGGATTAGGTCACACATGGAAACCATGATGAAACTAGACAAAACATTCCAAGATGAGTTCATGCACCTAGATAACAACCCTATTGTTGAGTATGCGATTGCATATGAGTTTTATGAATCTGAATAGATCAAGATTCTCTTGAGAAGAATTCATGATGACCTATTTTGAATAGGAGAAGTCCCTATTAGAATAACCATTGATCTCATTCATGAGATGATAGGATTACCCAAGATAGGCGCCATTCTTCTTGTAGGCAAAGATGTCAGGAAACTGGTTGAGCAGGCTTGCAAGTGTCATAGTGATAAGCACAGAATTATAGTTGAGCCTATAGAAGAGAAAGACATAAAACTGATGTCTATGATACTTGGATACAAGTTTCAATATGAAAATAGAGTAAATAGTGTGTCCACAACCACTATTCTAGTAGCCATCAGAATTGTGAAGGAAAATGGTGAATTCAACTTATGTGAGATCTTGCATTCATAGTTGATGGACAACATAAGGGCCATCAAGCATGACAAGAGAAAGATATTCAGGTTTGGGTCACTGATAATTTACATGTACTTTCATATTGTTGTGAAAGTGTTAGATCTCTACCTAGACAAGAGTCTTCCCACAATATCAAAAATTTCATTCAAGACATCATCAGAGAGCACCTTGAAGGACTACATGGAACTGGAAATCAAAACATTTAGGATAAAGACATAGAGAAGGTATAGGATACCTGAAAGTATAGTTGAAAAGTGCAAGGATAGCATTTGCTTCATGGTGGAGATAGATATAACATGCATGGAAGCTGTAGAACCAAGGAATAAATGGGTTCATCCATTTGGTTATAAAGTGGAGGAACATATTCTAGAGGCATATGCACAAGTCCTTCTATCAACGCCAAAGGATCCCAATGAGCCAATATGGGGTACACATGAGGAAAAGATAAGAAAAGTAGATGTAGTCTTGAATAGTTCCGCAACCAAGAGAAAAGCTTCTAAAATCACCTTTGAGATACTTAAGATTCATGGTGTCACTCAAGCTGATTTAGATAAGCCAAGGGAATCCAAGATTGCAATGCAACTTGAGAGCGCACCCTCTTCTAAATTTAAAATAGAGAAGACTGATGACCCTAAGAAGAAGAAGATAAAAATGGAAGAAAACACTCATGCGCTCACTCCCACTATTGATCTAGAATCCACTCCACCTATAGAGCCCAATAAGATGTCCAAGAGGAAAAATAAAATAGTCACAAGCCACCCATCAACATGGACAACAAGAAGTAGAGGTAGAAACACACAACCACCTCCTAAGGTAGGATTCCTACCAAATCTGTAAGTATTGAGAAAAAGGGTAGTGGATGAAGGTAGACTTGATCAAATAACTAAGTTTTATGATAAATATCATGAGATAGACAACTATGAGATCCATGATATTTTAATCAAACATATGATCAAATTTAAGAAGACTATTTTGGAACTAAAGATAGTCATTCCAAATAAAGTTTGGGACATTTTGGACACATTGAAAAGACAAGTTGTTGAAGAATACTTCAGAATAAGAGAGGATAGTGGATGATAACCTTCTTGTATGCTCAATTGAAGAAAAGTCTTTGTTAATGGACTTGGTAAAGCCACACCTTAGAACCAAGATGAGAACTCTCCACGTCATGAACAAGGACTATGAGTTGATTGCAAAGGAGACTAAAAAATCCTTTGAGAAAGTATTTTTGGAACAAACACATGCATCCATCATCTGTGCCTACAACCCAATTTCCTATTGAGCAAGTAAAAGAAGTTGAAATCCCAAATGTACCTATGACAGGTCCATAGGAATCTGCACCTATGCCTGAAGCCAAACATGACACAATCATGATAGATAATGTAGAGATATCAATGGCAGCCACAGATAAGGACTTGGATAAGTTTGAGGAAGCATTTGTGAGCACTGAGGAAGCATAAATTCTATGTGGTGATCAGTCACCTAAGCAACAAGAAGAAGTTCAAATTGAAGACTTAACTGGAAAAGAAGAAGAAAAGGAGAAATAAAAAAAAGAGGAGAAAGGAGAAGAAGAAAAGGAAAATGAACCTACAGATGAACCCCCTATTGAAATGCCTATAAAGATAATGATAGAAGTTATTGATAGCACACCCCTCACTCCTATTCCATTAGTGTCATTGTTGTAAAGTTTGACTCCTGACACAACAAGTCTAGAGTCATGGGGAGAAGAAGACCTGATTAAGATTAGTGTGCTTGCAATAGAGAAGGAAAAAGGAAAAATAAGTGATGAGAAATCCATTGTTTATTGATTCAGTCAACATTCTAAATATTCTACTACTAGAGGAAAAGAAGGTAACAAAAGTTCATTAAGTGGATGATGTCAGTACCATCCTAACAAGCTTCAAAGAAAAATTTTCAAGCCTAGAAGAATTAGCATGCAAGGTTGTAGAAGAAAAGTATTTCAAGAAGAGACTAAGTGAACTGATAAGTAATTTCACACTTGACCTTAGCGCTTTAAAAGTTGGTCAAGCCTTGTTGAAGGAGATAGCAGCTAAAGGAAAAAATTATAGCTGATTGTATGAACAAGGACAAATTAATTGCAGACCTCTCAAAGAAAATATAGGAAGCTGAATCAATGATGGAAGCAGTAAGGAAATCAGTAGAAGATCCTTCCAAAGATGTAAACATGTGCAACAATTTCTATCAAGGTTAGTTACACAAGATTAAGAAAGACAAAAAAGAAATGGCCAAAATAAGGGCAAGGCAAACTTAGTTAAGAAATGCACTTGCACCCTCTTTGGATGTGTTGAATTAGAACATAAAGGAGATTGATGCCACAATGGTGACATATGATCAAGGACCAAGTTTAGAGTTGGAGAAGATGGAGAAGCTAACTTATGCACTATGTGTCCATCTCCAGATAGTGGATACACTGAAGAGGTTTTGGTAAAATGAAATTGCAACTCTTCAGATTGCTTACCTAGATTTATTCTCTATGTAAGTACTTGTAGATACATTTTTTTGAGTACCTTTGTCATTAATGTCAAAGGGGGAGTAGAGTATATAGTAGAAGGGAGAATACAGAGCAGTATATATGATGTAAAAAGGAGTAGAGTATATAGTAAAAAGGGAGATATAAGGTAGAGTATATGTGAGAAATTTTTTGTGTAAGATACAATTAGTAGCATCACTATATTCCTTTGTTTCCATTAATGAAAAAGGGGGATATTGTTGGAAAGTTGACTATATTTTTATGATTTAGTGTTTTTATTATGGCAACAAAGTCATAGAGAGTTTTGGAGTCAGTGCACTTAATCATAAGATCAGAATATGACTAAGGAAGATTGGATAGTCAGTGAAGCATAAGATGATCAGAGCATTAGTGCACATGCGTATGACCAAGTTTTGGTATGCACCTTAGAAGATAAGATTGTTAGTATGTAATCATGCTAAGTCTAAGAGCACATGATTAGATGAGTTAGTATGAAAAAGTTACAGCTAGTTGAAGTGACACAGACAGTGAGAGGCAGAACAAAATAGAGCATGGAGCTGACTATTGGTATTTTGGTTAGCGATTATAATATTATTTTGTAAATTCTATGCGCCTATTATATTTAGGTTATAGATATGTTAATATCTTGTTATTTAAACACAATTGATCTAATTCATTTGGAAGCATTTTAGATAATAGGTTGAAGGCCGACCTAGTCAATAGTTTTGTTTGCACATATAAATAAGAAATGCACCTTTGTATTTATGAATGGGATGAGAGATAGAGTTCATATAAGAAGAGAAGAAGTATGTGAAGAGAAGTTAGAATGTTGTAGAGCTTTACAGGAGGCTAAAACATCCACGCACATAGGAACTAATCAGACAAGCAATGTCACAACAACAGTTCACCTTGTAGATATAGTGTGTATCTGATAACCAAAAGGTTGTAGCCTTCACCATTTGAGTGGTGAGCTCTAGGACAGTGTGTCCCCACCCCTAACATGGTTTATTGTAAAATAATCCTAACAGGATCTAACCCTTGACTAGGTTAATGTAATAAATACATTGTAAAGAACAACTCCTAACAGGGTTGCAAGATCTTCTAACAGGGATAATAATACACTAGTACAGTTATTAGTGGGTGTCAGTTCCTTTCGAGGTGTTTACCTATTTGGGTTTCCTCGTAATCATATCTTGTGTTATGTTTTGATTACTTTACATGCTTTAATATTCAGTTCAACAATTAAGTTATTGAGTTAAGTTTCAATTATTAGAAAGGTAATTATATAGAACACTAATTCACCCCCCCATCTTAGTGTTGTGATTCCTAACACAAAGATAAAAATAAATCTGATGAAGCTAACAAATCTAAAGACATCCCTAATCCACCTAAAGAAGATGAACCACCTAAAGATATGTGAAGAGAACTCAGAGGTAGATGTTTTGCATGTAATACTTTTGGACATATGAAGAATGATTGCACATGTAAGAAATTCAAACCTCTCCATGGTTATTGTTATAATTGTCATGGTTTTGTGATGCAGGAGCATCCTGGGTGTAAGAGCAATCTTGCATCACCCAAAAATATTTGTGGTTTTATTTTTTAATAAGGGCTATCTTGTGCAGAGCTACTATTTATGGAAACTTTTTATTTTTAATAAGTTGGTCATACGATCTCAGAATGTTCTGGTTTCATAGTTGGAGGTTCATCTTAGTCATATCAGCCTGCCTATAAAGTTTCATTGCCGGATCAAGTCTAGTTTTGAAGATATTGAAATTTTTTTATTTTGGAAATAGCGTACAGAAACTTTGAACTCATTTTTGAATGCTTTAGAGGCCCCGAATGAGGTTGAAACTTCAGCTGAATGAAGCTTTCTTAATTCAAATATTGTAGAGCTCCTCACGCCCTTTCCAAATTGGGGTCATAATAGTCAATCAGAGCATTAGGTGATGACTTATGGTCTTCAGAAGTTGGGCCACCTGAAATGGCAGAAAATAATTTTCCTTCAAAATTTTTGTTTGGGTTTCAAAAGTTATTTTGAGCAACTTTGATGTAATAATTGTAAAAATAAAATAATTATAATTTTGGTTGGCCCTATAGGTTAAATTTAAGGAACCTTCTCGGGCGGTGGAAATTGCCTATATAAAGAAGGTCTGTAGTGTTGTCTAGGCAGTTCGGGATAGTTCTGAGTAGTAGATCTAGGTAATAACTTGAGGCTTTGTCCTACAGAATATTGTAAGGGGAATACCCATGTGTCTTTGCATATTGTAATTCTGAAAATTTCTAATTCCTTATTTCTGGAGATAATAAGAAGCCCATTTGTTGTTCTTCCAAATTATTGTTGTTTCTCTATTTCTGTTATGTGCTTGTGGTATTAAGGGGAGCACCCTTCATCAAGTGGTATCAGAGCGGTAGTTCCTGAGTGTGTAAATAGATCATCAATTGTGAGGCATTTTGCACCAGGACTGTGGGTTGGGGTTTCTATGTAAATAGATCATCGATTATGAGGTAGTTTGCACCAGGACCATGGGTTAGGGTTTCTATGTAAATAGATCACCAATTTCTAGGTAGTTTGCATTAGGGCCATGGTTAGGGTTTTAGTGAGAAGTGCGAAAATGCCTCCATAAAGGAAATGTGGTGGAAGAGCTGGTGTTGTAACACCTGAGGTTAGGGAATTGCAAAGACAAGTGTGAGTATTGCAACAGGAGATTCGCAAAGGAATGAATTTTAATGTTAGAGAAGAAAGCGAGGATGAAGCCGAGGGAGAAGGAAATTTTGATCAAGAAGGAGAAGTCAAAGTTTTGAATCAAGAAGAAGAAAGACTTTTTTGAGCCATTTTGAAGATCGAGAAGAGACCTAAGATTGAGGTCCTGACATTTTCTCAAAATCTTAACCTAGAAGAATTGATCGAATGGATCAATGAATGTGAAGAGTATTTCAAGTATGAAGATATTGAGGATCCTGATAGGGTCAAATTTGTGAAGGCTAGACTAAAGGGTCATGCGAAGATCTGGTGGCAAGAGGTTTAGTTAGAGAAAAATTGAAGAGGAAAGGATAAAATCACAAGATGGGAGCAGATGGTGGATAAATTGAAATGACAGTTCATCCCTGTTGATTATGAGCTTGACCTACTGAAGAAAATAAAAAATTTGAAGCAAGTAGGAAGATATGTTTAGGAGTATACAGAGGAGTTATATCGAATCCTCATCAGAACAGGTCATGAAGAAGCCGACAAGGAGAAATTTGCCTGTTACCTTCATGGGTTAAGGTCGAGCATTCAGGAGGACCTGAATCTAGTTCGAATGAATAGTATTGAAGAGGCATGTCAATTTGCCCTAAAAGTAGAGGAAAAGTTGAACAAGAAGTTTGAGAGCAGAAAAAGCGAAAGAGGTCATGATGGAAGATCTGGTGGATGGTCATATGGAGATTGAAATGAAGATCTGTAAAAGCAGGATAAGGCTAGTAATAGTCAAAATCAGATAGGAGATAATTTCAATGATTAGAACAATAGAGATCAGAGAGGAAGAGGAAGAGGACAAGGTTCAGGAAGAGGAGGCTTCTGTGGAACATGTTTTCACTATGGAGAAGAAGGTTATAGGGCATTTGAATGTCCTCAATGCCAAGGAAGGACAAATAGGAGGAATGAAGGCTAGTCTAGAGTTGCACATATAGATGAAGATGTCAGATCATCAAATTTTGAAGATGCTAAAAGAGGAGAAATGTTGATCAACAAAAGAGTCCTACTGAGTGGTGAGAATGAACCTGAGCAAAGGAGGAGCCTGTTTCGCACTAGGTGCAAGTGTGAGGGTAAGTGTTGTGATGTGATTATTGATAGTGGAAGTACTGATAATTTGGTGTCAGAAGAGATGGTGACAAAGTTGAAGCTCAAAAGACAAACATCGACATCTATATTAGGTTGCTTGGGTGCCCGATGACCACAAGGTCATGGTCAGTGAACAGTGCCTAGTGAAGTTCAAGATTAGCGGGTACCAAGATGAGGTACTACGTGATATCATATATATGGATGCATGTCATATGTTGTTGGGTAGAACTTGGTAGTTTAATAGGAGTGTTGTACATGATGGTCGTGCGAATAACTATTCCTTGACAAAGGATGGAGTGCGGCATAAGCTAAAACCATTGAAGGAAATAGAAGAAAATGTATGTGTTAATGCAAGAATAACTTTTGTTGATAGAGAAAATTTCTTAGATGGTATGTGGCATGAGCATATGTGTTTTACCTTAATTCCAAAGGATTGGAAAGAGGAATTATAAGATGTACCTATAGAAGTTGCAAAATTATTGAATGAGTTTTAGGATATTATATCTGATAATGTGTCTGATGGATTACCATCAATAAGAAAGATCAGTCATTAGATGGACTTGATTCCAAGAGCCAATTTACCAAATGAGGAAGCACACAGAATGACACTAGTAAAAAGTGAATAGTTGAAGACAGATTTGAAGTTTAGTTCATCACATCATCCACAAATTGTATATGGAAGTAGTCCCCGAAATGCATCTAAGTTGAGAAAGATAGATAAAGGAGAAATAAGTAGTGCCGAAGCTGAGAATTTTGTAGAACATTTGAAGGACATCCATGAGGAGGTGATGAAGCATGTTACCAAGATGAATGTGTAGTATTTTGCTAAGGTAGATGAGAAAAGGAGGCATAAGGAATTTCAAGTTGGAGATGAAATCATGGTTCATTTGCGAAAGGAGCAATTTCTGATTGGTACATATAACAAGCTAAAAATGAAGAAGTTTGGGCCATGTAAGATACTGAAGAATCATGATTTAGGAAATGTATATGAGGTCAAGTTGCCTACCGAGCTGAATATTTCACCAGTGTTTAACATTTTAGATTTGATAGAGTATCATGGAGGTGTTGAAGATGAGGTTACAATAGTACAATGGAGTATTCCAACAACTAGTTTAGATACCAAGGAGATTGAAGACATACTAGATAGTCATGTTGGCAAAAGCACAAGGAACATGACATATGAAGAGTATTTGGTCAAATGGAAATGATGACCTATTGAAGATTCATCATGGCTAATGAAGGAGGAGGTTAACCGTCTTGGTTTTCCTCTGCACATCTGAGTTGTGACAGGGTGACTTCTCAAATTACCCTGGGTATCTGATGTAGGAGCATCTTGGGTGTAAGAGCAATCTTGCATCACCCAAAAATATTTCTGGTTTTCTTTTTTAATAAGGGCTATCTTGTGCAGAGCTGCTATTTATGGAAATTTGGTATTTTTAGTAAGTTGGTCATACGATCTCAAAATGTTCTGGTTTCAGAGTTGGAGGTTCATCCTAGTCATATCAACCTGCGTGTAAAGTTTCATTGCGAGATCAAGTCTAGTTTTGAGAATATTGAAAATTCTTGGTTGTGGAAATAGGGTACAAAAACTTTGAACTCAATATTGAAGGCTTTAGAGGCCCTAAATGAGGTCAAAATTTTGACTGAATGAATCTTTCTTGATTCAAGCATTGTAGAGCTCCTTATGCCCTTTCCGAATTGGGGTCATAATAGTCAATCAGAGCATTAGGTGATGACTTATGGCCTTCAGAAGTTGGGCCACCTGAAATGGTTAAAAATAATTTTTATTCAAAATTTCTGTTTGGGTTTCAAAAGTTATTTTGAGCTGACTTTGATGTAATAATTGTAAAAATAAAATAATTCTAAGTTTGGTTGGCCCTATAGGATAAATTTATGGAACCTTCTCGGGCGGTGGAAATTGCCTATATAAAGAAGGCCCGTAGTGTTGTCTACACAGTTCAGGATAGTTCTGGGTGGTAGATTTGGGTAATAATTTGAGGCTTTGTCCCACAAAACATTGTAAGGGGAATTGATGAAGGGTGTTCCCCTTAATACCACATACACATAATAGAAACAAAGAAACAACAATAATATGCAAGAACAGAAAATTGGCTTCTTATTATCTCCACAAATGTGGAATTACAAACTTTCAGAATTACAATATGCAAAGCCACATGGGCATTCCCTTACAATATTTTGTAGGATGAAGCCTCGAATCAATACCCAGATCTACTACCCCGAACTATCCCGAATTGCCTAAGACAACATTGCAGACCATTCTTATATAGGCAATTTCCACTGCCTGAGAAGGTTCTAGAAATTTAGCCCTTTAGGCTGACTAAACATAGAATTATTTATTTTTCACAATTATTACAATAGGGTCGGCTCAAAAGAAATAACAAAATATGCTTTTAGGTAGCCCAACTTCTGAAGGCCATAACTTTTTAACCGTAGCTCTATTTTTCTATTGTAACCACTTTTCACAAATTCCATGACAAGATCTATAGTGCTTGACACGCGCTAGCGCCAGTCAGCAGGGGTCAATCGTGATCTGGAGCCTCTAAGGCCTTCAAAATTAAAGAGAAATATTTTGTACCCAAAAATCACAATAACTTCACCAATACTGATGATGTGGCAATGAAACTCAACTGGAAGGCTGAAATGACTGAGATGAACCTCTAACTATGAAATCAGAACATTCTGAGATCATATGACCAACTTACTAAAAATAGTAAGTTTCCATAAATATCAGCTCTACACAAGATAGCCCTTATTGAAAACAAAACCAGAAATATTTTGGGGTGATTAAGGATTGCTCTTATACCTAGGATGCTCCTGCATCATACACCTGGGGTAATTTGAGAAGTGACCCTGTCACGACTCAGGTGTGAAGAGGGAAACTAAGATGGTTAACCTCCTCCTTTGTTAGCCATGATGAATCTTCAACAGGTCATCCTTTCCATTTGACCAAATACTTTTCATATGGCATGTTCCTTGTGCTTCTACCAACACATCTAGTATGTCTTCAATCTCCTTGGTAGCTAAAGTGATTGCCGAAATACTCCACTATGTTGCGGTGATCTCATCTTCAACACCTCCCTCATGATACTCCATCAGATTTGATATGTTAAACACTGGTGAAATATTTAGCTTAGTAGGCAACTCGACATCATATGCATTTCATGAATCATGCTTCTTCACTATCTTACATGGCCCAAACTTCTTCATTTTCAACTTGTTATATGTACCAACTAAAAATCTCTCCTTTCACAAATGAACCATGACTTCATCTCCAACCTGGAATTCTTTATGCCTCCTTTTCGCATCTACCTTAGCCTTATACTGCACATTCATCTTGGTAATATGCTTCCTCACCTCCTCATTGATGTTCTTCAGGTGTTCTGCAAAATCCTCAGCTTCAACACTACTTATCTCTCCTTTATCCATCTTTCTCAACTTAGATGCATTTATGGGACTACTTCCATATACAATCTGTGGATGATGTGATGAACTAAACTTCAAATCTATCTTCAACTCTTCACTTTCTGCTAGTGTCATTCTATGTGCTACCTTATTTGGCAAACTAGCTCCTGGAATCAAATCCATCTGATGACTGATTTTTCTTACTAGTGGTAATCCATCAGGCACATTATCAGATACAATATCCTGAAACTCATTCAATAATTTTGCAACTTCTATAGGTACATCTTCTACTTCCTCCTTCTCAGCCTTTGGAATTAAGGTAAAACACATATGCTCATGCCGCATACCATCTAAGAAATTTCCTCTGTCAAAAAAATTAATTCTTGCATTACCACATACCTTTTCTTTTGTTTACTTCAATGGCTTTAGCTTATGTTGCACTCCATCTTTTGTCAGGGAATAGGTATTCGCACAACCATCATATACAACACATCTGTCAAATTGCCAAGGTCTACCCAACAACATATGACATGCATCCATAGATATGATATCACATAGTACCTCATCATGGTACCCGCCAATCTTGAACTTCACTAGGCACTATTCATTGACCATGACCTTGTGGTCATCCTGCACCCAACCAACCTGATATGGATATGGATGTTTCTGCCTCTTGAGCTTCAACTTTGTCACCATCTCCTCTGACACCAAATTATTAGTACTGCCACTATCAATAATCACATCACAACACTTACCCTCAATTGCACTTGGTGTGAAATGGACTCCTCCTTTGCTTAGGTTCATTCTCACCACTCAGCAGGACCCTTCTGTTGATCAACATCTCTCCTCTATCAGAATCTTTAGAATTTGATGATCTAGCATCTTCATCTACATGTACAACTCTAACCTAGCCTTCATTCCTCCTATTTGTACTTCCTTAGTGTTGGGGACATTCAAATGCACTATGACCTTCTTCTCCACAGTGAAAACATGTTCCATGGAAGCCTCCTCTTCCAGATCCTTGTCCTCTTCCTCTTCCTCTCTAATCTCTATTATTCTGATCATGGAAATAATTAAAATTATCTCCTCTCTGATTTTGACTATTACTAGCCTCATCCTACTTTTTCAGATCTTCATTTTGATCTCGATATGACCATCCACCAGATCTTCTATCACAACCTCTTTCGCTTAGTCTTCTCTCAAACTTCTTGTTCAGTTTTTCCTCTACTTTTAGGGCACACTGGTATGCCTCTTCAATACTGTTCATTCGAACCAAATTCAATTCTTCCTGAATGCTTAGCCTTAACCCATTAAGGTAATGGGAAACTTTCTCCTTATCAACTTCCGCATGGCCTGTTCTGATGAGGATTCGATAGAACTCCTCCGTATACTCTTGAACAGATCTTCCTGCTTGCTTCAAACTTTGCATTTTCCTTAGTAGGTCAAGCCCATAATCAATGGAAATAAATTGTCACTTCAATTTATCCACCATTCGATCCCATCTTGTGATTTTATCTTTCCCTCTTCTATTTCACTCCAATTGAATCTCTTGCCACCAGATATTTGCATGACCTTTCAGTCTAGCCTTCGCAAACTTGACCCAATCAAGATCCTCAATATCTTCATACTCAAAATATTCTTCATATTCATTGATCTAGTCGATCAATTCCTCTGGGTTAAGATTCCCTGAAAATTTAGGAACCTCGATCTTAGGTCTTTTCCTAATCTTGGAAATGGCCCAGAAAAGCCTTTCTTCCTCTTGATTCAAAACTTTAGCTTCTTCTTCTTGATCATCATTTCCTTCTTCGGCTTCATCCTCACTTTCATCTCTGACATTAAGATTCATTCCTCTATGAATCACTTTTTGCAATGCTCGCACTTGTCTCTGGAGTGCTCTAACCTTAGGTGTTACAACACTAGCGCTTCCACCATGTTCCCTTCATGGAGGCATTTTCATGCTTCTCACTGAAACCCTAACCATGGTCCTGGTGCAAACTGCCTCACAGTCAGCGATCTATTTACAAAGAAACCCTAACCCATGGTCCTGGTGCAAACTGCCTCATAATCAGTGATCTGTTTACACACTCAGGAACTTCTACTCTGATACCACTTGATGAAGGGTGTTCCCCTTAATACCACAAACACATAACAGAAATAGAGAAACAACAAAAATATGCAAGAATAGAAAATTGGCTTCTTATTATCTCCACAAATGTGGAATTACAAACTTTTAGAATTACAATATGCAAAGCCACATGGGCATTCCATTACAATATTTTGTAGCACAAAGCTTCGAATCAATACCCAGATCTGCTACCCTGAATTGTCTCGAATTGCCTAAGACAACACTACAAACCTTTCTTATATAGACAATTTCCACCACTCAAGAAGGTTCCAGAAATTTAGCCCTTTAGGCCGACTAAACATAGAATTATTTATTTTTCACAATTATTACAATAGGGTTGGTTCAAAAGAAATACAAAATATGCTTTTAGGTAGCCCAACTTCCGGAGGCCATAACTTTTTAACCGTAGCTTTGTTTTTCTATTGTAACCACTTTTTGAAAATGCCATGATGAGATCTACAGTACCTGACATGCACTAGCACTAGTCAACTGAGGGTCGATTGTGATCCAGAGCCTCTAAGGCTTTCAAAATTGACTTGAAAGATTTTGTACCCAAAAATCATAATAACTTCACCAATATTGATGATGTGGCAATGAAACTCAACTAGAAGGTTGAAGTGACTGAGATGAACCTCCAACTGTGAAATCAGAACATTCTGAGATCATATGACCAACTTACTAAAAATAGTAAGTTTCCATAAATAGCAGCTCTACACAAGATAGCCCTTATTGAAAACAAAACCAGAAATATTTTTGGGTGATACGAGATTGCTCTTACACCCAAGATGCTCTTGCATTAGGAATGCCCATGTGGCTTTGCATATTGTAATTCTGAAAATTTGTAATTCCACATTTGTGGAGATAATAAGAAGCCCATTTGTTGTTCTTGCAAATTGTTGTTGTTTCTCTATTTCTATTATGTGTTTGTGGTATTAAGGGGAGCACCCTTCATCAAGTGGTATCAAAGCAGGAGTTCCTAAGTTTGTAAACAGATCACCGATTGTGAGGCAGTTTGCACCAGGACCGTGGGTTAGGGTTTCTATGTAAACAGATCACTGATTACGAAGTGATTTGCATCAGGACCGTGGGTTAGGGTTTTTGTGTAAACAAATCACTGACTATGAGGCAATTTTCACCAAGACCATGGTTAGGGTTTCAATGAGAAGCACGAAAATGCCTCCATGAAGGGAACATGGAGGAAGAGTTGGTGTTGTAATACCTGAGG
The DNA here is from genome assembly GCA_027943335.1 of Chamaecyparis obtusa. Classification (NCBI taxonomy): domain Eukaryota; kingdom Viridiplantae; phylum Streptophyta; class Pinopsida; order Cupressales; family Cupressaceae; genus Chamaecyparis; species Chamaecyparis obtusa. The sequence continues at coordinate 1,129,128 of BSBK01004178.1, forward strand.
TTAGGGAACTCCGAAGATAAGTGCGAGCATTACAAGAGGAGATTCACAGAGGAATGAATCTTAATGTCAGAGACAAAAGCGAGGATGAAGCCAAGGGAGAAGGAAATTCTAATCAGGAAGGAAAAGTCAAAATTTTGAATCAAGAAGAAAAAAGACTTTTTTGAGCCAATCCTCAAGATTGAGAAGAGACCTAAGATTGAGGTCCCGACATTTTTTGGAAATCTTAACCCAGAGGAATTGATCAACTGGATCAATGAATGTGAAGAGTATTTCAAGTATGAAGATATTGAGGATCCTGATAGGGTCAAATTTGTGAAGGCCAAACTAAAAGGTCATTAGAAGATCTAGTGGCAAGAGGTTCAGTTAGAGAAAAATCAAAGAGGAAAGGATAAAATCACAAGATGGGAGGGGATGGTGGATAAATTGAAACAACAGTTCATCCTTTTTGATTATGAGCTTGACCTACTGAAGAAAATGCAAAGTTTGAAGCATGCAGGAAGATCTATTCAGGAGTATACAGAGGAGTTCTATTGAATCCTCATCAGAACAAGTCATGCAGAAGTTGACAAGGAGAAATTTTCCCATTACCTTAATGGGTTAAGGCTAAGCATTTAGGAGGAGCTGAATCTGGTTCGAATGAACAGTATCGAAGAGCCATATGATTTTTCCCTAAAAGTAGAGGAAAAGCTGAACAAGAAGTTTGAGAGCAGACAAAGCGAAAGAGGTCGTGATGGAATATTTGGTGGATGCCATATGGAGATCGAATTGAAGATCTGAAAAAGGAGGATGAGGCTAGTAATAGTCAGAATTAGAGAGGAGATAATTTCAATGATGAAAATAATAGAGATCAAAGAGGAAGAGGAAGAGGACAAGGTTCAGGAAGAGGAGGCTTCTGTGGAACATGTTTTCACTATAGAGAAGAAGTTCATAGGGAATTTGAATATCCTCAATGCCAAGGAAGGACAGATAGGAGGAATGAAGGCTAGACTAGAGTTGTGCATGTAGATGAAGATGCCAGATCATCAAATTCTAAAGATGCTAAGAAAGGAGAAACACTGATCAAAAGAAGAGTCCTATTGAGTGGTGAGAATGGACCTGAGCAAAGGAGGAGCCTATTTCATACCAGGTGCAACTATGAGGGTAAGTGTTGTGATGTGATTATTAATAGTGGCAATATTGATAATTTGGTGTCAGAAGAGATGGTGAAAAAGTTGAAGCTCAAGAGATAGAAACATCCACATCCATATCATGTTTCCTGGGTGCAGGATGACCACAAGGTCATGGTCAGTGAATAGTGCCTAGTGAAGTTCAAGATCGGCGGGTACCAAGATGAGGTACTATGTGATATCATATAAATAGATGAATGTCATATGTTGTTGGGTAGACCTTGGTAGTTTGATAGGTGTTCTATACATGATGGTCATGCGAATACCTATTCCGTGATGAAGGATGGAGTGCGATATAAGCTAAAACCATTGAATGAAATAGAATAAAATGTATGTGGTAATGCAAGAATAACTTTCATTGATAGAGGAAATTTCTTCGATGGTATGCGGCATGACCATATGTGTTTTACCTTAATTCAAAAGGCTAGGAAAGAGGAAGTAGAAGATGTACCTATAGAAGTTGTAGAATTATTGAATGAGTTTCAAAATATTATATCCGATAATGTGTCTAATGGATTACCACTAGTAAGAAAGATCAGTCATCAAATGGACTTGATTGCAGGAGCCAGTTTGGCAAATGAGGAAGCACATAGAATGAAAATAGAATAAAGTGAAGAGTTGAAGATCGATTTGAAGTTTAGTTCATCACATCATCCATAGATTGTATATGGAAGTAGTCCCAGAAATGCATCTGAGTTGAGAAAGATAGATAAAAGAGAAATAAGTAGTGTTGAAGCTGAGCATTTTGCAGAACATTTGAAGAACATCCATGAGGAGGTGAGGAAGCATATTACCAAGATAAATGTGTAGTATAAGCCTAAGGTAGATGAGAGGAGGCATAAGGAATTTTAGGTTGGAGATGAAATCACGATTCATTTACGGAAGGGGTGATTTCCAGTTGGTACATATGACAAGCTAAAAATGAAAAAGTTTGGGCCATGTAAGATACTAAAGAAGCATGATTTAGGAAATGCATATGAGGTCGAGTTTCCTACTAAGCTGAATATTTCACCAGTGTTTAACATTTCTAATTTGATAGAGTATCATGAAGGAGGTGTTGAAGATGAGGTTACAATAGCATAGTGGAGTATTTCAGCAACTAGTTTAGATACCAAGGAGATTGAAGACATACTAGATAGTCATGTCGGTAGAAGTACAAGGAACATGACATATGAAGAGTATTTGGTCAAATGAAAAGGATGACCTATTGAAGATTCATCATGGCTAATGAAGGAGGAGGTTAACCATCTTGGTTTTCCTCTGCACATCTGAGTCATGATAGGGTCACTTCTCAAATTACCCCAGGTGTCTGATGTAGGAGCATCATGTGTGTAAGAGCAATCTTGCATCACCCAAAAATATTTCTGATTTTCTTTTTTAATAAGGGCTATCTTGTGTAGAGCTACTATTTATGAAAACTTTCTATTTTGAGTAAGTTGGTCATACGATCTCAAAATGTTCTAGTTTCATAGTTGGAGGTTCATCTTAGTCATATCAGCCTGCCTATAAAGTTTCATTGCCGGATCAGGTCTAGTTTTGAAGATATTAAAAATTTTTGGTTTTGGAAATAGGGTACAAAAAATTTGAACTCAATTTTGAAGGCTTTAGAGGCCCTAGATGAGGTCAAAGCTTTGACTAAATGAAGCTTTCTTACCTCAAGTTTTTTAAATCTCCTCACGCCCTTTCTGAATTGTGGTCATAATAGTCAATCGGAGCATCAGGTGATGACTTATGGTCTTTGGAAGTTGGCCCACCTGAAATGGTAGAAAATAATTTTCCTTCAAAATTTTTGTTTGGGTTTCAAAAGTTATTTTGAGCTGACTTTGATGTAATAATTGTAAAAATAAAATAATTCTAAGTTTGGTCGGCCCTATAGGCTAAATTTATGGAACCTTCTCAGGTGGTGGAAATTGCCTATATAAAGAAGGCCCATAGTGTTGTCTAGGTAGTTTGGGACATTTCTGGGTAGTAGATCTAAGTAATAATTTGAGGCTTTGTCCTACAACACATTGTAAGGGGAATGCCTATGTGGCTTTGCATATTTCAATTCTAAAAATTTGTAATTCCACATTTGTGGAGATAATAAGAAGCCCATTTGTTGTTCTTGCAAATTGTTGTTGTTTCTCTATTTCTATTATGTGTTTGTGGTATTAAGGGGAGCACCCTTCATCAAGTGGTATCAAAGAGGGAGTTCTTGAGTGTGTAAATAGATCACTGATTATGAGGCAGTTTGCACCACGACCGTGGGTTAAGGTTTCTGTGTAAACATGTCACCGATTGTGAGGCAGTTTGCACAAGGACTGTGGGTTAGGGTTTCTGTGTAAATAGATCACTGACTATGAGATATTTTCCACCAAGACCATGGTTAGGGTTTCAATGAGAAGCATGAAAATGCCTCCACGAGGGGAAAATGGTAGAAGAGCTAGTGTTGTAACACCTGAGATTAGGGAACTCTAGAGACAAGTGAAAGCATTGCAAGAGGAGATTCACAGAGGAATGAATCTTAATGTCAGAGATGAAAGCAAGGATGAAGCCAAGGGAGAAGGAAATTTTGATCAGGAAGGAGAAGTTGAAGTTTTGAATCAAGAAGAAGAAAGACTTTGCCAAGCCATTTCGAAGATCGGGAAGAGACCGAAGATTGAGGTCCTGACATTTTCTCGAAATCTTAACCCAGAAGAATTGATCGACTGGATCAATGAATGTGAAGAGTATTTTGAGTATGAAGATATTGAGGATCCTGTTAGGGTCAAATTTGTGAAGGCCAGACTAAAAGGTCATGTGAAGATCTGGTGGCAAAAGGTTCAATTAGAGAAAAATTGAAGAGGAAAAGATAAAATCACAAGATGGGAGTGGATGGTGGATAAATTAGAATGATAGTTCATCCTTGTTGATTATGAGCTCGACCTACTATAGAAAATGCAAAGTTTGAAGCAAGTAGGAAGATTTATTCAGGAGTATATAGAAGAGTTATATCGAATCCTCATCATAATAGGTCATGTAGAAGATGACAAGGAGAAAGTTGCCCATTACCTTAATGGGTTAAGGCCAAACATTTAGGAGGAGCTGAATCTGGTTCAAATGAATAGTATTGAAGAGGCATACCAGTTTTCCCTAAAAGTAGAGGAAAAGCTGAACAAGAAGTTTGAGAGAAGGTAAAGCGGAAGAGGTCATGATGGAAGATTTGGTGGATGGTCATATGGAGATCGAAATGAAGATCTGAAAAAGCATGATGAGGCCAATAATAGTTAGAATTAGAGAGGAGATAATTTTAATGATTAGAACAATATAGATTAGAGTGGAAGAGGAAGAGGAAGAGGAAAGGTTCAGGAAGAGGAGGCTTCTGCGGAACATGTTTTCACTATGGAGAAGAAGGTCATAGGGAATTTGAATATCCTCAATGCCAATGAAGGATATATAGGAGGAATGAAGGCTAGGCCAGAGTTGCACATTTAGATGAAGATGCTAGATCATCAAATTCTAAAGATGCTGAAAGAGGAGAAACGCTGATCAATAGAAGAGTCCTACCGAGTGGTGAGAATGAACCTAAGAAAAGGAGGAGCCTCTTTCATACCAGGTGCAAGTGTGAGGGTAAGTGTTGTGATGTGATTATTAATAGTGGTAGTACTGATAATTTGGTGTTAGAAGAGATGGTGACAAAGTTGAAGCTCAAGAGATAGAAACATCCACATCCATATCGGGTTGCCTGGGTGTAGGATGACCACAAGGTCATGGTTAGTGAATAGTGCCTAGTGAAGTTCAAGATCGACGGGTACCAAGATGAGGTACTATGTGATATCATATATATGGATGCATGTCATATGTTGTTGGGTAGACCTTGGAAATTTTATAGGTGTGTTGTAGATGATGGTCATGCGAATACCTATTCCCTAATAAAGGATGAAGTACGACATAAGCTAAAACCATTGAAGGAAATAGAAGAAAATGTATGTGGTAATGCAAGAATAATTTTTTTTTATAGAGGAAATTTCTTATATGGTATGCGGCATGAGCATATGTGTTTTACCTTAATTTCAAAGGCTGGGAAAGAGGAAGTAGAAGATGTACCTGTAGAAGTTGTAGAATTATTGAATGAGTTTAAGGATATTATATTTGATAATGTGTCTGATGGATTACCACTAGTAAGAAAGATCAGTCATCAGATGGACTTAATTCCAAGAGCTAGTTTGCCAAATGAGGAAGCACATAGAATGACACTAGCAGAAAGTAAAGAGTTGAAGAAAAATTTGAAGTTTAGTTCATCACATCATCCACAGATTGTATATGGAAGTAGTCCTAGAAATGCATCTGAGTTGAGAAAGATAGATAAAGGAGAAATAAGTAGTGCTGAAGCTGAGGATTTTGTAGAACATTTGAAGAACATCCATGAGGAGGTGAGGAAGCATATTACCAAGATGAATGCACAGTATAAGGCTAAGGCAGATGAGAAAATGAGGCATAAGGAATTTCAAGTTGGAGATGAGGTCATGGTTCATTTGCAGAAGGAGAAATTTCTAGTTGGTACATATAATGAGCTGAAAATGAAGAAGTTTGGGCCATGTAAGACACTGAAGAAGCATGATTCAAAAAATGCATATGAGGTCGAGTTATCTATTGAGTTGAATATTTCACCAGTGTTTAACATTTTAGATTTGACAGAGTATCATGAAGGAGGTGTTGAAGATGAGGTTAGAGCAGCACAGTGGAGTATTCCGGCAACCAATTTAGATACCAAAGAGATTGAAGACATACTGGATAGTCATGTTGGCAGAAGCACAAAGAACATGACATATGAAGAGTAGTTGGTCAAATGGAAAGGATGACCTGTTGAAGATTCATCATGGCTAACGAAGGAGGAGGTTAACCGTCTTGGTTTTCCTCTGCACATCTAAGTCATGATTGGGTCACTTCTCAAATTACCTCGGGTCTCTGATGCAGGAGCATCTTGGGTGTAAGAGAAATCTTGCATCACCCAAAAATATTTTTGGTTTTCTTTTTTAATAAGGGTTATCTTATGTAGAGCTTCTATTTATGGAAACTTGCTATTTTTGTAAGTTGGTCATACGATCTCAGAATATTCTGGTTTCACAGTTGGAGGTTCATCTTAGTCATATCAACCTGCCTGTAAATTTTCATTGCCAGATCAAGTCTAGTTTTGAAGATATTGAAATTTTTTGGTTTTGAAAATAGGGTACAAAAACTTTGAACTCAGTTTTGAAGGTTTTAGAGGCCCCAGATGAGGTCGAAACTTCTGCTGAATGAAGCTTTCTTAATTCAAGCATTGTAGAGATCCTTGCGCCCTTTCTAAATTGGGGTCATAATAGTCAATCAGAGCATTAAGTGATGACTTATGGTCTTCAAAAGTTGGGCCACCTGAAATGGCAGAAAATAATTTTCCTTCAAAATTTTTGTTTGGGTTTTCAAAAATTATTTTGAGCTGACTTTGATGTTATAATTGTAAAAATAAAATAATTCTAAGTTTGGTTAGCCCTATAGGCTAAATTTATGGAACCTTCTCGGGTGGTGGAAATTTCCTATATAAAGAAGGCTCGTAGTGCTGTCTAGGCAGTTTGGGACAGTTCCGGGTAGTAGATCTAGGTAATAATTTGAGGCTTTATCCTACATAATATTGTAAGGGGAATGCCCATGTGGCTTTAGAATGTAGCAGTAGAATGTTTAAAGATACTAACCATGAAGATAAGAGACCTATTGAAGATATGAACAAGAGAAATGGAGTTGTGTGTTATAGATGCAACAAGATTGGACACATTTCTATAAATTGTAGATCATAAATCAGTCAGATAGGACCAATATATGGAAATAATGGAGTAGTTTTCCAGATATGCAACAAATTTGGTCACACAACAAGATTTTGTAGAATGAACAACATGAGAAACCCTAATCCTAGAATTTACACAAGGAGAAATGAAAACACAAACAACAGTCAGAAAGGATGTTGTACTAACTCAGAAGAAGTTAAATTTGTTAAAGTGACAGATCAAGAAAGCACACTTAGTACACAAGGTAATTAGATAGGTGAAGTATATGATAGTAAGTGTGAATCTTTTCCTAACCCATCTCAAAGCACTTGAAGTAATTAATTCATGAAGAATGTATTAGAGTAGAAGATTAGAATAGTGTAAAAGTTGTTGAATTAAGTCTTGCAAAGTTAATATGAGGTAGTATATGATGTAAAGATGCTATGGCTAAGAACTCATGAGCTAATATGAATGTATGCGAGTACAAGAAAAGAATGAAGTTTTGCAGGTAACTAGGAACAACATTTTGGAAAGAAGCGTCAAAGGAATTGAATGTGATATCAGAATCTTGAAAGATTAAAAGGATAAAAGCATATGATCAGTATTATTTGATCATTCAAGCAATTACAAGTGACAAGAAGAGAAATACAATGGTGATTAAGATTAGTTTGCGGGATTTCGAGAAGGATTTTGTGCCAGATCTATGCAAATCCCTAAATTACATATTTGAGGTATTTTTCTAAGTAAATATATCAAAGCAGTTAAGTTTTGCAAGAATCATGGATACATCACTTGTTGACCATATAAAAGATTCAGTTAGACCTAGAGTTAAAAGGGAACCAACAGAACCCTTGGAAGAAGACCCTTGTCTTGCACTATCATCCGTTCTAGACAAAGTTATGCATTTAGAAGATGTGAAAAGCTATTTGAAATGCAAGTTTGAGACCTTAAGTGATAGAAACCTGATCATGGAATATGAAAAGATATATAATCAGGACATGTCATTCAAAGTAGGGTTTGAACATTGGAAAGATAATGAGGTTGTCAAGTATCCACTTCATTATGAATTTTAGGATGATGAATGCACTAAGATCATTTTGAGTATAATTCACAATGGAAAATTTTGGTTAGATGATATAGTGATAGATATCACTATAGATCTAATTCATGAGATAACTAGTTTGTCAAAATATGGAGTTATTCCTTTTAATGAGAAGAATGTAAATAAAACTGTACTAGATAACACTAAGTCATCTTACAATGGTAGAGGAATTGTAATCAACAAGATCATACAAGATGATGTTAGATATGTAAGTAAGATTTTAACATCTAAGTTTTGTGAAAATTTTAGAGAAGATGATATGGCAACTGGTATGGTACGTGCAACTTATTTGATGTGTATTGAAAAATTTCAAGTTGATATTGTTAGAAATAGGGAATACTGAGAGGGGGGGTGAATTAGTATTCTGCAAACTTTTACTTTCACCCAATTATGGATATAACATATTATCTTGATACATACATAACATAGTAAACTAAATAACATGCATAGCAATAAAGAAAAAGAACTCATAACACATTATTTGTTCCTGAGGAAATCCTGGCCGAGGGAAAACCCTAGTGGGGATGATACCCACAAAGATCCACTAATCAAAAGTATCCTGTTAAGGATGTTGACCCTGTTACATATATATAGTGTCTTAGTCCTAATTAAGGGACTCTAGGCCTTGTTAGAAGCCTCAACCCTACTAAGAGCTAGTAGTATTGATTACAAATGATTACAAGATGAGCCCACTTCCCAAACAAGTAATGTATAATGATCATTGATTAAAAAATAGGGCAAGGTACAGAACCTTATACTGCTTTCTTGTCTTTCACAATTTCACATCAATATTTTTCCCATATCTATTTTCTATATCATCTATATCATTACTATTACTACTTCTTTGCATTCCATATGCCTTACATTTATACAAGTTATTAGGACTAATAACTCTTACAATCGGCTTTACAAAATATAAAGCTTTATACAAAATACATATTTACCCAAGGGTTAACATCTAGGATGCCATCCCTTTATATTATTAAGACATTATTTTGATAAATAAAATAATCCCTTAACTCTTTACCAATTCTATCTTCTTCTCTATCCTATCGGCTTTAACACTGTCTCTAGTAATACTGCAATAACTTCTTTCGTACATGTTGTATAGACTTGCACTCTCAGGTGAGTCTTCAATATGCATCATAGTATCTATGTTCAAGTGCAAGCACTAAAATTACTTCAATCAACTTCACCAATCAAAACTATCTCTAGGTACACTAGGAAAATACTGCACATACTTAGTGATGAAGGGTGCTCCCCTTAATACCACAAACACATAATAGAAATAGAGAAACAACAACAATATGCAAGAACAGAAAATTGGCTTCTTATTATCTCCACAAATGTGGAATTACAAACTTTCAGAATTACAATATGCAAAGCCACATGGGCATTCCCTTACAATATTCTGTAGGACAAAGCCTCGAACTATTACCCAGATCTACTACCCAGAACTATTCTGAACTGCCTAAGACAATGATACAGCCTTCCTTATATAGGCAATTATCCACCGCCTGGGAAGGTTCCAAAATTTTAGCCAATAAGGCCGACCAAACTTAGAATTATTTTATTTTACATTTTATTACATCATAGTCGGCTCAAGATAACCTTTGAAACCCGAACAGAAATTTTGAAGAAAATTATTTTCCGCCATTTCAGGTGGTCCAACTTTCGAAGACCATAAGTCATCACCAGTTGACCCGCTCGGCTATTATAACCCCATTCCAGAAATGCCACGAAGCGCTCTATAGGCTTGACCCGCGCAAGCGCCCGTCACCCAAATTTTTGACCTCATCCGGGGCCTCTAAAGCCTTCAAAACTGAGTTCAAAGTTTTTGTACCCTGCTGCCAATATCAAAAATCTTCAATATCTTCCAATATACACTTGATCTGGCAATGAAACTTTACTGGCAGGCTTATATGACCAAAATGAACCTCCAAGAAAGAAATCAGATCATTCTGAGCACATACAAAAATTACCAAAAATAGTAACTTTCCATAAATAGCAGCTCTGCACAAAATAGCCCTTATTGAATACAAAAACAGAAATATTTTTGGGTGATGCAAGATTGCTCTTACACCTAGGATGCTCCTGCATCAGACACCCAGGGTAATTTGAGAAGTGACCCTGTCACGACTCAGGTGTGCAGAGGAAAACCAAGACGGCTAACCTCCTCCTTTGTCAGCCATGATGAATCTTCAACAGGTCATCCTTTCCACTTGACCAGATATTCTTCATATGTCCTGTTTCTTGTGCTTCTACCAACACGACTGTCCAGTATATCTTTGATCTCCTTAGTGTCCGAACTAGTTGCTGGAATACTCCACTGTGCTGCTGTGATCTCATCTTCAACACCTCCTTCATGATACTCTGTCAGATCTGAAATGTTAAAAACTGGTGAAATATTTAGCTCAGTAGGCAATTCTACCTCATATGCATTTCCTGAATCATGTTTCTTCAGTATCCTACATGGTCCAAACTTCTTCATTTTCAGCTTGTTATATGTACCAACTGGAAACCGCTCCTTCCGCAAATGAACCACGACTTCATCACCAACTTGAAATTTCTTATACCTCCTTTTCTCATCTGCCTTAGCCTTATACTGTGCGTTCATCTTGGTAATATGCTTCCTCACCTCTTCATGGATGTTCTTCAAGTGTTCTGCAAAATCTTCAGCTTCAGCACTACTTATTTCTCCTTTATCTATCTTCCTCAATTCAGATGCATTTCTTGGACTACTTCCATATATAATCTGGAATGGTGATTTAACAGTGCTCCTGTTGACAGAATTATTGTATGCAAATTCCGCCTATGGTAAAATCAAATCCCATCCTGTTGGCTTATCTCCAACCAAACATCTCAGCAAATTTCCCAAACTCCTATTCACCACCTCTGTCTGTCCATCAATCTGTGGATGATGTGATGAACTAAACTTCAAATCTGTCTTCAACTTCTTCCACAACGTACGCCAGAAATATCCAACAAACTTAGTGTCCCGATCTGAAACTATGGTCTTTGGCAAACCATGAAGTCTCACTACTTCTCTGAAAAACAATTCTGCTATATGAACAGCATCATTAGTCTTCTTGCAAGGAATGAAATGTGCCATCTTTGAAAATCTGTCAACCACCACAAAAATTGAATCATGTCCCCACTGTGTCCTCGGTAAACCAAGAACAAAGTCCATACTGATATCCTCCCAAGGCTTCTCTGGTACAGGTAATGGCTGATACAATCTTGTATTCTGCTTCACTCCTTTCACCATCTGACATACTCTGCAACTTTGTACAAACTTCTTCACATCTTGCTGCAATTGTGGCCAATAATAATTTTCACTAACCAAACCAATGGTTTTATCATGACCAAAATGTCCAGCCAATCCTCCACTATGCTTCTCCTTGATGAGATTCTCCCTCATAGAACTTCGTGGAATGCACAACTGACTCCCTCTGAATAGCATATCATCCTGGATGATGAAATCCAACCATTTCATCCTGTCTAGAGTAACAGGTTCTGTACAAGCTTTCCAAGCTTCACCAAAATCAGGATCCTCTGGATACAAATTCTTGAGTTCCTTGAACCCAACCACTTCAATCTGCATTTCTGTCAGCAATAGTTGCCTTCTGCTAAGAGCATCTGCAACCCTATTAAACTTTCCACTCTTGTGTTTTAAAACAAATGTATAACTCTGCAAAAACTCAACCCATTTCAAATGCTTTTGATTCGATTTTCCTTGACTATTCAAATATTGCAAAGCTTGATGATCAGTATACAAAACAAACTCCTTAGGAAGCAGATAATGTCTCCACTTCTTTAATGCCTGAACTATAGCATAAAATTCCTGATCATAAACAGAATATTTCCTCTTGGCATCATTTAACTTCTCACTGAAATAAGCAACAGGTTTACCTTCTTGGCTCATAACAGCTCCTATTGCAGTACCACTAGCATCACAATCTACTTGAAACACCTTATTAAAATCTGGAAGTGCTAAAATAGGTTGTTCTGTAACTTTTTGTTTCAACAATTGAAAACTCTTTTCTGCCCCATTGGTCCACTTAAACTCTTTTCTATCCCCTCTCATTGTTTCAGTCAAGGGTCCACAAATACTGCTAAAATTTCTGATAAACTTTTTGTAAAAGCTAGCCAAACCATGAAAAGATCTTACCTCAGTAGCACTCCTTGGAGTAGGCCATTCAAGGATAGCCTGTACCTTCTCTGGGTCTATTTTTAGACCTTCTGCTGAAACTACAAATCCCAAATACACTAACTCTTTCTTCACAAAACTGCACTTCTTCAAATTAATCAACAATTTCTCTTCTCTCAACTTCTCAAATACCATACGAATATGCATCATATGCTCATCCAATGTCTTACTAAAGATCAAAATATCATCTAGGTAAACAATGACAAACTTACCCAGAAATTCTTTCAGAACCTCGTTCATGAGCCGCATGAAAGTGCTCGGTGCATTGGTTAGCCCAAAAGGCATGACTAACCACTCATACAGTCCTTCCTTTGTCTTGAAGGCAGTCTTCCATTCATCTCCTTCTCTGATCCGAATCTGATGATATCCACTTTTCAGATCTATCTTTGAGAAATACACAGCTCCACTCAAACAGTCCATAATATCATCCATTTGTGGCAATGGAAACCTGTACTTAATTGTGATCTTGTTTATTGCCCTAGAATCTGTACACATCCTCCATTCTCCATTCTTCTTTGGTGCTAATACCGCTGGTACAGCACAGGGACTCAGACTCTCACGGATCAATCCTTTCTGTAACAGTTCATGTACTTGTCTGTTCAACTCCTCACTTTCTGCAGGTGTCATTTTGTGTGCTGCCTTATTCGGCAAACTCGCTCCTGGGATCAAGTCCATCTGATGACTGATCTTCCTAACTGGTGGTAATCCATCAGGCACGTTATCGGATACAATATCCTGAAACTCATTCAACAAATCTGCAACCTCTACAGGAACATCTTCTACTTCCTCTTTACCAGCTTTTGGAATTAAAGCAAAACATACATGCTCATGCCTCATACCATCTAGGAAATTTCTTCCATCAACAAAAGTTATCCTTGCATTACCACATACCTTTTCTTCAGTCTCCTTCAATGGTTTTAGCTTATGTCACACTCCATCCTTTGTCAGGGAATAGGTATTCGCACGACCATCATGTACAGCACATCTGTCAAACTGCCATGGTCTACCCAACAACATATGACATGCATCCATAGATATGATATCACACAATACCTCATCTTGGTATCCGCCAATCTTGAACTTCACCAGGCATTGTTCATTGACCATGACCTTGTGGTCATCCTGTACCCAGGCAATCCGATATGGATGTGGGTGTTTCTGTCTCTTGAGCTTCAACTTTGTCACCATCTCTTCTGACACCAAATTATCAGTGCTTCCACTATCAATAATCACATCACAACATTTACCTTCACACTTGCACCTGGTGCGAAACAGGCTCCTCCTTTGCTTAGGTTCATTCTCACCACTCAACAGGACTCTTCTGTTAATCAACGTTTCTCCTCTTTCAGCATCTTCAGAATTTGATGATCTGGCATCTTCATCTACATGTGCAACTCTGGCCTGGCCTTCATTTCTCCTGTCTGTTCTGCCTTGGCGCTGAGGACATTCAAATGCCCTGTGACCTTCTTCTCCACAGTGAAAACATGTTCCACGGAAGCCACCTCTTCCAGATCCTTGTCCTCTTCCTCTTCTTCTCTGATCTCTATTATTCTGATCCTGGAAGTGATTCTGACTGCTACTGGCCTCATCCTTCTTTTTCAGATCTTCATTTCGGCCACCATATGACCGTCCACCAGATCGTCCACCGCGACCTCTTCCATTTTGTCTGCTCTCAAACTTCTTGTTCAGCTTTTCCTCTACTTTTAGGGCAAATTGGTATTCCTCCTCAATACTGTTCATTCGAACCAGATTCAGCTCCTCCTGAATGCTTGGCCTTAACCCATTAATGTATCGGGCAACTTTCTCCTTATCAACTTCTGCATGGCCTGTTCTGATGAGAAGTCGATAGAACTCCTCTGTATACTCCTGAACAGATCTTCCTGCTTGCTTCAAACTCTGCATTTTCTTCAGTAGGTCAAGCTCATAATCAACAGGAATGAACTGTCACTTCAATTTATCCACCATTCGATCCCATCTCGTGATTTTCTCCTTTCCCCTTCTATTTCGCTCCAACTGAATCTCTTGCCACCATATCTTCGCATGACCTTTCAGTCTGGCCGTCGCAAATTTGACCCTATCAGGATCCTCAACATCTTCATACTCAAAATATTCCTCACATTCATTGATCCAGTTGATCAATTCCTCTGGGTTAAGATTTCCAGAAAATATAGGAACCTCAATCTTAGGTCTTTTTCCAATCTTGGAAATCACCCGAAAAAGTCTTTCTTCCTCCTGGTTCACAATTTCAGCTTCTCCTTCTTGATATTCTTCTTCGGCTTCATCCTCGCTTTCATCTCTAACATTAAGATTCATTCCTCTACGAATCTCTTCTTGCAATGCTCGCACTTGTCTCTGCAGCTCTCTAACCTCAGGTGTTACAACACCAGCTCTTCCGCCACGTTCCCTTCGTGGAGGCATTTTCACGATGCGCGCTGAAACCCTAGCCACGGTCCTGGTGCAAACTGCCTCACAGTCGGCGATCTGTTTACACACTCAAGAAAACCTGCTCTGATACCACTTGATGAAGGGTGCTCCCCTTAATACCACAAACACATAACAGAAATAGAGAAACAACAACAATATGCAAGAACAGAAAATTGGCTTCTTATTATCTCCACAAATGTGGAATTACAAACTTTCAGAATTACAATATGCAAAGCCACATGGGCATTCCCTTACAATATTCTGTAGGACAAAGCCTCGAACTATTACCTAGATCTACTACTCAGAACTATTCTGAACTGCCTAAGACAATGATACAGCCTTCCTTATATAGGCAATTATCCACCGCCTGGGAAGGTTCCAGAATTTTAGCCAATAAAGCCGACCAAACTTAGAATTATTTTATTTTACATTTTATTACATCATAGTCGGCTCAAGATAACCTTTGAAACCCGAACAGAAATTTTGAAGAAAATTATTTTCCGCCATTTCAGGTGGTCCAACTTCCGAAGACCATAAGTCATCACCAGTTGACCCGCTCGGCTATTATAACCCCATTTCGGAAATGCCACGAAGCGCTCTATAGGCTTGACCCGCGCAAGCGCCCGTCACCCAAATTTTTGACCTCATCCGGGGCCTCTAAAGCCTTCAAAACTGAGTTCAAAGTTTCTGTACCCTGCTGCCAATACCGAAAATCTTCAATATCTTCCAATATACACTTGATCTGGCAATGAAACTTTACTGGCAGGCTTATATGACCAAAATGAACCTCCAAGAAAGAAATCAGATCATTCTGAGCACATACGAAAATTACCAAAAATAGTAACTTTCCATAAATAGCAGCTCTGCACAAAATAGCCCTTATTGAATACAAAAACAGAAATATTTTTGGGTGATGCAAGATTGCTCTTACACCCAGGATGCTCCTGCATCACTTAGACAATTTTGCTCTACACTCTGTCATACTTGCTTTCTAACATATGCAGTCTTCATCTAGATCATATATTTCCATAATGACAACATCTAGATATCTAACTCAGCCAAATTTCTAACAATCTCCCCCTTTGTCATTGGTGGCAACATATGACAAAACTGGCTAAGTCTCAAAACTTTAAAAAAACTCAAAATTGTGATCATAACAAAAATATATCTTTGCAGTCCTTATAACTCCATATATCTATATTCTATACTCCCCCTAGGAATACACTTCCTTAACATATATCAATTTTCTACTATCATATCACTCCACCTTTGACAACAATGACAAAAAAGGGTGCCAAAAACTATGATTCCAAAAAAAGTGGTTGCCTTGATTTAAAATTGCAGAGCCGATAGGCTTGCAACACAATCTGCAAAATTCAATTTAATGTTCTCTACCTCCTCTCATGCCTTCTTTACTATGTCTAAAACACTAAGGAGTGCACATAGACCATAAGATGCGATCTCACATGCATGAAGGTTTGCAAAGTTGAACTTCTCATAAGATGTCTTGGATGAAAGACATTCCTCCAATTGTTCTTCAACTATGCCAATCTTTATTGAAATGTGCTCTCTAAGAAGAGCGAATCTTTTCAATTTCTTGTCTTTCTCATCATTAAGAATCCTTATTTCATCATACATTTTTCTGATTCTTTTCTCAATATCAAAAATTTTCACATTAGGGTTGGCTAATAGATTTACCTCTGACTGAATTTCTTCCTCTTTAGCCTTAATCATCTCAACTACTTCTGAAACATGATTTTTAGATTTTGTACACTCAATGTACAAAGTTTTACCTCTATCCAAATTCCTTCTAAGATCTTTTATAAAAATATTCAGATTGTTAATATCATTTCTGATATTCTGACTTATATCATGAAATATTTTGGCCTCATAGGCTGCTTGAACCTTCACTGTAGCTATATCTGATAGGTTAGTGAACTCATTATCAAATGCTTTCATAACTTTTCTAGCTCTTTCTAGTGGATCTACCTCTGTTATCTGGTTAGTCACAATACTTTTTAACTTCTCTGTTATTTACAATAATGATCCTTCAGGGCTTTTTACCTTCTTGTTCTTACCAATTATCTTGTTTAGGGATGTGATCAACTCCATTTGATCAACATCATTAACTTCTTTCCCAAATCTTTCAAAAATTGATTCAATCTGTGGTTTCTTTGCGGCAATCTCAGGTGTAGGACTAATTTCCTCTTTGCTAGGTGCTTCTTTCTGTCTTTGAATTTTTGTACTTGCTTGATTTTATGTTTTCTTTTCTTCTTCTCTCTTCTTTTCTTTCCTTTCTTCTTAAATTGATCTATCCTGCTCTTCTAAAGCTGAATTGTCAACAATGTTTTCTAGGTTACTAAAAGGATTACCATTACTCTCTAATGTGATCTTAGTTCCTTCCACATGCATTGATTCATCTTCAATGTTAATTGAAGGTGGAGAGGGACTCTTCTGATGCTTAGCTTTCTCAGCCTGTTCTACTACTACACTTGTTGTCATTACCTTTACTATTGCTTGCTCAGTTTCTTTGTTAATCTCTTCATATTTACCTCCCATTATCTGAATGGTTCTTCTTTTAGTCCTCAAAAGAGTACCAAGTTTCTTCATGATTTCTTTAAATTTTTCTTCATCTTTGATGTCACAGAGATTCCTTACAACATTCTCTCTGATTTTGTTATCTTCTTCAACTGCTCTCTTCTTTTTGTTTACCATCTTCTCAAATAGATCATCAGGGATCTTTCCTTGAATTGTGTCAAATTTCTTGTCAGCTAAGATCATATGCCTCACAACTACATTCTCCAAGTTTAGTATCTTTGAATAGTTATAAAGCTCATAATACTTGTTCATTTTATAAAAATCTCCATCATGAATGATCTATTCATTTACCTTCTCAATCTTTGGTTTCCATGTCTTCTTTTTCACTTGAGTATCCTCATCATCTTTTATCTCTTCTATTTTCCTCTATACTGGGGCAACTATAGTTTCCTTCCTCTTACCCGGTCCAGTAGTTTTTTCTTTCATTCTTTTTCCTAGTGGATTTAAAGATGATCTTGTAGACTTCCTTATTTCTAGTTTCTCTACTTTAACCACATGCTACAAATTTCTAGTCTCAACTGCTAATAGGGGTGGAACAGACAAAACTTCCTTTTGTCCAATGTCTCTAATAGCTATTGCTTTCTATTTTGCAATAAAAAATTCTTATTTTGTCATTCTTGTGTCTTTTAGAATTTTCTTAATTGTACTTTCTACTCTCATCTTTGACTATTTTTCTTCCTAAATAGACTTTGCGGAGTTGAAGTTCTCATAAGTTCCAAATCTATTACTATGTACATCCAACTCGCTCTTAAGAAATCTATTTACATATTTTTCTACTTCAACTTCAAAAATTTCATAGCTAAGAGGGTCTATGAACTCTACTCTAGGTTCAACTGCTTCAATGTAGGTAAAGTCAGTGTCAACCATAAAGCATATATTATTTTTGTACTTTTCAACTATTGAATGAGGGATTCTTGATCTATTCTTCATCAGGTTCTGAAATGTTTTAATCACTAAAACTATACTCTCATTGACCTTGTCTACTGGGTATCTTAGATATACCTTCTTAATTCTATCCATGGTGGTTCTATTGTCATTCCAGTCATCTCCAATTGTAAATGGAAATCTTCTTATCAAATGGAAAAACATATATGTAATCAATGTTGAGAACCTAAACTATGAATTCTTAGTCTTCTTAATCTTATCAAGACTCTCAAATAATTGAATTCTCAAAATCTCACACATATCTACTTGCACTTTATCAACACACATAAAATACATTGCATGAATCATTCCAGCTGCCATGTCATCTTCTCTTGAATTAGCACAAAATTTAGCTGTTAGGATCTTGCATAAATACCTAACAT
This sequence comes from Chamaecyparis obtusa, assembly GCA_027943335.1. Lineage (NCBI taxonomy): Eukaryota > Viridiplantae > Streptophyta > Pinopsida > Cupressales > Cupressaceae > Chamaecyparis > Chamaecyparis obtusa. The sequence continues at coordinate 1,147,691 of BSBK01004178.1, forward strand.
CATCCTATTGTATCTTGCTAATCACTATACCTCTGCCATTGTAAGATGATTTACTATTGTCCAATACAGTTTTCTTCACATTCTTTTCATTGAACGGTATGACTCTAGATTTAGATAAACCAGTTACTTCATGAATTACGTTAGCTATGATATCATTCACTTTGTCATCTAACCAAAACTTTCCATTATGTATTCTACTAAAAAATATCTTAGTGCATTCGTCATCATCAAATTCATACTGTAGTGAGTACTTTATGATTTCATTATCCTTCAAATGTTCAAAACCTACTCTCAATGACATATCCTGATTGTAAAGCTTCTCATACTCTTTAGTAAAATCACTATCACCGAGGGTTTCAAGTTTACATCCCAAATAGCTTCTAACATTCTCTAAATGTAAAACTCTGTCTGGTACGGATGACAATGCTAATTTAGGGTCTTCTTCCAAGGGTTCTACTAGTTCCATTTTAATCTTAGGTCTAATTTTATCTCTTATGTTGTGAACCAATGAAACATCCATGACTTCTGCAAACTCTCTAACAGACTGATAGATTAACTTAGTGAAATACCTTAATTCCATGATTTAGGGCTTTGCGTAGATCTGACATGAAATTCTTTCACCAAATCCTTGTAAATTGTTCACAATCACTACTGCTTTGATCTCCTTAATGTTTGTATTCACTTTAATGATCAAAAAATACTGATCACAATCTTTTAACCTTTCAATCTCACAAGATTCTGACATCACATTCAATTCTTTTGCTGCTTCTTTCCAAAAATTTGTTCCTACTTACCTGCAAAACTTAAAACTTCTTGCGATCTCACATAACATCATATTAGCTTATGCGCTCTTAACCATAGCATCACTACATCATATAATACATTGCATTAACTACGCAAGACTCAATTCATCTTATGCTAACTTCTACACTATCCTAAGTTCCTATTCTACTACATTTTTCATGAATTAAGTACTTTGAGATGGGTTAGGAAGAGATTCACTCTTACCATTAGATACTTCACCTTTCTGATTACCTTCAGTGCTGAATGTGTCTCCTTGATCTGTGGCTTTGATAAACTACACTTCTTTTGAATTACTACAACAACCTCCTTGATTGTTGCCTATATTCTCATTTCTCCTTGCATGACTTCTAGGATTAGGGTTTCTCATGTTGTTCATTCTACAAAACCTTGATATATGACCAAATTTGTTGCATATCTAACAAGCTACTCCATTGTTTCCATATCTCAGTCTAGTCTAGTTGATTTGTGATCTGCAATTCCTGACAATGTGTCCAACCTTGTTGCATCTATAACATACTACTCCATTTCTTCTGTTCATATCTTTAGTAGGTTACTTATTTGCATGTTTAGTATCTCTAAATATTCTAAAACTATTTTTCTCATTAAATTTAGGCTTCCTACATTTAATAGCTCTATGTTCAAAACCATGACAATTATAACAATAACCATTAAGAGGTTTGAATTGCTTACCTGTACAGTCTTTCTTCATGTGACCAAAATTATTACATGCAAAACATCTACCTTTAGGTGATTCTTCTTGCTTATGTGGTTCTTCTTCTTTGGGTGTATCTTCAGATTTTTTAGCTTCATCAAATTTATTTTCTTCTATGTTTTCAAAAACTTTCAGATCTGGTTCCTTGCTTTCTTCACTTACCTTAGATGAGTTAAATCCAAGACCAGTTTTATCATAAAATGGCTTATGTTAAGACATTTGTTCATTGATCTTCTCACTAGTAGAATATAGTCTCTCAAGTTGTTGCTTAGATTGAGTCAGTTCACCTTTCACAATTGTATTGTACTTTTCAAGTTCAGCATACTGCAACTTGGTTTTCTCAAGTTCAGATGTCACTTTACAAAGTTTAAATTTCAGATCTTCTTTCTCAAATTTCAGATTTTCATTCTCAGATTTCAGATTTGCTTCATTCTTGTTGTTTCCATCCTTCAAAATTAACTTCAGGTTCACTATCTTTAATTCATGTTTAAGGATCTCATTTTCTTTTTCAAGGTTATCATCACAATCTTCAATTTGTATTGTAGATTCCTTTTCTAATTTCAGCTCTTCCAGCTTCTTTTTCAACTTCTCAATGAGGTTCATTGCATCATCATATTTTCCTTTCAGAGTATCTCTTTCTTCAGTAAGTATATCAATCTATTCAAGAGCTTCTTCAAGATTCTTGTATAGCTGATCCATATCCATAGAGATCTTACTGAAGTTGCTAGGCTTTTTCTGAATGATTCTTTTCTGAGTAACTATGCTCCGATACCAATTGTTAGAAATAGGGAACTAAGAGGGGGGGTGAATTAGTATTCTGCAAACTTTTACTTTTTCCCAATTATGGATATAGCAGATTATCTTGATTCATGCATAACATAGCAAACTAAATAACATGCATAGGAATAAATAAAAAGAACTCATAACACATTATTTGTTCTTGAGGAAACCCTGACCAAGGGAAAACCTCGGTGGGGATGATACCCACAAAGATCCACTAATCAAAATTATCCTGTTAAGGATGTTGACCCTGTTAGAAGCCTATTACATATATATAGTGTCTCAGTCCTAATTAAGGGACTCTAGGCCTTGTTAGAAGCATCAACCCTATTAAGAGTTGGTAGTACTAATTACAAATGATTACAAGATGAGCCCACTACCCAAAAAAGTAATGTAGAATGATTACTAATTACAAAATAGGGTAAGGTACATAACCTTATACTTCTTTCTTATCTTTCACAATTTTTCATCAATACCTTTCCCATATATGTTCGCTATATCATCTATATCATTACTATTACTACTTTGCATTCCATATGCCTTACATTTATACAAGTTATTAGGACTAATAACTCTTACAGTCGGCTTTAAAAAACATAAATCTTTATACAAAATACATATTTACCCAAGGGTTAACATCTAGGATGTCATCCCTTTATATTATTAAGACATTATTTTGATAAACAATATAATCCCTTAACTCTTTACCAATTCTGTCTTCTCCTCTGTCCCGTCGGCTTTAACACTGTCTCTAGTAATACTGCAATAACTTCTTGTTAGAAATAGGGAATACTGAGAGGGGGAGGGGTGAATCAATATTCTACAAACTTTATCTTTTTCCCAATTATGGATATAACAAATTATCTTTATACATGCATAACATAAGAAGCTAAACAACATGCATAACAATAAATAACTCATAACACATTATTTGTTCTCGAGGAAACCTTGGCCAAGGGAAAACCCCAGTGGGGATGGTACCCACAAAGATCCACTAATCAAAAGTATCTTGTTAAGAATGTTGACCTTGTTAGGAGTCTATTACAAACATATAGTGTATCAATCCTGATTAAGGGACTATAGGCCTTGTTAGAAGCCTCAACCCTATTAGGAGTTTTAGTACAAAATGTGATTACCAGATGAGCCCCCTGCCCAAACAAGTAATGTACAATATACACTGATTAAAAAAATAGGTTAAGGTACATAACCTTATACTACTTTAATCAATATCTCTTCACTATTCTTTCACTATCGCTATTACATATGTTTCATATACTCCACATCATATCACTGCTTCATTACATTTCATTACTACTACTTGATACTTCTCAATACTTCTTCTAACTTTACAATTACAATTACATTTATACCAATAGATTTATCCAAGATTTAACATCTAGGATGTCATCCCTTTATATTTTTAAGTCATTATTTTGATAAACAAAATAATCCCTTAACTCTTTACTAGTTTTGTCTTCATATTCTGTCCTGTTGGCTTCACACTGTCTTCGATAAAACTGTCATAACTTCTTCCGTACATGTTGTACTAACTTGCACTTTGAGATGGGTGATCAATAGACATCATAGAGTCTATGTTCAAGTGTGAAAGCACTAAAATTACTCTAGTTAATGTCACAAACAAAAATTGTGTCCATGTTCACTGGTAAAAATACTGTCTCACACTTAGACAAATTTGCAATGCGCTCTGTCATACTTGCTCTCTAACCTGTGTGATCTTCATGTCGATCATATGTTTCCATAATTACAACATCTATGTAATCAACTCATCCAGATTGCCAACAATCTCCCCCTTTGTCATTGGTGGCAACATATGAGAAAATTGGCTAAGTGTACAACTCAAAATCTCAAAAATTGTTCAAAATTGTGGCCATAGTATAAAATACATACTATCCTTATAACTCCTCAAAAAAATTATTGTCTCTAATATAGTACTCCCCCTAAGAGTAAAAATCCTTATCATATACTATCAATTTTCTTCTATATATCTCTCCCCCTTTGACAACAATGACAAAATAAGGTAGGGAGGGTTACAAAATTGTATCACAAAAAGTTATACCTCAATTCATTTATTGCAAAGCCGGTAGGCTTGCAACACAATTTGCAAAATCTATCTTCATGGTTTCTATCTCCTTCTCCCATGATTTCTTAATGGAATCTACCACATTAAGTAGTGCACTTAGTCCATAAGAAGCTATTTCACATTTTTGGAGGTTTTCAAAGTTAAATTTCTGCAAGGATGTCTTAGCTAAAAGACATTCTTCCAACTGCTCTTTAATAATGCTTAACTTCATAGAAGCATGCTCTCTCAAAAGAGTGTATCTTCTCAATTTCTTGTCTCTCTCATCTTGCACAACTCTAATTTCATCATAAAGTTTCCAAAATTTCTTCTCAACATCCACTACTACATTTGGGGTCAAATTCTGATGGCTATTTGTCAGATTTGCAATGCTAATTTGTCAGCATTTCGACAGATGAGTCCATCACCATTTTTGTGTAGGAAATTGTGAAAGAAGACATATCTGTCGGTTTACTGACACCATATCACATTGGAAACTTGCACATGGAAATAGTTTCCTTATGGCATTTTCTACAGTTCATCCATCGAAATTCTGACACAATGACCTATCAGAAATATACAATCTCTATCGAAATTAACTGTCGCAAACATATAATTTCTAACAGTATAATTGTTGGAATAGCGATAGTTGCCACTTAGTTCTGACAGATATACCTATTGGTGATATGGCATTAATGCCAAATTTTTTGTCGAAACATTTCTATTTGTGACACTTAAACTATTGAAAGAGCAACAGTCCTTCAACATTTCTCCGACAGGTTCCCTATCGAACATATAGCATTACTGTCGGAAGTACTATTGTAAATTATTTTTCTCCGACATTTGATCTATCGAATGCATAGAAATTTTGTCAGAATTAATTATTTAGTGTCAAAAAATTGATGGATATGCACATTAAAGATAAAAAAGCTCAAGAGACCATCATAGGTTCTCTCCTTCGGTCTATATTATTGACAGAATATTTTACCTTTCATTAGCTCATCAAATCCGGGGATTTGAAAGAATTTAATAGAATATTTTCATGACAATATATATTATTTAAGTTGATTTTGCATGAATTTATCTACTTCATGCACTTGTAGACTATGAGGATAGTGATAAAGAAGCATTGCCATGGGAGGAGATGTTTCTTTATCATTGTCTTCATAGTATACAACTGCACGAAGTAGATAAATTCATGCAATGTCAACTTAAATAATATACGTTGTCATGAAAATATTCTATTAAATTCTTTCAAATCCCTGGATTTGATGAGCTAATGAAAGGTAAAACATTTTGTCAATAATATAGACCGAAGAAAGAGAGAACCTATGATGGTCTCTTGAGCTGTGTTAACTTTAGTCCTAGCTACTTGTCGATCGTCAAGAATAATCACAGCCTTGCATTTATGTAGACTACACAAATTGATCACAGTCTCTCAAAAACATTTTACACTTGTACATCTCATCAATACTGGAGGCCTAAAGTAATTTTATATGATCACTAGCACATTTCATGCATGGATGAGAAAACACTATCCAAAGTTTCTAGATAACCATTTTTGAGAAGAGGAATGAGTGGAGGCCAAAGAAGGGATAATTGTGAAGGTTTTATAGATGTAGGTTACTAAATCATCATCTTTGCACTGGTACTCAATCTGGCCTCCACTCCATATACATCTTCTCATAATCTAAAAACTCTCCATCATTAATTCTCATCATTTTTTCAGCATCTCTGTGGACTGAGACCTTAAATTATTGAGCTTCTCTTTGTTTCGAGAATAGTTTAACATTCTCTACTTAACAGAGCCAACCACATGAAGGTGGAAACTCACCTAGCCCCTCCTAGGAGCCTCTTATGACCCTTTATGACATTTTAAGACCTCTAAGATGTATTCTGAGGGATCGTAAAGGGTCATAAGGGGTCCTAGGACACAACACCTAAGAAACATAAATGTAGGCATCATGGTCACAATTTTTTGGAGACACAACATAATTGAGTGGTTTTTTGAGATGATGCAAAGTAGTGGTTTCTTTGCATCATCTAGGAATAGCACTCAATTATGTTGTGTCTCCAAAAAATTGTCACCATGATGCCTACATTTATGTTTCTCATCTATTGTTATATGTACATCGTAGTCTATTGTTGTTGCAGTAGTAGAGCCTATATTCCACAACAAAAAGGAAGACATCTTTTTAGCCTGGGTCTCGATCCTACCCCAATTGTCGAAGGATCTAGGGCCAGCTTGAAAGATGTCTTCCCATTCTGTCTGCAACATTGTGTCCATCCATGATCTCAAGAACATCATCATCTTTCCACTCTTCATTTGCCAAAATATATCGCTTCTTCAAGCTTGCAGAGTAATCTTATTAATAAAAAAACTCTTGCCAACATTAGGGTACCCATAAATCAAAATAGTTGATGTTATTGGTGCTTGTGCTCAAGGATATCGATTCACTATTTTGAAATGGCCAAATCATTTTTATTCCAATTGTAGAGAAAAAGAGTGGGAGAAAATGAGCGGGTGAAAGCTGATCGAGAGTGAGAGAAGGCATTGCATTTTATTTGATCATAAATGCTCTCTAAAATGACCAATCATGTTTTCTATTCGATTCTTTTTGGTGTTTTTTTTTCCCGTATTCAGTAGATAAAAATCATGGCAGCAACCACTTAGCCATCTTTTTTATGTTCTAGGTATTTTACAAAGATACAGGTATGTGGATTTATCGTTCAATTGCTTGTAGTTATTGGTCAAATGCAAATATTTTGTCACTTTGCAAGGGAAAGATATTAGTTTGGTGTTTTTGGTTTATGTTAAAAGCTGATTTGGTAAAATCCTCAAAAAACACACTACATGTTCTAAAATGTAAAGAAGTTGAATGTTAAATGTAATATATATATCTCATCCATAGTAATCAAAAGAAAGGACATGAAAATTATAAGGAGATTTACCAAACCAAAAATATAAGCAAATAGGAAACATGGATTGGTACCTTATGAATTGGTTTTTGAGGTGCACAATCTTCATCAATCTCCTCAGAATAAGACCCCTCCTCATGAAAAATGCATTTAACACAAAAAAAAAATCTACAAAACTGAACCAATGGCATGTTTAGAACAAAGAAATAGATTGATAATAATATGCTGAGAATTCTATTATGTTTAATACACGCAAAAGGACTAGTCCCAACAATTCTTAAACATACTTTATCTAATATGATAATAACATGCTAATTAAACTGATAAAGGTGTTATCTACATTTAATCTTCTAATTAAAAATTACACAAAAAACAAATTTACAAAACTGAACCAATGGCATGTTCTTCGTATGTGATTTCTTCATCTTTCGAGCCTCTGGCATCATATTCGACCGCAAATTTCAAATGTATTTCATTTTATTTGATCATGAATGCTCTCTAAAATGACCGCATTCTACTAGTGTCATGCCCTAGCCCATGCTTTATCTCCATTATTTGATGTTATTGGTGCTTGTGCTCAACGATATTGATTCACTGTTTTCAAATGTTTGGATCATTTTGGTCATGACTGTTCCTCTAGTACACAGTCAAGAAATGTAACTATCTAATGATTATATGTAATGTTGAATGGATAAAATGCTTTATTCTTGGTAGAAGTGAATGGAAGGAATAGTGTTGGTGTTAGGTTTCATTTATTATTGAATTCAATGGTTTCCAAGATGTGTTGAGGAGTTTGCTCCTTGTTTAATGTTAACTGTTCTTGCACAATCCACTCATACAATAGTGAAATGCTATGTGATTGAAAATTTCATATAAATGGTCCTTTGGCGCATATTAAATACAATCCAATCACTTATTGAATTCTTTGGAGACTACTGGTTTGACTGTCCATGCGTTACCAGTGACTGAGATTCATTAAAGGATACAAAACCCTTCATTTTGGGGTTATTGTGTGTGGATTCAAATGTAGGTTTGATTTGGTTAATGTTTAGAAGAGATCAATAAAGTATTTAAAGACAATATTACATGTTTGGAGAGGTTTGAGATGCACTTATAATGATTGTACCCTCACAAACAACAACATAGACTGCTTTTACTAAGTTTCCTTTCTCTATTTTGAGGTTTCCTTTCTCTGCCATAGGGGTAAAGTCAAAGGGTTCATTGACAAAATGATCCTTTGAATGGTTACTATGAATATGAACAATTTGATATAGCATATTGCTCATTTTACTTGAAGTTTGGAATAGCTTGTGTAAGGGTGAAAGTAGTTTTGGTCATTTTGGTTGTGACTGTTCCTCTACACAGTCAGAAAATGTAACTGTCTAATGATTATATGTAATGTTGAATGGATTAAATGCTTTATTCTTGGTAGAAGTGAATGGAGTTTCCAAGATGTGTTGAGGAGTTTATTCCTTGTTTAATGTTAACTATTTGTGCACAATCCACTCATACAACAGTGAAGTTACAAAATTGAACCAATGGCATGTTTACAACAAAGAAATAGAATGATAATAATATGCTGAAAATTTTATATATTCTATTTAATACATGCCAAAGGACCAGTCCCAACAATTCTTAAACATACTAGTTATCTGATATGATCTATTGATAATAAAGGTCTAATTCTATAGTCTGCTAGCACGAAGGAAGATTTGACCTAGCCAAATTTTCCCTATACCACAAAAAAAAATGTGTGATAACTATTTCTACTCCAACCTTAATTGTTTAAGAATTCATCATATTAGATAAAGTATGTTTAAGAATTGTTGGGAGTTCTATTAGACCTTTGTTGTAAACATGTCATTGGTTTTCAAATGTTTGGATTCACGTTTGTTGATATTACTAGCATATATGTTTAATGATGCCATTGTATATTGCTATCACTGAAATGACCGCATTCTATTGGTGGCATGCCCTAGCCCGTGCTTTAACTCTATTATTTGATGTTATTGGTGCTTGTGCTCAAGGATATCCATTTTTTTGAAATGTTTACTGTGGTTATCAAATGGACAGCCCGTGAGCTTCTAGCTAGGTGTCATTTGTATTGATAGCTTAGGGCATCAAATGTATTGTATCATTGATAGTTGAGACTTTGTTAAAAGGAAATAGGACAAAGAATGATTCTGATTTAGTTTCTCTATTTTGATTTCTAAGTGGCTTACAACCCTAGAGAAGTATATGCAGATTTACAAATGCAGTTGCAAGATACATAGTAGCTGATAATTCACAAGAAATCCATGCATCCAATTTGAATAGAAATTAATACAAAGAAATAGGGTCCTCCAATGGCCCAATCATCCGGACCTTGACTGTCCCCTCAACCAGTGACCCTTCAAAACTGGGTTATCATGCAATCAGTGAATGATCCTTCATTCTCTTGGTCTTCCCTGCATCCAAACATATTGGAAATACACAATACAATGATAACAAGTCTTTCACAATCCCCCTTCCCTCAAGGGACACTATCAACCATCCCTTCCACATAGCATTTCACTGTTGTATGAGTGGATTGTGCAAGAACAGTTAACATTAAACAAGGGGCAAACTCCTCAACACATCTTTGTTGTAAACATGCCATTGGTTCAGTTTTGTAAATTTGTTTTTTGTGTTAAATGCATTTAAATGGAACATTAAGCATAGTAATAATATGCTTAATCTATTAGTAATTGTAGATTAAATGCCCATAACACCTTTATCAGTTTAGCATGTTATTATAAGATACTAAAGAAGACCTACTATTTGTCAGAGAAATCTTCACTGTCCCCCACAATGAAGACAATGAAGATTGACCTCTTGCCCCACAAAAAAGAACATTGCAATAAGAATAAGATATAATATAGTGTTAGAATAAACTTTGAACAAAGACATGTAATGCTTAATTTAATGATCTAAAAAGCTACAAATATAGGAATTGAAAAAGAAGATAGTGCCAAGAAACATTTTCACAAATATGAAACATGAAGAAAAGTAATAACATTAACAATGCCAAGATTCACAACATTAAATTTTACCTACAGATGAGTTTCTGCATTGGGTTGCCCAGCATCAAAAATATGTTGAGTTGCATTTGAGCTGTAACTAAGAGTATCATGTGGAACAAACCCTAAACTTTGAAAGCATTCTCCAACCTGGCAATTCAAAATTCAATCTAGGCAAGCATCAATAAGTGAAATAAATTATAAACATCAACATCAACATCATCATAATCATTAGAAATAAACTTCAAAGACATATTTTGGATAGTACTATGTTTCTTGAAAGTTTTTGTGATGCTTCTAAACTTTAAAGACATATTTTATGGCTTAATGATAACGTAGATTAGTGTTTTTTTTTCTGATGGAATGTTGTTGATCATTCATGGTCTTGAAGAAAATTTTGATTGTTTTGATTCTCAAGTCTTGATGTTGTTTCTCAATGTGATATAGACTGACCACAAGATGGTTTAGTTGGTACTCTCTTTCCATTTAATCATTTGTCTTCTTCATGGTGTAAGTGTTCATTAATATTCATTAATGGCGGGTGATGATTCCTTGGTAATAAAGGCATTGACAGCATTCATAATCATATAGCTCTTTACCTGATCTAGTCACATCATCAACATCAAGGTCAATTTTTCTGGCCTTAGCCTCAACCTCAACCTCAACCTACTCATTAACAACGGCCTCTACACTCTCTACAACTGCAATACAAATTGTTACATTAATCCAAACACCAATTGCAATTAAATTTATATTACTACACCAATCAATTTAAGATGTTTACTTGTATTACTGTGATGCACATCCTCATTGTCATCAACACGCATAGGTTGTGTATGAAAAGAATCAGTAGGCTCCAAAGTTTCTAGATAACCATTTTTGAGAAGAAGAAAAAGTGGAGGCCAAAGAAAGGATAATTGTGAAGGTTTTCTAGATGTAGGTTACTAAATCATCATCTCTTGTTGATATATTTCAGATTCTACTCCAGAATGAACAAACTATAGAGATCTAACATAGCTAAACATAGAATAAAGTAAACAAGAAGGGATAGAAGATACCCAGATATCAACCAAGTATACTCCAGTCTATATGCCTCCAAACTGTACTAACAAAGGTGCTGAGGAGAACCTGATTAGTACCTTAGTGTTAGTGTATTGAGGAAGAGTCCAGTCCTAACAAAGGCTTCCAACCCTAATCAACTCATAGTTAACATTGCCAATAATTGTTGGTTGTATGGATCAGATCATAATCTGATCTTTATTCATGCTCAGACTTGTTCTTATCTATTAGTCAAAGCTGCTTATCTTTCACACCAATATATGTTGATCTAAGTTTGCTCAAGGTAGAGAATCAAGGTTTTGGGGGAGGGAAGCGCATTATGTTTTTGGTACTTCTCTCCCTAGAATCTGTTAGCACCTTGAAAAAATTTCATGGCTTTAGCCCTTTTCTTTTGGTCTCTGTAGTTGTTTTTAGGTCTCTGGCATTAACCCTTAGTTCAAATTTTTGAAAAACTAGTCGTTGCATAGAAAACCCCTTTGTTTTGGCCAGGCCCTGTTCTAATTTCAAGTTACCTTTTTGGGCCACTTAAAAGTCCTAAATGCACATGCTTTATGTTTTTGGTCAGCCTCCATTTAAATTCTTCCTAATTTTTACCCTCGGCGGCCTTTAATTTTTCCTATGGTCCCTAGCACCTATTTTTTCCCTAAAGCCTAAGCCCTGTGCTTTAATTTTTCCTATGTTTTGGCTTAATATTTTCCTAGGCCCGACTCTGACACCATCTTGATCCTACAGTTGTCATAAGTTCACAAGGGTTTTGTCAGAGGCTTGCGATCTTACGATGATTGTTGATTCATTTTCATGACATAGCCTCTCTAAGCGAGCGGGTCCACTATCAGAGGATGTTGAATTGGTAGCTTTTTATTGGTCGAGGGTGGTGAGTTGGATATAACATGTCAGGCGAGCCTGGTATCTCAATCAAAATATTCATGATCAGACAGCTGGTGTGTAAGCGCATAGAATCTTTTGAGCCTTTAAGATCTTGCACCAGCCGTCTGATCTTCCAAGCAGTATAATGTTCTTGGTGGGTCCTAATTGCCATGTAAGCACAATTGGTGGTCTTTGATTGGTCCATGTATTAACATAGTGGCAGTTGTCAGTGGGACCTGGTTTCCAGATGCGTTAGAGGGTCCTGATGTTGTCAATAAATCAATGGTTGGCGTAAGTTCTTATGAGATGTGTTAGAGGTTTAAGATCTTGTGCTGACCGTTGATTTCATATCCTATTAGAGGGTTGTCAAGGCAGGGTGAGATTCTTCATCCGACGGTTGTCTCATGATCTAGAAGAATCTTGGAGGGCTATGCAAAGATGAGACAACCGTCGATCTTCCTGATGTGAGCCCATCAAAATTTCCTCAGTCTTTTGGCGGTTTGGATAAAGTTTCAGGGGTTTGACAAATTTGAAGGGTTTTTGCTCATTTGCAGGGAAAAGTGGCAGTGTTCCAAATCATTTGGCGGTTCAGCAAAGGAAGGTCATGCAATTGCTAAAAATTATAGCGGTGACTTAAGGTATTCTGCGAACCAGGGAAAAGACCTTTAGTCACCAGTTCACTAAATAAAGATGAGGGTTAGCTATTTCCCTTTTATGGCTAAGTTGTTGAGTTAGACGGTGGGTTAAGATTTTATTCTGTGAATAGAAAAACCATTCTTATGTGTTTGCTAAGTGTTAACCCAAGGATATTTATTGAGTTAAGAAAAAAGGCCTGCGAAATAAAAGGATTTGATGGTCAGGACTTAAAGTTGACCTAATTTCAAATAATGACCGTCAATGTGCTGCTGGCGCTATGAAACTAGCTGTTTAGGTTCAAATTCAAAATTTTGAGGGTTTCTAGCGGCAGGAAGGACTGAAATTTATTGATCATGCAACCGGATCAGGTAGAATTGGTTTTGCCGACTGATTGCAGTGTGGTCCAGGGTGTTAAGTGACCATTTGCAAGGTGTTTGTACTGTGTTCTTTGTGCTTGAGGTGTGTTGTAGGTGGCCGAACAGGTTGACAAATCCAGAATTTCATGATTTGTAGTACTTTCCCAAAGATCTACCATATGTGAAAATCTTTCTCAGGCCTGGCTGATTGGTTTTCATCCCCTGCATTTAAATTCTTGACTGATTCAGTTGGTCTGGTGGGTGAAACCCTAACCCTAGTCATCCATAGCTTGTTGCAACCTATTTTTGGTTTCCAAGCTAACTAGTGGTGGTATATATTGAAAAAATTGATATTTTGTAAGGGTTGTTGTTGATGGTATTATACTAAACAAGGAGAACTTGGATGTAGGGTTTTGTTTCTCTTTGCATTTTTTTTGCCTTGGTAATGTATTGATTCTGAAAGTTAATGAGAATACACTTGAATTCCTATCTCAAACTTTTGATTGTCTTCTTGTTCTGATTGTGGATTCATACATGTTAAGGTCACAAAGTGGATTAGCATATGGTAAACAAAGAGTATTGTGAGATCAGCTTGGAGTTCCTAACAAAGTTAGGATTAAAGCCTTTAGGATGATTTCAGTGAGTTTATTGTTAGATTGGAATTTGATGATCAGTTTTGGGAGTGAGGGGACTAATAGGTAAAGCACTTACTTTGAGTTCATGTGTGTTTGAGTTAAGGTTTTAGTTGATATATGTTACCAAGTGACTCTTTGCCCTGGGTTAAGGCACTGATATATTCTTTGGAAGCAGTCCATGATCATCAATCACACACACATTTAAATGATAAAATCTTTCAATTAGTTAGTAAAGGGTATAGTAGTATAATATTTTGGATTCCTTTGGAGAAGTTAGTCAAGGGTTCACCTGCCTGAGCATTAAGGCTCAAAGTGTAGGAGGATCTCATTATTGATCCTTGTTAACTGGCCCTCTTCCTTGTAGACTTTGGAGTGGTGATAGAGTCAAAGTGTTATTAAAGTTATCCATCAAAGTATAAATCTACAAGTTGAAGATCAAAGGGAACTCCCAACAAAATGGTGACTCTACTGGGGAGAGTCTAGAGATAAAAGTTTTCAAAGTGCACTCTTGTTTTCCTGTTGTATTCAGTTAAAGATTTCTCACTTTGGTGGGTGGAGACTCAAAAAGGTTGAGAACCAGTGTCAAACTGCAAATCATGGAAAAAAGGAGGAATACTAGGTCCTTTGTCAGAAAAAATCTAGAGATTTCTCTAGAACAATTGCCTAGACAGGAGAAGAAGAGTTGGATCAGGAGAAATGGTGAGTCTACTAGTGCTCCCATAAGACAAAAAAAAAATACCAAAGGTAGAGCACCACATGTTTCCTCAAGTGAGGAAGGTTCATAGGACAAAGTTTCTAGATCAGATGGTGGTCGCTTTGAAGATAAATTTTATGATACCCCAGAGGCTGTATTTCAAGAAAAGGGTTCATTGCCTGTAGGTCAGGATGAACAAACCAGAGAGATGGGTTTTGAGATTAATTTAGATATTGATGAGGATAATTTTAGAAGAGAACCCATGAGACCAAGGAAAGTCCATTTCCCATATCAAAATCTCATTGATATGGATGTGTCATCAGGTTTTGATGACATTATGATAGACCCAGATGATTTAAATGCACTAAGGTTGCAGTTTGCAGAGCGGGATGCCATACATAAGAGGTTACAAAAGGAGAGAGAAGCTGAAAAGGTGAATGCTCTAATAGAAAGACAGTCTCTCCTTAGAAAAATTAATTAAATGAAGGAGAGAAACAAGATGCTTGCTTCTACTCCTAAGATTTTGCAACATGATGTTTTTGGTGATCTTGAAGCTCTAAGAAGTGAGTAGGAATGCTTGTTGCAAGACCATGAGTTTGATGAGGAGGACCCTGCGATTAGACAAGTGCAAAGTTATGCTCCATTGCTTAAGGGTAAGAATGGGCATGAGATCACTAGGCCTACAATAGTTATTAATGAAAAAGGAAAGTAGAAGATGGTGGGTGTCCAAGCAAGCAAACCAGTGACAATACCAGGGATCCCACCACCTAAATCAAATAGGGAGACAAAGATAGAAAGAAAAAGAAAAGAGGATGAAGCTCTTGCTCAAGAGTTGGAAAGAGCTGAAGTTGATGTTGCTGCTATTACAAAGAAAAGAAGAAAGATCCAGTTCTTGAGGGCTTCATTAGCTAATGTTCATGGCCCTTCTGCTACTGAGCTAGGTATGCCATCTATGAACACTACTATTCCACTTAGCAATGCTACTACTAGTAATCTAATTCCTAATGTATCCATAAAATAATTTGTTGATCCTAATAGGTGTGTGCTATAATTGTGTCACACTTCTATGAATCATTACATTCAAGAACACTCAAGAATGAGGTCTTAAAAATTGATCCATATCTCCCTAGGCATGGAGTGCAAGGGTTTTTAAGAATGCTCTCAGCTAGAGCTATTAAGCCAATAACCTTGTTAGTAAACCATGCAATGGAAGATTCAAATGAAGACAAGGGCAAAAATGCCAGTATTCTCAAGAATCAAATGCAATGTAATGCAATGCTATGCTAGAAATGGAAATGCAAGCTAAGCTATGAAAATGAAAGATGCAAGTATTACAAAGCCTCCTAGTTAAGCTAGATGAATTAATCTAAAGCATAAAGTAAATCTAAGCTAAGAATGTCATGATAATGCAAGAAGTGAAACTATGATAACATGTAGATGCAAAAGCCAAGAATGCTCCAAATCTTCAAAAGCTCCAAATGTACCTAGAAAACCTGCAGCATAACATTAGCATAAAAAGTTGAGGATCTAGAATGAAGAAGAGAGCTCTCCTTTTAAAGGAAATGAGGAGGAATGGACCATGGAGATTAAGAGGCAAAAGATTTAATCAACGGTGGAGCTTGAAGAGGGATCAATCCATGTGCACAAATATCCTCCAATGAGAAAATAAGAGTTGACTTTTGTGTTCATATGAGACAAAAAGTACTTTTTCCCTTTTTATAAAATAAGAATAATACTTTATTTGTGCAACTTAGGATAAGAGGAAAAGTGGGGGCTTTTTATTTATTAAAAGGGGAGGAAATATTCCTTTTAAATAAATAAAGACTTAGGATAAGATGGTTAGCCCATAGAAAATAATTGAATAAATGATAGAGCTAGGATTTGATCAAGAGCAAGTAATTGATGATTTAGCAAAAGGAGCTAATAGTCTAGATGACCATTTTTAGGTGTATACATTTGCCCCTCTTTGACTAATGTGTGATCGATCTAGGAACACATGTAGTCAAAGAATGAAGTTGAAATGTGAGATCGATTTGGGATCACAAAGCAACTCAGATTAGCCAAGAAAGCAAGAGATAGCCAAGAAGGCAAGCAATAGCATTCTGACTCCAAAGAATAAAGTGCAAAAAAATAAAAAATCTTGCATGGTCAGCCTGGTAGTGATAGTACTAAACACTTAGGAAAGAGATAGCCAATAAGATATGATGTGTTTGCCCCCTCAGGATCAAAAGTGAAATCCAGGTAGAGGGAATGCAGAAGCAAGAGAGACATGATCAAATCACTAGAAATCACAATCGAAGATGAAAGAATAGAACAACCATCAAGTAGTGAAGGTATGCCCCACACATGGGACTTGGGGCATGAACCAAGCGGTCCCTCAACCCGAAAACACCACAGAGGGGAAGAATTTGAGCTTGGGATTGAAAGTGAATGAAAGACTAGAAGTTTGAAAGAGATGGAGATGAAGAGGTGAAGAATGCCCCAATGAAGATCGAAGGATCAGGCCTCAAAAGGTCATCCAACTATGTGAAAGAGGGGGAAAAGGTGATTTGGATGATCAAAGTGAACTCGGATTTCAGTTTCAATCCCGAAATGAAAGGAAAATGATGGGATATGAAAGACTAGAAGTGAAAGACATGATTGGGAAGAAGTGAAAGGTGAACGTAGTTGATTAACAAGTCCATGAAAGATGAAAGGAGAGCTCTCTCCATATGCAAGATGCAAAACTAAACTAACATGAACTTAAGAATGCAAGCTACATGAAAAGTGGTTTACTTGCAAGGTCACAAAGCCAATAGACATCTAATTATCATCATCGAGCGTTATTGGTAGCATTGTAAGATCATACAATACACACTAGCATAACTATGGGAATCTGAATATGATCTATATTAGATAGAAATGTGTAAATCTCACCTAGGCATCAGAGACATGTAGGTCAAGATGACTAGTGCAGTGAGATTACCTAAGTTTGATATGAAGAGATTATGCTTGTATCAAAACACATGAAAGTCAAGATGACTATAAGCATGCACTCGCATAACAGTCAAGGATAATACCTTGTCAATCCATAGTGTCAATTAAGACCAGCATAAATGCTCATGATAGTTAGGACCAACAAAATATACCCACAAGCAAAAAAAGCAATAAAACATGTTCTCATTCCCTCAGTCTTCTAGCTATGCATCATTGAAAACTTCTCAAGGAGAAAACACTCATCAAAGAAATCATCATAGACAACACACAAAGAAATAAAGTCAAACAAATCTCAGTGAGTCAAGTGCGTGTGTGTAGGTCATAGAGTCAAACTTTGAGTATCGCATCTGCCAGTGAGAAATATTGCATCATCCAAGATGACAGGTAGGATATCTGATAAGTGTTAAGAAACAATTGACGCTAGGGTAGTGTTGAAAAACACCATTTGTGAGGTGCTTAAGAAACCCAGATGCACAAAGAGACCCAAGATAAGCTTAAAACAATGTATGCCCCCTAGACTAAGACAAGAGTCAATTCCAAGCTAGGAGAGGCAAAGCGAGAAGTGGAGCGAATGAGCACCATGCAAGACATATAGACATAGATGCAGAGGGTCTCAAGCAGTGCCTGTTTCCAGGTTTTCACCACTTGATAGATTTATTGCAATTTTTTCAAGACTTTTTATAATTTTTTTGTATTTTTGCTACCAAGGCGCCTGTTTCCAAGTTTTCACCAAGGCACTTTTTCAATTTTTTTTATTTTTTAGATTTTTTCAACATCATATATGAATTTTTTTGGATTTTTTTCAGGATCATAAAGTATGTACAAAGAATGCCCCTAGATAGAATGGGCATCGAACTCCCAAGCAAGATCACATCGTATAGTCCCAATGTCTAGCAAGGTGGGGAATGAGAGGGAGTAGCAAGTTAGTGGAAGAGATGGAAACAAGAGAATGAAGGAGAATGAAGGGAAGAAATCCTCAAAGGAAAAATCCTCAAGAGCACCCAAGCTAGGGAAAAATTGTGATGAAAAGCATATTTGGACAATCAATGAAAGGACATCATAGGATAAGCCTCAAAAGTGTGGTATAAGAGTAGGAAAGGATGCAGTCCAAAGGAGTAAACATGTCAAGAGGCTTCATAGCATCGTGTTTTACTCTTTTTTTATTAGATCAAGACCAAAGGGGAAAAAGATAGTGAAAGGCTAGAATGAATGGAGGAAAATAAATATGAAGGCTAAACATGAATGGAATGAAAGCAAGATCATCGTAAGATAGCTCACAAGATTGCCAAATGTTCATGTATAGATCAACATTGTCAAGATCAAAGAGAGAAGACAAAATGGATGAAATATGTAGAAGAACTAAACATGATGCCTGATTGCCAAGTTTTCATCATGGTACTTATCCAAGGCACCACAAGGGAGTGGTTTTCACCATAGGAAGAATTTATTTCTCTTTACTTTTGCTACCAAGGTGCCTGCTTCTAGGTTTTCACCATGGCACATTTTCAATTTTTTTATTTTTTTCTTTTTTTTATTTTTTTTGGAAGAAGGCAAGCTTTTTAGATAATGCTCCTTGAAATGATAAACCATAATATGTCAAGGATTAAAAATGATATGCTCAAAGATTCTGATAGGGAAAGGAAGATGGAAGAGAAAAATGGAGGATATGTTTTTATGTAAAGCAAGTGAGGTTGGAGGATATGAGGAATAGGCAAATGAGGAAAAAGGATAGAAGGTAGAAGGATAATGAATTGAAGGATTGTGAAAGGGGAGATAGAAAGGGAGGTAAGATCAACATTGACACACACCTTGAAGGGTGGTGAGAGGGTGAAGGAAATGTGAATGAAGGAATACAAGAAGGAATATGGTGAATATTTAGCAGAGGTTGTGGTTCAGGCACATGGAATGGAAGAATGTTTTTGGAAGAAGATGAAGTGGAAGCCTTTGGAAACTTGAATGTCAACTTCACTTGTTTATCAACATTAGACTCTTTCAAGAGAAATTTTGGAATCCATATAGCCTTAGGATTTTTATTTCCTTTTGATGATTTAGAGAGAATATCTTCAATGATGGATTTTGGAACCCATACTTGTCTTGTAGTTTTCTTCTTAGATATCTCTTTTGACTTTATGCTTCCATGTCGATTAAAGGAGACATGGTGATCTTCTTTTTTTGATGGATTCTTGTATTGCTTCTTTTTCTTGTATTGAACATTCAAGTTACTTCCAAAAGACTTGGGACTTGTGGAAGGAGTAGGATATGACTGGTTTAGATGGGTGGATGGATGAAAAGGATTCAAGGGTATGCATCTATGTTGATCTTGAGGAAAGATAGGATATGGAGGGACGTAAGGACCCAAAATAGATGACGAATTAGGAGAATTAGGAGGGGAAAGTGAAGGGACATAAGGACCCAAGATGGAAGGAAGACATGAAACCCTTAGTAGTGGTGGGAGAGGTCCAAGGATGGAAGCGAAAGATGCAAAAGGATAATCAATAAGTTCATCAGCATCTATATGACAATGAAGGATATCAGCATCTTTGGAGTGAGCATTGGAATTTTTAATAGAATTATGGATAGCTTGAATAAGAGAATCTTCTTTGATAGGATTGTTCAAAGCTTGCAAAGACTTAGGAAGAGTAGAAAGTGGAAGTGAGCATGGAGCGGTCGAACAAGATGGAGGACTTTGATCTTGACAAGGACCTTTGGATAACACAAGTGCAGAATTTGCTTCTTGATCTTCAATAGGCTTAACATTAGTAGTAACAACACCATTTTTAATAACCTTAATGGAAACATCATCTTTGGAAAGCCCAAGTGTGGTAAGGTTATTTTGATCGTCAATAAGGTCAATGGTGCAAGTAGTAGCTTGATCTTGCTTAGGAGATGGTGGAATGAATGTAGAAGAGCGTAGAGGATCAAAGGAACCATGAAATGGATCAAAGACCTCATGAAAATAATTGGATGACATGGAGGGTTCTTGATCTTGATCTTTTTTTATGTTCTTTTCTTCATCATTTTTAAAGTCCTCTTGACATGGAGCCACTTCTAAGGACAAGGAAGCATGTTGGGATTGTATGGAAGACTTTAGAAGAGATGGCGAAGAATTAGCTGAAGTAGGCAGTATAGCAAATGAAGGCTTAAGATCTTTCATTTTAGCATCATTAGAAGTATTTGTAGCCAATTGAAGGTTATCTTGAGTTTCTTTAAGAGGTAGCCCTTGAGGATAACTATAGGGAACTACATGAAAAGTATTAGGATCTTTGTTGGATGAAAGATTTGTGAAAGATTTGGAAGACTTAGAAGCTTTAGGAGATGTATGAGTATTGGAAGAAGTAGGGGATGGAAGGGGACCATCACAAGACAAAGGTTCAACATTAACATGATCTTGCTCGAAAGTGCAATTTTGATTTTTAGCAGTGGAATTCTTAGAGGAAATATTCTTGTAGTAGTAACGTTTATAATCAGCACGTTGCATTTCATAGTCCTTAGCAGTAGTAGATGGATCATCATCAAGGTATTGTCTACAAAAATAAACAAACTCTCTTTTGAAATCAGAATCATATGGATCACCATCACAATCTCTCCAATATGACAACCAATTTTCAATAAGCACAAGTCTGCGACTAGGAGGACTCTGAGGAATAGAGGTGTCATAAGTATCACTACATTGTCCATCATCATAGTCATCAAAAGTATTACAAGGATTGTCACGTTGCTCATTATGGTATGGCTCATGAAGAAAAGCAAGACTCTTGGGGGAAGTAGAGGAAGAACAAGATCGTGAAGAAGAGGAAATTGAAGACTTATTGTAGGAAGAGGACTTGGATAATGAGGAATTCGAATAATGTTTAGAAGAGTCATGATAATATTTGGAAGTTGAAGAAGGAGAATAATGTCTGGAAAAGGCATGGTAAGATGTGGAAGATGAGGAATGATGAGAAGACCTAGAAGATAAAGAGTGTTTGGAAGAAGGAGATTGTGATAGAATCATGTCTATAATCCTAGCAAAGGCGTCAGACTCAAACATCTTTTTGTTTACTCTTGCCTTAAGTTGATGACTTGCAAGATGGTTGGAAAAATAATATTGTTTGAATTGAGCAATAAGTTCGAGATCATCCCTTCTCAAGAGAGGTTCTATAGAAAGATAGTTGAAACTCATGATTCTAGAAGAGGAGGAATCAAGCATGAAAGAAATGAATAGAAGAGATGAAATAGAAGAAAGTAGACTAGATAATAAGAGGAAAATAATCAAGAAGACATGAAGGATTTAGGAAGAACGATGAAGAAAGAAGAGAAAGGATGAAAATGGGAGACTAGAAAGACATGACAGATGTAGAAGAAAGAAGACCAAGAGTCATTTTGAGCAAATTGATACCATTGAAATTCATTTGGATATTGAGCAACATGTAATAACCCCTAAGATCTGACCTGGACTGGCCAAGGAAGACCGAAAATGACACAAATCAAGTAGACAACAAATGTTCACTATGTGACAGTTTCAAGGCAAAAAGTGCGACTCTTGACCAGTGAACGTGAAAAACTCAATTTTGAAAGCAA
The DNA here is from genome assembly GCA_027943335.1 of Chamaecyparis obtusa. Classification (NCBI taxonomy): domain Eukaryota; kingdom Viridiplantae; phylum Streptophyta; class Pinopsida; order Cupressales; family Cupressaceae; genus Chamaecyparis; species Chamaecyparis obtusa. The sequence continues at coordinate 1,169,804 of BSBK01004178.1, forward strand.
GTTGGTCAATGTTGTAGGTTGTAAGTTTGATTTCACAATTCAAAAATATAGTAATATCAGATAATAGACAAGTTTGAAAATAGTAGGTGATCAAACATGTCATAGAACACTTGAATCAAGGGCAAAAGCAACCTTGTCAAGACAAGCACTTGTGATATCAAAATAGAAAACCTTATGAATGCTATCGTTCATTTGAATGTTGAGAACATTTACATTGGTATGGCACAATTGAAGACAATTCAATCAATTACTACCTAGAAGGACAAGGCTCATTACTTAGCAACATGGCCCACAACTTGATGCTCCCTTGCCTCACACCAAGTGGTTACCCACAAGAGATATTGGCGTTGTCATGGAAGTGTCAAAAACACAACCAAAGGAACACATATGGTGAGTGTCTTGGGGTGATCTGGGTAAGTCCACTTGGATCAATCCTTGCACCAAGAAGCTAAGTGGCTAAAATAAGGTGGCCTCTATCTAAAGGTTCGTACTAAGGGCTTCCATTCATAGCACCCCTCTTGCTCCTCATAAAGGACTAGTACCTTAAGCATTCTTGCTTAATGCTTTCCTCATGGTCACAATCCCACAAGTTACTCACATCAAGTGAAGATAAGTACTATGTCTACCAAGGTTTTGTGTCCTCGATAGCCTTGAGATTATAGTGGGTTGAAATAGCTCGGTATTAGCTTGTCCCCACTTGGGTCGTTCCTCTTGATTGCTCAAGAGTAGGCCCGCTAAAAGATTCTAAATCTAAACAAAAAGTAGATTAATTTTTGAGGTTCAAGGTTTTTGGTTCACCACAAGGGTGAAGAGCATACTCCCCTATCTCAAAAACTTCACCCAAACACACCAAGAAAAGATTTAGTTACCCTCTTGCTTTCAAAATCTCAAGATGGGTCAAGATTTCTATTTCACCACAAGGGTGAAGAGCATACTCTCCTACCACCTCAAAATTCCTACAACAAGGTATTAAGTGCCTAAGAAATGAAACAACTAGTATATGTCACACTCAATAAATAAAGCAATTAAACAAGCACTTGACTTAGTTTTTATGCTTAGGGAAACCCTGCAAAAACCATTAGTAGCCCTCTTTGACATGCGTTCTTTTGGAAAAATATCTCAAGCAAGTGCACCTACAACCACAACTTGTTAGACCCACAAGGGTTAGGAAAATCCAAAATCTAACAATGGTTAGCACATGAAAAATCAAATAATCTGTAAAAAATGATTGATCAAATGACAAAATTTAAAAATGAAACCATCATGGTTGTATTAGGCATGAAAAGACCTTTCCAACGATATATCACACTTTGATTTTCGATACCATTTGCAAAAAAATTTCAAAAATGGGCACCCATTTTCCAGAGTGGCATGGATTTGAAAACGCTAAATTTTTTAGAAAATTTTAAAAAGTTAGCAGAAACAGATTTGAAAACACTAAAATTTTTAGAAAATTTTAAAAAGTTAGCAGAAAACCCAAAACTTGCAAGATAGATAAAATAACTCAAAAACATCTCATTGCCAAGTACAGACACCAGAATCGCACAATACTTCACAGTATACTGGGGTGATACTTTCTATCTGTGCGATATTTCTCCCAACACCAAGCGATACTTCGCCCAAGACTAGGCGATATTCTCTACAATAGCTAGGCAATACTTCTGACAGGCAAAGTATCACATGCGCATACAGAGAAGTATCACGTGATACTTCTGGAAAGTATCGTACAATAGTCTGAGAAAAAAATAGAGACCAAAAATTAAGCTAAAAACTTGCCAAAAAATTGACGGAAAATGAAAAAAATGCAGAAAAAGAAGGGAAAAAGCTAGTCTACTCTACCCCGCGGTGGGTGCCAAAAATGTGTGCTATAATTGTGTCACACTTCTATTAATCATTACATTCAAGAACACTCAAGAATGAGGTCTCAAAAATTGATCCATAGCTCCCTAGGCATGGAGTGCAAGGGTTTTTAAGAATGCTCTCAGCTAGAGCTATTAAGCCAATAACCTTGCTAGTAAACCATGCAATGGAAGATTCAAATGAAGACAAGGGAAAGGATGCCAATATTCTCAAGAATCAAATGAAATGCAATGAAATGCTATGCCAGAAATGGAAATGCAAGCTAAGCTATGAAAATGAAAGATGCAAGTATTACAAAGCCTCCTAGTTAAGCTAGATGAATTAATCTAAAGCATAAAGGAAATCTAAGCTAAGAATGCCATGATAATGCAAGAAGTGAAACTATGATAACATGTAGATGCAAAAGCCAAGAATGCTCCAAATTTTCAAAAGCTCCAAATGTACCTAGAAAATCTATAGCATAACATTAGCATAAAAATTTGAGGATCTAGAATGAAGAAGAGAGCTCTCCTTTTAAAGGAAATGAGGAGGAATGGACCATGGAGATTAAGAGGCAAAAGATTTAATCAACGGTGGAGCTTGAAGAGGGATCAATCCATGTGCACAAATATCCTCCAATGAGAAAATAAGAGTTGACTTTTGTGTCCATATGAGACAAAAAGTACTTTTTCCCTTTTTATAAAATAAGAATAATGCTTTATTTGTGCAACTTAGGATAAGAGGAAAAGTGGGGGCTTTTTATTTATTAAAAGGGGAGGAAATATTCCTTTTAAATAAATAAAGACTTAGGATAAGATGGTTAGCCCATAGAAAATAATCGAATAAATGATAGAGCTAGGATTTGATCAAGAGCAAGTAATTGATGATTTAGCAAAAGGGGCTAATAGTCTAGATGACCATTTTTAGGTGTATACAATAGGTAGTCAAATGTGCAAGTGGGTGGGAATGTAGATAAAAATAATAATTCTAGTGGGAACACTAGTTTAAGATTTGAAAGAAGACCTATGCAACTAGAAGGCTATAGGCAAATTAGTTTTGATGGGATTCCTAGCTGCCTGAATGCTTTTCCAAATGATATAAGAGATAAGGTACCTAAGTTTGCTGGTAACAATGCTATTAGTTGTGAGGAGCATCTTAGGTTATTTTTTGATATGCTTAATGATTATGAGGTAGAGCATGAGGATGTAGTCATGAAATTGTTTGTTCAATCTCTAATGGAGGATGCTAGAGATTGGTTTAAGAGACTTCTTGATAAATGTATTGATACTTGGGATTCCTTTGAGAGATGTTTTAAAGAGAAGTATGGTGACATTCCTAATGCTAGTTTCATGTTGAATGAATTCAATACCATAAGGAAAAATTAGATTGAGTCCACAGCTGAATTCAACATGAGATTTCAGAATGGTATGCATAAGTTATTTCAAGTTATGTGGTTAGATTACAATGTTTGTCTAACCACATACTTCAATGCATTTGATGGAAAGATGGGATACTTGTTGAGGGACAAAGAACCAAGAACTCTTAGAGATGCTTTTAGGATTGCTATCAATATTGAGAACAATATAAAAATATCAGGGAAATTGGGTGGGAAGAGAGATGACCCTAAGTTGTTTGGGGACAAGAAATATAAAAAGGAAAATTATAGGAGTATTGGAACTAGGAGGTAGGAAGAAGACAAATTGGATAAGGTGCTCAATGCATTGAAAGATTTGAAGGCACCTGCAAATAGGAACATCAATGCTCATACCAATGAAATGCTTCAGTTCAACAATAATTTTAATAAGTAGAATAGATTGCAGAACTACCCCTACAACACCCAATGGAAGGATGGCAAGCCTGTTGTCCCTATTGCAAGAGGAAACAATGACAGAGGTGTCCCTGACCCTCTTCAAAAGGCTTCAATAAATGTCATGGAGGACATACCTTGGTGTGTTGCATGCCAGTCCCCTCATTTTGCAGAGCATTGTGTGGTTGCACATTCTATGGCTGTAAATCAAGATTGTGGCAATGAGGAGATAGATCAAGAAGAAGATCAAGATGATGTTGGATGCAACATGGATACTTCATATCTAGGATATGAAGATGATTCTAATTTTGATGAAGATGCAAATGTAAATGTGAAGAGACACACTCAGGCCCTTTTTCATCAAGAGGTTTTTTCTGATAGTGAAGACATTGATAAGAAGACATGTAACATGAATTCTTCTTCCGAGCCAGTAAATTTAAGAAGACCTTCTAGAGAAGAGATGGATAGGATAACAATAGAAATGATTTTCCAAGCGCAAACTAGAGGCATGGTGGAAAGGAATACAAATGAGAAAGCTGTAGGAATGTTTATAAAAAGTACCAATTCTAGAGAGCCTAATGAGAACAAATCAAAAGGTGATCACATGGTGAAATTCAAGAGTGTAAAAGGTAAGAATTGTGAGCCAAAGGGAGTTGGAGTTGAAAGATTTTCTAGTGAGATTGAGAAGCCAGTTAACACAGTGTCTAAGATTGAAAAAATGAAGGTGGCCAATACACCTAATGTATCAGATAAGAAAAAGGACACTAAAGCAGTGCAGATTGAGATCCCTCCCTCTACTCCTATTGATATGTTATTTGTATTGTCCCAAATTATAGTTAAGGTTCCATTGTCAAAATTATTGAGGATCCCTGAACATAAAGACAAAGCTATTGCATGGGTAGATAATGTTCATAACAATGATGTTGCTTGCAATGGATCTCAGGATAAAGCTTTGAAAGGTGTTGCTACTCAAGGAATTGTATCTCAAATTCCTCCTATATATTTGGATAGTTCCATCAATGCTAGCCTTGAAAACATTGATCCATTCTTTTTAAGTGTCCTTGTGAATGGAATGAAATTAAGAAATTGTATGATTGATAGTGGTGCCTCTAATACTATTATGCCTTTTAAGATTATGAAAAAATTGGGCCTTAAAGTTGATACAGTTCAAGATAGATGTTGTGCAATGGATCAAAGGTAGGTACTAGTTATTGGGACTATCAATGCAATTCCATATAGGCTAGTAGCATATCTAGAGAAAGAGTTAACAATTATTTTTTTGGTGGTGGACATCCCTCCTCATTATGGGATGCTGCTATCTAGAAGGTGGAGTGCTGCCATGGGTGGAAGTTTACAGTGTGATTTGTCCTATGCCACTTTCAAGATTGATGATCAGTTTGTCAAGATTGAGTGAGAACCAAGAGTATGCCACATGATTGAGAGAAATATTGACAATGAGAGTACATGTTTTGTGGATATTGATATTAATGCTTTTAGGGTAGAGATCTTTGTACTTGAGAAGGAACCTATTTTGTCAACTATCTTTGCTGAGGTAAGTGTTAATTCTATGAAGGGTGATTTGTGGGTAATGTACTTTGATGGTGCAAATTGTAAGGATGGAGTAGGAGTAGGTATTTTACTTATTTCTCCAAATGGAAACACCTACAAATTTTCTTTCACATTGAATTTCTTTTGTACCAACAATATAGCAGAGTATGAGGCATTGTTGTTAGGAGTGAGGTTGGCATAAAAACATGGTATTAAGTGTTTAAGTGTTGTTGGTGATTCTGAGTTGGTAGTGTCCCAAGTCAGATCAGTATATGCTTCCAAGAACAAAAGGTTGAAACAATATAGGAATGCAGTTTGGAATTTGATTGAACATTTTGATACCTTCAATATTGAGTGGAAGGATAGGAGTAACAATAAGATGGCTGATTTGTTAGCAAATATAGCAATCAATCCCAGCGATATTATATTTACTGGTATCTCTAAAGTTGAAATTCGAGCTAGGCTGAGTATACCAGACAATATTGAAAATTGGAAAGTTTTTGATGATGATAATGATATCTTGAAGTTTATGAGTTGTGAAGATTAGTATCATGGTCAGGAATTTGATTGTTCAGCCCTAGTTGAGTCAGTAGAAGGAAAAGAGGTTGTCTTTGGCAATGAAGTTATTTAGCTTAGAACTAACAAGGTGCCCAAGGGACTTGTTGTTTTGGAAACTATCTTTGATAACCAGGATAGAGTTCAAAAGAATGTCAAAAGAGAAGATCATGTTGATCTAGAGGAGATAAATCTTGGAACATATGAGGCACCTAAGAAGGTATACATTGGTAGGGACATGTCTCATTATGTGAGAAAATCTTTGATTGAATTATTGAGAAAATTCAAGCATGTTTTTGCATGGTCATATGATGACCTAAAGGTTTATAGAGAATATTTGTTTCAACATATTATTCCATTGAAAGAAGATGCTAAACCTTTCCGAAAAAAACAAAGGCCTATTAATCCCACTTTGGCACCTAAGATGCAAGAAGAATTAATGAAGTTAATAGATGTTGGCATTATCAAGCCTATAAGGCATTCTTCTTGGGTATCAAATCTTGTCCTTGTCAGAAAGAAGAATGGTGACATCAGACTTTATGTGGACTTCAAGAATTTGAACATCAGCTCATTAAAGGATAACTATTATCTACCCAATATGGAAGCTATGTTGTAGAGAGTGACCAGATTAGAATTGATGTCTATGATGGATGGTTTCTCTGGTTACAATCAGGTAATTGTCAAAGAATTAGGATAGTTCAAGAAAACTTTTACAACACCTTGGGGGACATATGTTTATATGAGAATGCCTTTTGGTCTCACAAATGTTGGTGCTAATTTTCAGAGGGCAATGGATGCTACCTTTTCAGATTTTATAAGTGATTTCCTTGTTGTCTATCAAGATGACTTAACTACCTATTCCAAGAAGGAAGATGATCATTGTACTCATTTAGAGAAAATATTTGTGAGGGCTTTGGAATATGGTATTTCATTAAACCCAAGGAAATGTGCTTTTGGTGTCACTAAAGGTAAGTTTCTTGGCCACTTAGTTGGGAAGCAAGGAGTGAGAATTGACCCTAAGAGGGTAGCAGCTATTGATAAAATTCAAAGGCCAAAAAATGTTAAAGGAATTCAGTCCTTCTTTGGTCAGGTAAACTTCTTGAGAATATTTGTAACAAACTTTGCTAAGGTCACTAGACCTATTTCTAAGATGTTAAAGAAAGGATCTACAATGAATTGGGAGGGTGAGCCTAATGAGGCTTTCAAAAATATCAAGCAGGCTATCAAAGATGCACCTGTGCTTAAGGCACCTGATTATAACATCCCAATGCACATCTTTTCCTTTGCATCTTTTCACATTATTGCTACAGTGTTGTTGCAGAAAAATAAGGAAGGTTATGAGCAGCCTATTGCATTCTTCAGTAAATCTTTGCAGGCTACTAAATTGAAGTATGACATAAATGATAAATAAGCATATGCACTTGTGAAGGTAGTCAAGGCTTTTAGGTGTTACTTGATGGGGGTAGTTGTGATTGCTTTTATGCCAAGTGTAGCTGTGAAGGATATCTTTTCACAGCAAGAGGTGTCTGGGAGAAGATGCAGATGGATCAATAGGATCCAAGAATTCAACATTGATATCCAAATTACCAAGTTGGTTAGAGGACAAGGATTGGAAAAACTGATGGCTCAATCCAATCTTGATGCAAATCAAGTAAATCATTCTAAAATTGATTATACATGTGATATGGATGATTGTATCTAGTATCAAGATATCATCTATTACTTGAGAAACATGAAATGTCTAGAAAACATGAATGAAAATAAGAGGAGGACATTGAAATTACAGGCCATCAAGTATGTAATTGTGAAATGCAAATTGTATAGAAAGAATTTAGATTGCATACTTTTGAAATGTGTGGATGAGAATCAAGCTAACAATTTGTTAAATAAAATGCATGGGGGGGTTTGTGGTGGACATTACATAGGTAAAACAACTGCTCATAAAATCTTGAGAGTGGGATTCTGGTGGCCCACAATCTTCAAGGATGCAGAACAATTGGTAAGGAGGTGTGATGCTTGTCAAAGGTTCTCTAGTAAGCTAAAATTTTCAAGCAATGTTCCATTAAGACCAATAGAAGTACAAGCTCCTTTCCAACAATGGAGAATTGATTTCATAGGGGAGATACCAAACAAGTCAAGTGGAGGACACTCATGGATCTTAGTTGCCACTGATTACTTTACAAAGTGGGTAGAGGCTATACCTACAAGAAGTTCAACTAGTAAGGTGGTAACTGATTTTCTATTGAATGATATTGTTACAAGGTTTGGTTTCCCTGAGAGGATAGTTAGTGACAATGCCATGTGCTTCAAGTCTGCTGAATATAAGGACTTTTGCAAAGGTTTAGGAATTCAGATTTCTAATTCTTCACCTTATCATCTACAAGGAAATGGTCAGGTAGAATCTACTAATAAGAGTTTGATTAAAATCCTAAAGAGGATTCTTGAAAAGAATAAGAGGGCATGGAATTCAAAATTGCCATTAGCTCTATGGGCTAATAGGGTAACTGTGAAGAAGGCAATTGGTTGTGCACCATTTGACTTAGTATATGGAATACCTACAAGGATGCCTTAGAATAATTTATTGGAAATGTACAAGTTTGTTTAGTTATATGATGATGATATAGATGATGAGATGCAGTTGAGAATTGAGGACCTCATTAGGCTGGATGAAACTAGAAGAGAATCAGTTGTAAGAAATGCCAAATTGCAGTTGCAGGTTAATAATTTGTATGACAAGAAGACTATTGAAAGAAGGTTTGAGCCTGGTGATTTGGTGTTAATCTGGATTGCTAGATTGGAGGATAGAGGAAAACATGGTAAGTTTGATCCCATCTAACTAGGGCCATATCTAATTCATGAGAAATGGGGCCAAGATTCATATGTTGTAAAAGAATTAAATGGTGAAGTTCAAGAATTGCTAGTTCATGGACAATTCTTGAAGAAATACTTCAATTGAAGGTATTTTATTTCCATGAATAGTAGTTAGGTCTATACATGTTGTAAATTCTATAAATAAGTTGCTTGCTCCTTCCCTGTTTTGTCCTGGTCTATAGGGTTTTGGTCCTATTACTCTTTGTTGTTAGTTTTTCCAGTGGGATGATCTGCTTTAACTAGTGATTCTAAGTCCTTGCTATGCTTGTAGGAGGCATACATCCCTAGATAGAGCCACTCTTAGCACCTTGAAAAAATTTCATGGCTTTAGCCCTTTTCTTCTGGTCTCTGCAGTTGTTTTTAGGTCTCTGGCATTAACCCTTAGTTCAAATTTTTGAAAACTAGCCGTTGCATAGAAATCCCCTTTGTTTTGCCCAGGCCCTATTCTAATTTCAAGTTACCTTTTTGGGCCACTTAAAAGTCCTAAATGCACATGCTTTATATCTTTGGTCAGCCCCCGTTTAAATTCTTCCTAAGTTTTACCCCCAACAGCCTTTAATTTTTCTTATGGTCCCTAGCGCCTATTTTTTCCCTAAAGCCTAAGCCACGCGCTTTAATTTTTCCTATGTTTTGGCTTAATATTTTCCTGGGCCTGACTCTGACACCATCTTGATCCTATGGTTTTCATAAGTTCACAAGGTTTTTGTCAGATGCTTGTGATCTTACGATGATCATTGATTCTTTTTCATGACATAGCCTCTCTAAGCGGGTAGGTCCACTGTCAGAGGATGTTGAATTGGTGGTTTTTTATTGGTCGAGGGTAGTGAGTTGGATATAACATGTTAGGTGGTCCCGATATCTCAATCAGAAGATTCATGATCGGACGGCTGGCGTGTAAGCGCATAGAATCTTTTGAGCCTTTAAGATCTTGCACCATCCGTCCGATCTTCCAGGCGGTATAATGTTCTCAGTGGGTCCTAATTGCCATGTAAGCATAGTTGGTGGTCTCTGATTGGTCCATGTATTAACACAATGGAAATTGTCAGTGGGACTTGATTTTTGGATGTGTCAGAGGGTCCTGATGTTGTCAGTAAATCAATGGTTGGTGTAAGTTCTTATGAGATGTGTTAGAGGTTTAAGATCTTGCACCGACCGTTGATTTCATATCCTGTTAGAGGGTTGTCAGGGTAGGGTGAGATTCTTCATCCGACGGTTGTCTCATGATCTAGAAGAATCTTGCAGGGCTATGCAAAGATGAGACAATTATCAATCTTCCTGATGTGAGCCCAGTAAAATTTCCTCAGTCTTTTGGTGGTTTGGATAAATTTTCAACAGTCTGAAAAATTTCAAGGGTTTTCACTCATTCATAGGGAAAAGTGGTAGTGTTCCAAATCATTTGGCGGTTCAGCGAAGGAAGGTCACAGAATCGCTAAAAATTCTAGTGGTGACTTAAGGTATTCTGTGAACTGGTGAAAAGAACTTTAGTCACCAGTTCACTAAATAAAGACCAGGGTTAGTTGTTTCCCTTTTATCGCTAAGTCGCTGAGTTAGACGGTGGGTTAAGATTTTATTCTGTGAATAGAAAAACCATTTTCATGTGTTTGCTAAGTGTTAACCCAGGGATATCTGTTGAGTTAAGACAGAAGGCCCATGAAATAAAAGGATCTGACAATCAAGACTTAAAGTTGACCTAATTTCAAATATCAATCGCTGATGTGCTACTGGTGCTATGAAACTAGCCATTTAGGTTCAAATTCAAATTTTTGAGGGTTTCTAGCGGCAGGAAGGACTGAAATTTATTGATCATGCAACCGGATTTGGTAGAATTGGTTTTTCTGACTGATTGCAGTGTGGTCCAGGGTGTTAAGTGACCATTTGTAGGGTGTTTGTACTATGTTCTTTGTGCTCGAGGCATGTTGCAGGTGGCCAAACAGGTTGATAAATCTACAATTCCATGATTTGCAGTACTTTCCCAGAGATCTACCATAAGTGCAAATCTTTCTCAGGCTTGGCTGACTAGTTTTCATCCCCTACATTTAAATTCTTGACTGATTCAGTTGGTCTGGTGGGTGAAACCCTAACCCTAGTCATTTGTAGCTTGTTGCAACTTGTTCTGGGTTTCCAAGATGACTAGTGGTGGTATATATTGAAAAAAGTGATATTTTATAAGGGTTGTTGTTGATGGTATTATACTAAACAAGCAGAACTTGGATGTAGGGTTTTGTTTCTCTTTGCATTTTTTTGTCTTGGTAATGTATTGATTCTGAAAGTTAATGAGAATACACTTGAATTCTTGTCTCAAACTTTTGATTGTCTTCTTGTTCTGATTGTGGATTCATATATGTTAAGGTCACAAAGTGGATTAGCATATGGTAAACAAAGAGTATTGTGAGATCAGCTTGGAGTTCCTAACAAAGTTAGGATTAAAGCCTTTAGGGTGATTTCAGTGAGTTCATTGTTAGATTGGAATTTGATGATCAAGTTTGGGAGTAAGGGGAGTAATAGGCAAAGCACTTACTCTGAGTTCATGTGTGTTTGAGTTAAGGTTTTAGTTGATATATGTTACCAAGTGACTCTTTGCCCTGGGTTAAGGCACTGATCTATTCTTTGGAAGCAATCCATGATCATCAATCACACACACATTTAAATGATAAAATATTTCAATTAGTTAGTAAAGGGTATAGTAGTATAATATTTTGGATTCCTTTGGAGAAGTGAGTCAAGGGTGCACCCACCTGAGCATTAAGGCTCAAAGTGTAGGAGGATCTCATTTTTTATCCTTGTTAATTGGCCCTCTTCCTTTTAGACTTTGGAGTGGTGATAGAGTCAAAGTGTTATTAAAGTTATCCATCAAAGTATAAATCTACAAGTTGAAGATCAAAGGGAACTCCCAATAGAATCCAACACCATATATATATGAATTGAATTATCTTCAAGAGGGCTGACCTGATCTTATTAAATATATTTAATGTTAAAGCCAAGAGGCAGACCTTGGGCCCTTAACTAATTCAACCAACACATATATATCAATGAAATAATAATCTCATTATTATAAATTGCACAAGGGTATTTATTTGATCAATTTGATCTTGGCCAAAAGGCTATAATTATTAACACTCTGCACTGGTACTCAATCTGGCCTCCACTCCATATATGTCTTCTCAGAATCTAAAAACTTTCCATCATTGATTCCTGTCATTTTTTCAGCATCTCGATGGACTGAGACCTTAAATTATTGAGCTTCTCTTTGTTTCAAGAATAGTTAAACATTCTCTACTTAACAGGGCCAACCACGTGAAGGTGGAAGCTCATCTGGCCCCTCCTAGGAGCCTCTTATGACCCTTTACGACATTTTAAGACCTCTAAGATGTATTCTTAGGGATTTTAAATAGTCGTAAAGGGTCATAAGGGGTTCTGGGACACAATAGCTGAGAAACATAATTGTAGGCATCATGGTCACAATTTGTTGGAGACAATGTAATTGAGTTGTATACCCAGATGGTGGAGAGAAACTCTTGCACCTCCAATTCCAAGTTGACTACATCTATTTCTCATGAATACAAGGTCCTCCAATAGATGCATTCAACTTGGAATTGGGGGTGCAAAAGTTGCTTTACACCGCTTGGTTACACAACTCAATTACGTTGTTTCCAAAAGATTGTGACTATGATGCCTAAAATTATGTTTCTCAGTTGTCGTGTTTATGCGCATGTTTTTTATGTATTTTGGATAGTAAGTCTAATTTAATTTGTCCATAGACTAAGACCTTAAATCATGTAATGAGGACGCTTAGAACACTAGTATATGAAAATTTCATTATTTAATAATAAAAATCTATTAAATGTTTATACCTTCTCCCATTTGCTAGTGTATTTCCTCTTTGAGTATCCCCTTTCTCTTTTGCATCCAAAATGAACTCATTCCAATCCCTCACTAGAATAAAGGGAGGACGCTCAAACTTTAGCAAGACTTCATACATGCAACGTTTGTAGATTACGTTCAATGCATTATTTACATTCGTAAATCAGCGTTGCATACAAATATATGGACGTTGCGTGGTATGAAGCCATACTCAAGCTTGAAAATGATAGTCAATCTATAGTCAAGGTCAAGGAACAAATGGAACAACCAAGAAAACACTATACGTTAAATCATGTGATTGATAGTAGATTGGGGCTCACCTGAGCCATAAACATGAAGAATTATTCTAAAAAAAGATGTAAACCATATATATGTGCACTTGAGTCAAAGAGAAGTTACGTCATATCCATATTAAAATATTAGTTACAATATGAAAATACTAAGCTAACTAATTCCCAAGTTCATCTCTGCATATGGTCGCAACAAAGATATGTGATTACAATACAGAGAAGGCATCGTAAAAATATAATTTCAGAATTTGCCCTAGCCTGACACATTTTGCACTCAAATCCTTCATCGTGGATAAGTGGAGATGGGTGGATAGATGTAAATGAGTTGTCATCGACCCAACTAAAGTATCCGCAACCATTATTTCCTTGTGATGCCTAGTCTACATTAGTTCTTATATTATAATGAATAGTATTTATATTAGAAACATTAAATATATACACATCAGCAACCTTTTTTCTATTTGGGCAGCACCAAAATTGTCGTCCAGGGTTGTTCGGTGTCTATGAAGTCTTCAACACACACTACCCACCACTGCATCGACAGTTTGGCACATTTACAAGAGTCATCGAGCCTATATATCAATAATGCACCACACCATTGTTACTACATTTATTATTTTTATATGAAATACACCAAGGAGTACCATCAAAAATATTAACCATTTACAATAATGAAAAGTAAACCTAAATCAAATAGCTCATTTTTTATCAGCATGTGTAGTCTCTGTGTATATGAAAATTGAAAGAAATATGAAGCTGAAATAAAATAGTGAACAAAATAGTATTCGATCCACATAGACTGAATGAAATATACCATCAAAAGAAGGTGACAAAATCCTATCACAAAGCATAGACATAGGAAATCAAAAAGGGACAAAAGACAAGAAATAAGAAAAATCATTACGACTATAGAAAAATCATTTATACTATAATAAAAAAAAGAAACACTCTTTGTCAACAATTTTCAAAATCATTAGGACTATAGAAAAATAATTAAGACTATACAAAATCAAATTTTATAAATGGACGGTTTTGATGCTTTGCCATTACAACAATTGAGCATTCATCATTTGGTATTGTGTATTCCATTTAAGTATGTCAACAATGTTCAAAATCCTGTCACCAAGCATAGACAAGAAATAAGAAAAATCATTAGGACTATAGAAAAATCAAGTTCTATAAATGGACAGTTCTAATATTGCTTTGCCATTACAACAATTGAGCAGTCATCATTTGGTACTTCTTGGTGTATTCCATTTAAGTTTTTTAGTTGTCGTGTTTATGTGCATGTTCTTTATGTGTTTGGCTCCTCTCCCTCGCAAGGGATGCGTTAATAGGTAATTGATTTGAAAGCATAATGATTTGATAGTCTTTTTTCAGGATAGGCATGATCATCCTGCCAACCTTAATTAGCAACATTTGTGATATATGTCAAGTACTTATAATCAGTATGCCCTAAAAATAGAGACTTAGTAGTAAAAGCATGTCCTTTGGTTTACTAGTTTACTTATAATCAGTATGTCCTTTGGTTTACTAGTTTAATTTGGTTTAAGAATGGTTTGTTTCATGTTTGAATGTACCATTGAATGAAGCTTGGCTATATTAAGTACAATCTTAAGACTCGTGACTCTTCAAATTCTCTTGTTTCCTTTAGACCTCCAAACATGTGTACTTTGAGTAGCCCTCCAACAAATGGACTTATGATGATTTTCACAATAGTACATGTGTAGGAGGACTACTCTAATGTTCTTGACTTGCAGAGATTTGGGAAAGTAAAGAGAACACTGGCTATGTTTAATGTTAACTGTTCTTGCACAATCCACTCATACAACAGTGAAATGCTATGTGATTGAAAATTTCATACAATTGGTCTTTTGGCGTGTATTAAACAGAATAGAATTTTTAGCATATTATTATCATTCTATTTCTTTGTTGTAAACATGTCATTGGTTCAGTTTTAATCTACTAGTGCCATGCCCTAGCCCATGTTTTATCTCCATTATTTGATGTTATTCACTGTTTTGAAATGTTGACTGTGGTTATCAAATGGAAAAAATAGAAAAAAAAAATTGTACACGAATTTTTTTTTACAAAACTGAACCAATGGCATGTTTACAACAAAGAAATAAAATTATAATAATATGCTGAAAATTCTATTTTGTTTAATACATGCCAAAGGACTAGTTGTATGAAATTGTCAATCACATAGCATTCCACTATTGTATGAGTGGATTGTACAGGAACAGTTAACATTAAACAAGGAGCAAACTCCTCAACACATCTTGGAAACCATTGAATTCAATAATAAATGAAACCTAACACCAACACTATTCCTTCCATTCACTTCTACCAATAATTCCAGCACAAGCACAAGCTATTCCAAACTTCAAGTACAAGCTATTCCAAACTTTAAGTAAAATGAGAAATATGCTATATCAAATCATTCATATTCATAGTAACCATTCAAAGGATCATTTTGTCAATGAACCTTCTGACTGTACCCCTGCGACAGAGAAAGGAAACCTCAAAATAGAGAAAGGAAACTTAGTAAAACCAGTCTATGTCATTGTTTGTGAGGGTACAGTCATTATAAGTGCCTCTCAAACCTCTCCAAACATGTAAGATTTTCGTTAAATACTTTATTGATCTCTTCTAAACATTAACCAAATCAAACCTACATTTGAATCCACACACATTAACCCCAAAATGAAGGGTTTTGTATCCTTTAATGAATCTTAGACACTGGTAACACATGGACAGTCAAACCAGTAGTCTCCAAAGCATTCAATAAGTGACTGGATTGTATGTAATACACGCCAAAGGACCAGTTGTATGAAATTGTTAATCACATAGCATTCCACTATTGTATGAGTGGATTGTGCAGGAACAGTTAACATTAAACAAGGAGAAAAATCCTCAACACATCTTGGAAACCATTGAATTCAACAATAAATGAAACCTAACACCAACACTATTCCTTCCATTCACTTCTACCAAGAATAAAGCATTTAATCCATTCAACATTACATATAATCATTAGACAGTTACATTTTCTGACTATGTAGAGGAACAGTCATGACCAAAATGATCAAAACTACTTTCACCCTTGCACAAGCTATTCCAAACTTCAAGTAAAATGAGAAATATGCTATATAAAATCATTCATATTCATAGTAACCATTCAAAGGATCATTTTGTCAATGAACCCTCTGACTGTACCCCTACGACAGAGAAAGGAAACCTCAAAATAGAGAAAGGAAACTTAGTAAAACTAGTCTATGCCACTATTTGTGAGGGTACAGTCATGATAAGTGCCTCTTAAACCTCTCCAAACATGTAAGAATGTCTTTAAATACTTCATTGATCTCTTCTAAACATTAATGCATGGACAGTCAAACCAGTAGTCTCCAAAGCATTCAATAAGTGAATATGAATGTTTGAAAACTTTCCTCTCAACTTCCCCAACCACTCCTAATCGGTTAGAGGGATTAGTTGAGTGTTTAGACACTAAAACTTCTTAAACATACTTTATTTGATATGATGAATTGTAATATCAACAAACATGAATCCAAACATTTGAAAAGAGTGAATCAATATCCTTGAGCACAAGCACCAATAACATCAAATAATGGAGATAAAGCACGGGCTAGGGCACAACACTAGTAGAATGCGGTCATTTCAGTGAGCATTCATGATCAAATAAAATGCAATGTATTTGAAATTTGCAGTCGAATATGATGCCAGAGGCTCGAAAGACATTGCCCGTCAAAGATACCAATCAAAGATGAAGAAATCACATACCTTCTCTCGCGCTCAGCTTGCATGAAGGAAGATTTGATAGCCAAATCTTCCTTGTACCACACATAGAACATGCCATTGGTTCAGTTTAGCATGTTATTATCATATCATATAACGTATGTTTAAGAATTTTTGGTAAGGATAGGAATAGTGGAGATTCTATAAATATCCCTCTAACCGATTAGGAGTGGTTGGGGAAGTTGAGAGGAAAGTTTTCAAACATTCATATTCACTTATTAAATGCTTTGGAGACTACTGGTTTGACTATTCATGTGTTACTAGTGACTGATATTCATTAAAGGATACAAAACCCTTCATTTTGAGTTATTGTGTGTGGATTCATCCACTTTAGCCAGGAAGATCAAGAAGATGGGGCAGGAGGACATTGTGGTAGAAGAAGTATTTGAAGAAGCAACAAGAAGCAATAGAAATTTTTTTAGGAGTTTGGAACAACATTTTAGAATCCATGAATGGTATGGGTAAGGTGACCTTCATTCTTGGTCATGACTTCAATGAAACATTGGATATGGCTGATAAAAAGAAGGGTCACTTGTTGATAGTGTTCCTTGAGGGAAGGGGGATTGTGAAAGACTTGTTATCATTATATTTTATATTTCCAATATGTTTAGATGTAGGGTAGACTAGGAGAATGAAGGATCACTCACTGATTGCATGATAACCCAATTTTGAAGGGTCACTAGTTGAGGGGATAGTCAAGGTCTGGATGTTGATAGTAATTCATTGAGGGAAGGGGGATTGTAAAAGACTTGTTATCATTGTATTGTGTATTTCCAATATGTTTGGATCTAGGGTAGACTAGGAGAATGAAGGATCACTCACTGATTACATGATAACCCAATTTTGAAGGGTCACTGGTTGAGGGGATAGTCAAGGTCTGGATGTTGATAGTGTTCCTTGAGGGAAGGGGGATTTTGAAAGGCTTGTTATCATTGTATTGTGTATTTCCAATATGTTTGGATGCAGGGCAGACCAAGAGAATGAATGATCACTCACTGATTACATGATAACCCAATTTTGAAGGGTCACTAGAAGAGGGGGGAATGAAGGATCACTCACTGATTGCACGATAACCCCACCAAGCATTCTTTCCTTTAAGTTTCCACAATATCTCAAAATATAATCATTATTCTTTACTTTCTTCTATATGCTATTCTTTCTATGGTTTTGTTATCTCAAAACTATATCAAAAAAATTGTATATGTGCATATAAAAGTAAAATATTGTCCTTCAATTGTTCCACATTGAAGCATTTCCTCTTGGGAGTATTCTCTTTGTTTGTACAATATCTATCAAAAATGATTCCCATATTTCTTCAAGATCTATTTTAATCTTTATACTATAATTTTGATTAGATTTGACCAATAGTTGATTTCATTGGTATTTTATAGCATATACTCCTAATGTGAAATGTGGAGAGAAAGAAAGAGACACACTAGGTATGAATTACACGATATAACCATCATCACTTAGCACTTAAATAATAAATTATGGACAGGGAACAACCCCCTAACTTCTAGATGTTTGTTTCATGTTGGCCTCTTATTATATGCAAAGGTAGGCCTATCTTAGGCTAACAACCACAGTGTAGGGGCCATAAATTATGGATCCCAAAATAATTCACACTTGTATTAAATTAGGTTCACTATACTACAAGGGAATGGAAACCATGCAATAGTGCCTCATGGGGATGGAAGCAACCCTTCACCAAGAAGATGATTGTGTCTACAATATTTACTAGAGGCAAATAACATAATTTGGTTCTAGAAATTACTCCTAGAAGATAATGGAACCCACAAAACACTTGGAAAAGATAGCACTCACTATATCTTTTATCACTCTTTTAAAGCTGGGACAATAAATCTCAAAGATTGATCAACGAATTCTTGAACACAAAGAACCATTGACAGTTATGATTCATGTGTACAATAGCCAACAACCAGTTGTTCCAATCATGGTGTCCAATAATTATGTTAGAAAAAGAATCCACAAATCCCTTACACAACCATAATAGATTCAAACCATGAATTGTAAGAACCTAACAATGGGACTAAGAAAGATACAACCTAAACAAATCTTGATCATATTCCACCCTATTGTAAGACCCAAGAAGTAACTCTATCTTAAAGCTACACATTCCTCTAGATGAAGCTCAAAGGTTAGGTAGCTGAAGCATAGCAATACTTGAATGAATATAGGAATAATTTGATGTACAATCATTTGCTAGCTTGGTTTGTGGGTTTTACACATAATATTTTCCCTTTAACCACATTTATAGTTTGAGAAAATTAGAAAAAACTGTTTCAGATTTATATTATCCTTTTGAACTAGCACACTGCCATCAAAATGCATAATCATTGGTCATATCAAGAAAATTCCTATTGATTAGTAGGATATCCTTATGAAAATTTGATGCATGGATTTCTTGTGAATTATCGACTGCTATGTATCCTGCAACTATGAAAGGAATAGTGTTGGTGTTAGGTTTCATTTATTATTGAATTCAATGGTTTCCAAGATGTGTTGAGGAGTTTTCTCCTTGTTTAATGTTAATTGTTCCTGCACAATCCACTCATAAAATAGTGAAATGCTATGTGGAAGGGATGGTTGATAGTGCTCCTTGGGGGAAGGGGGATTGTGAAAGACTTGTTATCATTGTATTGTGTATTTCCAATATGTTTGGATGTGGGGTAGACCAGGAGAATGACAGATCACTCACTGATTGTATAATAACCTAGTTTTGAAGGGTCACTGGTTGAGGGGACAGTCAATGTCTGAATGATTGGGCCATTGGAGGACCCTAGTTCTTTGTATTAATTTCTAGTCAAATTGGATGCATGCATTTCTTGTAAATTATTAGCTGCCATGTATCTTGTAACTGGATCCATAAATCTGCATATACTTCTCTAGGGTTGTAAGCCACTTAGGGATCAAAATAGAGAAACTAAATAAAAATCATTCGTTGTCCTATTTCCTTTTAACAAAGTCTCAACTATCAATGATACAATACATTGGATGCCCTAAGCTATCAATACAAATGGCACCTAGCTAGAAGCTCATGGGCTGTCCATTTGATAACCACAGTTAACATTTCAAAAAAATGGATATCCTTGAGCAAAAGCACCAATAACATCAAATAATGGAGTTAAAGCATAGGCTAGGGCACGACACTAGTAGAATGTGGTCATTCCAATGAAAACAATATACAATGGCATCATTAAACACATATGCCAATAATATCAACAAATGTGAATCCAAACATTTGAATACAGTGAATCGATATCCTTGAGCACAAGCACCAATAACATCAAATAATAGAGATATAGCACTGGCTAGGGCATGACACTAGTAGAATGTGGTCATTTTAGAGAGAAAATCCCTCACCAATAAAATGAAATGCATTCGAATATGATGCCAGAGGCTTGAAAGATGAAAAAATCACATACCTTCTCCCGCGCTCAGCTTTCGCTCCTTTTCTCCCGCTCTCCAATTGAAATAAAAATGATGAGGTTGTTTCACTTTTGTTTTAAATGTATACCCCGAATCTGTTGAGCTTCTGATGGTCAATTAAACACCCATCAAAATACTGACATCATTGGGGCCTATTACAACAAAAAACACCAAATTTGTAAGAAAAAGTTACCCATTGGAAACTTTTGTCGAAATTTGGCCCCAAATGTAGTAGTGATCACATACCTTCACATTGGGGCTAGACAGAAGGTTTGTTTCATTTATAATTTTTGTTTCCTTCAACTTTATCTTCTGATCTTCTTCTATTTTCAAAGTTTCTAATTTTGTACACTGTATGTACAAAGATTTGCATGTTTCCAAATGCTTCCTCAAATCCTTGATACAAATATCAAGAGTGTTGATATCATTTCTAATGTTTTGACTGATGTTCAAAAGCATTCTAGCCTCATGGGCTACTTGTGCTT
Source organism: Chamaecyparis obtusa (assembly GCA_027943335.1). Lineage (NCBI taxonomy): Eukaryota > Viridiplantae > Streptophyta > Pinopsida > Cupressales > Cupressaceae > Chamaecyparis > Chamaecyparis obtusa. Next base: position 1,190,326 of record BSBK01004178.1, read on the forward strand.
TCACTTTTGCAATATCAGATAGGTTTGTGAATTCATTATCAAAGGCGCTCATTACCTTCTTTGCTTTCTCCATAGGGTCTACTTCTGAAATTTGTGTAGTTATAGTACTTTGTAACTTCTCAGTTAGTTCCTTCAGACACCCTTCAAGACTCTTCACTTTCTTATTCTTACCAATGATTTTGTTCAAGGATGTAATCAATTCCAACTAATCATCATCATCTACTTCTTTTGTAGCTTCCTATTCTTCAAAGGCCGAATTGTCAACAATGTTCTCCAAATTCTTGAATACATTTTCATCAGTATCCAAGGTGATTTTTGTACCTTCTACATTCATTTTTTCATCTTCAATATTAATAGCTAGAGAAGAGGGAATGTCATCTTGTACTTTCTCACCTACTTGCTCTACTGTAACTGATGATTCTCCAACATATTCTTCCATAACCTTGATAATAGCCTATTTTGTCTCAGAATTGATTTCTTCATACCTGCCTCTCATAATCTGAATTGTTCTCCTTTTGGTTCTTAGATGGGTGCGTAGGGCTTTCATGATTTGATTGAAATGAGTTTCATCTCTTATTTCACAAAGCTTCCTCACAAGCTTTTCTCTAATAGTTGTGTCCTCCTCTGATGCTCTCTTCTTCATATTTACAAGTTTGTTATATAAATCATCAGGTATCTATCCCTGAATAGTATCAAATTCTTGTCAGTCAAGATCATATGCTTCACAACTGCATTCTCTAGATTAAGTCTATTTGTATAATCATAAAGATCATAATATTTGTTCATTCTTGCAAAGTCACCATTCTCAATGATCTGCTCATTAAGCTTTTCAACTTTTGGTTTCCAAGCTTTCTTCTTAGTAGTGACATCATCTTTTACTTCTGAAATCTTTCTTGGAATTGGTTACACTAGAGTTTTATGTCTCTTTCCTAGTCTTGTAGCACTTTCCTTAACTCTTTTGCTAGGTGTGGAGGAAGTGGATCTAGTAGACATCTTTACTTCTATGTCGTTCTCAGTTACTTCCACTTTCACCTTTACTTGTGGTTCTTCCTATTATACTATAATTGATGATAAAGGAGGGATAGACAAAACTTCTTTTTGTCCACTCTCTCTGATTACTACTACTGTCTACTTTTCTACCAAAAACTCTCTCTCTCTCTCTATCATTCCTGTATCTTTTAAGATTTTCTTAATAGTGCTCTTGTATCATCTTAAAATGGAAGCACTTCCATGATAAGATCATTTAGCCCTCCGAGTAGGTGGTTTGGGGTCATGTTAAACACCTTGTTTGGGTCTTTGCATGTGTTTGGCTTTTCTCCCCACTTTCCACTTCTTCCCTGCACTTGATTTATTCATTCTAGGTGAAATTAAGGTTAGGATCTTAAGGATTCTCCTGAATTTCCCTCTTCCATGGATCTATTTTTTAGGTAGGATTTAGAAATGGATTCTCCTAGCCTTCATCATGATAATTATAGGATTTTATGTCTATCACTGACATTCTATCCTATTTTGGCATAAATTCTAGGTTTTTGGGCATCCCCGGGACCTGCTGACTTGGTTCTCAGTCAACCTGGGACCAGGGTCAAGGTTGAGTTAGAACCTGACTAGGTTAGTGTCAAGTTTGAACTTGAATAGGTTAGGGTTGAGCTCAACCTTGACTAGTTTAGTTCCAACCTCGACTTTGACCACTTCCTCCAAAATTGCAATTTCTAGAATTTCCAGGCTTCGGGCTTTTGGGAGATTTATTTTCCCACCTCTGGGTCAGCCATTTCGGGTTTTGAGATGGTAAATCATTTAATTGCATTCAATCTAGGTATATTTTCTAAAGGTGAGGACCTAATTGGGATTTAATTCTCCAAGGTGGCCCATCTAGAGGAGTGTGCCCTAGATCACTATAAAAGGAGGCCTTCCTCTCTCATTTTCACATCAAGTTTTCATATCTCATAATCAAGTTTTTCAATCAAGCATCTAGAGCTCTCAAGTACAAGAAATTCTTCAAGCATTCAAGTGTTCAAGCATCCATTCATCAAGGAGATCCATCGTTAGCCATTTAAGGATTCAATCTCTTTGGAGCCCCCTTGAAGATCCATCATTCTCCATTCATTCAAGCCTTCTCATATGCAAAGATCAAGTCAAGATTGGTGTTGAAGATCAAATACCATTGATTGGAGACATCCTACATCCATTGAAGCATTCCTACTTGTGGATTTGAGGATTCAAATCCTCTACAAGGACTTCCACATAAGCAAGGTGATTTGTTTCAATTACTTTGTTTATGCACAATATATTTCAATTCAATTTCAAGGTTAATTCCTAAACTAGGATTTGACCAAGGCAAACCCCCCATACAACAAAAACCCCCATTTTCTTATATGTATAGGTGCAAAATTTTGGATCTGAGAGTGAATTTGGATACCCTTTTCAACAAAATTCTGAGATCTGCAAAGAGAATTCGAATTAGACTTCCAATAAAGAATGTGGTATTTGACCTTTTATGAGGGTCAAACCTGAGCTGAGCCATCTTAAGGAAATATTTCTAGGTTTTCTCTATCTTGACATTTCTAGTCTAGGACATGTTTCAGATTTTCCCAAAAGTGTACACAGACATCAGAATTCAACATTTTCCAGATCTACCCTAATTTGAGGTTAGTACTTGTATTTCAATTATTCTATATTCCAAATATAATATCCATCCACAAGGGAAATATTAGATTTACTTTCTCTCTTCCATATTCATCCACAAATTGATTTGATTGGTTATTAACCTCTAGGTTGATCAAATCAGATCTCTTCCTTGGGGAATTTGGGTTTTGAGAATAGATCTCATATTTCCCCCTCTACATTTGAATGGTGGTGAATCCATTTTACCATCATTTAGCTCTCAACTCTCTTCTTAGACTGCTTCTCTTTAATTAGAATCTTTGTGGAGTTGAAGTTCTTCTCAAAGGTTCCAAACCTATTACACTGAGTGTCCAACTTACACTTAAGTAATCTGCTAACATACTCTTTAGTCTCTACCTCAAATATCTCATAGCCAAGAGGGTCTATGAACTTTGTTATAGGCTCTACTGCTTCAATATAGGTAAAGTTAGTATCCGCCATAAAACATATATCATCTTTATATTTTTCAACAAGAGACTTAGGGATCCTTGATTTGCTAGACACAATATCTGAAATGTCTTAATAACAAGTACTGCACTCTCATTTACACTGTCCATAACATGTCTTCTATATACTAGGTTAATCCTTTCCATTGTATTTTGTCCATCATTCCAGTCATTTCCTATGGTGTAAGGAAATCTCCTCAAAAGATGAAAGAACATATATGTGATTAGGGATGAGAAACTAAACTGTGTATACTTAGTTTTCTTGATCTTCTCCAAGTTCTCAAAAAATTGAATTATTAGAATTTCACACATATCAACTTGTGCCCAGTCAACACATATTAGATAGGTTGCATGTACCATTCCAGCTGCCATGTCATCCTCTCTTAAATTTGCACAAAACTTAGTAGTTAGGATCTTGCATAAGTATCTCACATCATCTTGTTTGATCTTACTAATCACAATTCATCTACCATTATAGGATGAGTTTGTGTTGTCAATGACTATTTTCCTCATGTTTTTCTCATTTAAAGGAATAGCTCCAGTTTTAGATAATCCAGTGACTTCATGAATCAATTCTGCTGTAATATCTATCACTCTATCTTCTAGCCAAAACTTTCCATTATGAATTCTACTCAAGATAATCTTAGTGCATTCTTCATTATCAAATTCATACTGTAATCCATATTTAACAATTTCATTATGTTCCAAATATTCAAAACCTTGTTTCAGTGTCATATCCTGATTGTAAATCTTTTGATATTCATCTGTGAAATCACTATCATTCACTGTCTCTAGTTTGCATCCAAGATAACTTCTGACATTTTCTAAGTGTAAAACTCTATCTGGTATGGATGATAATGCAAACCTAGGGTCTTCTTCCAAGGGTTCTACTGGTTCCCTTTTTAATTTAGGTCTATTCTTATCTTTGACATTGTGTATTAAGGAAACATAAATGATTTCTTCAAATTCCTTTACTGATTCAAAGATATGTTAAGTAAAATACCTTAATTTCATGATTTTAGGGCTTGTATAGATTCGGCACAAAATTCTTCTCCAAATCCTTGCAAAATGCTTTCAATCACTACTCTTTGATCTCCTTGACACTCAAATTCTCTTTGATGATCAAATAATACTGATCATAACCTTTTATTAATTCAATCTCACTTAGATCTGACATCACATTCAATTCTTTTGTCGCTTCTTTCCAAAAAGTTATCTCTACTAACCTAAAAAACTTAAAACTTCTTGCGATCTCGCAAAACATAATATTTTTCTTTGTGCTCTTAACCATAGCATTAGAACATCATAAACTACCTTGCATTAACTATGCCAGACTCAGTTCATCATATATCTACTTCCACACTAAATCTAAGTTCCTATTCTGCTGTAATTTACATAAATTGAGTACTTTGAGATAGGTCAGGTAAAGATTCATTCTTAGCTTTCAATACTTCACCTTCCTAATTACCTTCAATGTTGAATATGTCTCCTTGATCTATGCTTTTGATAAACTTCACTTCATCTGAATTACTACAACATCCTTTCTGACTGTTACTTGCATCTTCATTTCTGCTTACATGATTTCTTTAAGTGATTCTTCTTGCTTCGGTGATTCTTCTTCTTTAGGTGTATCTTCAAATTTTTTGATCTCATTAGGCTTCTTCTCATCTATTCTTTTAGATATTTTTAGATCTAGTTCCTTGCCTTCATCATTTGCTTTAAAAGTGTTGAATCCAAGACCAATCTTATCATAGAATGGTTTTTGATAAGATATTTGATCATCAATCTTCTCACTAGTTGAATATAGCCTTTCAAGTTGTTGTTTGGATTGAGTCAGTTCACCTTTCACAATCTTATTGTATTTCTCAAGTTCATCATATTGTAATTTGACTTTCTCAAGTTCAAATGTTACTTTACAAAGTTTAGATTTTAGTCCTTCATTTTCAGTCTTTAGACTTTCATTCTCAGATTTTAGATTTGCTTCATTCTTGCCATTTCCATCTTTCAAACTAAGCTTCAAATTTTCTATCTTCAGTTCATGTTTAAGAATCTCATTTTCTTTTTCTAAATTGTCATCACAATATTCGATAAAAACTTTGAATTCCTTTTCAGATCTCAGATCTTCCAATTTTTTTTTCAGTTTCTCAATGAGGTTCTTTGCACCATCATACTTTCTTTTCAAAGTATCTTTTTCAATAGTAAGCAAGTCAATCTATTCAAGAGCTTCTTCAAGATTCTTCTGTAGTTGATCCATATCCATAGAGATCTTACTCAAGCTACTAGGCTTTCTTTGAATGATTCTTTTCTGAGTAACTAAGCTCTAATACCAATTGTTAGAAATAGGGAATACTGAGAGGGGGGGTGAATTAGTATTCTACAAACTTTATCTTTTGCCCAATTATGGATATAACAGATTATCTTTATACATGCATAACATAAGAAGCTAAATAACATGCATAAAAATAAAAAACACATAACACATTATTTGTTCTCAAGGAAACCTTGGCCAAGGGAAAACCCTGGTGGGGATGGTACCCACAAAGATCCACTAATCAAAAGTATCATGTTAAGGATGTTGACCCTATTAGGAGTCTATTATAAACATATAGTGTATTATTCTTGATTAAGGGACTATAGGCCTTGTTAGAAGCCTCAACCCTGTTAGGAGTTGTAGTACAAAATGTGATTACCAGATGAGCCCACTACCCAAACAAGTAATGTACAATATACATTGATTACAAGAATAGGTTAAGGTACATAACCTTATATTTCTTACATAAATATCTCTTTGCTTCTCTTTCACTATTGCTATTACATATGCTTCATATACTTCACATCATATCAATGCTTGATTACATTTCATTACTACTACTTGATACTTCTCAATACTTCTTCTAAATTTACAATTACAATTACATTTATACCAATAGCTTTATCCAAGAGTTAACATCTAGGATGTCATCCCTTTATATTGTTAAGTCATTATTTTGATAAAAAAAATAATCCCTTAACTCTTTACTAGTTCTATCTTCATATTCTATCCTATCGACTTCACACTACCTTTGGTAAAATTGTCATAACTTCTTTCGTACATGCTGTATTGACTTGCACTCTGAGATGGGTGATCAATAGACATCATAGAGTCTATGTTCAAGTGTGCAAGCACTGAACTTACTTCAGTAAATGTCACAAACAAAAATTATTTCCAGGTTCACTGGTAAAAACATTATCTCACACTTAGACAAATTTGCAATGCACTCTGTCATACTTTCTCTCTGACCTGTGTGATCTTCATGTGGATCATATGTTGCCATAATGACAACATCTATGTAATCAACTCAGCCAAATTTCTAATACTTCTTCCATACATGTCGTACATACTTGCACTCTTAGGTGAGTCTTCAATATGCATCATAGCATCTATGTTCAAGTGTGCAAGCATTGAACTTACTTCAATTGACATCTCCAATCAAAACTGTCTCTGGGTACACTGGGAAAATATTACACATACTTAGACAATTTTTCTCTGCACTCTATCATACTTGCTTTCCTATATATGCAGTCTTCATGTAGATCATATGTTGCCATAATGACAACATCTAGATATCTAACTCAGCCAAATTGTCAACAAATATGTGTGAAATTCTAAGAATTCAGTTGATTGAGAACCTTGAGAAGATTAAGAAAACTATGAACTCATAGTTTAGATTCTTATCTCTGATCACATATATTTTTTTTCATTTATTGAGAAGCTTTACATATACTATTGGAGAAGATTGGAATGATAACAGGAAGAAAAGAGCAGTTGAAGAAGACAAAACTATAAGAGAAAATTATGTGAGGAAGCTATGTGAGATAAAACATGAAGAACACGTTAAGGAAATTATGAAAAATCTTAACACTCATCTGAGAATGAAAAGAAGAACTATTTTAATAATGGGAGGTAATTATGAGGAAATCAACAAAGAGATAGAATAGGCAGTTGTAAAGGTTATGACCTCTGACCCTAGTGAGCACACAAGTGTATCTAATCAAGTATTGGAAGCTGAACATCAGAAAATTCCTTCACCATCACCACCACCATCTATTAACATTCAAGATGAAACTATGAATGTAGAAGGAACAAACATTACCTTAGACAATGAAGAAAACCCATTCAACAATCTTGAGAACATTGTTGACAATTTTACTATTGAGCACGATAGGATATGACAGTGAATGAGGAAGAAGGAAAGGAAGCAAGAAAGGGAGAAGAGGTAGAAATGACACAAGAAGAATCACATGTTAATGCAAAAGCAGCAGAATAGGAAGTCCCACAAGAATAGACAGTAATCAGTCCTAATCCCAAGGAAGCAACAGAGAAACCTCAAATTGAATCTATTTTTGCTAATCTTTGTTAGGAACTTGATGATGATGATCAAATAGAGTTGATCTCATCTTTGAATAATATTATTGGTAAGAATAAAAAGGTAAAAAGCTTAGAAGGATCATTGCTTGAAGTGGCAGATAAACTGCAGAGCATAATAACTAGTCAAATAAATGAGGCAAACCCACAGAGTAAAGCAAAAGAAGTTGTGAAAGCATTTGATACTAAATTCACAAACTTATCAAACATGGCCATAGTTAAAGCACAAGTAGCTTATGAAGCTAATATATTCCAAGATATATGTCAAAATATTAGAAATGATATAGACAATCTAGATATTTGCATTAAGGAACTAAGAAGGAGTTTGGAAAGAGGAAAAGCTTTGTACATTCAGCGTACAAAATCAGAAAATCATATATCATAGATAATAGAGAAGATAAAGATGAAAGAGGCAGAGATACAAACAGGAGTAAACCTTTTGTCTAGCCCAAATGTGAATATCTCAGACATTGAGAAAAACATAAGAAAACTCTATGATGATATAAGAATTATGAATAATGAAAAGGATAAGAAATTGAGGAGACTCACTCTATTAAGAGAGAATGCATCAACTAAATTGAGTATTATTGAGAATCGGTTGGAGGAATGTCTTTCTTCTAAGACATCTTATGGAAATTTTCACTATGCAAACCTTCAAGCATCTGAAATTGCATCTTTTGGTCTATGTGCATTCCTAAGTGTTTTAGATGCTATAAAGAAATCATGGGATAAGGAGTTAGTAAGCATGAAGATAAATTTTGTAGACTATGTTGCAAGCCTATCGGCTTTGCAATTTTGAGATCCTAAGGTAAACCATTTTTGACAAGTTTTTGACACCATTTTTTTGTCATTGTTGTCAAAGGGGGAGTAGTAGCATAAAATTGTATAGACAGTATAGTATGATGCATACTCCTAGGGGGAGTATAGATATTCAGAGATATAAGTATGTTGGAGATTTTTTTTATGGCCACAATTTTGAAATTTTGTGAGACTTCACCAATTTTCTTATATGTTGCCACCAATGACAAATGGGGAGATTGTTGGAAATTTGGCTAAGTAGGATATAAATTTTTTGTCATTATGGCAATATATAATCATTATGATGATCACACTATAGTAGCAATCAATTTTGTAAGAGAGCAAGTAAAAAAAAATTAAGTACAACAGTATTTTCCAGTCTAATCAGAGACAGTTTTTGTTAGTGATGTCCACAGAAGAAGGTTTAGTGCATGTGCACTTGAACATGGATAATTCTATGTATATTAAAGACACATGTGAAAGCATAAGTCTATATGACATGTACAAAATGAGATATTGCAGAATAACAGAGACAGAGTTGAAGCTGACCTAAACAGAGCAAGAAGATAGAATAAGAATGATAGTTAAGGGATTATTTTGTTTATCAAAATAAGGACTTAACCATATAAGGGACGACATCCTATATGTTAACCCTTAGGTAGCATGAATTATTTTTTGTATTTAGGAAATATTTTATGCTTAGTAAAGCTGACTATAAGTTATTATTCTTAATAACTTGCATATATGTAAGAAGCATGTAATGCGAAGAAGATATAAATGTAATAAGATATTGTAATGTTGTCATACTATGATGTGAAGTTGTATATTGTAAAAGAAAAGTAAGAAGACTATGTATGTGAAAGTGAAGAGCCTAGAAAGCTAAATCAGAATAGGAAAGCTATTCGGCAGCAGTGAAAGGTTATATACTTTACCTTTGTATTCATATATCATTGTATCTTACATGATTTTGCAGTGAGCTCATCTTGTAAACATCCTATTTTGTAATACCAACTCCTAGCATAGTTGAGGCTTATAATAAGGCCTAGAGTCCTTTAATCAGGAAAGAGACACTATATGCATGTAATAGACTCTTGACATGGTCAACATCCTTAGCTGGATACTTTTAATTAGTGGATCAGTTGTGGGTATCATCCCCACTGGGGTTTTCCCTTGGCCAGGGTTTCCTCGAGAACAAAACATGGTGTTATGAGCTCATTTTCTTTAATGCTATGCTTGTTATTTAGTTTACTTTATTTTTCAAGCTTCAAGTTAATTTGTTATATCCATAATTAGGCAAAAGTAAAAGTTTGTAGAATATTGATTCACCCCCCCTCCCCCCCTCTTAGTATTCCCTATTTCTAACAG